>OX438856.1:12937500-14187500 GCA_949315895.1 Anania crocealis
GGACAGCCTAAACGCGTTATCCGTGTTTCCCGATACGATGTTATACCGTTGGGTGTTGTATAGCCCTAAGTCCCTATCCTTGGCGGGGTTGAGTTTCCTCTTTACGTCCCTTGGCGTGTTTTCCGAGAACTCCACGTTCATGATCGGCGTGGGGAATGTGGGCGCGTTGTCGTTCTCGTCGAGTACTTTAACGACGACGCGTATGTTGTCGCCGCTGGCGGGTATGGCCACTAGGGCGTAGTGGTCCCTGTGTTCACGGTCTAGTGTGACTTTGGTGCGTATTTCGCCGGTGTGCGCGTCTATGCGGAGGTCGTCGTTGACCGCGCTGCCGGGAACAGGTACGATAGTGTAGGGTGGCGCGGCATCCGGTAGCTCGTCGCCGAGGTGGCCGACCAGCGCGCCCGCGGCGGCGCCCTCGCGCACGCTGAACTCGCGCACGTGCTCGGCGGGCGCGACCGCCAGCAGCAGCAGCGCCACCACACGGAACATCGCGGCGACTTCACCGCGCACACATTGCCACTCGCACCTGGAACGGAGGAAACGTTTTGTGTTAAATTCGCTGTCATTTTTAAACTGTTCGATCAGTATTCTTTATATTACAAAACTGAGTTTAGATTTTAGCCACAACTTTACATTACTGCTCTAAACTAGAATACCTACTATACTAGTTTAGAGCAGTAATGTAAATTTATGCGATTTGCCTTAGAGTCTTAGCAACAAATTTTAAGTTAAATAATTTCATTAGTTTAGTCATACCGAGCAAGATATATGTTAGAAAGAAAAAACTTATTTTTGATACATTAAACTTCTAGGTACTATGCTTGTACTACTATGATAACGCTTATATAATACAAAGAAAAAGCTTCTTCCCCGCCCTGTTATCACGATATTAATTTGACCATTATAAAATAAAGTGTTTTAAGTAAGACACAACAATACACTAGATAATATTCATAAATAAATATCCCTTAATCGCCTTCAATGTACATACATTTATAAAAGCTCTTTCCGTATACTTTTATTTTAGTTAACATCAGAAATGTCAGCGTTAAGGCGTACGTATTTATATCTTAACTATGTCGGGTTATAAAAGATCATTGACTAAAGGCAGAAATAAAAAAAATAAAAAAAAAATATTTTTAGACATGCCTCACTGGGCCACACAGAGCCATCTAGTCCTAAATTAAGCTGATATTAAGTATCCTGTCGTATCCCCATACGACGGTACTAGACAACCGATAAACTCAATTATATATATACGAGTATATATACTTTTTTTTTGTAAATACATACTTATGATACATAGAAAACACCCACGAATGAGTCATTAGTTTCATAACCCGGCAAAATAAAGTGACTTGAAGATTCAGGTCCAGAACCTACAGTCTAGTAGATATTAAAAACAACAAATTTCCTTGACTTTCACATTAGCTGTTCCATATTAACATTGATCGATTCCAAATCGCTTTAAAGAAATCTCATTGCTTTAATTAGCCCCATAAACGACGTTGCGACCAACATAAAATAATAATAACAGTTGAAGACACAGAAAACTATAATTTATAGTAAACAAATAGTTGCCAAGGTAAAAAAAACTGCATGACATGAGTCAGATAGCTGTCATTGCAAAACTAGTTTTTGTGACGCGCGCGCAGCTTTTTCTGCAATACGCTAGTACAGATTGCTTACTTAAAGAATATAATTAGCAGAGGCTGTATGAAAAGGTTGTATGAATGAGGCAAAAATTGGTCTTAATTGGCAATGAGCGAAGGTGGTGTTGCACGATTGTTAATAAAGCTAAGTTTGCGACTAAGAATATAATTACATGTGACATTGTGTATTTTTTAAACTATAACTATTGAAATTTTACATCAAGATTTAACATTCCTACATCATGCAGTTAGTTCGAATGTTATAAATAATTGTACCGATTTAAAGTTTTTTAGATAGTGTTTTGGACACGTTTTAAACTAAATATTTTGTTAACAATTAAATTGCTAGTGTTCATTGAAAATAGTAAGCGAAAGGTTGTGGGTTCGAATCACGCCTAAGGAGTATAATCTTATGACAAATAAATCATTTTTTTCAGGTAATTGTATTTTCTATGATGATGATGATGATGATATATGACGATAATATGCCAATATTAACGTCATATTTCAACACAACACATATAAACTCTTCTATTTCGTCTAATTTTCTGTAGAAAATTTAATAAGTAAAATGTAAATCTGAAACTTTTTATTAGATACGACAATAACCTAAACGACAGCAAAAACTTTTTACTTTTCTGACTCGAAAACATTTTTTTTTTAATTGAAATTGTGATTGCTGATCCCAATATTTTTTTTTTTTTTGTTAATGTGCACATCTCGATGTTGCGACCAACTGCCAGTTATATCTAAAAGTTGACACAAGTACACAGAACTACAAAAAAAGATCAGAACACCTTTCGATTGCAAAACGACGGACAAACAAGGAAACAGTTCACCTGTTTCCAAGTGACCAAGCGATCGTGACCATTTGTGGTCATTTGCAATTAAACTGGACTAGCGATCCACCCAGCTTCATCGGCGAAGAAACTAAAGTATCCAAACTAATATTATAATGGGGGCTATCGCTAGTGAATTTGCCACTAGAGGCGCTAGTGTCGCGTGAGGTCCAATATCATTCACTTTGTACTGGTTTTAGCGGAATTTGTTGCATAAATTATAATTTCTGTAATTTACCTGCTGGAAAGTGATCTCCTCCGTAAAATATCGCAAATATGGATTATTTGGCGATTAATGTGAACGCTTTAAAAGCGGAATTAAGAAAAAGCGCAAAAATAAGCGGCCTCAAGCAACTATTTCAGAAGATAGTTTGTTGATATCAAGATAGTTATTTATAAACAATATAACCTTAATTAGATTCAAGATATAACGCTTTGTTTCGGCGCCAATCGCCTTTGACAGCTTAACCTCCGGACCTCAGTCTACAGTGGCGCCAACTGGTGAGCAAAGAAACGGTAGTCCCCATTGCGAAAGTGTTTGTCTGTTAGCTCTTTATGCTTAAACTGCTGAATATAAATTTAGATAAAATTTTGCGAAAAGGTAGGTTGATTAAGTCCCGGTAAAATATATTAAACTAGCTGATGCCTGCGACTTCGTCCGCGTCAATTTCTGTTATTATGATCGCAATTTTTGCAACATTTTTCACTGATACTTCACTCCTATTGGTCACAGCGTGATGGTATATAGCCTAAAGCCTTCCACGATAAACGGACTATCCAATACGAATTAATTCGAACCAGTTCAAACAAACAAACAAACTCTTCAGCTTTATAATATTAGTATAGATAATGTATAGAACACAAATCTTCTTTGTAGAGAGTGAAAAGGAGGGTTGAACTTTGTCTGGGGAGTTAAAATATCAATTTGGATGACAGCACAGATTCTATACACTGGGGCATCTTAACGTGTTGGATGTAGGTGCGAGTTTACAACAAAAATTTGTAGCCTATGCAGGCCACCGCACTTTCCATCTTATTCTTCATGACGTGTGATTATCCTTTAAGGTTGATCAGGTGTCAGCAGAGTTTGGTGCCAAGCCGCCTGTAAGTGGGGCCTTATTCAGCTATTTCAATTGCAGCTCGATCGTGATTGAATTGGGCGATTTCAACATTTAGCCCATACTAGAACTGTCAATAACCTGCTATTCGACTACGATTGTAATACGATTTGGTTAGCTAAATTAGGGGCCAGGCCTCTGACGTGACTAGTTTTTACGACTTCCATCTTGTGACAAAAGCCAAGACCAACAGGTTGACTTGGCTTCAGAAGCACAATTATACTGACTCGACCGGAATCAAACCCGAAACTGTTTATGCGAAATACTACATAATTCTTCAAATACCATAGATCAACAAGAAGCATTAATTTATAGCTTTATTCTAGAACAGGCACTAATGAATATGGAATTACCTTTAAAAGCTCAAAAACTGTAAGCGATATATTGAAACGTGTGTTTTTGGATCTTAATTAAGATGTAGCTCTGGTACCTACACAGAACCTTATCTAGCTGGCATTAATATTGATAAACTGGCCACAGTTTTTGCTCGGCGAGCGATTGTTCGCATATTTATAATTATTTTCAATGCCCGCTATGATATTGTAAATAAAATGTACTGAGACGCAGTTTTTGTTGTCAGCGTATACCTTGCTTCTGTATTTATTAAGGCAATGGTCAGGTATTTCATTGTTAATGTTGAAACAGGGTTTTGGTGCTGCTAAATAAGTATTCATTCGACATTAAAATAGTCTTACAAATATTTCTACCTGTTCTTATCCTACCCTTCTCCTGACTAAGAACAGGGCAGTATAATTATCATCATTGGCCATTGGCCTCCCTTAATATTTCCCTAATTACCCATTCCACCCTTATTAGACTTGTGCCATCCGGCTTCTTTAAAAGTGTACAACATCACATGCATTGTTCATAAATCAAAAACAATACAAGGCAGGACAATACTTGCTGAAAGGGTCAATCCCTTTCAGAAATTAAGCCCAGGATCTTGGAGCAGTCGGCACTTTGAACACTGGTTTGTACGGTTCAGTGGTCGTCGATAGATATAAGCCTCTCTAAAGGTATAATTTTGTAAACCACCACGCTTGTCAGGTGGCTTCGCCATCTAAGTTTGGCCATAGGTAGAGAAAATTCTTACAACACCAACAGAAAAGAAGAAATGCATCTATAATATTCAAAGCATCTGTATCATACTGAACTGATATAAACTGAAACAACTTTTTCCAATGTAAAGGTCGCTCATCGATAATTCTGAATCGATACTGGTTTGTGAATACATAATTGGCTACTTATGAAGCATTAACGGTTTAACGGTTCTTCGCGTAATCCCCGATTCGCGATCCTATAAATCGATAGATCGATGGTTATCCGTGCTATCTTCTTGTGTTTCAAATATAAAAAGGCTCGAGTGCATATTTGGTGCCATTCACAAGTATCACTACTCTTTTGAAGCCTTAAATCTGGATTAATTTCAATCATAGCTCGTGACGATAAAGTACACAATTGCCAAACAAAATCAGTTTTGACCGATCTTAAATAAGTTTGAATATAGTTAGATATTTGTAACTAAAGCACGTCAAAGCGGCAAAAGGGATTTATTGTAGATCAATTTAAGCACGTAGGGATACTATAGGCAGGTATAACACACAGGGTACTTATTATATTAGAAGAAAGTACGAATCCCGTGGTATACTTTTTCCATGCATACGAAGTCGCGGGCGCTAGGCTTATTAATATTATAATATTACGCCATTATTAAACCAAGACTTCTTAATTTAAATACATATTTTTTCTGCTATTTCAATCAGAAAATCAAATTTAATGTTCGGGATACAGCCTGAATAAACGATCAAGAAACCTGATAGTTACTTCTCCCTAAATATAAGTGTTCGCAAATATTATTAAAAGAACATTCTTCATATGACATCAGTTTTGAATCCTCAAAATAAATAGTGATCCATCTCTGGCGGTAACATAAACAGTTTTTCTGTCAATAGTTTTGGCATTAGGCAAAGGCATCTTTAGTGTGCGTCCCAAAAACCCGAGCAGGTAAAAATTTAAACTAAAAAAACAAGTCGTCCGAAGTCAGGTTTTAATAAGTTGGGACTTTCTTTTCTCATGAGAGAGGAACAAAGATACTTTGTAATAAGCACTGTGTGTTTAGCTTATCTGTTATCGTCGTTTTAAGGGTGGTAGCGCGGATGTTAAAAAAATAAACAGCTGTATGTGTTGAGGCAATTAAAGGCGTTCATTCACATTACAGTGAGCGTGACTTTGTTTGATATTATGATTTTTGTAATAGTTTTTAAAACCTCAATTACAAATAAGACTGATTTGTAAGTACGCAAAGTAAATATCAAATTAAAACCAACACGATCGCTATTGCTATGTTAAAAGCGCTTACTATTTTCGTTGGCACAACGGAACTTATTTTTAATATTACAATTTCTGAACTATCTCATCATCTGAATTCGGTATAACTATCACAGTCCCGCGACTACGCTCGCTCGTAAAGAGAACTTTTTATTACTACAAAGACACGACTTTAAATCTAGATTAGGACTCGTAAATGTTTCTTAAAAACAGGTTTAGGACGACCATGATACCGTCTTACTGATGATAATTCATGAAATCGTGGATGTAAGAATGCGCCCAGTGTTATGTTTATTTTTGATTGAATTAAATATTCTGTCAATTTTAAGTATACAATTTATTGAGGAGTCTTGTTTGTTAGGGATGGCTCTGTCATTTGTTATATCATCAAGGCTATTATAATGTTTTTTTTTCTGATGAGTTTCCGAGATTTTCAGGTTAAAACTATTTAAAATAAAAACATGCTAGGATAGGCTATGCTATTCAAAATATGTTTAGAATACGCGCTTACTTGAAAAGACCTTTAGGATTTATAAAGGTACCAGAAATACTGATATAAAAACATTTATGATAGTTGACAGCCAACAGAAAATAATAATTGGTTCATTGCATTTTTTTAAACTGTGTCAATAGAAAACATAAAACTATAACTGTTGCTCAAAGATAAATAAGTGCAATAAAACTTTGTGACATCCTCAAACTTGTGTGCGAGCGAAGGTTCTCTTCCACGGACAAATTATAACACTTACATAAATGAAAGAATAACAGCGATACCTTATCGTGAAAATTTCAGTGCGATAAGTGTGAAGGATGCGAGAAAAAGTCGAGTTCTAACGAATTAGTGGGAAAAATGCCGCGAATGCGCGAGCGGCGGCATGGCTCGAAAATTCCAAAATTTGGACGTCAGTCGCGCTATGCGCGGGCGCATGAGTTATTGCGTGAGTGATGTAGTGTGGCCAAACGGTGATGGGTTTATGCAGGAACAAAATAAACTACCAAGTCCATTAAACATGGATTTCAATATTCTCAAATTTTGTTAAATGTTTATTTATCATTACATTATTAGACGAGAGGCAAAGAAAAACACAGTTTCTATTCCGCCATTAAGTTAAAAATTTAATTAATTGGTTAATAATGTCTAGCGTAAGCTAATTTGTTATGTGACCGTGCTTCGGTCAGTAAGTACATACATCAACAAGTAGCGTACAGGTGTATTTTTTATAAAATAAATATTCTATGTTTACAAATATTTTTTTTTAAATATTGAGTTTGGACTCGTATTATAGCAAGTTGACAAATGGTAGTCAAATTTGTCACAAATTTTTAGTTATCTTTACCGATTTTATAAATTACAGAAAAAATAATTTATTTTATTACTTGTGTGAAATGGAAATTCCTTTCCAAGCGCAAACGCATGGTGATTCTATTCCCGCCGCTAAATCTACGTCCGGATGACGAAATTTAAATTTTTTAGGCCCAGCCGTTTCTACCCCGAATTACTAATTAAGCTTTTGTCCTTTTTTGTCACTTTTAAATTTTTTCTCAAGTATTTTTTTGACGTCGACGATATGTACATCACAATATACGTATTGAACAATCAACATCAATATTAACAAAATATCACTTAGTGTATGATTTGAACACTTTTTTTTCTTAAATTGTATTCCTAAAGTTTAATATCTTAGTCACAGGCTATAAGGGTGAAAAAATATCCAAAACACATATAATAAAATATTTAAAATCCTATCAGTACATACGCAATACTAAATTATCAAGTACTGTACTAGCAAATTAGTAAATAGTAATGAATATGAAGAGTTTTGTTTTAAAATAAGAATAAAAATTTTTTTTTAAATAATTTTTGTACATAATCTAGTACCCACAGGGAATCAAAACTCTGCAGTTTCCAAAATACTAACTAAATTCTTCTTAACTTAAGATGTTCGAGAAAAGAGTATGAATATTTACTCTAAGTTAACATTATTCCACTAAATACATATTGTTATTTTCTTACTAAATGTTATCTATAACCCGTTTTTAGCGGTTAGTATAGAGATTTGTCTTATAATTTAAATTTTGTAAGCCTTTCTTGGTCAATAATGTGTATCATTTTATACTTTTATAAATTTACATTCCCGGAATTAACTAAAGTGGCCTTTTACATTCCCTACGTAAAACTTCATCCATTAATGAATTAACGAATTAACACTTTTGTATACTGTAAATGTAGAGCTTTATTATAAAATAATCAAGACCTTAGTTCAATAAAAAAATATCTACTTTAAATATCCAGTATTTGTTTCACTCTACGTTGCCACTTTTCCACCAAAATGTAATATTTTTGTAATTCAATGTTATTTGGAAGGAACAGGTTTCATTTGAGATTTGCCTAATTATTTAAATTTTGTAGCTTTTTATGCAATAAAATGTATTAGTTAATTACATATGTATTTAATTTACTTTCTAGGGATAACCTAAATTAGCTTTTGCCAATCCCTACACCAAACCACTAGTGATGTAACTTTAAATTGTAAGCATGTAACTATGAGTAGAGTTATTTAATTCGGGGTTTATACCATGTACCTTATTTATTATGAGTTTCCGACAGTGCCGAAATATCGGAAACTCATAATAAATAAGGTACATGGTATAAACCCCGAATTAAATAACTCTAGTGATAGTGACCATGAAAGTTTAAATCAGTATGTAACTATGAGCTCTAAACCAGGCAGTATTGCACATGGTCAACTCTTGCGCATCTCTTTCATCGGTAACGGACACCGGTTGTAAGCCGATTCAATTTTGTTCGGAACAATGAGCCGTTTGGTAAATCCTCGTACTTCCAATCGTAAACTCATTGTATGATAGTTGTTAGAGAATATACATAAAAGATTCATAGTTGAAAAGTAATAAGTATCGAATAAGTGACTTAGTTTCCAATTATATAAAAAACAAAATTTTCATGGAGTCATCTAGTTTTGACGGGTTTCTTTATGGTTAAATTATAAGGCACAATTGCTCGCTTTTATATTTTTAAAGATAACTTTACTGCATATTTTAAGTAAATAGGGATTAATTAGCTACAAAAAAAATACAAATACTTTAACAAAATTGGGCATACATTTTACATGTTGTTGACCAGTCTAGGAACCGAACCCAGGACCTATGAGTATGTCTGCCACTCCACCACGGGTCGTCATTTCATCTTGACATGTGATTGAAACTCTTAACGAACCAGTTACATAAAATCTGTTGTTACTATAACTTATTTCAAAACGAATAAAGGTAGCAGAGAATCAATACTCTAGTGGTTTAAAAACCACGTCAAAATCACGGGGTTCTGGGTTCAATCCCCTGATCAGGCAACAAGAATTTCGAATTTTCGAACATTGCTCGGGTTTGTGATCACTTAACAGTATTTAGCAGGCGTGGTGGTTATGTCTGCACCCACCATAGCTGTGGTAACTTGAATTCAATGATGGAAGCCTTTTGCCCTGCAGTGGGATGACTACTTATATGCCGTTACTTTACTACCAACAACAAAAGAACTAACAGGCGAAGCATTATCCGTCTCAAATAATAGGCAGAGTACTGAACAAACCCCATACCTTCATACTTATCTATCTTACATATTCCATCGTACAGCGAGTCTACTTTGCATTGAATGCGATGGTAATCAACCGGAGCTCTGTATCAACACGCCCTGATGGCCATTCAAGACAGCCTACAATTGGAGGGTCAGCCCTCCTAGGGGAGATCGGAGATAAGCAAGCGATGACTGATTGATATTGTTTTAGGGGTAAGTGATCATTTCAGAACGTATTTATGGTCTGTGAAGAACTGAAAAAGTAGGGTGTTTTTTGTTTAGACACTTTAAGCGTATTTTAAAATCGATAAAATTTCGTAACTGGTGCACTGCCTATTACATCTGTGACGTTTTGGTCGCAAGGTATATCGCGGTCAGTCCCGACTCTATGACTAACAGTTATAAAATGCGACAGTCTAAATATCATAACTTTAGGCACATATAAGTATGTTTAAGATTTCCATCTATCATCGACATCTTCGTATTATATTTTTGAGACAAAACTAATGGTAACACTGTAAACCTAAATATTGGGTTAAATAATTTCCAAGCTCTTAGCGTAACTTAAATGTTGATTAACTATGAACACTTTCAGTATACTACTCGTACTACATCAAACGTGGTGATCATGCTTGTAGCCATCATTGGTGTTGTAACTAGAATTCAATGATAGAGGGCTTTGCGAAGGGCAAAGGCCTCCATCATCGAATTCAATGGGATTATCACAGGTCCTTACTTAATTTACTTTACTTTCAGCACTAAGTTTATCATTTGCACACTTACTGTAAGTTTGAGGAAAGGAATAAAGTATTATCGATAATTTTATGAACGCCAACCAACGGTCATCAATAATATTATTTAATAAAAGAAAACTTAATATAGGTATATAATACTTTATACAACATTTTGTATATATTGTGTTTTATGTATGGAACTTGTTGTTACAACAATATTGATTAGCTATTGTTCCGTGCTTATGGTTAGGACCCTGGAAGCGTTTACATGGATGTGTGCATGTATTTTTGTTTTTAATCAATGAGCGTACATTTTAGAAAATCTAATATACTTAGTGTCTGTCTAGGTCTGAAAACAGTATCAAATTCAAGAGATTCTTTATCGAAACAAAAATATTCAATGGTAAACGAATCTAATTTATACAGAAAATATGTTTGTCATCAAACCATAAGAAAAGATTTTGAAAATCATGCCAATAAATGACATAAAGACCGTTATATGTATTTTTTCTGATATCAAAAATCAATAAAATTATCGAATCTACTTTACCGATCAATATTTCAAAGTATTTTTTCCTTAATTCAAAGTAGCTTCTTTAGAAGGGTGATTTATCACCGTTCTTGAATTTTAACCAGTATAAGTAAATGTTTACTACTGTGTGCATGAATGTAATTTATAATTTTAGAGCTATTCATCGAATTACTTTTTAAAATAAAAGGCAACTACAAAACCTAAAGCAAATCTTTAATACGCCGATATGAGAGCCCGAAATAAAAAATTTGAGCAATAAAAAGAGAAAATATCGCTCTACAAACGAATGAAATTTGAAACATACCGTACATAATATAACTGACTACACCAGTAGCAGGGAAAACCAAGAAATTAGAATCTCTAATAGCAATCACTAAAAAAAAATTAGAATGTCTAATAGTAATTAATCTGCATTTTAAAACCACCAGTTTTATCTCTTAATTGTATATAAGTAACTTACATTAAATGGAATCGCTATGCATGTAATTCAATAATTATTTTCTGCTATATTTCTTTACTATGTAAACAGTGAAGAATCATTCAAATGTATATTTCTGTTTTAATTGTTACCATTGAAAAACAATGTAGAAAATCATCACATATGCTTCAAATACTTTTCAACTGACTCTATAATCAATTTAATTTTGCCGAAAAGCTCTATACCAAAAAAAGTTTAGTTAGTCTGAACGACCATATTTTAATAATAACTATAGAGTCCGCAAAAATTTTAGAACTATACAATTTTCAAAGATTATTTAAAATAATGAAATTAGTACTTAGTTTAAAAACAACGACTGGTTTGATACCAACTCAACTATAACATATAACATTAAAACGATCTAAATAAGGTTACTCTTAAAAAGCTGTGTGCGTTCATAAATAATTATTTAATAAAAAAACAAAAACAAAATACGCAGAAACTTAAAAAATCTCTTCTTTTTTGACAGTTTAATATGCAATTCATTAACGGTGATCAATGCGAAATCATGTAAAAATAATGTGTGTACAAATAAAATCCTTTTAGTTATGTTAATTTTATCTTTTAATGTTATCACACATATTCGAAACTTGCATTGAGAGTTTATAATATTTAATAGCTCTACAAATCATATATTTTACATTCAATCTAACATAAATTCATTTACTAAATTAATAGCTATTTCGTTAACACTGTTCCCTATAGATAACTGGGCCTGGCTTTTGCCTTTAGGCAAATTTAAATATTCTAACCGAGTACATTTTATGCCAGTCTATGTAACTACTTTGATTGTGTTTGTATTACAGCCAAATATCTTTAACATTGATCTAACTTTAAAATATACAAATAGTTCTCTGAAAATACTGTCACGGTACTGTAAATTAGGCGCTCCCGTGCCTTCTGTCCCAAGCATTTTTTCAATTAAACTTTGACAAAAAATGACGAAAATGCAATATATATATATATAGATGTAAATAAGTAAATAAATAATAGGCAAAGAGCTGTACAATTTAGGCGGTCCTTTCGCAAGATGCGATCATATTACGAGTACTGTCAAAAACAAATCGTGTAGAAACTCAATTTAGGTTTTCAGCATCGTTTTAAGAAACAATGTTTTATAGCGTTTGATTATGGTAGCCCGACAGCTCAGTTACAAACATAGTGAATAACATTTTGCCCTATAGTTTAGAGGTATTTTATAGACCTCTGGACAGTACTTCCATCTTTTTTTGTATGGAACAGGGTATAGATTGTGAGCCGTAAAATTTTAGCACTACTTTAAATTCTTGCTTCACCGCTTTAAGCGGTTTGAGTTTGCAATAAAGTAAAAAATACAGGTGTCTTTCGGTATGTATTATAATGTTATTTCATATTTTGATGATAGCGTTCCTTTAAGTAGCAGTATTTGAGTTAGAGTTGTGGTGAAAGAACACGCGGTGTTTTACGATGATATAAACCTCTACATCATAGCAACGTGCTTTCGCGCGCCTTAGTTACAATTTACAAGTTTTCAAGCATCCAGCGTCTGTCAACATTTGCTTTAGTAAGAGTATATTTTCAACGTGTTCGCAAAAGCAGTTGCAGTGTATGTTGTCCACGTTACCACTAGGACATAGTAAGACAAATTATTGCACCTACAAATATATTTTGGAAAATAACATTAAATACTGTTTTATGTGCTTTTGCGCCTACAATCCTACGTTATTCCCTAACTTTATGCACGTAAAGCGATCCAAAACTGGTACCAACCTCCAAAATCCTCAACACAACACTATTTCTTTCACAAACATAATCAATTCTGTGTTTTATATCAAAAAAGGGGGGATACTATCACATAAAATCACTAAAAGGGTAATCACACAACACTGCAATCCGAAAGGGGGTTGAAATTAACACTTAACACTTGTGGGGGGTTAATAATTTGGCGTTGTTTTTAGTCGTGCGATGCGCGCGCGTGCTTGCGTGCACGCCCGTAGGTCGGTAGGCACTGGCGCGGAGGCTGCCGAGGGGGCGGAGGGGCGAGAGGGGCGCCCTTCAGAACAGGTTGCGATCGCATACCGTTGGACGGCAATTTCTTAGCGCGGACGGGGATGCTCTGGACTGACTGATCCGCGGATAACGCAGTGATAACAGATTCTTTGTCAGCCTATTAACGACCGGCCCAGCCACAGGCGGTTTGGGCATGACCCACCACGCCGGCCTGACGTTTTACGCTAGTTGTAAAACTGTTTTGATACGTCAACTATGCAAGTCGAATGAAAATTGATTATGATAATTTTGAGTGAGGTTTGGTGCCGGTACATTGAAAGAAAAGCATTCTTCTCTTCCTACGGGTATAAGAGGCTAACAAAAAAGTACCGCTATATTCCTATGGGTGTCGTAAGAAGTGACTTAAGGAGTATTGCCAGAAGGAGATGACAAAAAAATTACTGCTAGAAGAAAGCACGTAGAAGTGTCTTCTGTCCACCAGTCGTGGTGGTTATGGCAAAATCCACCGTTTGGAGAGGTCTTCCAGCATTGAACTGACGTAGGACGTACTGATTAAAACTTTAATGATCACTATCATAAGAGTAAGTTATTTCGAGATTTATACCATGTACCTTTTTAAGAGATTTCGTTTATTAGAAAAATTGGTTATCAAATATGACTGTAATCCAAACCTGTACCGAAATTAAAATATTATTTAAACATTTATTTTTTATATTTTTATCCTAATTAAATTCGCTGACCGTTAAAGAACCTTTTCAAAGCAAACTTTTAGACATACAGAAAAATGATATAAAAATGGCCTTTACTGATTAAGTATTGTATTTTAGCTTCTTGATGATAGCTCTATGAAACTTTATAAAAGATATTGGAAAATTTTAAACGCACTTAACGAGTTAACGAGTGTCCTCTCTGCCGTTATTGATAATTCCGTCTCAGCCACGTATTTATATTTTTTTCTAAAAGTACTATTATAGAATCAGAATATAGTTTACATTTATGTCCTTTTTTTAACACACCTGTGTTTCGAGTACAACACCCCATTTTAATTACACTTTTTATGAAGATATTTGTATTCTATAATGATATTTAATAATGATATTTTATAATAACATACTACTTTTCATTTCATGTTTAGTTATTTATTTCATATTTCGTCGGTTAAAATCGGTAAAAGTAAGAGTCATAACATTCGAATAAAAGACATCAACGAGCCAGTTGTCGATAATGTTAAGAAAAGCAAATTTTTCTTTGTGATAACTTTCATAAGAAAATTGTTTCTTTATTTTACCGTTTTTTTGGCATATTTGAATTGTAGGAAAATTTATAGACAAGGAATTGAGGGCAGGTAAATGTGCAATGCATTTTGATGTCCTTCAATGTAGATTGTCGTTTACCAACAGACAATGTATAAACTATTTCTTATATACGTTTGAACCGACAAAAAAAGATAAGCCCCACAGTACAATGCGTATATTTTTTGTTTAACAATGGACTTAACTGCAAAGTTTTGGCTCAACTTTATCCACTCCCACTTTATATGAAAATTATATCCCAAAAATTAAAAAATAGGGTTATAAGGTAAAAAAAATTACAAGCAAAATTATTAATTTTGAGTCAGTACTAAACAAGAAGGCACCGGCAGCCATCAGTCGCCGTTGGTTTGTTTTTCGTCGGATAAATTTTGTCAGAAATTTTTAACTAAAATAGAAACAAACAACACCATTGAATATAAGACAATATATAAAAATACCATTTAATTCGCTCATACTCCAACGGAAACATTACTGCATGACATACGAGTAACAATAAAGCAGACTTCCTGAAAAAGACATCAACGACCCAGCGGTCGGCTTGCACTCGCGCACAGCAAACGCAAAATGTTTAATAATCAATAAGGTGATATTTTAATTTCACTCGTTTCTCAAAATATGATTTTGCAAGCATGGTGATTATGCCTGTACCCATCATTGCTGTGGTAACTCGAATTCAATAATGGAGCCCTTTTCCCTGCAGTGGGATGACTATTGGCCGTTACTTTTTACTTTTACTCAATCACCCAAGAACGAGACGGAAATAGATTGTTGGCTAGAGTAGAACCTAAACTACCTTTTAGTCTAGAAAAAAATACCAGTTACATGTAATACTACGTACGAAGACAGCTAGGTATAAATAATTTACTACATAGTATAAAACCAAGTCGCTTCCTGTCCGTTTGTTTGCTTAGATCTTGAAAACTACGTAACAGGTTTTTAGGGTAAAAACGGGACCCGATTACTAAGACTTCGCTGTCTGTCCGTCTATCCGTCTGTCTGTCACCAGGCTGTATCTCAAGAGCCGCGATAGCTAGACAAATGAAATTTTCACAAATTATGTATTTCTGGTACCGCAAATAATGACAAAAAGTACTAAAAACAAAATAAACATTTAAGCGGGGCTCCCATACAACAAACGCAATTTTGTTGCCCTTTTTTGCTGGATACCAATAATGGCAATAGGTAGGCACTTGAAATATTCACAAAATACTCAGTTGTATTTTTTTATAATAATAAATAATAAAATCAAAATACTGTAAATATTTAAGGACTCCCATACAAAAAACGACGACTATTTCTTGCTCTATATAAATAAATGGTAACAGGTAGGCAGTACATTAACTTTATAATATGTACCTACTGTTGTTTACCTAGTCAATGGTACGGAACCCTTCGTGCGCGAGTCTGACTCGCACTTGGCAGGTTTTTTTAATCGACAGGACAGGACAGTGATTTAAAAGGAAGGTTATATGTATAATTCATATGTAATATAGTAGAGAAACACTAATAATATTAGAGGTTACCTAAATAAACACATTTTTTGCACTTACATTGCAAATGCTGGCTGAACCCTACGAGGTAGATCAAAATAATGCACTACAGTATTGTACACTTTACAATGATCTACAAAAGTCCGCAACCCACAGTAACAATTTTTTATCCTCTATACAGGATGAAATTTTAACCACTTTCCAAAATTTTTATAGGCGTTCAGTATCGTATTTAGAGCCCATTATTGAAGTAAAAAATGTAAATCAAGCTTTCACCCGAAAATATTTTTCGCAATATAGTTTTCAATTTTTACGGTCTTAGGCCTGATAAGGTATAAAGGGAAAAGCAAAAACTTATGAATAGTATCGTAATAAATAAATAAGATGCGAATCGCGTAAAAAAAGTGTTGCTAGGCAGCCGTATTAAAAATTTTAGATTTTTTGCGGACATTTTCTAAGTGCTTTATCTTGTCATTTTTGTACTGGGCTCTACCAAAAGAAAAAATACGTCATTTGTTTTTTGTCTTGTAGATTGCTATATTAAAATTTGGAAAGTGGTTAAAATTTCACCCTGTATACTTCTTAGGAGAAATAATTACTGTTAAGCATAATAAGCGATGTTAAGCAATACAGCATTAATCCTAATCCAATTAAGTACCTTAAATACGTTGTACATTTAATTTGAATCAATATGGCCCTTTACAGGATGTAACAGATTTAAAATGCAAGGATATAGCGGTTAAAGATATCTTTTGCAATGACCTAATAAATCGCAGGGTCAAACTTTCACCGTATTTTTTTTAAACCGATATATTCACAGGAATATTGGTGGAATGTAGCTATAGGGTTCGTCTCTGCATTAGACTTATTGCGTCCAATAAAATGTGCACAGTAGGTACATAGTGTCATGAAGTTTTGGGTGCCATGGGACCACTAAAACAAAGTCACTAAAACAAAGAAAAAAATCAGTAATATCCTACTAGTTTAAGTTGCTTACTTTTTTCTTTTTTTTTAAATGCAGATATTCATTAATTTCTTGGCTCCGATTTCCATTTTGCGAATAGAAACGAATAAAAGTTGCAGTAACGGTTTATCCCATTGTTTTTACACTTTATGACACAAGCGTTCTGTGACACATATCGCGAAATATAAAATTTTCACTTATTAAAAACATTATAACGTTCGTAGTCCAGAGTTTTGGCACATTTCTTCCACATCGCTGCAATTAATACTACTCTGTCAAGAAAGTGCCGGGAAAAGATCAATAATACACAAAAATTCATCCAAATTTATTTATCACCTTCAAAGTATGCTCCTTCAGAAACGATACAGTTACGCCAACGAATAATCCAATCATCAAAACATTTTTAAATGCTGTTTCCGGAATTGAGTTCAGTTCTCGCCGCGAATTCGCCTTTATGTCTTCTACCGATTGTAAAAGGATGCCACGAAGTGGTAATTTGAATTTAGGAAAAAGAAAGAAGTCGGCTGGAGCCATATCTGGTGAATATTGTGGTTGCTCGATGGTATTTGTTAAGTGTTTGGTCAAAAATTCATTGTCAAAATCGAATGTCATATTTATTATTTTGGGTCTGACGCATTTGGGGCACTTCGTAAATCGTGCACTCGACAAAAAATTTACTTTTCGCATTTGGTGCACTTATCATTATGAGCACTTCGCAGAATGAGCGCTTCGCAGATTGAGCGCTTCGCAAAATGTGCACTTCGCAGAATGAGCACCTTTTGTGAAAGTTGTTAGTTTATAAAAAGATATGGCTACTGGGTATTTAAAATAAAATTACCACTGTAACAAAATAATCATTTATTTAAGAAGTATTAATTTCACTAGGTTTCGATTGTCAAAATGGAGTTAATATGACTTTTTTTTTCACTCTTTTCTTTATAAAAAACAGAATAATAAATCACATTATAAAGTCGTAAATACAAATAACAATCACATTTTAGATTTCACAAAAAACTTTGTATGAAGATTTAAGCAGGTAATTATACAATTCCAAAAGAGAAGTCAATTACATCAAAAGCTGCAAAAAAAATACTTTTTTTAAAAACTTAGACACTGTTATACTTCCGTTTTCTAATTTAACCAACAGCCTGTTATATTTGCGATCAAAAACAATGTCTTTTTGCTTGCGATTTCTTTTGACATTCTCCAATAAACTGTTACGCATATGACGATCCTAATGTTTGCTTTTTTTTTAATTTGTGAATGAACATGTATAAGTTAGGATTTTTGGGTATGCGAGCATTGACACCGGTGATGCCACGCTTCTAAGGCGTTAGTTGTCCTATGCCTTTGATTTGCACAGCTCGAAACCGTTGGCAACATTTTTGGGTACCATGTTCTTTCATAGTAATTTTAAAATCGCCTCATTTCTGGGGTTTCTGGTGGTGGAAATATTTATTTTGACAATCAAAATCGGTACTAAATAATGTAAACATTAACAAATAAATATTTATCTAACAATCAAAACTTAGTCGTGACATAATGTAACTTAAATAAATAATTACAAGTTTTTATTTAATTTTAAATACCCAGTACCTACCTATACACCATTTAGTTTTTCATATTATCTTTTATATACGTAGAAATATTTATTTTGACAATCAAAACCTAGTGGACTTGATCATGATGATGATGATGATGACCCAGTACCTACCTATACACCATTTAGTTTTTCATATTATCTTTTATATACGTAGAAATATTTATTTTGACAATCAAAACCTAGTGGACTTAATACTTCTTAAGTAAATGATTACTTTGTTACAGTGTTTATTTTATTTTAAATACCCAGTAGCCATATATTTTTATAAACTAACAACTTTCACAAATAGTGCTCTTCGAAGTGCTCATTCTGGGAAGTGCACATTTTGCGAAGTGCTCAATCTGCGAAGTGCTCATTCTGCGAAGAGCTCATAATGAGAAGTGCACCAAATGCGAAAAGTAAATTTTTTGTCGAGTGCACGATTTGCGAAGTGCCCCAAATGCGTCAGACCCGTTATTTTTCAATTCATAATAATTATCGTTTTCATTTTAAAACATTACAATTGAAGGGGAAACTCAGAAATATAAAAAAAATCGGGAAAAACACGGAGTAAAAAACTTTGAATCTCTCATTATAAATGATTATAAAGGAAGTTCCGACGTAAGATGAATCCAACTTCAGGTCAGCAATAAATACACAGTCAGTCAAAAATACCTAAACATATTATTAGACTTCATTTTTTTTTAAATTATAATGACTTTACATTGAAAATGTAACGGTATACTTAACTGTATATTTATAAGCAGAGTTAGCATTAAATGTACCAGTAAATTAAACCTACCAAGTAAAAGCAAAAGCTCTGTAAAATGCTCCAAGAAAGCTTGACGCCGAGCGACCGGCTACCACGCATAATTATATTTATCTCTATCTGTATTCATTTATTTACATATTTTATGTAACATTTTGAGTCGCTAAGTGCACTGTGACACTTCAATGTGAGAATTTTAATCTTACATTACAGTATAAATGAATAATTTGATAAGCACATGAAACGTTACGTAAAAGCTCGTAGACTCGATTTTTAGTCTAAGTAGATCTTGTAGGAACATAATAATGGAGTCAAACTGTAAAAACGTCTTTTCACAAGTACACGATGACTTATTCATCACTTTCAAATTTTTTTATACGCGTTCAGTGTCGTATTTAGGGCCCATCTAAGAGTAAAAAATGTAGGTCAAATTTCCACCGAAAATGATTTTCGCAACATACTTTTAAATTTTTACGGTCCCTAAGCCTGTTAAAGTATGAAGTGAAAATCAAAACCTTATGAATAGTATTGTATAAATGAGTAAGATGCGCATCGTGTTAAAGTGTTGCGAGAAACCGTATCAAAAATTTTAGATATTTGGCGTACATTTTCTAAGTGCTTTATCTTGATATATTTGTACTGGGCTATACCAAAAGAAAAAATACATCATTTGTTTTTTGTCTCGTAGATTGTTGTTTTAAAATTTGGAAGGTCATTAAAATTTCATCCTGTATACATTCCTAACCTACTTGGACATAAACCTCATAAACAAATGATTTTGCCATTTTAGCCAATCTTGGCAGGCGGATTGGCGATCGCATGATTCCAGTATACCTTCGGGTAATATTCTGTCAGTCGCCTCTTACGAATATGACGAGAAGAAATGGTGTTATACCATTTAGGCCAGCATATTTGTAAACTAATTTATTTATCTAAACTTTATTGCACATATGAATAGAATTATAGCCATATGGCATTCTCTGCAAGTCAACCATTGGGCATGGCATAGACCTATATATTAGCATTTCATTATTTAAAAAACCTGTTTTAACTCAAGATAGAGACCTATTTTTTTTAAATACACGGCACGACATCACTGTTAGTATAAAACAATATAGATCTGATTATATTTCGTATAATAATGCAATGTCAGCAGCTGTAAAGAACTAAATTGTGTTTGTACTATGTCATTGGTAGGTAGGATAATATCCTTATATTATATATTATATCTATATATAATATAAGGATATTATAATAATATAAGGATATAATATCTTATATTATAAGAGCATACTCCGGACAGCAGAATAGAATATGATGCCATTAAAAAAATGGTATGGCGCACGGAAATCTTACTAAGCATCCCCGTTGCCGGTTATACGGTTTAAGCCTTTGAGAGCTTTTAAAAAGACTAGTACCTACTTAAACAGGCTAAATGATAAAATATAATGTATTAGGTTTCAAGATTATGTAAAATTAATAGCATTTTATCAAACAAGTAAACAATCTCAAACGAATCGAATCGAATAGGTTTTCATTCATCGCTACTGGTAACGCCATCTACAGTAAAACCGTAACAACTCTGGCACTAACACCCTTATTTTTAAACAAGTAAAAATATGTAGTAATTACTTGACTAAAATTAATTTCTTAACATTTGACTAATAATGGTGACCCTTTCCTTCACAAGTACTAGGTAGGAACATCTTAAGTTATGACTTTCTTGGGTAAGAAGTAATTACTTCTTTATAAATACGGGTGTTAGACTCTTTTCTTGCAACTATAAGTAATCAGTTAAGTGAGGACTGCAGTCAAATACTACGGATTGTCTATGAAGGTAACATTGCTTTTCTATGAAGATGACATTTCCACATAATTTCAAAAGAAATAAAATTGCGTATGTTTGGATCAGAACTCGGAGAGACGGAAAGCTTGAAATAGGATTCTTAAGCCCAACTACAACCTCCTATATGCAAGCTAATTTAGAAAAGTTGGCTTCCTACTAAGTCCCGGCCGGGTATCGAACCCGGGAACCTTACGTAGCAGGCCGACCAACGCACTAATACCCCAGTCGGGTCGTCATATTAAGGTAAAATAAAAACCATAATTATGCCTATGATAAAAACACTAGGTAATTTATTAAAAAAATATGTATTATTTATTACAAAATATTGTCTATTTGTCTCTCTGAAAATCTTAATACATATATAAAAATTTCGTGTCACGTTGTTTGTCCGCGATGGAATCCTAAACTACTTAACTGATTTTAATTCAATTTTGCAAAATGTGTGCAGTTTGATCCAACTTGAAAGATAGGATATTTTATAACCCAATTTAGTGTCGCATTATTTTTTTATTGCACAATATTTGTTTATAGCAAGGTAATTGTAAGTAATTTTAATGAAAAAGGGCTATTATACTATTAATGATTATATAAATGATAGGAACGTGTGGCTTTAAATTGCCCCAGCTCGCACTGGCATATATCTTATGTAAACATATTTATTTAAAAAGAGGCTGACAATAGTGACCGAGTTTCTTGCGCTGCTTCTTCTCGGCACTAGCCCATATTTGTCCCGAAGCAGTGGTAGGTTTAAATATTGGGATGTGTAAAAGCGCCTCCAGGGGCCTGCTTGCAGAAATAAAACTGATTTAAGATTTAACTGATTTAATTTGGTAAAGAAAAACGCCCTGTTTGATGACAATGACATTTAAAACGTCAAAATCAAATTACATTATTTTAAGGCGATACGAAGTTCGCGGGGCGAACTAGTTATTATGTAAAAACATGGATATCTTACCAGTTTTATCTCAATTCTATTCTGCAATAATTACGTAAACATGGTAGGAATCCCTGAATAACTAATCTAAAAATCTTTTGATTTAAATAAGTAAGTGTATACTTTAAGCTAATGGGGGCTATCGCTAGTGAATTTGCCACTAGAGGCGCTAGTGTCGCGTGAGGTCCAATATCATTCGCTTTGTACTGGTTTTAGAATTTGTTGCATAAAATATAATTTCTTTAATTTACCTGCTGGAAAGTGATCTCCTTCGTAAAATATCGCAAATATGGATTATTTGGCGATTAATGTAAACGCTTTAAAAGCGGAATTAAGAAAAAGCGCAAAAATAGGCGGCCTCAAGAGCAACTATTTCAGAAGTTAGTTTGTTGATATCAAGATAGTTATTTATAAAGAATATAACCTTAATTAGATTCAACATATAACATTTTGTTTCGGCGCCAATCGCCTTTGACAGCTCCGGACCTCAGTCTACAGTGGCGCCAACTGGTGAGCAAAGAAACGGTAGTCCCCATTAAGTTAAGGCTTAATGACTAAATAGGGTAAACCACCCAGTAGTCAGCCCTGCTCCAGTACTCAGCCTTTACGAACATTATTTCCTTACATATAAGAGTTTATATATTTTAACATCTTTGAAGTGAATTGTAATTGAATCTTTGTCTCGATATCTATACTAATATATAAAGCTGAAGAGTTTGTTTGTTTGTTTGTTTGTTTGTTTGTTTGAACGCGCTAATCTCAGGAAGTACTGGTCCGAATTGAAAAATTGTTTTTATGTTGGATATTCCATTTATCGAGGAAGGCTTTAGGTTGTAGAACATCACGCTGCGACCAATAGGAGCGAAGCATGAGTGAAAAATTGTGTTGCAAAAATAGTCACGATCATAATAACAGTAATTGACGCGAACGAAGTCGCGGGCAACAGCTAGTTGACTTATATGCAAAGCTCCAAAGCAGTAGCATGTCAGTTTGGAGAGTTATAGTCGTTTGTTTCGACTTCGATTAACGATATGACTAAATACTTGCAATATTTATTTGCAATTTTTTAGGCACTAAGTACCCACATCATTCTGACTATAATATTAAAGACAAATAAGATAAGACTAAATTCATACATAAAATTACAAGGAGCATAAATTAGACAAGAATTCAATTTCTCTGCAAACCAAGTGATTTATAGAAAGAATAATACATACATATCAAATGTCGAAAAAATAATACACAAACATTTAAAAACAGTAAAAGAATTTGAATTGTTTAGTGGTTCTCTGAAATTTTAATTTTGCCAGGTTATAAAAGCTGATACCAGTGTTGACAAACAAATGACATGAATCACTAATTGGCTACATACCCCAGCAAAGTTCAATAGACTTGAATGTGCTAAAGAATTGAATAATTTGACTGTAGATACATGCAACTTAATTACCAAGATATTTACAAGTTATGAAAACACCACCTAAAGACAGTAAAAAAATATATTAAAGGAATTCATTTTTTTTTTATTTACACCAGCAATATGCTTGCCGAAAAAAATCTAATAATGTGACCTCACCTCTTAACCAATAATTGTGAGATATTTGTAAAAACATTTCTCTCGGATATTGTAGGTAATACATACACCAAAAATATAAGTAGATGAAACTCTGCAGGCTCACAATGTGAAACGCCTTGATACGTCGACACAAACAACTTTTAGTATTGAAAGAGTTGTATGCTGTATCCTAGAAAAATGATTGTAATGTTGTGTGAAAGTATAACAGATAATAAGTGTATCAGAGCGTGTTAAAGTTCATCAGTAAGAATCCTACCTAAAACACAATGATTTATAACACTAGAAGAGTGATGAATATGGCTTGTTGATGGATGGACGGGCAGAGGGCGACCTAAGAAGAAATGGATTGATTGTGTCAGAAAAGGATATGATTGAGACGGGAGTGGAGGACTCGATGACGACTGACAGGATTGTATGGAAGAGAAAAACATACTGCGCCGACCCCAGATGACCTGGGAACAGGGCTAGAGAATGATGATGAATGATTTATTACACTAACATTTAAATTTATTAGAATAAAGTGGAAAGAGTCGACTAAAGTTTATATTATGTAGTGTGGACTGAACTACGTTAGTAGAAACTGTTCACACTTACATATCTCATCACTCATCCACTTAATCATACTCATCTAAAAAAGAATCTAAAATAAAATTTGCACGAAAAACTATGAGGTCTATTACAACGTGCTCCTTTTGATATCCTATAACTCTAACGTTACGTTCTATAGGTAAAAATAATATATAACGCTCTAGGACATGTGGTTCAAATATCAATAGTTTCGAATATAACATCAATTTTGTTAAATTTGTTAAAAAAATGTAACCAGTATGGCGAATCCTTAGTTTTGCGAGACGTTGGCAAAGAGCGGGAGAGTGTAACTTGTAAAAAACATTGACGTGTGTGGGTGTTTCATTGATGAAGTAGGTACGAGTAAATCGCTTTCATTCAAAAGTTAATTCATAACAAGGAAAGGGTGTTTTACATAAACAGTGGTGACTTTTTAGAATTATTTGTATGAAAAACAAAAACAAAAGAAAATTAATAATTGAGAAATAACCCATATGCAATTTGATTCTTTACCATGGTCTGTTTAATACCCTAGAGTTATGGAATATTAAAAGAAACACGTTGTATGTAACATTAACAAAATAACTTAAATAACTTAAATAACTAGTCTCGCCAACTTTTTGATTATGGTCAAACATGACTAAGAGAAAGTCAAGGCACTTTGACATGAAAAACAGTTACATGATTTTTTTTTACTATTCAGACAGTACATTGCGTAAGTTTTGGTGGAGCACAATTTATTCAACAAGTTCCGAGCTTGACCTTTACAAAAGTCATGAGATAATATTATAGGAATAGTGGTTCCAAGGTTACTACCTCATACCTTGATTTAAATGAGTTTCCAATATTCCAATGACATCATGAGGCAAGAAATGGATCTGAAAACCACAACTAACAGTTTGAAAGTGACATTAAAATACAAATTAGACATATTTCTGGTAGCATTTATTATGTTATATGCTCACTATAAGATAAGCACTTGTAAATCACAATAAGTATTTTATATAATCCCAAAGAATAGAATCACTTAACTAATAACAACAGAAAAAACAGGGAGAATCAAAAATTGTTCTAAGTTCAGACTTCAGGACCATAGTTCAAAAAATTTTACTTGTTTAGCTATAATTAAAATTGAAAGGTATGTTGGGCCAGTATGACGGTTTATCTTTATCAATATCTTGAATATATTGAGACTGTAATGACATTTCCAATGCTGCTATTCTCTGCCACCTGCTACCATATAGTTCTTTTAGCACTTCTTCTCTTTTTTCTTGAGTTTCAGGAGGCCCAGCCTCCATTTCAGCTATAAGTTCATCTTCAGCATTCTTTGCTTTAAGTCTTTCTCTTTCAAGCCTAGCATCCTCTTTGAACTTAGCATTGGCTTGAAGAAATTGAATAAACTCCTCACTCACCACGAAGTCATCTTCCGCGCCCTCATATTCTCCATCGTCTTCCCCGTCATCATTTTCTTCTTCCTCATCTTCATCTTCAGATTCTAAATCAACTTGCGTACTTGCAGATTCAACTCGAGAGCTTGACGCTGCTGAAGGAAGGTCCACATAGTTTTTCCTACGAATTATTTCATGGAGGACACCGTTTTCGTACTCTAGAGCGTTTGCCCGCGCTTTCCAATAAGCCAACTGATGCTTCAGCTGCCAATTCGCAGCGATTGTAAAATTCTTTGCCCAAGCTGACATAGTATGCGCGAGTTTGGGATTATTCTTATGGGTTCCAGTGACACTTTGCTGCAAATATTTGCGGGCAGGTTTCTTTTTTCTTTTCCGATATGAATTTTTGTGTGAAGACCTGTTATTATTTTGAGATTCTTCTTCAGGTGGTGGGCAAAACATTATTGTCTGAATTTGACGTAATAATAATACTTATTCTGTCACCAAGTGTCATTCGTCAAAAACTTTTTTAAATAATAGTTCTACGGCTTTGGACGGCGTGATTTAGTTACTATTCAATCCCTCATGTATTACTTTACTATAATATGTATAGGCCAGCCATCAGCACACCTATTATATACGGGATAGTCACTGAATGGACAACTGACTTCAGTTGATCACGAAATTTTGTCAGCAATACTGAAGCATTGACATAAATTGATATTATGCAAGTATTGGCTTACATAAATGAGAATAGTGCATATCAATTGGACTTGGTATTAAACGATTACGTTACAAAATAACGACATCGTAATTTAATCGAGTTATACGTTAGCCACTTCAAATGTCAGATGGTTTTTTAGCGCAATTTTATTGAAATTAGATCATATTTTGGTGCGGACATATTTGAGTGTGTACTTGTAATTGTGCTTCGTGTAGATTATTTAAAAGTAGGTAAGTTGTTAAAAAATTAAGCAGTTCTTTGGATCACTTAGTCAAAATAGTAAAGAACATATTTTATTATTTTGTATTTTAGATGGCTCGCTTAGACAGGTTTTGATATTATTAGAGTTCGTTGAAGAAAACCGCGACATAGCGTTAGGTTGCTTTGCAAGTGGACCTCAAGGAAAACAAATGGCTAAAATAGCCTGGGAGTCCCTTGCATTGCGACTTAATGCTGTTGCAGAAGGAGCTACTTAATCTGCGGACCATTGACGTAGAGTAAGTTAAAGTATCAAGTTATTATCAGTAGTTGTATTTCCATCCCCTCACAGTTCATTGCAGCAATACCATTCTTGTTTTACTTGCATCATTTCTTATCTTCGCTTTTTTAAAATACTTAAAACCAAAGCCGGGAACTCTAGACGGAGTGCGTCTGCCACTGGTGGTGGGCCTAGCAGGCTGGCTCCACTCACAGAGGCAGAGGAGCAGTTGCTGGCCATTATAGGACGGGTTAAGGTGGAGGGATTGTGGTGTGTGCGGATACCATTTAGTGTTAATTTTTAACTAATTTATGCTTCGTATTCATTTCACATTTAATTTTAGGAATATGAAATACTAGCTGTTTCCCGCGACGTCGTCCGCGTCAATTTCTATTCATAAGAATGCTATTTTTTGTGCAAACTTTTGGTCTCAGCGTAATGTTATATACTTTAAAGCCTTCCTCAATAAATGGACTATCCAGCACAAAAATATTTTTTCAATTCGGACCAGTACTTCCTGAGATTAGCGCGTTCAAACAAACAAACAAACTCTTCAGCTTTATAATATTAGTATAGATTAGTATAGATGATATTACCTACATTGATTTGCTATTGTATGATTAATTATATTTTTATTTTGCTATTAAATTAGACTTTCATACCTTAAGTTTATTGCAGACTGCTGTTCTGCGGGTTCTTACTTTCAACCTTGATAGGATTTCCTCCAATATTTGTAGGAATCCAGCTTTAGTTAATCGAAAGTTTGCAATAAACTCTTCGTCCGTTAGCTGCAGAGGATCACAATCGCGGTGACTACGTCTCTTGACTCTTAATTCATTTATTATTCTCTGTCTCTCGGCATAAGTCAAAAGAAAAGCTCGAGCCATTTTGCAAATAAAACTTTTCAAACAAAATAATGGAAGTGTTGTTTATGAGAGAGCCAGTCAGCCATTTATAATACATGTCAGTCAGCGCTTGTTTTGTTTGGCATGCTTTTCTTTTCTTATAAGTCAATGATATTACAAAGAAAGGAAGTAGTCAGTCAAGAAGTCTTTTTTAAATCAATTTTTGGCTCAATCTCAATCAGTTTGCGTCAAACAAGCTTCAGAGCAAGTCATAGTGACAGTTTAACAAAAATTATCAAAATGCCGTCTTGTGTATTAAGAAAGTGCACAAATTATGGTGCTAAAATGAATAAAGCTCAAGAGAACACATATCACTGGTAAGTTTATAAAAATATTTGTTTTATGCTACGTGTTTTTTAATTTCTAAGTTTATTTGTAAGTGCTACATAGATTAAACATTCAGATGCGACAATTTAGGTATCACTATATCGCGTAATCAGCAAAACATATTCACTAAATAAAATAAGCAATCAAGCGCTAGTCAGGGTGATGCCGGCTGAATGAACCTTATGCAGAATCGTTACAGAGTTCTCCCGTGATCATGGCGCTTGCAACAGTGCCGAAATATCGGAAATAATAAATAAGGTACATGATGTAAATGCCGAATTATATAACTCTAGTGATAGTGACCATGAAAGTTTAAATCAGTACCTTACAGCGTGTTTCAAAATGAATACTTAGTCCGAATCATTATATTTTTTTTACATAACATTTATTGATTAAAAAAAATGCTTTGCAGGGAGGCTTATAATATTGGCATTCGTTAGTAAGACGGTTTAAGAAATCACGGTGTGTAATATCTTTTTGTTAAAATTGTACATAAATATTTCTGCAACAAATTCTAACTTGTGTAACTCTGATAATACAAAGGTATGTTTTATGTTACGTACTTAGGTACATAATAAAAAACTTTTTTCATATAACACAAATACAACCTGTTTTATTTCTCTCTATTTTCTACCTACTTTCAAATATTTGTACTATCTGATTTTGGTTACAATTTTTAATCTATGTAACTGTCATCGTGCAGCGCCGTGACGTTTTTCAAACGCAATTTATTATGAACGTAACATATCTATACTATGAAATATCATTGTTATAAGTCATCCAAAAATGTCTTTATATAAACTAACACCCAAAAAATATTTTTTGCATATTATGATTCCACTTAGTTGGTTAATAGTGTATATTCATAAAAAAATGCTCTTTAGAAGTTTCTATCCGTGCCACTTGTAAATTCCGGTGTCTAACGATTTGGTTGATCACTCACTCTGACTTACATACCAAAATCGAGATATCGATACACAAACGGCTATCAAAAGTGGGATAGTTGATATGACAATGCCTATTAGTCATAGTCACTGACTTTGACATTAATATATTTTGATACCAAAACTATTTTTTGACAGTTCACAGATAAACACTTAGGCTCAGCGATTATCACTTTGAATGTCAAAAAAGATACGTAATAACGCTGCCATGATATAGGATACAAGTAGATCGACTGACAGCCCGATAATGGGTGACCAGGTTTGATTTGTCAATGTGTGTGTTAACTAGTGACGTACCTTTAACATTTTTAGACTATCGATAATAATTGCAGTTTGTCGTTTGGAAAATAATGTTTACTGTCACACTGTTTTTATGTCGAGATTATGCACCTACTTTGCGGCATACCTAACCGCCCTCACTTCTTACAACTATAATAGTGGGCAGGTATATGTGCCCGGTGAGTATATTTTTTACATATAATTTAAAAATAAACAGTTTTAATTAATAAAAAAAATAACAGCCATTGTTAATTAGTTTTCTTTATTTATTTCTTTAAAAGATTTTCCCGTGTCATTTGCTGTGCCGTGTGAGCTCATCAATGGCAGTAAGTGAAAAAGAACAAGTAAACAAAATCTGAATAAACATTTACATTCTGATGAATCGATCCCTGATTATTGATTTTTAACAAAATTATCTTAGTTATGTGATTCCTTACAGTTTTCTTCTTCAAATTGTTAAGTTGACATTCATTTGAGACGCTAAACGTAAAATAACATCAAATTTCTCTGGAAACATTCAAGATAAATGTCGACAATAGTATCGATAAATTTGAGTCAAGTCTAGCGTACATGTAAAATATTTCGATGAATTAATTATCCACCAAAATAATGTAAATAATCAATACATAGAACTTTATCTATACAAAATATTAAAATGAACAAGTGGATTAAAATAATTGTATATTTACAACATAACAACAAGATCAAATTCAACAAAAATAACGCGTTATTACGATGACGACTTTCTACGTATTTACCTGTGAAATTGCAGCAATTTTCTGGATTCTTTTTGTGGTTGACTCCACAGGCACTCACAGAACATGTGACCATTGTTAGATAAAACTGTATTTACTTTAGATAATCTACGATGTACTAGATAATTCCATAAAATGTTGAACCTTATATCGCATATGCCACTGGATGTCACTCTGTCAAATAAGACAGGTCACAAAACGAAAAGATTTGTTTTCTTTTTCTATCTTGCTAGATTTCTATAAGAGGTTTTCTTCTATCTCGCAGGCTTTGTCCGTCTATTATATTCTACGTTTATGAGCGCTGCAGACCATCAGTCAATTATTAAAGGTAATCTTGTAAATATAAAAATAAATTCCTTTTTCCCTTGGTCATGACATCACGCGTTAACGGCTGAACCGATTTCGCTAATTATTTTTTTGTTTTGTTTGTCATTGGCAGGAGAAGGTTCTTATAAAAGTAAAAAATAAGGAAATTGCGCGGAAAATAAGGAAACTTAATCACCATACTAAATTATTTGTAATGTAACCATATAGGTAGCTTTTGACAATTAAAACTTTTTTAATGTATGGTGTTTGTTAGACCCTTGGTTAGACCCATAAACGTATTATAGGATATAATGTGTTGAGACCCGGTGATAACTGCGATAAAAGCTTCAGAATTTTAAGGAATTATTTCTTACATCGTAGATTATTTAAACTAAATACAATTTTATTTTACAATGGTCACAATGTGTGGTGTGAGTGCCTGTGGTGTTAACTACAAAAATAATCCAGAAAATTGCTCATTTCACAGGTAAATAAGTAGATAGTCGTCATCATAAAAACACGTTATTTTTGTTGAAATGGGTATTTTTGTTCTATTGTTAATACAAAATTATGTCAATCTGTTCATTCACTTTAATATTTTGTGTAGATAAAGTCCTATTTATTGATAATTTAGATTATGTATTTTCGAAGATAAATTTTTCATCAGTATATTTTACATGTACGGTAGAGCTTGACTCAAAATCGATACTATTATCGATATTTATATTGAATGTTAACTGACGAATTATATGCTATTTTACGTTTAGCATCGAAAATCTAAACTATTTTATCAGAGAGTTAGGTACTTATCAATTATTTTATACAAGTAAATTTTTCGGACAGATTCCCTTGAGATTCTGTAGTAAGAAGAAAATGGTAAGGGGTTAAAGTTAATTGGGCGCATTGGTTGGAATCCACTGAAATATTCTACCATATGCAGCAAACATTTTCCTGACCACTGTAAAAATAAATGTATTAAAGATATAAGTACTCCTAAATATTTAAACTATCATAGTGCACTTGTTTGTACAGATAATTATTAATCTTTGGTGTACAATGTAGGTACATACTAAAAGATAATTATTTTATAAATTTTTACACATGATTTAAGTAGGTATCAAGTAAGCAGCTAACAACCAAATAGAGTAATAGTATAACCTTATTTTATCACATCAACATCGTCATAATGAGATATGCCTAGATAACCTAAATTGACACTTTAAATTTTTCAGATACATATTATTTTACACTTTATTTTACATCCTAGTATATAAAAAAATATACTCATAGGCACACCGCATTGCCCACTCTTAGTATAATAAGAAAATTGGGCGGTTAGATTTGCCGGGGAGATACAATAGTCTAAGGATAAATACAGTAAGAAGGTTAATATTTTTCCCAAACGGCGAACTGCACTTATTACCTATCGATAGTCTCAAAATGTAAAAGGTAAGTCACTAGCAAACACACACATTGACAAATCAAAACTGGTCACGCATTATAGGTACATATGCGTATACATACGCTACAAATAATGTATACAGAGAGACAAACTTCATAGCGTTCCATGGATTCACCGTGCAGGTGCCGGGTCCATCGTGTGGCAGAAAGAGAAACTCCGAGTAGCTCCCGGGACTTGTGATACGGGTAGCGTTGCCAGGCGTCCGGAGAAAGCCGGACGTTGGTAGGCTTTTTGATATCGTGTCCGGCCAAAATAAACAGTTTCCTGTCCGGTTTTTGTTAGGCTTTTTACGTTTCGGAAACGAGCAAAGAATATTAAACAAACTAATATTCTTTCCAAACGAGCGAATGCCGAGCCCGAGCGACTGTCAGTCGCTTTCGCATTTCGAAAGATTTATGATATAATCAAAAAAGCTTGATTTTACATACACTAAAATTTTTTCGTACCTATAAATACTGAGACACAAAAAAACCTCAATAGTGTAGGGTGTCCGGCCTTTCTACCCAAATGTCAGGCCAAACTGGCTGGTCTGTCCGGCTATTAGATTTGGCGACCTGGCAACCCTAGATACGGGTGTAGGTTTAGGGGCCTCTTTCCGACGTTCATCAACACTCATCTTCACTACTCGTGTTTCTCTCCTTGCCCAGCCAAATCTGGTACGAACCTGCTAATGCAGCTTTAGACACTCGCTCTAGTATAGAACTTACTACAGTTCTGGCCAAGCCAAGGTGTTTCAACAGGTTATAGAGAGATTTTACGTGTCCATTAAAATAGTCCAGTCAGGTGCTGTACCCAGTATCCAGGATTGAGTAAGGCTTGTTCTTAGAATATGCAGTGGAGCCTTCTTTAATGAAATTAATTTGTCTTTTGTTTGTGGTCAATCCTTTTTGGGCCTTAGCCACTGAAAGGCTTATAGCTTCACGTATGATTTAAAGTACTCTGTCATGGCGATGTAAGTAGTGACCCCTATTCAAGTCAAGAGCACTTGCATCCCACCAATAGGTGTCTTGTATCGCCTCTGCACAAGTTTAACAACATTTTTCAGAGGCTTTTCCCCACCTTACTAAGTTACTCTGGTCAGGGAGGATCATTTGGAAGGCATTTAGATAAAATTTTAATAAGGCAAGAGACCAATCTTATAGCAAGGTGCGCCACTTCATAGCTAATGGGATACAAAACTTACCAATAGTAATTATCCACTCGTTTTGCATTTCTAAATTCATGAAAATAAAATATGTAACCATAACCATTCTTACCAACCAATGAGTTCCGAAGGTTAATTTAAGTTAAAGTTATTTAATAAACTACATATTTTATTTGTTAATTAAAATTGACAAACTATATGAATGACTTGGAAGCATTGTCTCTGACCTTTGCCGGTTTCTCCCGCCTGGCTAAGAAAAGAACAAAAATGAGTTTTTGTTGTGATTGTTTGTATCGATTTTCTTAATTCTTCTAATTTGTAAATAAAACTTGTCATGAATTAGCGATTAAGTTGTAAAATGAGTTACAAAAAACAATGCCGAACATGCTTAGGAAGAGAGAAGGAAATGCGACATATACACGCATTTGTGACTATAGCCGGAGACGAAATTAAACTCTCTGACATTCTACAGAACTTTTATAATTACAAAGTAAATTAATGTTTTTAAGTAGATGCCACTGTTCTGAATTAATGTTTATCCTGTTTTATAATAGTTTTACATAATATTATTTACCTCGTTTTTCTCTTATCCAATGTTTGCAAACTAGGTTTAGTTCATTTGTGATTTAAAAAAAAACATCGACATCGTTTTTTTAAATTACAGATAACTGCTGAAAATGACCCATTCCCAGAGAATATCTGTATCAACTGTGTTCATCAGCTAACAATAACTTATTCATTTAAAGTGCTCATAGAATCCAGTGCTAAAACATTGTCAGAGTCTTCTCAACATTTGGAATCGCATAGTGACAATAATTATGAATATAATTACGACTCTGAAGATCTCAAACAAGATCTACAATCACGAAGCTACAAGAAGAAGAAAAAGAAAATAAAAGCATTGCCTGTTAAATCCATAGAAAATGAAATAATTGTTATATTCTGTGTTGAATGTAAAGCAGAATTTTCATCAGTAAAAGCACTGAACAAACACTGCACTAATAACCATCCTATTGAGTCTATGATTGGACGAGCTTGTGAGTACTGCAATGAGAAATTTGAGGACTTCCGCTCTTTAGTTAGACACAGAAAACTACATCTCAGGCCCTATTTATGTGAAAACTGCTGGGAAGGTTTCTATGATGTGAGCGACCTGAATTTCCATTCCTGTCAGCCGAATGTTGATAGCAAAAATAAGAATAAATCTGAGAGATTGTTACGTCAGTGTGATCAATGTGGCAAGTCATATCCCCCAGGCTACATTCGAATACACATGCTAACACACAGCAATGACCGTCCATACAGCTGTAAATATTGTCCAAAGAAGTTTAAAGTGCCTGGAGGACTCAACTCTCATATACTTTGGAACCACAAGAGGACGAGAAATCATAAATGTGAAGTATGCAATGCAACATTTATATCATCAAGCTCCCGTAGCTCACACATACGCAAGAATCATCTTAAAGAAAAGAAATATGGTTGTGACAGTTGTGGAAAACGATTCTTCTCTAAATCAGAATTGCAGCGGCACTCTCTGACCCACACTGGGGTGAAAAATTTCCATTGCCATTTGTGTGACAAGTCCTACCAGACACGATATGGTCTAAATGTTCATCTGAAATCACATTCACAAATGACTATGAATGTTTTGAACTTGTAAGATTCAAGATAAATGGGTAATTACATGATATATTTATATGATATTTTAGCAACTTGATTGCTATTTTATTATCAGTATTTAAACTTAAAAAAATATGTCTCTGTCATTAGAGGTGTGTAACTGCGGAGTGATTAAAAAAAAAGATGTACATCCTTGTCATGGATCAAATCACTCTCTAAATCCCACGATTCCCAAATACATCTTTAAATCCTAATTGAACCTTGAATCTATTGAGTTAAGATTCAGTTAGGATTGATAGAAACACGAAAAGATGTAGATCGAGACGGCTATTGCAGCGTGACTAAAAACGAAAAGAGATAGAAGATGATTGAATATAAAACTAATTATATCCTTTAAAACGTTGACAACTCTTCCAATCACATTGGATTGAAAGAATCGTTAATGTTTTGAGTCAAATTGAATCTTTACAACGCCTGATGTATTTGGAATTTAAAGATTTAAAAGAGTGATTTAAATCTTTTGATGAAAAGATTTATAAATCCGTGATCCAGAAATAGATTGATTCTCCGTTACTCTGTCAGGCAGGACTTAGACCCGCATCTCCATGCATACCGGGCATTAGTATTTAAATAAAACAGCTATTTAAATACTTTATATGATATTTTAGCAACTTAATTGCAATCATGTCAGTATTTAAACTCGAAGAATTAAGTCTCAATAGAGATGTAAAGAACTCGAGTCTTTGAGTCCTAAATCTATAGACTCGGCTCAATTTTACACGACTCAGTGAACTAACTAAACACAGAGTCTTGAGTCGAACCAAGCTTCAGTCTTTTCACAAAGACTCGAGCGCTAAAATTGGACTCTAGCTCGTAAAAAATGCTCGAGTCTTGCATAGAACTCGAGTCTTAAAAAAGCTCGAGTCTCAAAAGAGCTTGAGTCTTATGCCTTGAGCGTATTAAGGTTTAATATGAGCATATTAAGGTTTAATAATGTTAATAGTTGCAAATTATTCTGGCCTTTATACATACTTATATGTGTGTCATCAGATCAATTTTGATTGCTTGTGATTGTATTTAACTTACGTATTTTCTTCTGTGGCTTACCTATTATTGGAATAAAAATAATAGAATCAACAAATATTAATATAAATATGAGTAATGTGTGTATTAATGATTAAAATATTTTTTCATGATGAATAACATGATTATGACATTAATGCTTTTATTTTTTCAATATAGACTTCTTATTACGAATATATCCCACAAAAGTAATATTTTATTACTTGACTTAAAAAGGAACTCCAAACAGAAAACGACTCGAGCGCGACTCGCCTCGTAAAAACGACTCGAGCGCTAAAAAAGACTCGAGTTCCATGTTGCGCTCAAGAGCTCATATAGACTTAAGTTCTCTAGTCTTGGGAGTCTTATTGTAATGAGTCGAGTCGTGCAATTTGTTAGTCGATCTCAAAATTTAGGACTCTCGAGTTCTTTACATCTCATATTATAATTGCAATTAAGTTGCAATAATATTATTTAAAGTATTTAAATAGCTGTTTCTTCGTAACTGACTGCCAAACATCTTTAAAGATGTTTCTTTAGGGTGTTAAAAGTGTAAAAACTTCCTAAGATTTGATGAAACGGCGCTGGCTTACAGCGATAAGAATATGCTTGAAAAATTACCACTGTGACGTAGTTTCGCGGTGGATGAATTGGTAAAGCGCGATGCTTTACCGATATGCAAGGAAATGCGGGTTCGAGCCTCGCCTTAAATATTAATTTTCGAGTTTAAATACTGATATTATAATTGGTTAAATTAATAATAGAATAGTACAAAATTTTTATTAAATTGATCTCATTTTTTTATTATAATTTATGAAATTATGTGAATGCAGAGCAATAATCCAACTTTAATCTGATTTTGCCAAATATATTATATTGTATTATTTTATGTGTGTTTATCATTTCATTAAACTTTTTTTTTTATTAATGAACTGGCTTAAGCTCTTGAATGTGGGTACACCATAGGGAAAGAAGAATATTTCTTTCCCTATGGTAATACGGACACAATAGAAATAAATTGTCATATAGATCAGATCTGCTCCAAAGCAGCAGACTGGTTAAGAGCAGGTGCACACTCTCAAAGGCAATAGTCTTTTTAAATATCATTGCGTGCCGGTGATCCCAGGACCTAGATATTATTGATACATTATTGCAATTTTTTCTGTTTAGTGTCATCAGTTCGATATAAAAAAAAAGGTGCCAGTTACACGATCGCGCTGTGTAGATGGCATAATATGGTAATCAATATGATGCCCAGTCATCTTAGTTCCTTGCAAAAAGACTACTAAATAAAAAACAAACAGCTTAACCAGGTACGAAAACTTTAATACAATTTAATAAATGAAAACATTTGATACAGATTCGTAAATAGGCACTAATTTACAATATTTGCATCTTATAAACATAACACCTATACATAGGAAATCAATAATCATGGATAAGTGAAAACTGAAACATGGCATACCTTTTTTATCTGAGCCGATACTGTGGTATCAGACCAGGGCCCCAATTCCGCTTATTTACAAATGGCTCAATAGAATCGCAATTTTATATTTTGACACATCTATTATGGTGGTAATGTCAAAATATACGATTGCGATGCAACTGCGATTCCATTGAGCCATTTGTAAATTAGCGGAATTGGGGCCCAGGGGTCACGTGACACTCGGCCAGTCAGAAACGCTTTTGCACCAGCTGTATGAAACAGGGAATATGCATGATTTTAATAGTTTTGCTAAAAAAATAAATACAATCAGCTTGATATAATATGATGAATAATACATATTACAATTTGCTCTACGCCCTTGCATCCAATTTTATGAAAAATATGTTATTTCTTTAAAAAATTCAGTTATCTAATACAATTCCAATTTCGCATCATAATGCTAAAACAAAAATGACGTCTGTCGGTGACGTCACGCATTCGTAAACACTGACTATGATTTCTGGGATAAAAAAAACTGATTGTGAAGCGGCAAATGAACTCTCGCATTTATAATACTAACACAAAATCATGTTTTATGTCACCTTAATAAGTTTCAAAATAGCGCAAGTCACCTCAAACGTCGGGCCGTTCTGAATATATTGACAAAAACAATTGAAAGTTAAAGGGGAGCGTCCGTTTGCTCCGTTTTCGCTTAACAGTGAAGATATTGCTTTTAGCTAAAAGCTACCGTGATATTTAAACTAGAACTTGAATAAAACTATCTTTCCGATACAACTTGTGTTCTTTAATAATAAAAATCATGTTATATATTAAAAGGGGTAGGAATATTTTTGTTTATAAAATGCATATTCCCTATTAACATAAACAATAAAACTCGTATTCTAAACTTTTATACATACAAAATTTAACATATCTTTCCAGATTATATGTACCTAAGCATAAAATCACTTTTTATCCAAATTCGACCTTCCAATGCAAAAGCCATTCGTTATTATCACAACAAGAAGTCTTTTCCAGTTTCATTAAAATAAATCGCCTAAAAACTCGAAGGAAGAAAAACGAGGCACCGAGTACCTTGTAATTTACAATACAATGAATATTTTGGACCATTGTCAGGCTAATATTTAAAAGTACTGGTAATAATTGTACCGTATTAAATAAAATTATTACTAATCTATCAATTTACAAAGTCTAGAAAAATACCAAGTAGGAAAAATAAAACAGACACATTTTCAATAAAATTGCTTATAGAATCGATAAAAAAATTAATCAAATTAATTGGAATTGATATGATAAGTATGTAATTAATATCATATAAATAACTATTAACATTATTTTTTCTCCTATTTGACGTACCAGTAGCACCTTTAGCGAGTGAATTGACTTTTGTTGCATGTTAATGAATAAAAATTAATCTATCACTTTCTAATCAACTGGTACAATGATATGGTAATAAATGTATGGCTGACACGTACAGCCAAGAAAGTTAATTGTTAAGTAAATTTAAGAGATCATAGAGTCAACACACAGATCCCCAGTTTTATAACCTGGTAAAACCAACCAAACCTGAAACTTCCAAAACAATTAAATTCCTTGACTGTACGTACATGTCCGAACTCTTTGTATAGCTCCTGGGATATTGAAGATTGCATAATATAAATTATCTTAGCTAGCCATATTCCAGAAATAAGTTAGGCTGTTAAAACTAAACAACATTGCCATGAAACAATGTATGACATTTTTTTACATCGATTATTGGGTTGTTAGTTTGGGGTCCCCTTGTACATTACCAGAGTTATGACAGAATTAGTTTTTATTGTGTTCTTTATCTTACGGCGTTCACGTTTAATTATCTCCAATGATTGCAGCTGAAGGTGTGCGTTCGCCCAGCAAAAAGTATCGCCTATTCGAAAATTGGATGATGCAGATAATAGGCTAGTTGACTCTTTTTGAAAATAGGTTTCTAATGATTATTTAATATCCAAATAGACCAAAAAAATTATTTTCAGATTTTTTTAGGACCTACAAAACCGCAAAACTTAAGTTAAAAGTTCACTTTTCGTACGACGTATGAAAACGCTGTTTAGACTTTAGACTATCTGTGGCCTGTGCTGTGACGTCATACAAGTCAAAATAAACAAACATTTATCCGTCATTGTAAAAACTTCGATAATTTTACATTAAAAATCATGAATTATCATTATTGTTTTGTCTGAGAATGTAAGAACACGTCAATCAAAACACCAGGAAAGTTATGGATCAGAGTTCCTAGTGAAACAAATATGCGAAGTGAAATAAGGATCCTGATTCCTATTGAAACTATACCTTATTTTTGCGAAGACCACTTTGATGTAAGTATTTATTTTATAATATATTCAGTTTTTTACAAAAGTCGATCTATAAGTGTACAAAATTAAGAATAAAAGTTATAAGGTTACATACCAAGACTGATCAATAAACTAAATTTTTGTATCATTTGTCTTACAGTTAGAAAATGATATGGAAAATTACATGCAGTATAAAATAATGGGCTCAGTTAAAAGGATTCGAATGAAACCTAACTGCTTACCATCCAGATTTGACTGCCAGAATCCCAGAAAATGCAAGCTTACCCCAAACTCAGATGTACAGCATGGTACCAAGAAAACTGAAGTAATGCCTTTATCGGAAGATATATTCTGTTCCATGGAAATGTCAACATCAAGTTTTCATCAAGGTAAGAAGTTTATTTCTGGTTGACCAAGTTCTTAAAAAAGTATATACTTCTATTATTATTTTAACTGTATAATTGTTTCCAGGGTTACTCAGTATGAAGGGTCTCAGAATTCATGTGGAAAGAGTGATTAGAAGAATTCGTGAGTTTTCGATATTAAAGCCACATTCAGTAGTCAATTTAAACTTATTACATTTATTGGACTGCTGTGTTATAACAGCATGTGCGCTAATAAATTTACAGGACTCCCTGATCAAATAATATCAGCTAGCTGATTTTCCACTACTGATCTGAAGACCATGTTGAAAAAATGAGGCAGTGAAATAAAATGATCTCAATATTAATAATGTTTTATTTAACACATATAACATGTCGCTTAGTTGGCAATGTTGGCATACAGAATATTGACCTTGGCTCTCATTCCTTGCAGTCCTTACATTACACTCTCATGCAACTTAGGAAATATGGTTGTTTTCCAAAACAAAACAACCTGTTCAATCATATTTCTTACATATTTTTCATTGTATACAACAGGTAAAATAGTTACATTCTTGGTTTTTTCTGGTTGGCTGCTGGCTACACAAAAATAACTTTGTTTCACTTTAGCACAATACATTTGAATTTGCACTTGAGCAAAGCATTTTTTGGTTAATTTACCAACTTTAAATATAGTTTTCAAAACTTTTCTCCGTAACTGGACACTTAATTTCAATAAGCCCTTTATCTGTGTTAATACCATCTGGTGATCCAGCAATCATGGGATACTCATCAGATATAAATAATCCACATTTAGAAAATCTGATGCCTAATTTTGCTTCTACAACCTGTCTGACCTGGTCTTCTAAAATCTGTCCGCGTTTAGATTGCTGGTGTTTGCACAGATCTCGCCCCGAAAATCACTGCCACCAGTGAACCATCGACTGTATTACATCGGCTAACTTCATAGCACTTTGATGCTGTAACTCTTCCATAGCGCAGCTCGAACCATAGGCCACTTTTATGCTGGTGCCTGGTTTGCATTTCTGCATTCATCAGATTAAAAAATTTATGAATTTTACTCAAAAAACTATCACAATTCGAGTCTTTAATCATATTCATTAAATAGTGCAATGATAACACTAATTTGTTTTTTTCATAATTATCCAGATGTTTTAAAAACTGACAGGTTTTAATTTGCCTCTTCTTACACTCTTGTAGAAACTCTGTTAGAACACTTGTATCAGGTACAAGATCCAAGTGTCTTCGTTTACACATTTCTTTTGCAGTTATTAGTTTTAATGTTGATCCAACTTTTGCAAAATTACATTTTTTCCAATAGCACTCAACTGATGTGCATGCTGGCTCTTCGGTACGACGATGCAACCACATCAAAAATCCAACCATCAAAGAATCAATTCTTGGCAAGTTAGTGTTATCTGCCTTCACGAATCCAACGTCCATGATTTGCTTTCAACAAGAAAACGGGAAAGCACAAGAAGACAGTTACGCGATGAGTTAAAGTTTCTTTTTAGATTATAATTAACAAAACTAAAAGATCACGATTCAGGTTACAAACAACTTACAACAACAAAGAACGGCTCAGAGTTAGTGAAGCAACTAGTGGGAGGGTAGACATCGATATTTTACAATAATCGATTTAAAGATTTGATGCATCGAATCGAGTGTTAAAAATCAATATTTTATTATTTGATGCATCGAAGATTCTAAACTGGACAACAAAAATGTTTTGGATATGGAATCTATGTCCAAGGTTAATTTAATATTTGTTTTTGGTCTTGCACGGTCTTTCATCCAATAAACTTTAAAGTGTCTGCTACATCCCTCATGCAAACCAAAAAGCGTTGCGAGTTAGTGGATATATTTAATGAATATTGGGAATTCAAAAGCAACTTTTTGAGAATCTTGCTGGAAAAGTTGGTTTTATTTGATGAATTTCTGGTCACAACCGAGATTTTCTGTTTACATTTTTATTAAGTAGATATAAATGCCCCGTCAGTTCATCTCGGGGTCCTGGGTTTGATCCTCGGGTCGGGCAACAAGTATTTAGAATTCTCAAACATTGCTCGGGTTTGTGATTACCTATCCGCATTTGGCAAGCATAGCGATTATGCCTCTAGCTAGCCTTTAACCATTATTTGATTGCTGTGTCAACTGAACTTAAAGTTGATTGTTGGAGGCTTGGCCGCTTGGCGCTGTAGTGGCTTGATTATATTTAACGTAATTACCTACGTATTATTCACCAAACTATTATTTATTGCATATTATTTTTTTAGTTATGCCTATCGTCATTCGTAGACTCTTAACATTAACTGAAGTCATTTTATTATATCTGTCAGCATTATATGTACAGCGAAAATGATTTTTATTATGATAAAACAATTTTTATTCCTTGATAATACTAGATTAAAAAAAAATATCGATCAATGAAAAACGTCCGGTATATCAAATCAAAAAACAATCGACGTTACTTTTTTAAAGTCCATCTCTACCTCATATTGTTAATGTGTCATAAATGTCAATGTCACACTTCAGATGACGCACACGGTTTGTTTAAGGATGTATGACGTCATAGAATTGCCGACAGCGTTTTCAGAGCTTAGATTTAAAAAGTAAAAAATTATAATTTCATTTTAGAAATATGTAGCAATCTCAAACTTTTAACATCTGAAAATGAAAAATACTGGTTTCTTAACCAATATACTAAAGATAATATTTATCAACTGCGCCAAAATTTATAGCAGTCAAGTAGCCTATTAGTGCCTTATATCGTGTAAATGTGCCCGAAATTTTATATTTGTGCGTCCAACAGCTACAGAGTTATTTAAAAAAAATGGATTCTGCTGCACGAACGTTCGCCCAGCAAATTTTTTTTTAATTGATAAGTCTAGCTGTGTATTTAATATGCAAAAAGGTAGCTTAAAAAGAGGCCGCACGATACACCGACCTATCCTTCCTCACTTTATGGCGTAACGAAATTGAAATAGTACAGATGCATACAGAATTGTTAAGTTGGAAAATAATTTATATTAGGGACATAAAATAAAATGTGAATTGTTAAGAACTCGGCAATGATATGTAGTAGGCCGGCGAAACTTTACAAGATCATGTGAATATATTATAGGTATCACTTGGCACTAACGCGAAGTCCTTGGTTTTGTTCGTACGAGAGCCAGAGCATTTTTCCATTTTTTAGGAAATAAAAGAATAGATCCTTAACCATGCTAGTCATGTTAAAGAAAATTGCGGCACAAATTTACTGTATCTGTATACAAACAATGATGAGTGTGCGTCCAACCGTTTCCGATATACAGCAATTACCGAAACGTTCGCCCAGCAAAAAACTAAATAAGTCTGAAATCTTAAGAGGCACAAATTTGGCTTTTACTGCACATTTACACTCGTACATAAGCTACCTTATTGCATATTTAATATACAGCTAGACCTATCAATTAAAAAAAAATTGCTGGGCGAACGTCCGTACAGCAGAATCCACTTTTCTTAAATAACTCTGTAGCTGTTGGACGCACAAATATAAAATTTCGAGCACATTTACACGATATAAGGCACAAATTTATCTGCATCATCCAATTTTCGAATAGGCGATACTTTTTGCTGGGCGAACGCACACCAGCTGAAACCCTAATATTAGTAAATTGAATACAAGTAACTCCTGACGTCATAGTTCATGCCATACAAAATCCATAGCAGGATTTCGTTTTGACAGATCACAGAACCTGACAGTTGGTTGGAATGTCAAAGACCAAATTGATTTTTTAATTGAGTTTCTTTGACAAATTTGATAAATTACATGAACATAACCATATCCTGATAACTTTCATTAGGTACACTTTACAATTTGAAAACTACCATTTTACATTAAAAGTACTGATACAATTTTGTGGCAATTTCCTGGCACAATCGATGATTCGGTGGGTAATTGTGTTAGTAATGTTACGTCACTGGAAAGTTTACTAAAAATGATTGCACATGTTTCAAATAGGAGCCAAGCATGTTCCTACAGCGCGTATTATAAAAGTATAAAAATACAACTTCTGTCCACAGTCCGACTACGATCACAATGAACGAGGCGAGGGCGCCACCTCCAAACTACACTGTCAAAAACCATCTAGTTTCATTTCTCACCACAATCAAGCAAATCTTTGTCGGGCTGTGTAGCTAGATATTTTGTCAACACTACGCGAGCAAAGCCCACACTGTTTTCGTACAGATTCTAATTTGTAATCCATCATATTCGATTGTATCCTGAAATAGAAAAATATACTTTTAATAACAATAATACCACAGTCTCACTGAGATGTGATATTTACAATAGAACTATTAACAATATTCAATAGTTCTTTAGAGAGTTTTTGGTTTTTAATAAGGTATCCTTTAAGCTAATAATAAAATCTAAGTTTTAACTGTGCAAGCTTTTTCCTAGAGCAACGATTCTATTTTTATGTCTATCTAATCTATATATTGTAATTAACACGAGGATAGCGTTGCGGGCTACTTTTTTAAACCATAGGTTGACAGGTCGACTGTACCAGTTTAATTTTTTTAAACGGAGATAACATCCCACAGTCTACATACTTAATGAAATCTATAAATAAAAGCATTAATCTCAGAAATGTAATATTTAAAATGCATTAAATACATTAATCATGACATGCATTGGCACAAACCTTAGATAAATAATCATTCAATGAATAAATTAATAGTTAAAGTTAAATTTTACTACATTATATTACTTTTAGAGGCCGATTAACTACTAAATAGATATAATATAATTTATTTTTATGACCAATATTGCCATCGAAAAAAAAACTATTGGGTATTTGATGCTAAGAACAATAAACTCGTTAACACTTTCCTGCCTGTGCCTGAAAATCCCGATAAAATTCAACTAATATGTCAATTATCATTGTTAATTACTTTGAAATCAACAAATAGTCATTTGAGTACTGCCACTGGTGACGTCATAGATAAGTATTGCCATACAGTAATGAAATTTTAATCACCATACAATTTTAATACAACAATGTACGAGACAAAAAACAAATTTCTTCCTTTGGGCTATACTAAAAGAAGAAATACGTCATCAGTGCAAAAATGAAAAATAAATCACCTAGAAAATGTCCGCCAAAAATCAAAAAATTTTAATACGGACTCCTCACAACACTTTTTTATATTCATAATTTGTTGATTTTCCCTTCACATCTTGACTGGCACCGTAAAAATTGAAAACTATTTTACGAAAAATATTTTCAGGTGACAACTTGACCAACATTTTTTACTTTATAAATGGGCTCTAAATAGGATATTGAAAGGTTAAAAAGAATTTGACGGTGATGAAAAAGTCACCTGTATGGCAGAACTGCGTTTCGACAGATCATATTGATTGAAGTGTCAGTTATCCAACTTACCATACTCGATTAGCTATTATAAATTGTACTAGGTAATTTGTCTTTGTAAACTCTTAGGGTCTGTTTCACAATAATTAAGTAAAGGCTTAAGTAGTTACTCAACGAGTTAATTACATAGAGGTTAAATCCTTTCGTTAACTTTCTTTGCATTTCACAATCATCCAATCAGTAAATTAAAGTGAAGATTATATAATTAATACTTACTTACAAGTTACGTTTCGTTTCAAGGTAAGAATAATTTATGTGTTTCTATAAAGTATAGTAATCACAGAATTATCATTAACAATATTTTTTGTTATGATTATAAGTAATAAAAACATTAAATTCGAACAAAAAATGTTTACACTGTAATGTAAATGAGTCATTTCACCTTTTCTAAAATCAATGTTTCTGTAAGAATGGAACGTAACGAGGTTTCAACAAAAAGTCTATGTCGAGTCAACGTCAGTTAGTCAGTAAATGACAAATATCAAATTTGCCGACGTTTGGCACTCTTTGTGTGGTGATTTTGTTTCCATTACGAACATTGAGTTATTTTACAATGACTACAAAACTGTCCATTTAAATAATAAAATAACTTGTTGTTGTTGAAAATTTGAAAATGACGTATTTGAGGTTATCTTGTTAAATTTACTTGTCAAGTAAAAGGCTACTTGGCAGTGCATCCGGTGATTAACTTAACGAGCAGATAAAGTGGTGATTAACCCTACTCAGGGATTGTGAAACGTGAAAAATAGTTTACTGAGCAGATAGGGTCGAAGTAGCTTACCCAGAACTTTACTCAGCGATTGTGAGACAGGCCCTTAATATCCTAAGGGCCTGTCTGCTCAGTAAACTATTTTTCACGTTTCACAATCCCTGAGTAGGGTTAATCAGCACTTTATCTGCTCGTTAAGTTAATCACCGGATGCACTGCCAAGTAGCCTTTTACTTGACAAGTAAATTTAAAAAGATAACCTCAAATACGGCATTTCCAAATTTTCATCAACAACAAGTTATTTTATTATTTAAATGGACAGTTTTGCAGTCATTGTAAAATAACACAATGTTCGTAATGGTAAATTCAATGCAAACAAAAACACCATGCAAAAAGTACCAAACGCAAACTTGACATTTGTCATTTACTGTCTAACTGACGTTGACTCGACATAGACTTTTTGTTGAAACCTCGTTGCGTTCCATTCTTACAGAAACATTGATTTTAGAAAAGGTGAATGACTCACGTACATTACAGTGTAAACATTTTTTGTACGAATTTATTGTTTTTATTACTTATAATTATAACAAAAAATATTTTTAATGATAATTCTGTGATTACTATACTTTATAGAAACACATAAATTATTCTTACCTTGAAACGAAACGTAACTTGTAAGTAAGTATTAATTATATAATCTTCACTTTAATTTACTGATTGGATGATTGTGAAATGCAAAGAAAGTTAACGAAAGGATTTAACCTCTATGTAATTAACTCGTTGAGTAACTACTTAAGCCTTTACTTAAATATTGTGAAACAGACCCTAAGTAACCAAGTTGAGTATGCTATATATTCAAGTTTTTTAAATATCAATTAGCATTTATGGTCATATTATATTTCTCAATCGTCAAAATCTCAAACTATCACAAGTCTTTTCAAAAATAATGAAATCCTAACTCAAAACTGGTATTTAGTGAGGTTGCATTATATAGGCATGCAGAATATGTTTTGTGCTTTCTAGTCTTGAGGCTGCTAGGTTATGCGACATGTAATTTATTTATTTAGTTTATTTCAAAGAAAACAGGGTTACCCTCTTAAACAAGATTGTCTCCATTAAAAATAAAATACTTAAAATTGCAAGAATATACAGGAAATCTAAAAAATACTGATAATTCTGTAAATCAATTCTAATATTTTTAATTATTGTAACCAAATAAAAACTGCTGCCTTTAATAGCTGTAAATAAAGATAATTCTACATTCCAAAATTTTGTTAGATGACTGAGAAGAAAGCTCACATTTCTTAGTATGGATTAAACACAGTAAAATCATCCGGCAGTCTTGTTCTCTTTATGAATCAAATGTCTTTCAAATAAACAAATAGTTTACATGCCACATAACAACAACACAGGACAACTGGTTAAACGAGAGAATTATTCAAAGAACACATTATCTAATCAATCACTCATATTTTTACGGACAAACGCCTACCGGTTGTTTTAGCAATAAGACTACCGGGCTATCATCGCCAGAAGCGATACTGTGTCTCCTGTATACTGTGCAACTCTTACCCTCGTATTTATAAAGAAGTAATTACTTATTACTTAAGAAAGTCATAACTTAAAGTGTTCATAACTAGTGCTTAAGTGAAAGAAATTGGTCACCATTTATAGTCATATTATTTGGCTGTAAATGCTAACTTTTGGTAAGGCATACATATTGTCTCTCAAGTAATTACTTGGAGTCAAGTAATTACTTTTACTTGTTTATAAATACGGGGGTTAATGTATATTCTGTGTTAAAAATATTTTGAATGTACAAGTATCCCCTCCCTTGCTCTTGCCTTCTTTATAATTGTACAAACAATAAAGTATACATCTATATATCTAGCTATTTATAAACTTGAAAAATTATGTCCCGCCTGACACTGACAGACAGAGTTTATATACTGATATTATAATTGCAATTAAGTTGCTAAAATATCAAATAAACTATTTATCTGTCTGACAATCCTACCACAGTAGGCCGCGTTTAAGCGCTCACTGTGACACGTTTATCATTTTGTTTAGTTATTTAGGCTCACAGGATATACTACAATCATAGTGGGAAAAAAAATTATTTTTTTTAAAAGTTCTTCAAGCAAGCAAATTGCTAGTGTATATTGAAAACACAATAAATAGTTAGGCAATTTTTCGGACATTTTCTTTTCCAAACTAAAGAACCTACCAAGCATTGTTTAGTATTTTAACGTCTAATAAAAAAATGCTAATTATTATCTATCTTATTAAATAAAAGAAAGTCGTGTTAGTTACACCGCTTAAAATTCAAGAACGGTTCAATTTTTATGATTTAATTTTTGGCGTTTTTGGAATTGACTTCGTCAGAAGTAGGATAATAAGAATGTTGAAAAGTTAACGTTAAAAAAATGTTTTACTCGATATTTGTGACATGTAAGACGTCAATATCGAATACGAAGTTTGCGGGGTCAGCTAGTTATTTACATAACCCAGGATGTGAATCGATTACTATATAACTCATCATATAATTCCACCGTTTAGCCAAAAACCCTGTGCACTGCTATAACATCTGTTAGTATGAAAATTCTAAAATATTAACAACAGTAATCACCGTGCTTCAGAAATTCATATCTAAACCTATCTGATACATAACTTCCTCCATATCTCTCTGCGCGTCTTCGGTACAATCACCCGTACCGTTGGCTTGCTGGACCGTCTTCGATGTGGTCGCCTCTTCTGAGCTGGTCGAAGTGGTGTTATTTAGGGGCGGGATGCCTAGAATGATTCGTATCTGGTCTGTGAGGTGGGGCGCGGATAAGACCTGGTGGTATATGCCTTCTGCCGAACTCAGTATTCGGTCCACGTCTAGACACATTGATAAGTCGTTTACGTGCTGTAATAAACAAGGAGGTTAGTTTTCGTAATAACAGTAGGATATAAATTGTATAAGTGTTGCAAAACTTTTTCAGAAAGAGTAGTTATCACATTAAAAAAATCTTTAAATTAAAGTAAGTATTGTCCTATAAACAACTATTGCAGTAATGGGTACAGGCATAATCACCACGCTTGCCAAATGCGGTTTGGTGATCAGTGTGATCACAAACCCGAGCAATGTTCGAAAATTCGAAACTTTTTTGTTGCCCGACCCAGGGATTGAATCCGCCGAGATATTGGCCTATCTAAATTTTTTGTGATATGAAGTTATTTGAATCCCATACCATAGAAAGTGACTAGTTCTTAAGTTACTTGAAGCAGTAGTTGGTTTAAATATTACTAGTACAGTATAAATACAATTATGTATTTTGCTGTTGTTTTTAAAAATCATACAATAACTTACTTTTAAAATTTCCGTAAATCCATAGTCCTTGCTTATAAAAATGTCTTTTTCCGCGTCGAGTATGGCAACACAAACTAGTAAATGGAAATTACTACATGGCAACCCCGTCCACAACACCTCCCATAGCCTGAAAAAGAAACTATATTTAACAAATCATTTTAAACCTACAGTCTTCATCTTAAATTATGAAATCTGTAAGTTTACAATATCATAACGCGTGAGTAAAGTTAGATTAGGTTACATTGTAAGCTATTGAAGTTTAATTATAAACTTACAAAGATCACAATTTAACGGTGCCATACTCAGGAGGCCATGCTCATGGAAATAATTTTGATCAAATTCATATTCAAATTCTTTATTGCTTGTCACATAACGCAGTCAGTCAGTTCTGGTAAGCATGCATTAGGGGCAAAAAATACCTGGAAAGACAGTTTAAAATTTGGACCAGATAATCATTCTTGTTGATAAGCTCCATACGCCTCGGTAGCCCTATCCAGTCTCAACAGATCATAATATGGCCTCGTAAATTGCAATGTGAACATAGTATATAGTCGGTCGGACGAGCGGGACTTACCCTACCCTACACTGGAAAGCCTGATTCGTCTTCGTCCGCCATCTCCGCCTAATATTTTCCGAAATTACTCGTAGTTTATTCACTGTAACTAAGCGATTAAACTAAGATTTTATTCGGATTTTCTGTCATTAGTTTGAGGTCATGTTGGAGCGAATGAGATGCCACTTCTCCGATCAATATTACCTTCATCATCCCTTATCCCCAGCTGTTACCTCATCATGTCTCTATGCGAGAATTCCCTCTTGAACCGGAGACGAGAAGCCAGCGGAAGCAGAATTACATGTTCTCGGAGTTCTTCTGGGGTATATGGTGCGCTCTTACCTCATGATGTCTCTACGCGAGAACTCTGTCTTGAACAAGACGAGCAACAGAAATGCTATAATATCACTTTTTAGTTCTTACCTCATGATATCACTATGCGAGAATTCCCTCATGAACCAGACGAGAAGCCAGCGAAAGCAAAAGTACATATTCTCTGAGTTCTTCTGGGCTAAATGGTACGCTTACCTCATGTCTCTACGCGAGAACTCCGTCTTGAAAAAGACGAGCAATAGAAATGCTATAATATCGCTTTTAAGTTCTTACCTCATGATATCACTATGCGAGAACTCCCTCTTGAACCAGACGAGAAGCCAGCGAAAACAGAAGTATATGTTCCCTGAGTCCTTTAACCTTTTGGGCTAAATGATAAGCTCTTAACTCATGATTTCTCTATACGAGAACCCTCTCTTAAACCAGACGAGAAGCCAGCGAAAGCAAAAGTACATGTCCTCTGAGTTTTTCTGGGCCAAATGGTGCGCTCTTACCTCATGATATCACTATGCGAGAACTCCCTCTTGAACCAGACGAGAAGCCAGCGAAAGCAGAAGTACATGTTCCCTGAGTCCTTCTGGGCCAAATGCTGGGCGAGGGCTGGGCTCGCAAACTGTAGCAGCTGCTGCAGCTGAAGAAGCTGGTGCTTCATGCCCGCTTGGTCCATGTCGAAGTTGGACGCCTACCGATTTAAAGGCATTATTTATCATCAGCATTGATATTATATAAAAAGTCGAAACAGAATCGGTGTCGAAAGTGTGCCAACTAAATGTTCACCTATTTGATATAAGGTTAGTATGATCTATATCAATGGAATAGAAATAAGATGACATAAATATCCATAGTATCGCATGTCGAATAGCATGCAATCAATAGTATAGATAAAATTTCTGACGTCAAGTCAGACATAAAAAATGAATCATGACATAAAGTCAGACAACAATCGAGGACAGTTTTAGGTGTCATTTTTGTATCGGACTGTAAATCAAGTTTTTATTATACAAGGTGCATTTTAAACCACCTGTAAAACGAAGCCCACGTTATGTGACCATTGTGTATAACATCATGGCATTGTTATTTATTCTATAAATAAAAATATGTATTTTTTGAAAAATAATTATTTATTCAGAACAATTTTATAATTTATGTTTCAAAATAAATAGATGAACCAATGTTTTAAATTTTATACAAAAAAAAAATATCACTGCCAAGATGTTACACATAATGGCTACATAAAGTGGGCTTCGTTTTACAGGTGGTTTAACCCCTAGTATGTGGGTAAAGCCAGACACAATAGAAATCAATTGTCATATAGCTCGGATCCGTGACTAAGCAGCCGACCGCTAAAAATCACAGTGTATATCGACGATCACCAGACATAGCGAGACTGTGCTCAACTTACTAAGACAGAGTTCTAAGCCATCAGGGTAGCCAATTATAATATTTTTATTGAGACTGTTTTTTTGCAAATAAATTGCTGATGTTAATTAAAAATACAATTTCTTAAATAAAATTTTTTGACTGACTTAGGCGGGAGTTGAAGCGGAAGGTTGTGGGTACAAGACCCAGTCGAAGATTTTTATTTAAGGAATTGTATTTTAATTAAATTGTTTCTATTAAAAGGGCCCTGATGGCGCGCAACTGTAAACGTTTAGAGTGATTCTAAGGCATCTTTACTAATATTATAAAGCTGAAGAGTTTGTTTGTTTGTTTGTTTGAACGCGTTAATCTCAGGAAGTACTGGTTCGAATTGAAAATTTTTTTTGTTTTGGATAGTCCATTTATTGAGGAAGGCTTTAGGCTACATAACATCACGCTGCAACCAATAGGTGCGAAGCATAAGTGAAAAATGTTGCATAAATAGTCGCGATCATAATAACAGAAATTGACGCGGACGAAGTCACGGGCAACAGCTAGTGTTGCCATAAAGGCTTTCATGAAGATTAACATGCAAACAAAAAAAAATAAGATAAAAGGAAGTAGGCCGGTGTTAACGAAAATAAATTTAAATTCATGTTTACTATAGATTTTTGCAAAGTAACGCCTAAATACCTATCATTCCTGTGGTAACTTTAATTTAATGATGGAGGCCTTTACTTTCCTTTTAACGATATTTTTTTTACTACATTTAGAAATACTCACAATCTTATCCATAAACCCCACGAAGCACCAAAAACTGTCGACCTCATTGCCCATCAGCAATAGCAATGGTGCCAATATATCGCTCATACCCTGCACGTACCCCAAATCAAAATTGTACATCACATATGTCAAAAGTATATCCTGCAAGATAACTAAGTTCGGGTTATTGTCTCCAGCGAAGAAAGGATGGGTTCTGTCCGTCCTATTCACGTCTTTCTCTACTAAACTCTTCCTATCTCGGTATTCCGAAAAACGGGCTTCCTGTCCGTCTGTCATGGACCGCCATTGCAGTTTCATGCAAAAGTATTCTTCGGTTCTCTTCTTTTGTAGAGCTCGGAGTTCGGAATTCGTCATTCGCCAAGGGTAGTAATCTAGGAGGTACTTCCATACTGATTGACGTATGGAGTGGGCGACGCCCTGTCGAAGGAAATACATTGCAATAAGATTATTCTTTTTATATTTATTATCATAACTAATTTAATAAATGCGAAAGTACCTGTCACGAATGACTGCAGGAAAAAATTCAACATATTTTGACAAAATATGATATTAAAGTTTGAGAGAGGACATAGAAAATGTTTTCATTTATCCCTATACTAGAGTAAATAGGAGGAGGTAACGTGCACTGCTTATATAGTTTGTAGTCATTGAAAAACCTACTCTACATTTAAAATAATTAATGATTAAAAAAACTTACGCCTCTAAATATCAGCTGTTTTACTCCTTCCACCTCTGTGACCCTTCCCTCTGTATCCTGGAGTCCCTCCCATTTCTCAGTCGATAGTGGAGTGCCTCTGTATAAAAACAAAACAATCTTAGAGGGCTTATATACCTGGCGGCTTGGTCGCGCGATTAAGTTACGATGCTTCTTAGACGACTATTATTCATATACAATGGGGGCTATCGGGTGTAAATTTGCCACTAGAGGCGCTTGTGTCGCATGAGGTCAAAAAAACATTCAATTTGTACTGGTTTTGGCGGGATTCGTGACATAAATTATAATTTCTTTAATTTACCTGCTGGAACTCCTTCGTGAAATTATCGCAAATGTGAATTATTTGACGATGAATGTTAACGCTTTGAAAGCGCAATAAAGAATATCTTGAATTTACTAACAAAGTGTGTTAAAAATACATGTTTATTGTTCAATGTTTTTATATTGAGTTTCTTGTGTAAAGAAGGGTTATAGCAGTTTCCAGTTTCTTTTTTTGACGTTGATGAGCTCTTTCTGCGCGTTTCCAAGAAAATTAACTAGATGCAACTTAACCTTAAGAAGGAGATGAAAGTAACGTAAAAATTACTCAAATCATGATGAATACGAAAGATAATTACTAACGATATTCTGTGTTTGATTGTTTGGGTAACTCTGGGGTTAAAATATTTTTTACAAAAACCAGAATGGTTTGTAGGAGTATAGTTATTCCTGCAAATCATACTGTTTTACAACAGTTTTATCTTTTGGCAACACGTGTCCTCCTTTTTTTCCGATCTAAACGAAACTGCAACAAATAGTTCTGGCTTTCAAGCATTAAATAAGATGTAACTTTAAAGAATGCTGTTTTCGATTAACTTAAGAATGATATAATTCATTCATATTATACACATCTATAGCTGACTCTGTTTCGTGATGATTATTATACTGTAGTCAAAACCTTCTAAAGACAAAAAAATCCAAACACTACCGCGATTCAACACTGTTTAACGCCATCTATATTAGATGCAGAACTTTAGTTCCAACTTTAAAAAACTCTAACTAAATTCAAGTTTTATAAAACGAATTCAAACCACTTACCTGGGTATGCAAGGTCGCGGCGGCAATGTCGGCTTGACGCTGACGACCTCGTATTCCCCAGTGCGGGTGACTGTGGTGGAGTCCTCTAAGGCACTCATACTCTTCGTCAGTAAGTCTGCTACTTCCTCCGACACGTCTCGCTTCCCGTTCATGTCTTCGTTGCCGTAGTAGACTGAAATAATCACGGTGTTCTGTTTGTTTTCCAAAATATATATATGTTGGCGATCGCTATTTGGCCAATGAGAAGACGAGACGCTGCCGCCTCTCTTCTTCTCGAAATAATACATTGGTCACCTCTAATAAGTCGAGAAGGGATTGTACTTTTCTATTTTAGGTCAGGATCACATGACTAATCCCGATAATTTTCTATCCTTATTTAATTTTTACTCACCAATATCCGTAAGTTTAGAGAACGCTTCCATAGTAGTCTCGTACGGTCTCTGTTTAAAATTCGATACTAAATTCCATACTACATCCGTCGTGTTTTCTGTAAATATATCCAATTCAGCGAACGACCTGTTCAAAACTTGCGTCTCATTGTTAGTCTCAACTACGACATACGTGTTTCTATCGTGTCGCGTTTTAGCTGTTTTGACGTGATTCTTGAGGTAGGCAACGAATATTTCCGCGTTCCCGTGTTGGAAGTAGAAGTTGGTCTGCCATACGCCAGGCTTCGTTGAGAACTGCATTTGTTGGTTGTTTCGTGTAACTCGGAACGTCTTGAGGTCGTCGAGTGGAATCTTGATGATGCGCGCGCGTGCGGTCGCATAGTCGGAAGTCATGTTACCGCTTAGTGTACGTTGACGACGACCTGATTGTCAGAGATGTTTTAAATATGCATTAAAAAATAACTCGAAGATAATTGCTTACAAAATTGAGGTCTTCAAATTAGCTGCCTCGTCCCCCCTCCCAGATAGGGCCCGCCAGAATGGAGCCCGACCGTGATTCAGCATGCCACGGCATCTCCGGTTCCAGCGCGGCACCACCACTGGTGGGTTTGCCATTTGGTAGGGTGCCTTTTGCACCCCACACTGGCCCGATCACGCCCGCTAGAATGGGCCCCGGCGCGAGCGAGCCTGAGGCTTTGCGAAACCTAGGCTTAACTAAATAAAGCCTTCCATATAAGGTTTCAGTGATAGGTCCGTCAGAAAAAAAAAGTCTACAAATTAACATGTATCTTTTCTCTATGTATGTGTGACTGCGCATGACTATGATTTTTTGAAAGTGTGCTAACGCATTTCTGACATAAAATAATCCAAGACAAAAATAGAAACACAAAAAAAAATTTTTAGTAATTAATATTGAGTACGTACACGTACGTACGTTAAGAATTTGTGTAGTCTTATTGCAACTGGTAATGGACTAAAACACATCGCTGATTATAAACTAAAGACATCTCGCATAGATGGCAAAATCAACTTATCCATTTCCAGTATAGGTTGACTCTCAAGTGTTTGACACACACCTGTAGCTATGGGCGGGTTCAAGTGCACGCTACACATATTTATTGGAAAGCTAGTCATAAGGCTTACCCGCACCGTTTAAAGATTTTCATAACACCCTTCATTCAATTCGTTTATGCGTGTGATCTGCTAATTGAATGAAATTTCCTTTTTTAAATTCAAAAAGAGGTAGATCATTTACAATGTAAATCTTTTTGCTGGTTGGATTATTTCGATTATTTTTATTTCGTTCCATAAATAACAAGACAAATTTAAAAAAAATGTTAAGAGGCATAACAAAATTAAAACCGTCAACTGCAATAAGCCTAAAGCTTTCGAGTCAAACGATGGTATAAACGGGTTCACCCTTTAAAATAAAGGTCGGCTTATAAAGGGAATGGGAAAGATGACATGTCACTGTGTTTGCTTATGGCCTACGTCTATCTCGTATTATAGTATTATTTTAATATAATGTTTCGTGTTAGATTCTTATTCTAAAATTAACAAAAAAAATATTTTTTCTTTTATAAACGCGAAAAAAAAGATTTTTTTTTTAGATATGAGTGATAAATTCAAACAACAATGAATTAGGTATCAAAAGAGATTCTCAAATACAAGGAAGTCACAACCTTCAAACGATAGTTGTTTTATTTTTCTATTATTGACATGACATCTGATCCGCAATTTAGTGCAATACTGTCGTACTTACGTTATGTAATAAATATATTTTAAACCTTTCTTTTGTTTTTATTTCTTTTAATATAAAAAATAACGAAACTTGATAACATCCATTCACACAACAACAAACACCAGACTGATAAAACTAAGTTGCGTTAGCGGGAGATTCGTGGTGGTAAAATAACAGACACTAAAATATTTGATAAATACATACTCGTGGATATTAACGTGTTCATTTGAAATCTGATTCTAGTACATAATTTGAATTCTGAGATCAGCAATGCAAAAAAAAAGGTTTTCATTATTGGCTAAACTTCTTTTTCCTTGCAAATCTTTGTATATTTTTCTTGAAATGGTTCATGTTAAACTTTACGTGAATTTTTAAAGACATCCTCACCAATAGTGTTGACCACTGCCCACTCGTGATCTTGTGTGTCCGAGTCGATGGTGATCAGGTCGTTTGGTCGCCACTCAATACACTTTGTGCCGTCCCCATTCTGGACGATGCAGAGCATCCCGATCGAGTTGAGGTCCTGGACCATTCTTCCCATGGCTGCTTTGAGCAGGACCCCATCTTGTGTGAAGAGATCCTGTGATAAAAGTATAGGCTGGTTAATTGTATCAGGATATCATGGTTACGTAGTTAATTAAAAGCGGCAGGAGTAGAAGCGAGAGAAAAAGATACCTACCAAGTCTACCAAAAACAGCAATTATGAATGAATGAATGAAAACTATTTAAAACACATCAAAAAAAAAAGTATTGACAGACGATGTTGACAGAAAGATGTAAAATATTGGCGGTCTTATCGCTACAGAGCAATCTCCTTCAGACAACCTTTGGGTCAAAGTCATTAAATCTTAGAATGGGGAAGTTAAAACGATAATACAATAGTAGAAATGCAATTATTTTTTTCCTAAAGCGAAGTTTGAAATATACTGATTTAAACTTTCATGGTCACTATCACTAGAGTTATTTAATTCGGGGTTTATACCATGTACCTTATTTATTATGAGTTTCCGATATTTCAAAGCTGCGTAAGTTGAATCGTACCAAATATGAATAGGTACAAAAGATCAACCGGTCAGTGAAGGTGAGCGCTGACGCGCGTAAGATAGGCTTTTCTAATTCTAAACTTGAATCGCAAAACCTAAGCACTATCCCGATCATATTGCAATCTCAAAAGTAATAAAAGAATAATGTAATATAATAAGTAATAAAAGTGACCAATAAAGTTCAAACCATATAAGTATGGTTGGGTTGCATTAGCCACATGATTCTGAAAACAATCTGCAAAACTGGCAGTCTCATGATTTTACTATACAAGATCGCACCTACTCTGTAGATCATAATGCACCATGAACGAACATCACATTTGTTGCAAAATCGCACCTATTCCATTTTTATAAAGATTTCACAATGTTAAGCCTGATGTGGAGTTGTTGTTCATATATATAAAAAAAAACATACATGCACATTACACAAACTAAGCCCCGGCTTAACTGAATTAAATAATCTCTCATATTTGTGGCCATTACCAACAAATTTATTTGAGCACAAAGGTATTTTATAGGCTAAAAAAGCACATACACCATTTTTTATTCTGGCTGGATACAAGTTGAGTTTCCATAAGATAGTTATCAATTGAAATTGAGGGCAGCAACTAGTAATAAATATTTTTACAACCACTATAATAGAGGTCATGGAGAGATATACTAATTTTGTCTATTTTAGATGAATCAGAATGCAATGAAATAATTTAATCAATTACCTATTTAATTTTTTTTTTTTGTGAGTGTATAATAAATATTTTTACAACCACTATAATAGAGGTCATGGAGAAATATACTAATTTTGTCTATTTTAGATGAATCAGAATGCAATGAATTAATTTAATCAATTATTTGAATTTTTTTTGTGAGTGACAAATCCTAATCAATCAATTTAATAACAATTAGTCATGTTTTGGATTAATCACAGAATCAATAGACATGCAAAAAAGAAACTAAATTTTATAAGCACAAAATCATTCTGCTTAAAAAAAAACCTGAATTTCAATTACAAAATATGAATTACCCTTATTGGAAAAGAATACCCAAGGAGTAGGTTAAAGGTCAAGCAATAGGAGTGATAAATCATCATCATAATTATTAGCCCACGTCATTCGACTGCTGGACATAGGCTATTCCAAGAGGATCTTGTTGTTCAATGGTCATTGGCAGGGAAAAAAGATGGCTGCCTGTCTTCCTGTGGTGTGTCCTCTGAGAATGGGTGGTGCTATTCCATCTTGAACCATCACCATTTGGCAGATAAATTGGGTTATAGTTAGAAGAGATGAGGTAGAAGTATTCTTTACACAGCCAAGAAGAGGCTACTTTCTTTCATAAATTATAACAAAAATTTGAGTGTGAGATTTATTAGTGAATAACCATTTTGACTCTAATCCCAAAAATTTATTTTTTTAACGGTATCATAACACAAATTGGCCAGTGTTGCAAATGTATTCTATTCCCAGGTGATTACAAATAAAATAAAAAATAAATCATTTACACAGGTTATTAGAATAATGCCTAAGCTAATAATTAGGAGCAGATCTAAATCTCCAAAAGTAATTGGGTAAGCAAGTCTAATTAGAAATAATACAAAATTTTATTTCTCAAGCTTGTAAACTGCTGAAATTTTGAATTTTAATTACCTACTTCATTTACAATGATATATCATCACCATAACAACTGAGCATTTTCTTTGTGGTGTCATGTGATTTTATTATGTTGTCAAGTAGAAATGTGAGATTATTGCTTGTATTTTGTTCACTTTTGTTATAGGTCTAATCATGGATATTTAATGTAACAAGAAACAAGTTAAATAATTGCACCGTAGATCCGTAATACAGCTACAGGGCTCAATGTCACGTAAGTACATGTAAAGGCACAATAAAACAAACAAACTTTGTGACGCAATTCCCAAACATGATACAAAAACAATCCTTCATTAATACTACATTCCTGCAGATCTGCAGAAAGGGATTATAAGGTCATTATAGGTGCTTCACGAGGAGACTAAACAAAGCCCTCACGCAGTCGCACGTAAATATTTTTTACCTTGCACTGTTCAGGAATCTCGTCCACCGAACTACTTGACATATTGAATACGCCTCCACAGCTTTTAGTAAAGACAAGCCACTAAACCCACACAAAATATATTAATATTCTTTGGAAATCTAAGGCAAGTCTAACGTTTTACACCATATTTAGTAGGAAATTTGATAGAAAAATTTCTAGTAAACAACAAGACACCCACACACAGAACCAACACCATAGTTGTTGTTGTTGTTGTTTTCTTCACCCATTCTGGGTAGGCAAAGGGAACTATGCCCATACAGCCAATTCTTTAGTAATATTTTCTTTATTTTTGCATTAAAACGTTGATGTTAGACGTTTTAATGCTTCGATGGAGTTTTTGGAGACAGTCGAAAGATTGAAGGAATGTAGAGAAGTCCCCAAGAAAGAGGTGAACTGTTCGCGATCCCGCGCAAAATTCACGGCCCACTTTTCTTGGTTACGACCAATACACCATGTTATTTCACCGAACTGTATATTGTTCACTCGCACGACACTTTGTTTCGCAAAATAACACCACTTTTGCGACCCAAAAATCACTATAAACAATAAGAATTCGATAAAATAAACGGACTCCAAACGTATCTCACGAACTCCCGCCAAAAACTCCCCAACACCATAGAGTATAGTAAATATACCAAAAGGACCAACACCATTGTTGTTGTTTTCTTCACCCATTCTGGGTAGGCAAAGGGAACTATGCCCATACAGCCAATTCTTTAGTAATATTTTCTTTATTTTTGCATTAAAACGTTGATGTTAGACGTTTTAATGCTTCGATGGAGTTTTTGGAGACAGTCGAAAGATTGAAGGAATGTAGAGAAGTCCCCAAGAAAGAGGTGAACTGTTCGCGACCCCGCGCAAAATTCACGGCCCACTTTTCTTGGTTACGACCCTTACACCATGTTATTTCACCGAACTGTATATTGTTCACTCGCACGACACTTTGTTTCGCAAAATAACACCACTTTTACGACCCAAAAATCACTATTAACAATAAAAATTCGATAAAATAAACGGACTCCAAACGTATCTCACGAACTCCCGCCAAAAACTCCAGGACCAACACCAACCACTAATGAAAATGAAGACACCTAACAACAAAGAGCCTTTTATTTTGTATTACAAGTTTTACGGCCTTGGTACATATCCATACAGCCAAACATAAGTTTACTATATTAACAATATTTTTGTTAAGGTTTCAGTTTTTATCTTGAACTTTAATTTTTTTTAACTTGAAGTATTTTAAATGTCTTGAAATGTAGTCATTATATAACTGTAAATCACTTCATACGTATCGATATTCTGAAGCAAAGACGGCAGAAGGCGGGGTATTTCTTTATCTTTATATATCTTCAGTAAGCCATCTATTAAAAGCAATCTTTGCACATTAAAGGCTGGGCACTGTAAAATAAGGTGATCTAAAGTAGCTTCTTCGCAGGAACAAAACTTATAGCTACTGGAAGTGATGATCTTTATCCTTCTCAAATGCGCTGGGAATTTCCCATGCCCAAATCTTAATCTATTTAGAGTTGTGATAAATTTTCTTGTGGGTGATTCCTATTTAAAGTACCAGGGTTTACTTTGTATTTTTTCTTGTATGTCTCCGTGCCATTTTCCTTTGTGTTGTTTGGTTTCTTCCCATGCTTTTTGCCAATATTCAAACATTCGGAGTTTAATTAAAGAGTAATAATCTGTTAATGGGATAGAAGGAGCTAAATATAATTGCGATGAGTGAATGTGGGGAGTTGGAATTTTCATGAGCTTATCCACAGTTTCATTGCCACTAATACCACTATGTGATGGCACCCATATAAATTCTATATGCTTGTCTGAATTTTCATGTAAAAACTGTCTGATCTTAGTTATATACATATTGTTCTTATATGATATGCTGCAATTTCCAAGAGTACTCAGAACGCTTTGCGAATCGGTAACAATAAGAAAAAAGTCATTATTTGTGATACCAATAATATACTGCAATGCTGAGTGTATCGCAAAGGCTTCTGCTGTAAATATGAAGGCATTTCGATCTAGCGTAAAACATAGCCCAAACTTCTTATCGGAATCATAATACGCCGCTTTCGTCGTGTCACTAGTCTTGGAACCATCTGTGTATATTCTTCTATATGCGGTCTTTTCATTATTTACAAAGTTGAGAAACTCGTCATTGTTCATTATTTTTTCTAAACAAATTGCAGGCTTAGTAGTTTGTATTTCTAAAGAATGTAACTCCCATTTAATATTATGATCTATGTGTTTGCAAATGTCATTTAAATCAATCATCTTATGCTTAACATCTAAAATTCTATTATTCTTATACTTTCTAAAATTCTATTATTCTTATAATTACTTAAATAATGTTTATTAGCCAAAACTTTGACATAATATTTCTCAGCCAAATATTAGAGTCTAATAAATATTGGAGGAATACCAGCCTCTATTTCCAGGGAGTTTATGGGTGTAGAGCATAATGCTCCAATGATTACTCTTAGTCCTTTATTTTGAATTACCTCTAACTTTCGAAGTAGAGACTGGCTAATAAATTTACCATATATAATTAATCCATAGTCGTAATGAGTTCTAACAATTGATTTATATACCATATTAAGTAATTTAGGGTCCATACCCCAAGATATGCTAGCTAAAGATCTCATAATATTAACACTTTTTTGCATTTTAAGTACAACTTTTAAAATATGAGAATGAAAAGTAAATTTTGAATCAAATATAACGCCTAAAAATCGTTTTTCTTGTACAACGTTGATATTTACAGAACAGTAATTAATCTTAATATTTACAGAATCGTATTCATTTTTCTTACTAAAAACTAAAGTAGAGCTTTTTTGTGGATTTATATCTAACTTAAGAGTATCTTTATAATACAATGCTAATAATTTAAGAGACTTATTCAAAGTATTTACAGCTTGAGATAAATTTTTATTTGAAGTGTACAGTACAATATCATCTGCATATTGTAATACGGATAATTTAGGTACATTCACGAATTTGTGTAACTGAGCAGTATATAATAAATAGATTAAAGGAGACAACGTAGCCCCTTACACCACACCTTTATAAGATAACTTAGGCCCATAAAAAGAATTGTTAAATTTGACAAAGACTTCTCGAGAGTAGAAAAAATTAAAAACCCATTTACTTAATTTCCCGGGTATGTTATAGTCATGTAAAATTTTAACTAACAATGATAAATCGATATTGTCAAAAGCGCCAGTCACATCTAGGAAAACACTTACCAAATAACTATTATTATTAAACGATTCCTGTATATCTCCTCCGAACTTTAATAGACTGTCAATAGTACTACAACCTTTACGAAAACCGAATTGATCGGGTGGTATGATGTATCTGGATTCAGCATAAATCTCTATCCTAGTTTTTAACATGTTTTCAAAAATTTTACCGATACATGATGACAGTGAAATTGGCCTATATGATGCCGCTAATTTTGGATCTTTATCAGGTTTTAAAATAGGGACAACTGTAACAATTTTCCAAGTGTTAGGGATTAGATTTACGAGCCATAATTTGTTAAAAATTACTAGTAATACCAGTTTAGCTGAATTACTAAGTCTTTTGATTAAAATATATGGAAAAGAATCGGGACCTGGTGTGGTATCTTTTTTGTTGTTTAATGATAAATGAAATTCGTCTTCAGAGAATGGCAAATTTAAATGCTTATTAAGCTCGTTACTTTCAAAATATTGATCAAGATTTTCATTGTCATCAGTAAACATGTTTGAAGCTATTTTATCGAAAAAGTCATCAACGAAGCTATCATTTTTAGGCTTAGGGGTTTTATACTTACAGTTAAATCTTTTAATCATGTCCCAAATTTTACTGGTAGGAGTAGTTCTGTCAAAACTTGAACAAAGGGACTGCCAACTGTTCTTTTTTTGTTCTTTTATCAACAATTTTTTTGCTGCATCGATTTTTTTGTATTAAATATAGTTTTCTATTGTCGGGTATCGGCGGTAAGCATGTAATGCAAGTTTACTTTCGTACACTGCATTGGCACAAGATTCATTCCACCATGGAACCGGCTTGTGGCTTTTGACTTTGTTATTTGATCTATTGTATAAAGGAACATATTTATTCCTAAGTTCATTTAACAAATTGCAAAATGTATTATATGCTACGAGTGGACTCACTTCATATATGAGATCCTTAAAGTAATCTTCAGATTTTCTGGTATAACCAGCCCAATCAGCTTTTTTATATAAATTTTTTTCTTGATATGTCCTACCTCATACAAATCAGTATTGATATTTAGATCTACTATTGTTGGGAAATGATAGCTTTCAAGTGTATCGTCAGAGTACACTGACCATTCTGAAAAAGTAGCTAAACAGGATGAAATAAAAGCTATATCAATAGCTGAAGGCGATTGATAAGGCCGATTAAGTGTAGTAGTTTCACCTGTATTTAAGATAAAGAAATCAATTTCATCAATCATATCATATACTTGAATTCCCCTAGGTTTATTTGTTAATGACCCAAAAGCTGTATGGTGAGCATTTAAATCTCCCATTACTAAAACCGGAGAAGGTATAGAAGTAATTACATTTTTCAGAAAAGACACGTTAAAACGACCTTTTCTTGGTGGACAATATACTCCTAAAATAGTTATTTGGTTATCGGTGTTACTTATACTTACTTTAACGGCTAATGTCTGAATGTTGTCAGTACTTTGGGTTAATATTAAACTACTTCTAAGTGTGTTTTTGCATAAAATGGCCACACCACCATGGCCATTAATACCATCTCTAGTTCTCTACGATACAAATCATAACCTCTAATGTTGACAACATCTGTAGGCTTCAGCCAAGTTTCGTTTAATATACAAACGTCTACTTGTTGTGTATTCAGTAAATGACAGAGTAGAGTTATCTTAGGTTTCAAACTTTGTACATTGTGCTGTAAAACTCTTAAAGAACTTTTAGGAGCCATGCTTGAACGTAATATTTTTAATGAATGTTTCTTTTATTGTGGTAGTGTTTATAGGTATGTCATTGTTCTTATTACAAAATCCTATAAGTGTGTCTATAATGGCTTTCAAAACTTTTTCATTATTCCCTCGATCGTGAGTTATTCCAGACACAATTGAAATCAATTGTTATCGCGGCACGCGCGTGCCTCCTGGGGGTTGAGGGATTTTAATAATTATGTCAACAATAAAGTCTTTGTCATTTTTAACAACCCTTTTGTTTTGGTTTGGCAATGGAGGGCTCACTGCTTTTGAGTAAGTCTTGTTAAGTGCAGGAAAAAATGATCTTACTGTGTTTTTGTTCATTATTTTATTTTTATTTTCAGATATTTTCTGCTGCTTAACAGGACATACTTTTGAAACAGCGATGTGCTCCCCTTTGCAATTTATACAGCATGGTTTGTCATTGTTTGTACAGTCCTTGTAATGGTGAGACTGTGAACAAATTGAACAGACAACATTTCTTTTAAGAATGATAAGTTTATCAAACAAATGCTTGCAGCTCAAATTAGTTGGGATATATCGAATTACTCCAGTAGATTCTGACGTTGAAGCCGGGATAAAAAAAAGCCTTCAAATCATATGAGGAAAGGAAAGTGGTATTAGTTAAAAGTGAATTTGCATTCTTTGGGTTGTCAAATATAACTGCATATCGTATAGCGTTTACTCTTTTTATTTCTTTCACTCCTTTGTTGTATCAGCTAAAAATTGAGTTGAGGTATATTGGATCTTTGTTACCAAACTTTACCGTGTCACTGATGCTCTGTATATACACTGGAAAGATGGTACCAGGTGAGTTGACTGGGTAGCTCCTTATGTGGTCTTGCTTGAAGTATGGGGCAATTAAATTTTCCTCTTCTTCATCGGAAAGATCTGGAATTGGTTTGGAAGCCTTTCGCTTCTTTTTACCGCCACTTTCGGTACTCATTTTCAATAAGGCAACAGAAGTTTTGAATAGAATTAAGCAGGAAAAATTTATTAAAAGTGCAGAGCAAATTAAATCAAACCTCCCGCCTAGAGGTTTCCCGCCTTTTTTTTGCAACAAAGAGCCTAACAACAGCAAAGAGTATGTAACTAGTTTAAAAGAGAGAGGACTTCTACTAACAAAGCCTCTAACTCCATTTACATGGCACTCAATTACCAACATAAACAACGTAATGTCAATCAATGAGACGTCAATAATAAAGTACTACCAACATAACACACTTATAGTGTGGTACACTCGGAACCGCTAAATATTTTATCGATATCGACAAAATATATGCAATACAAATAGTTTTATGTATTATTTATTGATACTTTTGGTCACGTGATCCTCTTTCGTTTAATGTATTTGGGTTTGTAGTTGTATGTGTATATGTTATGTATGTATATTTAGTGAATAGTTTATGTAGTTTATTATGCATGTATGTAATACTGTATTTTAATGTTATTTATGTAGTTTACTATCCGTGTAATATTAGATATATTTCAGATTGTAATTTTACATCTCTTTTATTACTTTTCTTTACGTGTACTTTTGAATACTCTCCGCCGCCTTCCCCTTTCAAATCTGTTTCATCTTTCCTCTACCTGAAGGTTGTCTGGTAGAGATCGCTGCAAGCGATAAGACCGCCTAAATTGTACTAATCTAAATCTTACTCATGTGTTATTTTTCAATTTTATGGTGTGCAATAAAGTGTATCTATCTATCTATCTATCTATTTAACTACATTTTAGGTAAGTAAGATCGAGTTCACTTTTACGAGCCCAATGTTGTATAGTGGAATAAATAGTAAAATAACTAACACAAGATTAGTCATAAATGTAAACTCGAAATAAATAAAAAACTTTTTAGTGAGTAATAATATTTTAATTTATGATTTTGCGATGATTTATAAGGCGATTTCTTTGTTTATTGAAAGCTCTGTCCTTTTTTTATTTTTTTATTCTCATATTTTTGTGAGGACTTTTATCTTACAAAGATATGCCAGTCCTATCATACCTTATAAAAAAAAACTGTATAAATATGTAGTTAAACTTAATTCTAGGTAAAAGTCAGCGACTATCCACCACACCAGCGAGCATACTAGCCAAGTTGGAACTAGGTTCTCCCAGTATAGACTGGAAGATACCTATTTCAAGGCAATTCAATTGATGAGCCTGTATGAGAGACCGTCGCTGGCTCTCATTTCTGACACATTCTGCCAACAAATGTTGGACATCGTCTATCGTACTCCTCGCAATTTGGTGAGTCAACTTTTTTCATGAGATATCCAAACTTTCCCGACGGATAGTGTCCGGATCTTAATCTATGTAATATCACAATTTTATGTCTACTTAATTTTGCTCTAGAGCACCAGGGAATGCAAAGAGGCTCACATTGAATGGTCTTATACCATATACCTTTACTTTCGGAACGTTCATCAAAGTATGCTTTCCAGTTATTATAGCACAGTTTTCTATAGAGCTGAAGAACTTTCATGTAGCACGCTGGAATGTAATAAATATTGCCATTAGTTATAGCTAATTTAGCCCACTTGTCAGCCTCTTCGTTACCACTTAAGCCAATATGAGATGGAACCCACTGAAGTCTAAGGCAAATGGCACCGTTGTTACACTCACGTAGCTTTGCAAGTATTTTGTAAGCTAGCGATACCCCTCTGCAACCAGAGGCGGTTCGAGCTATATGTTGCAAAGCGCTTTTGCTGTCTGTAAGTATGACAATGGCTAGTTTTCATATCTAAAGCATAAAGAATCGCTTCATAAAGAGTTATAAGTGCTAGAATCATAATCGATACATCCGATGTTATCTTAAAGCAAGCACTTTGCAGTGAATTTGGACAAATATATGCTGCTCCTTTCCCATCTCGAGTGATCGAACCATCAGTGTAGATTTTGACCCATCCACCATATTTATTATGAAGCCCTCGTATTATTTCATTTTTTAATATATTATCAAAAGATTTCTCAGGTCCTTGCATACAGTCTAGATCAATGTGTATGTTATTATTTATATTAATGTTTGTTACCCATACATCAAGTTGAAAGATTTGAAGTGGATAGGTTGACTGAATGACACTATCCTTAGTAGAGTTTAAGGCAGTTACTAATAATGGTATTTTCTTATTGGCCCAATATCTATTCAAACATAATTCCCTTAATTCGTTTAATTTATTCACAGTTATATTATTTTCACAAGACTGCGCTTTAAGACAGAACTTAAAGGCAAGGAATTGTCGTTGTAAATTCAAAGGTGGGATGCTCATTTCACTTTCCATTACATGAATCGGTGAACTTTTTATGAAACCCCCTATGATTCTAAGATCCCTATTCTGCAGCTTATCTAATTTTGATAAGTGGGTTTTGGCACCAGAATCATATAAAAAGCTCCCAAAGTCCAGTCTACTTCTTATTAATGAAATATATAGAGTTCTCAAGTATTTTGGATGAACACCCCAACCAGGACCTGCTAAAATTTTCGAAATATTTAAAAACCTTTGTGCTTTTTCATAGATTTCGTTAATGTGTTTTCTCCAATACAGAGATTTGTCAAGCCAAACACCCAAATATTTAATGCAATTTTCTGACAAAATATGATGGCTTCGAATCCTTATTAATAGTTTGTCGTCTATATCCTCTGCTAAAAAGACAAAATTTTGTTTCACTTACTGAAAGTTCTAATCCTAACTCCTCTTAAATATTGTATGACAGTGCTAATGCTACTTTGAATATAACTTTCACAGTGAAGTAAATTTTTATCACTTATGTAAAATATAAAGTCATCGGCATACTGACTCACCATCACGTCTCTTATTTCATGACAAATCTTAGCGGTCACAATATTGAAAATTAACGGAGAAATTGGGTCTCCCTGGGCAAGACCCATGCTAGTACATCTCACCATTTTCTTTATACTTCTATTGATTTCTGAGGATCTATTACTTAAGAAAACCCAAAGATATTGGCAAATTAAGGATCCTACTTCCATTTCATCAAGGATTTTTACAATCTTGCTAACTAGAACATGATTATATGCATTTTTTATATCTAAAAAACAAGCAAGAGTTGGTATATTTCTAGTAAAACCAATTTGTATGTAGCTTATCAGGCGTACCAAAGGGTCAATACAAGACTGAGCTTTGCGAAACCCCGTAGAATGAGATGAAATAATTTTATTTTTTTCTAGTATATACCATTCTAAACGTCTTGCCAACATGATATGAAAAATCTTACATAAGCAAGAAATTAGTGAAATAGGTCTCAATTTAGGTTCAAAATTATTATTATCAGTATTTGGCTTAGGTATTGGCACAACTTTTATATTTGTCCACTGGTAAGGAATAATACTTGATCGGAAAATGTCATTAAACAATTTCAGTAGAATGATAAGTCCTACTTCAGGTAAGTTAAAGATCATTGAGTATGTGATTTCATCCCCACCAGGAGCTGAGTCTTTTTTAGAAAGGCAGAATTTGAGTTCTTGCATAGAAAAATCTGACTCTAATAACCGGTTATTGAATTCAAAAGTAGGTGCACTTTCTATTACTGTATCAGGAGCAAGGGAACACAGCAACTCCTCCAGTTTTTCATCTGAAGGCTGCTGCTTAGAAGTGCGATGTCCTTTCACCCAACGCATTTTATGCCACATATCGGTTATGGACTTACTTCCATCTATAGACGTACAAAACTTTTGCCTAGATTCAGACTTTGCTTTCTTAATCATACGAGTACTACGGGCTTCTGCTGTTTTAGATTCCAGTGTACTTAAGTTTTGGGGGGTGGGATTGCGCCTAAAATATTTTAACGCTAATCTTCGTTGTGCTACTATTTGTGATAATGCCGGGGTCCAATAATTTTTTGGCTTAAATTTCGTTTGTACGTTAGAGCAAATTTTATAAAACGGAATATTTTTGTCAGCTGATGTTTTGATTTGTGTTTCGAAAAAATCATATTTACTTTGAATACTGTAAGAGTCGTCATACGAGTAATTTATAAAAGCTAGGTGTAAATCGTCTAAATAACCTTTCCAATTTGCCAGTTTGAAGTTCCTTTTCTTGATAAAATTCAAAGAGTGATCATAGTATATTGACAATTTTATTATAAGATGGTCACTACCCAAATTCTCATTACACGTTCGCCAAGTAAACTCAGTGGCTATATCAGTAGCTGATACAAAACTTAAGTCTTAAGACTCTTGAATTGTCTGACTTACTACGAGTAATTTAACTCGCGTCGGGCTTCCGTCGTTTAAAGATACAAACTCATTTTTTAATGAAGATTCAAATATTTGGAATCCTCTGGAGTCATTTTTATACGACCAGTTAGTGTGGTGGGCATTAAAATCCCCAGCTATCACAGTCTTACTTTTAAATAGAGAAAAAAGATTATCCCAATCATATGAAGATGTACGAACCGATGAAGCACAATATACAGATACAACATTTTCGACATTTTTACATTTAAGTATTTTTACACTTATGACTTCTATACCATGATTAGGAACTGTTATAGGACAAACACGTGTTTGAACAGACCTATATATGTGTTAAAATTGCCACTCCTCCATACCCATCTAACCTATCCTTCCTATAGATACTATAAACGCTGATAAAAAGAGGCGATTCTTCCTCTAGCCATGTCTCACTAATAATAGCTACATGAATATTTTCTTGAGTTAAAAGAGCACCAAGACAACTTACCTTTGGCCTTAGACTTTGTGAGTTCCACTGCAGTATATAAAAATCGGGAATAGAGTAAGGTGTTCTATCCATAAAAGAAACGTAAAAATGGTTGAATGCAATCAGCACTTAGCATAAACTTAGTTATAAACATTTTCAACGTCCAACAGCTTCAGAGTTATTTAAGAAAAATGGATTCTGCTGCACGAACGTTCGCCCAGCAAAACTTTTTTCAATTTATGCGTCTAGCTGTAAGTATATTAAATATGCAAAAAGGTAGCTTATGTACGAGTGTAAATGTGTGTGCCGTAAAAGCCAAATTTGTGCCTCTTAAGATGTCAGACTTATTTAGTTTTTTGCTGGGCGAACGTTTCAGTAATTGCTGTATATCGGAAACGGTTGGACGCACACTCATGATTTTTTGTATACAGATACAGTAAATTTGTGCATATTTGTGCCGCAATTTTCATTAACATGACTAGCATGGTTGAGGATCTATTCTTTTATTTCCTAAAAAATGGAAAAATGCTCTGGCTCTCGAACGAACAAGACCAAGCCACCAAGGACTTCGCGTTAGTGCCGAGCAAAGTACTCTGTGGTGCCGAGTGATACCTATTATATATTCACATGATCATGTAAAGTTTCGCCGATCATTGCAGAGTTCTTAACGATTTTGTCTTTGTTTTGAGGTTATCTTGAGTGAAATTACTTAGAATTCGAAAACACTAGTTTTCTGTGAGCTGGCTTATTACATGTTTCTACAATAATATGTGCGCTGTTTTAAGAATATGTATGGAAAAAATCATGTATACCCATTACTTTAGACAAAAACGATAAAAAACCATTTGTAATATTTTTGGTAGATTATCCGACCAAATTGTAGTGAACATTAAAAAGCGGCCGCACGATACATCGACCTATCCTTCCTCACTTGATGGCGTAACGATATTGAAATAGTACAGATGCATACATAATTGTTAAGTTGGAAAATAGTTTATATGAGTATTTATATGATTTGTGAATAACTTATTCACAAATAAATTATTCGTTATTCGAATAAATTTTGCCCAAGTCTGCTTATAATACGAAAGAATGCCAAAATGAAAACTAGAGGTAATTTGCTAAAATGATACCTACTGTTTCAGTTATTTGAGAATTGATTATGTTTAGAAGTAATAAAATTAAATCAATTGGTGGCAGCACTTAATAGCTCTAGTTGTCGCCTTAACCTAATCTAACCTTCGCTTGTATTTTTCGCTTTGTTCGTTACACAAGCAATTTATTTGCTAGAAAAATAGTACTTATCAAACAAATTAAATAAAACAAGTTGTCATTCTCCTGACATTCTCACATTTATTTAATGCGTCGTTAGCAATAGTAACGAACGCTATATTAACATATACTGTAGATATAACATTTATACACATATTTATTTACAAGAGAAAACGTTTCGAAAACGATCACAGAAAAACTTGTCTGCAAGGTTAGATTTTCTATTACACCTCTCTTAGCATTATGTTCAACTGTCCCTTACTCTTAGAAGACACAGAAAATAGTAAAGAAATTTTAAATTGAAATATTCATTTCAAAATCGGTTCAACATTTCAGGGCCCCAATTCTGCTAATTTACAAATGGTTCAATAGAATCGCAATCGTATATTTTGACATTACTACCATATTAAATGTGTCAAAATATACAATCGCGATGCAATTGCGATTCTATTGAGCCATTTGTATACTATATAATAATATCTTTATATATATAATTCTTCTGTGAGTGTGTATGTCACTGAACTTCTCTCAAACGACTGGACCGATTTTGATGAAATTTTTTGTGTGTGTTCAAGGGGATCTGGGAATGGTTTAGATTCACAAGTAGGGTAGGGTAGGTTAGGGGTAGGGTAGGGGTAGGGGTAGGGTAGGGGTAGGAGTAGGGTAGGGTAGTAAAATATTAAATCATTTTTATGGGGGTAGGGGTAGGGTAGGGTAGGGGTAGGGTAGTAAAATATTGAATCATTTTTATGGCAAAACAACGTTTGCCGGGTCAGCTAGTTATATATAATTGTTGTGGCGCTTATTCGGGTCCGTGATCAGGTGCAATCATTTCATCGATTTAATGACACGACTGAAAGTTTTAAAATTTATCATCTCTTTTCTTCCATAAAGAAGAGAAAGAGTTCAACATAATTATGTTAATTAAGAGAGTAGCAACAGAGAATCAAACCCAAATTTGCATATAGTATGGGAGATGAAATCAAACAAATTAATAATGGTTTAAACTAGTGAAGTTTTTGATTAAAGAGTAATGTTTTGAAATCATTAATAAATTACAAATTTTGCTAGCAATTCGATCATCTTACTTCATATAACAGAAATAAATAACATGATGTATGAATGTATCTAAGAAAATACCACACTCGAAAATTCCTCCGGTGGGATTCGAACCCATGTTGGAGTATAATACTTAGTATCGATAAGCTAGCATGCAGATTTGTAGTACAATATTTATAATCAAAATTAAATTTCATCTCCCATGGTTGCTTGCTCAGCTAGAAATAAGTAATCATTAGCAATAGCTCAGCTAGAATAAAGTTACAATCTGATCAATAACTAAATAAAATTAAAATGGTCTTCTAAAACATTCAAAAGCCTGTTTTTTTTTTCTTTCAAAGAAAATATATACTAATCTCAGAAGATCAACATGAGAAAATACATTAAGTAATCAAATTAATACAATGTATACTTAAACATAACTTAAATAAAACAAAAGCAATTTAGTCAATTGATGTACTGTAGTGTAAAAGTACATAAGTAAGGATTAAAATGTTTTTTTAAGGAACACTTTCAGCAACAGGGGTTTTTATGTAACACATACCTATTTTAACCCTTTGACGATCGGATATTCCAGACACAATAGGCTAGTTGACTCTTTTTGGAAATAGGTTTTAAATGATTATTTAATGTCCAAATAGACCAAAAAATTATTTTCTGATTTTTGTAGGACCTAGAAACCGCAAAACTTAAGTTTAAAGTTCACTTTTCGTGCGACGTATGAAAACGCTGAAAAGCTTTAGACTATCTGTGGCCTGTGCTGTGACGTCATACGAGTCAAAATAAACAAACACTACTAGTCCATCACTACCTCATAGTGTTATTTATTTACTTGTGTCATAAATGTCAATGTCACGCTTAAAATGACGCACGCAGTTTGTTTAAAGATGTATGACGTCACAAAATAGCCGACAGCGTTTTCAAAGCTTAAAGGAGAACCCCACTTTTGGGCCCGACGTTACAACAATGAAAATCATGCCAAAAAATCCCTTTTATTTTACTTGCCTATTTCTCCAAAAAATAGTTTAATTGGCAATGGACAAGTGGAGAAAATGGATAAAATACATATTGATTTTCTAATACTTAAACAGTCTCTGTAAACCGTTTTACACACATTTAATTAAAACGTGACTATCTCCGTAAACGCTCTGTCACTTCATAGACTTTTAACGTTTTAATCGATTTGGAATAAATCGATTCATAGTAATACTTCTTTACAATTGCATTTTTTAAGGAATAAGCTAAATTATTCGTTTTAAAAGCCTGATATAATTATAAAAAACTTAGAGACTGTAATTAACATTTTTTTCCACTAGCTTTGCAGTTCAATAAGTGATCATCGATAAAACAATTGAACATTTCGAATAGTTCAATTCCTGATGTAACAGGCTGCACTATTATTAAGAATATCAGTTGACAATGACAGTTAGTTGTCATTTGTCATTCACTCCAATTCACTTGAGAGTTTTTGGCGGGAGTTCGTGAGATACGTTTAGAGTCCGTTTATTTTATCGAATTTTTATTGTTTATAGTGATTTTTGGGTCGTAAAAGTGGTGTTATTTTGCGAAACAAAGTGTCTTGCGAGTGAATAATATACAGTTCGGTAAAATAACATGGTGTATGGGTCGTAACCAACAAAAGTGGACCGTGAATTTTGCGCGGGAACGCAAACAGTTTACCTCTTTCTTGGGGACTTCTCTACATTCCTTCAATCTTTCGACTATCTCCCAAAACCTCCATCAAAGCATTAAAACGTCTTACATCAACGTTTTAATGCAAAAATAAAGAAAATATTACTAAAGAACTGGCTGTATGGACAAGTATCCGAGGCCGTTAAACCTACTAAAGGAAAAAAAACTCCAATTCACTCACATTTCGTTTCGTACTTATACTACATTTTAACATGTTTCGTACTCGTGCGCAAGTTAATGTGGTTTGCATTTTTATCACTGCCGTTCTGAAGTGCTCTGTTTACTACCTATATTGCCTATAAATAGAAAAGGAACCTAGATCTTATCCAGGTAAACTACCAAAATGGTATTTTTTTGTAAAATAATATATGATATAGGTTATAAAATAAAATGAGTTCATTTGTTGATTTAAGTAACTTTCCCATCGTTGAAAGTTGTGAAAATATGGCTTATTAATCTTTTCAATATGCTTTAATTTATGGCCAATTCCCAGCCTTGTAACGTCAGGCCCAAGATTGTATGGGAAACGGGTTTGTCCTTTAAAAAGTAAAAAATAATAATTTCATTTTAGAAATATTTAGCAATCTCAAACTTTTAGCAACTGAAAATGATAAATACCGGTTTCTTAACCAATATACTAAAGATAATATTCATCAACTGCGCCAAATTTATAGCTGTCAAGTAGCCTATTAAAATCAATTGTTATCGTACCAACCGGTTGTCTCTTGGGGTTCAAAGCGTTAAACTTTTAAATAAATTAGAGTTATTCGATTCGGGATTTATACCATGTACCTTATTTATTATGAGTTTCCAATATTTCGGCACTGTTGCAAGCGCCATGATATGTACCTTATTTCACGGGAGAACACAGTTATCTCGTAAAATAATGTAATGGTATAAATCCCGAATGAAATAACTCTAGTGATAGTGACCATGTAGGTTTAAATTTAAATAAATTACTTATTTTTAATATTATATGTATGGTTCTTGTAGATAAAAAAATTTGTCCAAGTTTATGATTTTTAATAATAAATAAATGTGGAAAACATCACTTACATTGTTCTGATCCCAAAGTAAGCAACTATTAAACTATTGAAGCACTTGAAGCAATCAGAAACAATGAACGTACGACACACAAGGTCGGCACCGGCACATTAAAGGTAAACGCGTAGAATTGGGTCGTAATTACTTTAGTCATATGATATTTTTTTTATTATCTGTAAAAACTAAAAAAACAATCCCGCACTCGCCATAGATTTTGTATAGCAATTGAATGACTGTTTACTGAATTCAGACTAATGAAAAATTACGTATGTCTAAAGTCAATTACGAACGTCTTCTCTTTTTTTTTGGCTAAATTGGCAAGTGTTATGTACCCGTGTTGTGTATAGTGTCCTATTTATTTTTGATCATGATTGATTCTCTTGTGTTTGAAAGAATTTATTTAAATATATTTTGAAGAAAAAACAATCTAAACCATATGATCTCTTTAAAAATATTACTATCACTAAAACGCTTTAACATATTGCCACATTTAGAATAAATTAAAGAAACGATACAAATTTTAACGATTTCAACAAAATCACAAAATTGGGTGACATACACAAATTGTATGCTAAAACATGCAGGTAAATAAAATATATCTTAAGTATAAAAATAAACGACAAAGAGAACCTTAAACTTAATCTAAAATTGTCCTAATTATATAAGTACCTACTTACTTTCGCCCAAGAAATAATGCCTTTATATTAGAAAACAATTTGCTAGTAAAATCATCAAGAAATACATTGATAATATATACTAAGAAAGAGACGGCTAATTACGAGCTGACGTTTATTTTGTAGTACGACGGTTCTGACTCTGTCATGTAGAAAAAGATTTGACGACTGTCAGGAAACTCACTATTTCGCTGATTGATAAAATATAAAAAGTAAAGTAACAACCTATTTTGCTTACTGTTGAGCACGGTCTCTCTCCTTTTTATGGACGTTTCTCAAGCCACCCGAAGGCCTCCAACAGGGCTTAAGAGGAAACACACAGGCGAGAGAATTGAAAAATAGGTATTTGTAGAATCTATTGCTGTCGCCCAGTGCCAAACGTTTTCACCGCAGAGTGTGATAGAGACAACTGCTTCTTGGACCGAAAATACCTACTAAAAGCACACCAAATGAACGTTTCGTAGTCCCCCAATTACTTTTCTAAAACTAGACGAAGAAATACGAGGGCGGGTCAATAAGTCCGTGACTTTTGGAATAAAACACAGATTTTTTGATAAACAAATCATTTTATTTTTCAACGTAGTCTCCCTTGAGCTCTATACACTTTTTCCAACGCTTCTCCAATTTTTTTATCCCTTCCAAAAAATATGATTTGTCGAGGTCCTCAAAATAGGCCTTTGTTTGCGAGATGACTTCATCATTGGAGTCAAATCTTTTTCCACCAAGCCATTTCTTCAGGTTTGGGAACAAAAAGTAGTCACTCGGAGCCAAATCTGGAGAATAGGGTGGATGAGGGAGCAATTCATAGCCCAATTAATGGATTTTTGCCATGGCAACTGCACATGTGTGCACCCTTGCATTGTCTTAATGGAAAAGAACTTTTTTCTTGGCCAAATGAGGTCGGTTTTTTTTCAAATCGTCATTGAAGCGGTCCAATAAGTTGGCATAATATTCCCCATTGATTGTTCTTCCCTTTTGAAGGTAGTCAATGTGGATTATCCCACGTGCATCCCAAAAAACAGTCGCCATAACTTTATTGGCTGACAAACCCACCTTGGCCTTCTTTGGCGCCGATTCACCCTTAGAAACCCACTGTTTTGACTGTTGTTTGGTCTCTGGTGTGTTGTGATGGATCCATGTTTTGTCCACGGTTACAAAACGGCGCAAAAACTCCTCCATATTGCGATTAAACAACGCCAAACCTTCCTGTGAACTTGTTACACGATTGCGTTTGTGGTCGACTGTGAGCAAACGCGGCACCCATCTTGCGGAAAGCTTTCTCATGCCCAATTGATCTTTTAAAATTGAAACCACTGAGCCATGCGAGATCCCTACGGCTTCCACAATCTCTTGCACTTTCAATCTTCGGTCGGCCAATACCATATCGTGAATTTTTTCGATTGTTTCGGGTGTAGAGACCTCAACTGGGCGTCTAGGACGTTCGGCATCTTCAGTGCTTTTACGGCCACAACGAAATTCAGTAAACCACTTTTTTACCATTAAAATCGATGGTGCAGAGTCCCCATAGTATTTATCAAGCTTAGCCTTGGTCTCGGTAATGGTTTTTTTTCGCAAAAAATAATGCTTAATAAGCACACGAAATTCACCTTTTTCCATTTTTTCCTCAAATTACTGGGTAGTCTGATAAAAATAGCTGTCAAACACAAACTAACTGACGCAGCAAGTTCAAATTTTGATAGGAATCAACTGACAGATACCTGTTGACAGGAGTAGTGTTGCTTTTTCAGTAAAGAGGTCAGAAATTCAGAAAGTCACGGACTTATTGACCCGCCCTCGTACTTTATAGAACGATTGAAATACTTTTTTCATTAAAAATTAAAGTAAGGTAGTAAGGCTTTGGCCGTGTTCGTATGTTTTCTTTTTTTTCTAAAGTTTTACCAAATTTGTTTTCCGGATGTTTGAACACAGCGGAAAATCTGGCGAATTTTTTCTCATATCTTTTTTATTAATTAATTTATGAAAAAACAGAAAACATAGAAACATGCTAATAGTAGAATTAGGCCATAGATTTTTATAGTAAAAAATATTGGTCTACTGGCATTATTCAGGGAGGAAACAGGGGACTACGTTTGTATGGAAAAACGGCCATTGTATTTCCTCTTAACAACTGCTATCCCGTGAAAACAGCCGGGACCGACGGCTTAACGGTAAAGTTTTTTTTTAATGTTTAGGTAACTGTTACAAAAAAGGATTCTAGGAGTAAATACAAAAAACATTTTAATTAAATATCTGAAAAACTTATTGAATTCATAGTATTAATAAACGGGTAATAATTATAAATCGATCGAATAAAAAAATCTTTGTGACTGATGATGACATACTGTTTTAATAACTTGAGCGGTATGAATTTGAGAAACCGAAAAATTTACTTAACTAAGTAACGACGGATATTGATTAATAATCAAATCCAGAACGAGCTTACAAAAGTGGGTTGTGATGAATCCATTTCAGCTATTAAAATTTATATCGGTGCGACTACATCTACATTACTAAGTGAGCGACTAATAGAAATATAGAGAGGGCAACTTCAATATTAAGATTGATTAAATTTTCCCAATTGAGGTTTTACATAACGAACTACTAAAAAGTTCACTTCAAGCGTTTTATAAGCTGCTTTATTAATGATTATGGTTATTGATATTCTAATTGAGGTCTTCTGTTTTTTATTTTGATAAGATTTTTTAATAAAAACTACAGATTGTTTAATGCGCGCGAATTCGAATGGGGGCGGGGCGACAAATCGTTGCAGTCAGGTAAGTTGTGCTGCGGACCAATAAATTTTGTTTTTATCAATTGATTTAAGTAAATGCATATTGCTTAATTTTTTCAGAATACATTGTTTTTTATTTAATAACCTACCCTTAAATTTTATTAGTTAATTTTATTGGATAATAGAATTTCTTCAAAATGAAATGAAAAAATTTAAAAATAAGTGACCTCATAATACTCTGCTCATTAAAGTATTTTTAAAAGTAGTATTTGTATTCGAAACACTTCTTTTATGATAAAATGCCGCCCAGTATAGAAAAAAACATATTCCAAATATTGAAAGAAATGCAGGACGTTACTTAGTAGGTTGCTCAAATAATAATATGATGATTCTCATAAATTAACTCAAATTTATGTTTGTAAGTTACTGTTCTGTTGATTTCTCGTCACTCGCAATCAGTCACTTAGTAATGCTATAACGTAAATTAATTATTTTTGATACATAAAACTTCAAGTTACAGTCGTCACTCGTTTTAATAACCCTTAATGAATTATCCTAAAATACGGACTTGACTCGCAAACGATGCGACGTACATACTATCAGCGAATATTTCGCCCCAAACACATATGTGTGTAAATCAGCCCAAGCGTCGAATGATAAAACACGCGTAAACGCGTTTTTAGCAGCGAATGTGTTAATAAACTATTAATAAAGTAGATCTAAAAAGGCATCTGTGCCCGATGATTAGCCGTCTCTCTCTAATGTTTTGGGCTTATTATTTTGAAACCTTTTATTGGTTCAGGCGATACATTCAGAATGAGCTGATATTTACAGTGGAAATTAGAAAACACGTACCCGTAAAACGTATAACTTTTATTTACACCAGTGCATTGCTGGGATGCTTTGTGAATATTTATGTATTCTATTATTTTGTCAAATTATGTGATACAAATGGCATGCGAAGAGAGATGGGTTTTTGAATACCTGATAAAGGCCCAAAGTAACTGCTATCATTTTTGACGGTGTCGGCAAAATCCTCCTTTCAGAGAGGCCTGTCTAGACTAAAGATGTATAGCCGTGATAAAAGTGTAATAAATTGATCTTATTTACTGACCTATTAAAGTAATGTCAAGATCTACTCCAATACCTGCTAGTAAAAAAAATATCCTTTTTTTTCGTTAAATAAGTCAGGGAACGTCTTCTATTTGCACACGAAATCATCTCAAGCAAAGCATTTTCGTCAGTGCAGGTGTCCTAAAGTGTTTTACAGGGATTCTTCGGGTTCCCCGGAAAAACCCTTGTAAAACTAGTGTTTTTTACTAGCAAAGTTCCGTTTGCAATTGAAATGTTTTTATAGGTTAGTTTTCAGCGTATTTGCAATTATGGAGCGGATAAGTACAAATTACAATAGGTAGTACAATAGTACAATAGGTAGTATAAAATGCGAGTGATATAGTAAAGTGGCTTTTTAGTGAAAACGGGTTTTGTTACCTTAACATACAAGCAAAAAAGAATCAAAAACTGAAATATTTTCGTAACCAGTTTTTAGCATGAACATTGTATTTTTTGATAATTCGGTAATAATGTAGTATTTTATTTTAATTCGATTACGATATACATAACACAGTAGATACATGAATTAGGATATATTTAGTGGTTTGATTTGTTATATTATGTTACTGAAATACATGGAAAACAGTCAACATTCAATACATTAGGTTTTGACATTCATATAAACATCGAAATAGCGTAAAAGTTAAACGAATTTTACATTTATCTCCAATAAATTCGATTTCGACGTAAATCGACAAAAATGACATTTATGATAGCCAGAAAACACTCGACTAAGTAGAACCTAATTATCGAAAAAGAACATTTAGAGGTTTCGTAGACACTATTCATGAAATTTCACATTTAATGCTGGCTTACTTAAATATTTTACAGCTTAGACGTTTTACAACCCTATGCACCACCTGACAAAATAAGATTAGTACATCATTCTATCTCTGTCTTCATCATACAAACTGACAGCGACAGAATGACGTCATAACTATCCAGTTCGGGATTGCATTCCCTTATTCTGAGATGGGGGGTGAACCTTATATTAACAAATGCAAAGTCAGTATTTGTGTATAAAGTAACTACAACATCAATTTGATTATTTTATAAATCTGAAGACATCCACAAGCTGATGCGATAAAACACTAGGCGACCGCAATCTATACATGCTGCGCAAGCGCAATTGAGAATTTGACACCATTCACAAATAGTTTAAAGAGGTAATTAGGAGCAATTTCTTGATTTTGCTTTAAGTATAGGATTTTAAATTTTAAATAATATAGTAACTCGTTATGTCAAAGTCCTGTCGCCATATTAAATCTATGGCAGAATAGCATTTTGACGCTTTAATCTTTTATTTCAATGTATAGTCTTCGCGTAAATTTAACAAAACAGCATGCATTTGACAGTTAACAGAAATAATGTCAACAGACTGAAGTGTCAATTATCTAATTGACATAACAAGTGCAGTGCAATGACATGGCCTAGTCGCCTAGTGTGACCATCGCTATTATAAATCGACCCGTAAAGCGCGGGCTAGTGTCCAAATCGTTTGACATTTAAATCTGAACGTTATCACAAGGCAACAAGGTTCCATCGATTGTCAAATTAAAAACCGTTAAACCTTATTTTCTAACCATTTGTCCGAAGAGACGGCGGTCTAAAGTCTAGTCGAACTATTTAACTATAAGATCTGAGCGTCATCTACAATTGGTTCGCATAAACTTCCATAGACACCCGTACCGGCACTGACTTTAATGTCAACAACTGATAACATACAATTACATTTACCACGGCCCGACTTTATGCGGTCAAAGTATAATAATCACAAGTCATATTATAATTGGCACAACTAAATGCATACAAGTTGAAGATACACATTATTACACATATAGAAAATGAAACCATAAACAACTGAAGTGCGAGCATAAAAGTTTACCGTCATTCCTGATAGTCAGCAGATTGTCATCAATTCATTTCTTGTTTAATTTTTTTAATGGACCTACGGTTTTGTTGGAAGGCCGTGATATGATCGCTTGGCTGTTTGATGAGTGCGGCTGGCAGTCAAAGCGTCTGCAAGCGGGTACTTTGTGCAAAGATTAGGTGTTAGGCTTCTCTCTCGGAAGGCTAAGGCCGGTCTGGGCCCGGGTCTAATAATATCTTAATTAAAATAAAGAAGAGACACTTCCTAAAAATGCATGGCAAATGTATTCTAAAAAACCGCATGCCAATATGGCCGCCGGTGAACTTTTATCGCACTTTGTGTCAGTTAGTTCACTCGATTAACAGGGTCTGACAGGCTTTGTATGCATTCGTTATACTGGAAGAGCGGGTACAGATATACAAACAGCGTTTGCGCATATTCATATGCGCTTATACACTAAAATTGAAAAAATAGATCGCTAAAAACTAATAATATAACGTTTAAAGACGAACAGCCGTCAAAATATAACAATTAGTCAGTCTTCGAAGACGTTAGAATCCCTTTCATTAGCAACGATTCATCTGATATATAGATAGTACTCTATTTCAAATAGTTAACAACAACCAAAAAAAGCTGCTGAAACCAATCTGAAAATAACAGGTGTGGGTGGGTGCGTACAGTTTCAATATCGGAATCTATATACATAATCTATCTTCAGGTAACGAAAGCAAGCGAAAACTGGCACGTTGCTGAGCAACCGTTATTATTAACAACAACATCATCATCAACAAAAATAACTGACGAATTTTAAGCCAACTTACACAAATAAAAAAGTAAAGATTGAAAGTTTAAATATTAACAAAATATAGTAATAATATCAAACTTAGGTCTTACCTGAATTGTCAATGTCAAAATGACAAGTGACATTGAATGATATAGACCTTATAGCGCCATCTTGGATAGGACCAAAGTGTACAATTCAGTATGTATGTACAGACGTCAGTACATTAGGCTAAACACTAAAGGCATCGAATGTAGTTGACAAAAGTGCGATTTTCCACAGAACCATAAAGCGTGATGATTAGGTCACTGTACGATTCGATTGTTATTACTGATTTAAATTTAATTATCTAAGACAAATATCAATAATAATACAATATCAATCAACTGAAGTTAATACAGTAAGCGTATTCGTTTGAAAGGGATTCCGTCACAAAATTGAAAGATAGTATCTTTATTACATTTTCTCTAAATTGGTACAAGTTTGTACAAATTGCGGACTAGATATCGATACAGTCGCGGTCAAGTTATTTATTGTAATAGAATATTGCACATTTATTCAAGCGGACATTTGGGATTTAGGAATAGTCAACCTCAAAGCTGCATAAACACAAGGTTTGGTTTTGTAAATTCGATTATCTTAGCTTTTAACCGGTAACAAATCGTTAGACGAATCGTATGCGATTATGAAATCGTATCAGAGAACTGTAATAGGCGCCTAAAAAATTAACGACACTAGATCATCCTTGAAAGTTAATCACGATAAGAATAGATAATTTTAACTAGATTTGTGTTTTCTTAACCTAGAAAACAAAAGTTACGCCAGAGAAAAACAAAATTCATCCATATCTGTTTTTTTAACTTTTTGACCATAAGTCTCGACAAAAGGTTATAGTTTCTTCTCTCAGTTTTTGCATAAGATCTACAAACCCTGTTAATCAGATACAATAAAAAAAATGAGTTAATAATGTTTTCAATGTTTGTAATTCTGCTAAACAATTTGTGTTTTGATTTGAGTAAACCATATCACCTTACAGCATTTGAATTTACAAAACCAACCACCGATTTTTGAGGTTATCCGTACATTTAGATTACATTTGAGCTTATTATTAACACGATACACTTATCAAATCAAATAAAAAGCACACGTAAACATTAAATGTGTCTGATATTTTTTTCAAGCTCGACTTTACCTGAAATTAAGCCACTTGTGACCGCGGCTGTACAACTTTTGTTTCATTCGTTCGCCATTTTGTTCTTGCACAGATCCAACAGTTCAGACAGTTGGGTGAACTTCGAGCACGCCTCTTGGAGCATGTTTCTATAACAAGTGACAAAATTAATAATATCAAGTCCCGACTGCGAAATTTCAATTTATAAGCGAAGCACTAAGAGAACAATTGACAATTCACTTTTTGTAATTACATTTTGTAATTATTTTATATATTTTTGTTTTCTCCTATTAATTTCCTTCATTTTGATATCGCACTCGATAAGTATGGTTAAAAAAAAATTAAGATGCAACATTTTGGCGCTAAAACCGCAATTTTATTTTTATTCATAAACCTACCTAACACCCAGGTTTTTAAAACGAATCAAACAATATCTCAATTGATGGAATTCCATCTAGCCGTTTGGAAGATACGTAAGTACGAAGAAAGGACATAATTTTTTTGGTACTTAAAATGAACTGACACAGTTTATATACAACTACAATCTAAAGACTAAAAGCTATCATTCTGCATAACTTTAAGATTTTTAGAGACTTCCGTTTTAGTAACAAATAATAATGTTTAACCTAAGCTGTATGCCTTTCCGAACAAAGTTACCAGTTTTACTTGGCCCATGAAGCTAATACAAAGAGGAGCTGGCCTTAGCAACTGTGCACTGTGATTTTCAACTAGGTCCTGACGTCATCATGGTGGGCGGGGCCTAAGTTAGTATGCTATCAGCGTTCGTCAGGTGCACATGTAACGACACTCGCATTATAAGTGTGTTTATTGCGTTTTTAACAAGAAAAGGATGAAGTGTTGTGTTTTACTATGTCAAAATTACTCAGACAGACGTTCTGATAATATGGATGGCATCACATTTCATTTGTAAGTAATTTTATACGTAATTAAATATAAAAGTTCTAGAACATTCTCAGCTTTCAGCGTTAAAATTCTACTACTTGACACTAGATGCCGACACTTGAGAAGAAAATACATAAGTTTACGTATAATTTTGCAGTATTATATTGTAATAATAAAAAGTAAATACTAAAAACTGTTATACACTTAGTCCGAAATACCTTTTAGTAGCAAAAACAGTACTTTTATAGCTTTTATTATAAATATTATAAACGGGCCGCCATCTATCGTCATCTAGAATAACTATTTTAAACGTAACAAATATCCAGGGCCTTATTCAGAATTAAATTATTTTAAGAGTTAGTTATTTCGAGATTTCTACCATGTACCTTGTTTTTTATGAGTTTCCGATATTTCGGCACTATTGCAAGCGCCATGATCGCGGAAGAACTGATGTCACTGCGGGTGGGTGGTTGTTACGAGTAGATATATCGATCTACCCTCCGTCGTAGTCTTTTATTGCACTCGACACTGGTACTATTGTTTTCAAACTCACTATTCACTCGAACCTGTTCTCGACACACAACACTCACAGTATCCGATCGCGAAACATTAGTTTTTGGATTTTTCTGGTTATTACAAATTTTAACCACTGGATTCCAGACACACGACAATTTAAAGCCATCTTTACGATTAAAGTTTTTATGTTTGGTGATTTCGATCGCTTCTCTAACCATTCTTGGTGTGTAATGGCGTTCAGTGGAAATTATCTGTGTGTTGTGAAACTCAATCCAGTGGTCGGGTCCTACCCGAATGTATTAAATGTTCCGCGATGGCCGATTTCTGCGTATCGTTGTTTTTAACCGCTTTTATGGAACACATAAAAGCGGTTAGAGAAGACACACCAAGAATGGTTAGAGAAGCGATCGAAATCACCAAACATAAAAACTTTAATCGTGAAGATGGCTTTAAATGTTGGCGTTTAATGTTTCGCGATCGGATACTGTGAGTGTTGTGTGTCGAGAACAGGTTCGAGTGAATAGTGAGTTTGAAAACAATAGTACCAGTGTCGAGTGCAATAAAAGACTACGACGGAGGGTAGATCGATATATCTACTCGTAACAACCACCCACCCGCAGTGACATCAGTTCTTCTGCGATCATGGCGCTTGCAACAGTGCCGAAATATCGGAAACTCATAAAAAACAAGGTACATGGTAGAAATCTCGAAATAACTAACTCTTACGATAGTGACCATGAAAGTTTAAAACAGTATATTAAATTATTTTATCAACTAATTTCATTAAAAGTAATTTTAATTATTTCTATATGTTCGTTCGTATAGATTTCCATCCGACGATAATTTAAAACAGCAATGGATTAAAAAACTTAATAGACCGGATTGGACACCAACAAAATACACAAAGATTTGTTCTTGCCATTTCAATGATGCGGACTTCATAGTGACAAAAAAAGGCCTTAAAAAATTAAAGAAGGGCACTTTACCTAGTTTAAAACTGGATTTATCGGTTTGTTTGGATGTTTTTTGCGTAACCGAGTTTTAATTATTTTGGGAAAATAACTAGTTTACATACTATTTTTTATATTACAGCTTAAAAGAAAATTACCAGAGCCTGTAAAATCATCTGTAGACCCTACCACAAGTGATTTAAATGAATTTCTGATACTAAATGATTCGCCTAGAAAAAAGAAGCTTAAGCAAGAAATAGAACAACTTCGATATAAAGAAAAAAAATCTGGATTAAAAATCAGAAGACTACAAATGAAAGTTAAGCGCTTGAAAAAGAAGGTAATTACTTATCTAATGCCACTATTTTTACTTTACATACCACCATAGATTGTTTTCCAAATCATGACCTACCTACCTTCGTTTTCTCTTTTGTTTCAGGTTCGAAATTTAACTGCAGTAATTAAAGAGTTAGAAAGCAAAAACCTTCTGCAGGGAGAGGACGCAGAAATTTTATCAACGATAAATATAAAGATGAGGGACTTGGTTGGGCGACAAGTTTCAAAAATTAAAAAACTTCCCTTAAAGAAGAAATATTCTCCAGCCCTCCGATCATTCGCCTTATCACTTCATTATTATTCGCCAAATGCGTACTCGTATGTGAGAAAAACATTTGACACCTGCTTACCGCATCCGAGAACCATTTCTAAATGGTATGAGACTGTCGACGGTGAAGCTGGATTTACAGCTGAAGCTTTTAAAATATTAAACCACAAAAAGAATGTCTCCGGCAAACGCGCTCTGTGCAGTCTGATGATGGACGAGATTTCTATAAAAAATCACGTTGAATGGGATGGCAATAAATATCATGGCTATGTTGACCTCGGACTTAACGACGTCCAAAAGGACAACTCAGAACAAGCGTCTCAGGCTTTAGTACTGTTACTTGTTTCTCAAACTGAGAGGTGGAAATTAACAGTGGGGTTCTTTTTAATTCATTCTATGACCGGGGAACAACGGGCTTTAATTGTGAAACATTGTCTTTACAAATGCGACGAAAATGGTGTTGAAGTAGTTTCACTGACGGTGGATGGCTGCGCTGCAAATATTGCAATGCTCAAAAAATTAGGATGTTCGTTAGAACCTCAAGCAATGAAAACTATTTTTCCACATCCAAGTACAGGATACGAAGTAGCAGTCTTCCTCGACGCGTGCCATATGCTGAAACTTGTACGCAACGCCTTTGAGAACAAAAAGAAATTTCTTGATTACCAGGGTAATAACATTGAATGGTCCTATCTCATCAAGCTTAATATCCTGCAAAAGTCGCAAGGTCTGCATCTCGGAAACAAGCTAAAAGACAAACATATAGACATTCAGCGCCAAAAAATGAAGGTCAAATTAGCTAGTCAACTTTTCAGCAATAGCGTAGCCGATGCACTCCAGCTTTGTGAGAAAAGTGATGAAACATTCAAAAATGCAGCCGCAACAATAAGTTTTATACGCTTAATTAACAATGTCTTTGACATTCTTAATTCGAGAAACATGTGTCAGATGGAGTACAAAAAACCGTTATTTGAAAAAAATATTTCTAAAACAAAAGAGTATTTAGAATTCGCTAAATATTTCTTGACCTATTTAGTAGCTCCCGATGAAGATAAGCCTGTTATCAATACAAATCGAAAAACTGGCTTTATAGGCCTTTTAACATGCATAAACAGTACTCTTTTTTTGTACAATCGCCTAATTGGAGAGGAAAAGGCACTGAAATATCTGACTCTGTACAAATTTTCACAAGATCATTTGGAGCTATTTTTTGGAGTAATAAGGGCACATGGAAGAACTAATAATAACCCAACCTCCCGTCAATTTAAAGCTGCTTACAAAAAAACCCTGATAAATACAGAACTAAAAGAAGGTTTTAGAGGAAGTTGCATACCTTTAGAAGATATTTCCATTTTAAATGAATCTTCTGTGCAAAAAATTAATATTACATCAGAACGCTATCGGATTTTAAATGATATGAGTTTCGAATCTTCGGATAGCACGGATGTCGAACCTATGCCTGACGATAATATGTTGTTGGAGTTTGATGAACAATTAAATACAACTATAGGAGACTATTTCCGCCGCCAAATAGTAGCATATATTTCTGGGTATGTGGTCAAATATTTACATTCCAAGATCAAGTGTGAGAGCTGTCTCAAAGAATTATATGCTGATAACTACGACGATAGTGACCTTGAATTGATAAAAACTAAAAACAAGGGTGGTCTTACTTTCCCATCTAGAGATGTCATAAAAATATGTATACGGACAGAATGCAGTATTCGTTGTGCTAAATCGCAATCTTTGAATACTTCTGTTTTCCGTAAACATAAAATTGTATCGAATACATTAAAATCCCTTATTGGACAAGATTGTTTCAAACAATCGACCAACCATATGTTTGACCAATCACCTACAGTTAATCATATTGTACTTCTGATGAAATCTATTGCAGAAAAATATATTGATATTCGTTTTAAGCATTTTGCAACAATACAAAACAATAGGGCAACCAACCGACAACAACTAACCAAAACTATTATTTTTACAGGTAATTGAATTTTTTGAATAAAATTATGTTTGTTATGATTATTTTAATCTACCTTAAATAAATTTACATTAAGTTAAATCGGTCAAATTCTTAACCCTTAGAGCCTTTGCACACGACGTTTTTTATAAGTAATAAAAGCTTGTTTTTTTAAATCTTAAATTTTTATTTACCTACAAAAATTTTTTGATGCTTAAAGTTCTGAGTATGTCCCATCACATTCAGACTTTTGACACCTAGTGTAAGGTAGCTGAACTACGTAGTAACATCAACATCAGCCTAAGCTAGTAGTTTAGCTATTAGCCGATAGATGGAATATTGAGAAGTGGGCGGAGCTTAATACCCCCTCATCCCGCAAACTATCACGCGTCGTTTCATAAGGTAATTTAATTACCACACCTCCTCTTTGTATTAGCTTCATGACTTGGCCTAATGACAATTATTATTTGACGACCATTTGGATCAGCGGTAGTTAACGCTGCTTCTGAGTCATGGGTCGCGGGTTCGATCCCCGCACAGTACAAATATTTGTGTGCATGAACATGTCTGTTTGTACTGGTCTGGGTGTTTTCTATGTATTATAAGTATGTATTTACAAAAAAAAAGTATATAAGTAAGTTTATCGGTTGTCTAGTACCCCATACGACAGGGTACTTAGTTGTAGCTTAATTTGGGACTAGATGGCTCTGTGTGGCCCAGTGAGGCATGTCTTAAATATTATTATTATTTTTTGACGGCTTTCAGTTGTCAAACATTTATTTTTTTAAGGTTTTGCGGGAAAAGAAAAAAATGGCCTTTTTTAAGTTTATAGAATAATTGAATTCACTACTAACTAGGCAGCATAGACTCAGACAGAAATAAACAGGAAGTAAAAACAAATATTTTTCTGACAGCAACAAAACAATAAATTAATTGATATTAATACAAACATTATTAGTGTTGAGCTTTGATTTATTGCAATAATTTGCTCCAAAATACTGCGTCTAATATCATCGCTTGTGTGTATGTACGAGTTAGTATAAGATCCCACCATACAACGACCTTCACCGAGCTGTTTATTGGATGAAAAGTTTTTTATATACAATTAAATATGCCAAAAAATATATTGCAAATGGGTTGCCTAAAAAATTTCAGTCAAGAGTATGATTAATTTTTTTTTTAATATTTTAATTTAATTTTTAAGCTAGAATACCGCATAGGCTTTTTGGGAACAATGTACGGTTACCGTAACATAGATTCAAAAGACACGCAAAAAAAGTCATAAGCTAAAAAAACACGATGCTAAGAAAATAAAACCAAATATTTTATATGATATTGTAGCAACTTAATTGCAATTATAATATCAGTATTTAAACTTGAAAAACTATGTCTCAGGCGGGACTCGAACCCGCATCTCTATGCATACCGGGCGCGGTGCATATCCAATTTTCCAAGTTTCAATACTAATATTAAAACCAACAACCAAACATTAAGTTGAGCAACCAATGCAATGTACCTGCAAGTGTTACAGAAGAGACGCAGTTTGTCCTTATCTAACGTGCTCGCGTCTTGCCTCGCGAGAGCGAGACAACTGCTGAAGGCGGCTTGCAGCTGATTCAGTTGGTGATCGCTAATTTCGCCTTCTATACTGAGAGCTCTATGAAATAAAAAAGAATAACGGCCAATTTTATTATAAAGCACGTGAGGAGGTCTGTTACTTTTTCACGCTAAAACGACACAACGTGTCTGAATTAAGTTAGGTTTTTACGGTGTTAGTGTATAAAAAGGAACGGCCTATAATCAACCCACTGCAGGGCAAAGGCTTCCATTGCGGCATCGTTGAATTCAAGTTACCATAGCAATGATGGGTACAGGCAGAATCACCACGCTTGCCAAAAGCGGGTTGATGATCACAAACCCGAGCAATGTTCGAAAATTCAAAACGTTTTCAACTCATAAAAAGTGGAACTATAATTTTTTTACAACTGATTAGATCGAAAATTCTCACAATATAAGCAAACAAATATCTCGAAAACTAACAACAATTTGGCTTACATATATAGGGTATATTTGGATAGGCCTAAGTGCAAAGAATCCAAAAAAAATTTTTTAACGTCACCTTTTGGACCACGCTGTATGATTACATCCGACACAATATGGTAAAATTCCAGCACTTTCAGAAATGTATAAATTTTAATGTATGAAAATGACGAATCTGCTAACGTAAATTACTTGGCTCACGGCAATCCTACAGCTTTGGTGCCATATTAACTATTGTGCCAAAATGACTAGTTCTAAAAATACGTACCAGTTTTTTTGGCCGGGTATTTGAAAAAATGCCCAAACAAAAACAAGTCCTTTAACGATCTATTTAACTATTTCAGCTAACCAAATCGTATCACAATCGTAATTGACTCGATTGATCGTAGGCTTACCCGGCGAGCGCGGCGGCGAGCGAAGCCGCGTGCGAGTGCATGTCTCGGCAGAGCGGCGCGAGGGAAGCGCTGGGTTGCGGTACTTGCGTTTCCAGCCCGTGCGGCACGCCCAATGCCGTCGCTAGTTTGGCACTACAAACATTACATATTACTAGAGTTTGTATTAGAATTGATACGGGGTTTATACCATGTACCTTAGTTTTTATGAGTTTCCCATATTTCAGCACTGTTGCAAGCGCCATGATCATGGGAGAACTGCCGTGCCGTACTAGTTCTCCCGTGATCATGGCGCTGACAACAGTGCCGAAATATCGGAAACTCATAAAAACTATGGCACAGACAACGGCAGATCAACCTACCCAAAAAGTTTAAGGTCATTGAATTGATTTTCAACGTTAAGCCCAACAAGTAGAGATCAAAATCATTTGAGAAAATTTTACGTTTTGTGCTAGGTTGACGTGCTGTTGTCTGTACATGATAATATACCCCGTATCAATCAACTCTAGAGATAGTGACCATGGAAGTTTAAATCAGTATATACGAGTATTACTAGGTTTGATTTATTTCCGAGTTAAAACTCGAAAAGAGCGCGGGATCACTAGTTCTTATTATATGGCAGCCCGATTCTCAGGTTGCCTGATGGCACCGGGTGCAGAGACGTACACGTTGTCAGGACTTAAGAGAACTCGAAATGAGCGCGGTAGGGATCATTGAGAGTAGACAGGACGCCCCTTCAAAATAATTATTTATTTTGTTGCAATTTAAAATACGTGTAGAATTTAAGCAGCACCCTTAAATATATTTAAAATCACATTAAGCAAATGGCTAATGGAAAAAAAAATTCTTCTCAATCGACGAATTCTTTGAGCATAAAACAAATTAAGTTAATAATAATGACCAATGTCATAATTATTAATGTATACTAATGTACCTAATCAGGTCATAAGTTCTGTCACATGTGTAATATGAAATAATTTAGACGTTTATTATTTATGTAACCATTTATACAGCAAAGTGAACTTAATAAAACATAGATTCATATGGTAATAAAGTTTATTCAAAATGATCCCCGCGATTTTGAATACAGCCTTTCAATCTGCGCGGCCAGTCGTCTATCGCGAACGTGGTCCATGTCAATATAGGCGGCTGCCTTAATTAGGGTGCCTTGAGTGACTCCAAATCAGGATGAGGCTTTGAGCAGGCCTTTTCCTCCAAGTGTTGCCATATCTTGTAATCTAACGGACTCAAATCTGGACTGGAGGAGGGCCAGTCTTCGTGCCGGATGAAGTCGATTTCACGCACCGCCAGCCAGTCTTGTTTGCTTTTCGCTCTATGAGCTGGCGCAGAATCTTGTTGGAATACCCAGTGCCTGTTATTAAACATAGTATGAGAAACAGGTTCCACAAGGTTCTTGAGGACTGTATTTTGATACACAACTGCATTCGTTTTTACGCCTTTCTCACAAAAATGTACCTCAGTTAAGCCCCAATAAGAGACTCCCAACCACACCATGAGCGAGGATGGAAAATGACCTCGTTGGAGACGCGGAATACGGTTGCCCGCTTCTTCACTGCTGTGTGCGTACACCTTATCATTTTGTTTGTTGTAGCTCTCTTCCACGGTGAAAATTTTTTCATCCAAAAAAAGAATTTCCCGATGCTTTTTTCCCGCGTACAGCTTCAACAAAGCGCGGCATCTCTTCAGTCTCAGGTCCATTAAACGAGCGTCCAAACGATGTCCTGTTTTTCTTCGATATGCCCTAAGCCCTAAGTCTTCATTTAACACCCTTTTCACCGTGGTACTGCTTAACCCCATCTGAAGGGCCAACAGTTTCTGCTTAAATATGGGATTTTTTTGAATTCGCGCCTTCACAGCTTTTATCACTGCTGGAGTCCTAACAGAGCGAGGGCGACCACTTTTGGACCTGTCATCTACACTTAGAGTCTTCATTGTATCGTTTTATGGTACGATAAACGAATCTTTTGGTTATATTCAAATTTTTCAGTAAGTCGCATATCTGAATTGGCGCGTAACCGCAACAATGCAACGCAATAACCGCGACACGGCCTTCTTTAAGTGTCCACTCCATATTTAAAAATCAGGAAAATTCTAAAAAGTACACATTTTTATTTTCATGAAAAATTCGAAATTCGAATGCAATAACTTTTTTGTGACCAGCATTCTAAATTCAAAAGTTTTAATTGTGTGACAGAACTTATGACCTGACTATGTATATATTTTTAAATATTTACGGAATTGAATGATGGTAATAAATTTAATAATAATAATAATGGACCTACGTTAATTGTATAAGTAACTCATTTTAATAAATGTAATTATTTGGATGATTGATTGATGATGATTAATATACTGACTAAAATTAAACGTTAAATTGACCATCCATAATTTTTTGTAACTACCCTATTTAAAAGCAAATAAATATTTTTAATTAGAATTTGACATGAAGCACCTCCCGGGCCCTATTTGCAGATTTAAAACTGATTTTACAGATTTTTCCACAATCACCTAAGGGCTGTAACAAACCGAACACGTGGGAGTCGGACTCGTCCAACGAGGATTCCGTACAAAATTTAAGGTAAACATTTCAACTCGATAGGACGCGTTCCTGAGATCAAATATTTTGTCCGACAGACAGAAGAATGGATGGACGGACAACAAAGTACCTTACCTTAAAAAATCCTAGAACAATAAGTCCGTTAAAACTCACCAATAACTTGAGAACACCGTCCACAATCCTTCGAAAGCGTTGATGACGCACATCTCTTTGTCTCTCTCTACAGTCGTGTTCTCGCTCGCACGCGACAGCGTCTCCACTGTTCGTTTCGCTAGCTCCATGTACTCTGGGATGATCTGACACTTAGCTGCCACCTCCAGACACAGTTCCTTGAAGTTTGTCACTTCGGACTGGGAGAGAGATGACGGGTCTGAAAGAGAGTAATGCCATAGTAGTGAAGTAGTGAAGTAATTGGTGTAGGGGTCTGGAAGAGATGAATGCAATAGTTGAGAATAGTAGCGACCCGGTTCGAGTAGTGTGCTGTCTGTCTGACTAATACGCGAAGGTCCTAAGTTCAAAACTTGGTAGGATGAATTTAGGATACGATCTTTTCTAAATTAGCCTCCTTTTGGTGCCGGCTCCTGTCGCAAGATTGAAGTAGTAAAAACAAGTCCCGGGTTTTGATTATCTGGTCAATTTATATTACGATATTTTCTAAATTTGCTTGGGTCTGGAAGGGGATTATAGTCATGCTTTAGAAGGCTAATAAAGCCGTTGGTTGCGGCATCTATAGCAAGATGAAAAAAGTAAAAACAAATTACGTCAGTGGCCTGTAATATGCGCTTGAAAACTCTAATACCAGATAAGAATTCGTCAGTGAAAATATGATGGCGTTATGGTTCGGCGGTACGCCCACTACGCAAAGGTAACTTCGAGTCTCGATCGGGTCAATTATGGAAACCATCTTTTCTAGTTGACTTTAATCCGGAAAGGGTGGGGGGGGGGGGCTAGGTTAAGTCACAGGCGGCTTCGAAATCCTGACACCAGGCTATAAGGAATACCTTAAAGAATACCTAGTCAAAGGAAATAGGCAGAGTTGGGCCTGACTGTTACAAGAACCAGATAATAACTAAAATTCATAATGTATTTTTTGGAGCTTGTCTTAAAATATCAATTATCTGTTCTATGGAAAAAGAAATTTAAAATTATAATAAATCATGAAACTGATACCTACAGCATCCTCATTCCAAATACATTATCCACTATGCAAGGTTGCCAGTCACAAAAATGCTGATTTAAATTCGATTCGATTGAATTCTGGCAATTCGTTTTTATTTAGTTGTTTAAAAATCATAATCTAAAGAGTTAGATAAGCTATTTTAATTAAATAAGTAGTGGTCATAAGTAGTGGTCTTGCAATTGTGGCAAGACATTTTTACTGAAAAACATTGAAGAATTATGGGATTGATGAAGATTAGAATGTTTTGTGACCTGTTTTTCACGTAAATAAATTGCTAGTATAATATGAAAAAAAAAAACAATTCTTTGAATGATATTTTTTACTGTCTAAGTTGCGACAATTCTCATATTTTATTGTTTTTGCCTCACTGGGGCACACAGAGCCATCTATTCCCAAATTAAGGTACTATTAAGTACCCTGTCGTATGGGGTACTAGACAACCGATAATCTTACTTACATACTTTTTTTTTGTAAATACATACTTATAATACATAGAAAACACCCAGACCAGTACAAACAGACATGTTCATGCACACAAATATTTGTACTATGCGGGGATCTTGCCCGCGACCCATGGCTCAGAAGCAGCGTTTACTACCGCTGATCCAAATGGTCGTCAAATCATGCCAGCAGTCTCATATAATATCCCAAATATTTGTAAAATATTTTAACATTAGGTTAAGGTGAAACAGCCTTTTTAATGTTTTTAGAACTGTTCTCTAAGCAAATAAATTGCTACTGTGAATTAAAAATACAATTCCTTGCATAGAAAAGCAAAATCTCAGGCAGTAAACGAAAAATGGATTTAAGGAGATGGGAATGTTATTATTTTCTAGTGATGATCGATTGCATCGATTATTTGTCGTTTTTTATCTGGCAACAATGAAATGTCACAGTGACGAGACTGACATTCGTTCGATTCGCGTTTTGTTTTTTCGAGTCGTTTGTAGTTTAAGTGTTTTTTGTGTATGATTTTCGGTCAACGATATTTTAAAGATTAAGCATTATGCAACGCGCACATTATGGTGCGGAAGAGCTCGCACTCAAACTGTCTGCCCCTGTCAGTCGTGATCTTCGCGGGACAGCCAAATCGAGACACCCAGCCAGCAATGAAAGCGCGGGCGCATGTCTCTGCGGTGATGTCAGCCAGGGGGTACGCTTCAGGCCATCTAGTGAACCGGTCAATGGCTGTGAGGCAGTACCTGTAACCAAGCGAGAATGGTAATGGCCCTACTATGTCCATGTGGACATGGGAAAAGCGATGGGAAGGAATTGGGAAGTGGGAGGTGGGAGAATGTGTGTGCCGGGTCACCTTACTTATTTGGCAATCTTTGCATCCTCTGGCCCAATTCCGGCAATCTCTTTTTATTCCAGGCCATACAAATCGTCTAGACACCAGCTTGACAGTTGCATTAGTACCAGGATGGCTCAATCGATGTAGTGCGTCAAACAAGGGTTTTCTGAATTCGGCAGTTAAGTAAGGTCGTGGATGTTTAGCAACGTCGCATACTATCTCTGTCTGTGAATCAGCAATTCTAACCTTGTTTAATTTTAGCGATGAAGTGTTTGCTTTTAGTAAGCCTTGCAACTCTGGATCAGCATTCTGGGATCTTGCAAGGTCTTCGTAGTTTATAGGCAACGAAATAGCTTCTATTCTAGAAAAAGCATCTGCGACTACGTTTTCCTTCCCTGCGACGTAGCGAATATCCGTGGTGAATTGACCTATAAAGTCCAAGTAACGGAATTGCCTTGGAGAGCATTTCTCACGGTTTTGTTCGAAAACGTACGTTAGCGGTTTGTGGTCAGTATACACTATGAACGGTCTTGCTTCAACCATATGTCGGAAGTATTTGATTGCTTCGTAGATAGCCAAGAGTTCCCGGTCGTAAGGGCTGTATTTCTTTTGTGCAGACGTAAGTCGTCGAGAGAAAAATGCTAACGGTTTCCAGTTGTTATCTACCTGCTGCTGCAAGGCTGCTCCTATAGCAGTATCGGAAGCGTCTGTATGAATAGCTAACTCGGTGTCTGGCTCAGGGTGGGCTAACATGGCTGCATCTGCAAGACTGGTTTTACAGTTGTTGAAAGCTTCGAGCATTTCGGGCGATAGCGTTATGTTCTCCGTTCCTTTAGTCTTTGGTCCTGATAGCAGAACGTTGAGTGGGCCTTGGATTTGTGCAGCTCCTGGTATAAAACGACGATAGAAGTTATACATGCCAAAGAAACGTCGCAGCTCCTTAACCGTCTTGGGTATGGGGTAGTCCTGCAGTGCTTTCACCTTGTCTGCAGGTGGTTGGATACCATTTTGACTTACGTCGTGGCCTAGAAATGTTATGTGTGACTGCCCAAACTCACACTTAGCGGTATTTACGACGATACCGTACTCGCTCAAGCGCTGGAAAAGCTGCTCCAGGTGCTGTAAATGCAGAGCTTCAGAATCCGAGTAGACTAAAATGTCATCAACGAACCCATAGCAAAATGGTAGTCCCCTGAGGACTTCGTCTATGAATCGCTGGAAGGTTTGGGCTGCATTGCGTAGACCAAACGTCATGAACGGAAATTCGAAGAGCCCAAACGGTGTGGTGATAGCTGTCTTCGCGATATCCTCAGGGTTTACCGGAATCTGATTGTACGCTTTGACCAGGTCTACCTTAGAATATATCATGCTGCCTGCCAGTTGATGAGCGAAGTCTTGGATATGCCTGATTGGGTATTTGTCCGGTATGGTACGAGCATTCAGGCCTCGGTAATCACCGCAAGGACGCCAACCGTTATCTTTCTTCGGTGCCAGGTGAAGTGGTGAAGCCCAAGGGCTTTCAGAGCGGCGCGCTGTACCATTTGAAAGCATATCTTCGAACTCTTGCTGTGCTATTTTCAGTTTATCTGGTGGTAAACGTCGTGGTCGAGATGTTACTGGTGGGCCTGATGTCGTTCTAATGTAGTGGACCATTTGATGTTTTACTGGGTGCTGGATACCGGCTGGCTTGGTGATCTCAGGGTACTTACGTAGAAGCTGATGAAATTTACTGTGGCCGGGAACGACCTTAACTGAAGCGACGTCTGTAGTTGTTTCTTCCACTGGTTTGGCTGCTATAGATACTGTCGTCAGGCCGTCGATCAACCGGTGGTTTCTCAGATCTACGAGTAGGTCGTAATATCTAAGAAAGTCAGCTCCTATAATAGGTTTTGACACATCTGCTACCACAAACCTCCATTTAAATACACGCCGCAGCCCTAGGTTGAGCTCCAGGTGCAACCAGCCGTAGGTGCCTATGCACGATCCGTTGGCAGCGAACAACTCGTAGTCCGTTTTCCGGCGTGGTTCTTTTAGCGCTGATCGTGGGTACACGCAGAGGTCTGATCCCGTGTCAACTAGAAAAGATATTTTAGAATAGCAGTCTACAACAAATAAGCGGCCTGATTGATTGAGGCAGTCGTTAGCCGCTAGTTCCGGCTGCCATTTGCGTTTAACGCCGACGGTGCGGTAAATGAACATGGCGTCGTACATTTAAGTGCTTTCGCGCCAAACTTGTCATGGTACCAGCAAAAATCGTTACTTTTTGAATTTGAATAAGTTCGCCTGCGATTTCGGTTTGGTGTCGCACTTCGTTCACGGGGGAATCTAGTTTTATTGTTAAAACGTACCTGCCCTTGTAATGAAGAAACTTGTCGCGACAGCTCTTCAATCTGTTTCGCCAACTCACTAACGGCGTTACTGCTGGTACTTGGGCCGATGCTAGCCAATACTGGTGCAGGCGGCGCAATTTCGTAAACCTTGTCTGCTAACTCAGCTACTATTTCTAGTGTTGTATCTGGTTGTGTAGCTATTACGGTCTGGATATTCTGGGGTAATCGGCTTGACCATAGTGTTCGCAGAAAGGAGTCGGGAATGGTTTGACCTGCCAGTGTCTGAAGGTGACGCAGGAACTGGGATGGTTTTCGGTCACCGAGCTCTTCGTGAACTAACAGTTGTTTCACTTTCTTTTCCTGCGACTCGGACAACCGTTTTATAAGTTCTTTCTTTAGCTTCTCGTATTTACCCTCTTTTGGCGGTGCGATAATTATGTCCTTCACTTCAGCTGCGTATTGGTGGTCAAGATGCGCAATGACGTGATAGAATTTCGTCGTATCCGCCGTTATGCCGCTAATGTGAAATTGCCCCTCGATTTGCGCGAACCACAGTGCCGGTTCTTGAGCCCAGAATGGTGGCATCTTCATGCCTACTTTGCATACGACCTCGGATGTCGCTGATTTAGTCGTTGCAGTAGAGCTTTCCATCGCCATCTCGAATGTTCTAGAATTCGCGTTTTTTATTTTTACCGGAGGGTATTTAACGCGCGACGCAGTAGTAAATTGTTCGAGAACGTACCGGAACTATTCGCGTCTTTAAAGTCGGGAGTCACCAAATATGGAATGAATATTTTATCGGGAATGATAAATTAAAGTCTGATTAATTAAATTATAGTCTTATTCACAACACAAAAATTCCATATATAAATTCATAAATAAAACAGTTACACGCGCACGTAAGCAACATCGTACCGTAGTTTAGTATTTAATAATTCTCGTATTCATCATATTCGTATCTCATCAAATTATCATTTCCATATATAAATTCATAAATAAAACAGTTACACGCGCACAAAAGATAATTTGATGAGATACGAATATGATGAATACGAGAATTATTAAATACTAAACTACGGTACGATGTTGCTTACGCGCGCGTACAAAAATAATGAGCGGGCCGAGATCGAACGTGCATTCGCCGTCAGTTACAGAATCGAAGTGTCCCTCTCCACACGGCGTGCCTATACGCAGTTGAGAACAATAGCGCGTGCTTCACGAGCGTCAGCAGTTTTACAATACTACGCGCGCAGCGCGACTTTGCCTGTTAGTTAATTTATTATTAAAATATAAGAATGCAATGAATTTACACAATGAAAACAAAATATTATAACTAAACACAAATTTATATAAACATGTAAAACAAATAGGTCACTACACTACCCCCCTGCTGAGACTGAAGGCTACTGAGGTCGATAGTAGTCAGGGAATCGAACCCTTCTACCCGATCTGGTCTTTTTCGTCTCCTCAGCCTCGTTCGACGGCGGTTCTCTTGCAGTAGTGCCCAATTGTGTGTTCTTCGGTTTACCAGTCATGGTGTCATCTTTAGCGATGTAAGCTGGTTTTACCCGATCTATGGAGACTGTAACCTCTTTGTTTCGTATAGCCAGCTTAAGAGTCTTCTCCTTTCGATGCAGCACCTTGTATGGACCTGTGTATGGTGGTTCTAGCGAGCGTCTGGAAGCGTCTTGTCGAAGAAAGACAAACTCTGCTGTAGCTAGGCCTTTGGGTACGTAGAAGGTCTTGTTGTCGTGCCGACTTGCGCTTCCTGGGGTCAGCTTCGCCATATGGAGGCGGAGTCGTGTTACGAAACTCGTCGGGTCGTTGCTGGTATTGGTAGCGGGAACGAAGAATTCACCCGGGAGTCTGAGTGGCTCACCGTATACTAGTTCGGCTGCCGTAGTTTGTACGTCGTCCTTCCAGGCGCTGCGGATGCCCAGCAGCACAAGGGGAAGTGCTTCTGCCCAGGTTGAAGAGGAGTGGCACATGATGGCTGCCTTCAATTGGCGGTGAAAGCGCTCCACCATGCCATTGCAAGCAGGATGATATGCCGTTGTGGGACGGTGTTGTGTACCAAGAATGGCGGTCATGGTGCGGAAGAGCTCGCACTCAAACTGTCTGCCCCTGTCAGTCGTGATCTTCGCGGGACAGCCAAATCGAGACACCCAGCCAGCAATGAAAGCGCGGGCGCATGTCTCTGCGGTGATGTCAGCCAGGGGGTACGCTTCAGGCCATCTAGTGAACCGGTCAATGGCTGTGAGGCAGTACCTGTAACCAAGCGAGAATGGTAATGGCCCTACTATGTCCATGTGGACATGGGAAAAGCGATGGGAAGGAATTGGGAAGTGGGAGGTGGGAGAATGTGTGTGCCGGGTCACCTTACTTATTTGGCAATCTTTGCATCCTCTGGCCCAATTCCGGCAATCTCTTTTTATTCCAGGCCATACAAATCGTCTAGACACCAGCTTGACAGTTGCATTAGTACCAGGATGGCTCAATCGATGTAGTGCGTCAAACAAGGGTTTTCTGAATTCGGCAGTTAAGTAAGGTCGTGGATGTTTAGCAACGTCGCATACTATCTCTGTCTGTGAATCAGCAGTTCTAACCTTGTTTAATTTTAGCGATGAAGTGTTTGCTTTTAGAAAGCCTTGCAACTCTGGATCAGCATTCTGGGATCTTGCAAGGTCTTCGTAGTTTATAGGCAACGAAATAGCTTCTATTCTAGAAAAAGCATCTGCGACTACGTTTTCCTTCCCTGCGACGTAGCGAATATCCGTGGTGAATTGACCTATAAAGTCCAAGTAACGGAATTGCCTTGGAGAGCATTTCTCACGGTTTTGTTCGAAAACGTACGTTAGCGGTTTGTGGTCAGTATACACTATGAACGGTCTTGCTTCAACCATATGTCGGAAGTATTTGATTGCTTCGTAGATAGCCAAGAGTTCCCGGTCGTAAGGGCTGTATTTCTTTTGTGCAGACGTAAGTCGTCGAGAGAAAAATGCTAACGGTTTCCAGTTGTTATCTACCTGCTGCTGCAAGGCTGCTCCTATAGCAGTATCGGAAGCGTCTGTATGAATAGCTAACTCGGTGTCTGGCTCAGGGTGGGCTAACATGGCTGCATCTGCAAGACTGGTTTTACAGTTGTTGAAAGCTTCGAGCATTTCGGGCGATAGTGTTATGTTCTCCGTTCCTTTAGTCTTTGGTCCTGATAGCAGAACGTTGAGTGGGCCTTGGATTTGTGCAGCTCCTGGTATAAAACGACGATAGAAGTTATACATGCCAAAGAAACGTCGCAGCTCCTTAACCGTCTTGGGTATGGGGTAGTCCTGCAGTGCTTTCACCTTGTCTGCAGGTGGTTGGATACCATTTTGACTTACGTCGTGGCCTAGAAATGTTATGTGTGACTGCCCAAACTCACACTTAGCGGTATTTACGACGATACCGTACTCGCTCAAGCGCTGGAAAAGCTGCTCCAGGTGCTGTAAATGCAGAGCTTCAGAATCCGAGTAGACTAAAATGTCATCAACGAACCCATAGCAAAATGGTAGTCCCCTGAGGACTTCGTCTATGAATCGCTGGAAGGTTTGGGCTGCATTGCGTAGACCAAACGTCATGAACGGAAATTCGAAGAGCCCAAACGGTGTGGTGATAGCTGTCTTCGCGATATCCTCAGGGTTTACCGGAATCTGATTGTACGCTTTGACCAGGTCTACCTTAGAATATATCATGCTGCCTGCCAGTTGATGAGCGAAGTCTTGGATATGCCTGATTGGGTATTTGTCCGGTATGGTACGAGCATTCAGGCCTCGGTAATCACCGCAAGGACGCCAACCGTTATCTTTCTTCGGTGCCAGGTGAAGTGGTGAAGCCCAAGGGCTTTCAGAGCGGCGCGCTGTACCATTTGAAAGCATATCTTCGAACTCTTGCTGTGCTATTTTCAGTTTATCTGGTGGTAAACGTCGTGGTCGAGATGTTACTGGTGGGCCTGATGTCGTTCTAATGTAGTGGACCGTTTGATGTTTTACTGGGTGCTGGATACCGGCTGGCTTGGTGATCTCAGGGTACTTACGTAGAAGCTGATGAAATTTACTGTGGCCGGGAACGACCTTAACTGAAGCGACGTCTGTAGTTGTTTCTTCCACTGGTTTGGCTGCTATAGATACTGTCGTCAGGCCGTCGATCAACCGGTGGTTTCTCAGATCTACGAGTAGGTCGTAATATCTAAGAAAGTCAGCTCCTATAATAGGTTTTGACACATCTGCTACCACAAACCTCCATTTAAATACACGCCGCAGCCCTAGGTTGAGCTCCAGGTGCAACCAGCCGTAGGTGCCTATGCACGATCCGTTGGCAGCGAACAACGCGTAGTCCGTTTTCCGGCGTGGTTCTTTTAGCGCTGATCGTGGGTACACGCAGAGGTCTGATCCCGTGTCAACTAGAAAAGATATTTTAGAATAGCAGTCTACAACAAATAAGCGGCCTGATTGATTGAGGCAGTCGTTAGCCGCTAGTTCCGGCTGCCATTTGCGTTTAACGCCGACGGTGCGGTAAATGAACATGGCGTCGTACATTTAAGTGCTTTCGCGCCAAACTTGTCATGGTACCAGCAAAAATCGTTACTTTTTGAATTTGAATAAGTTCGCCTGCGATTTCGGTTTGGTGTCGCACTTCGTTCACGGGGGAATCTAGTTTTATTATTAAAACGTACCTGCCCTTGTAATGAAGAAACTTGTCGCGACAGCTCTTCAATCTGTTTCGCCAACTCACTAACGGCGTTACTGCTGGTACTTGGGCCGATGCTAGCCAATACTGGTGCAGGCGGCGCAATTTCGTAAACCTTGTCTGCTAACTCAGCTACTATTTCTAGTGTTGTATCTGGTTGTGTAGCTATTACGGTCTGGATATTCTGGGGTAATCGGCTTGACCATAGTGTTCGCAGAAAGGAGTCGGGAATGGTTTGACCTGCCAGTGTCTGAAGGTGACGCAGGAACTGGGATGGTTTTCGGTCACCGAGCTCTTCGTGAACTAACAGTTGTTTCACTTTCTTTTCCTGCGACTCGGACAACCGTTTTATAAGTTCTTTCTTTAGCTTCTCGTATTTACCCTCTTTTGGCGGTGCGATAATTATGTCCTTCACTTCAGCTGCGTATTGGTGGTCAAGATGCGCAATGACGTGATAGAATTTCGTCGTATCCGCCGTTATGCCGCTAATGTGAAATTGCCCCTCGATTTGCGCGAACCACAGTGCCGGTTCTTGAGCCCAGAATGGTGGCATCTTCATGCCTACTTTGCATACGACCTCGGATGTCGCTGATTTAGTCGTTGCAGTAGAGCTTTCCATCGCCATCTCGAATGTTCTAGAATTCGCGTTTTTTTATTTTTACCGGAGGGTATTTAACGCGCGACGCAGTAGTAAATTGTTCGAGAACGTACCGGAACTATTCGCGTCTTTAAAGTCGGGAGTCACCAAATATGGAATGAATATTTTATCGGGAATGATAAATTAAAGTCTGATTAATTAAATTATAGTCTTATTCACAACACAAAAATTCCATATATAAATTCATAAATAAAACAGTTACACGCGCACAAAAGATAATTTGATGAGATACGAATATGATGAATACGAGAATTATTAAATACTAAACTACGGTACGATGTTGCTTACGCGCGCGTACAAAAATAATGAGCGGGCCGAGATCGAACGTGCATTCGCCGTCAGTTACAGAATCGAAGTGTCCCTCTCCACACGGCGTGCCTATACGCAGTTGAGAACAATAGCGCGTGCTTCACGAGCGTCAGCAGTTTTACAATACTACGCGCGCAGCGCGACTTTGCCTGTTAGTTAATTTATTATTAAAATATAAGAATGCAATGAATTTACACAATGAAAACAAAATATTATAACTAAACACAAATTTATATAAACATGTAAAACAAATAGGTCACTACAGTTACTTATGTACTCTATATTTGATATTTTAGCAACTTAATTGCACTTATAATATCAGTATATAAACTTGAAAAATGTTGTCTCAGGCGGGACTCGAACCCGCATCTCCTCGCAAGCCGGGCGGGCGCCATACCATTAGGCCACCGAGACACTGCGACACGGCGCGAATTTTTCAAGCATATTCTTACGCTGTGAGCCAGCGTTGTTTTATCAAATGTTAGGAGTTTGCACCCTTAAAACCCTAAAGCAACATCTTTGCAGATGTTTGACAGTCAGTTAAGATGAAACAGCTATTTATATACTTTATTTGATATTTTAGCAACTTAATTGCATTTTTTCAATCTTTAAAATATCATTGACCGAAAATCATCATACGTTCACAGTAATTCGTGTATTACATCTGTTCCGAGTAATCTAAAGCTGCACACATTGACAAGTTTCACTGATAAACAGAAAAAAAGATGCAAAATAGTACGCAATTGAAAGAGATGGCTAAATTTTTAAGATTACCGCTCGATCGAGGCAGGCTACGTATAAAACGGCCTAATTAGGCGTATAATTTGAGTCTTCACAACGCGCGCGCTTATAACATTTATCTGCTTCGTTTTAAAATAAAATCGGTGTTTTCTTTTATCTCTACAACCCTCGCTACGATTACTTCATTTGTATCACCTTACAATAATTAGTAACTAAAATCATTTAACACTCGTCTGGAGGATAACAGGCAATTAAAAAAAATGAAGTTATGGAACTATGGAATCGGCTTAAAAGTCACGTGATTCAATGTATTTAATGAAATACTATGATATGAAACTCAGGAATCCCGAAATAAATGATTTATTGATTTATTAATTGGGGTGGTGCCTCTAGAATTAGGTTCCTTGAAGTAGAAAGGGCTCAAAGATGCCTACTGAAGACTATGTTCTGTAAGCCAATTAGATTTCCCACTGATGAGTTATATCAAAACTATAATATTTTATCTGTTAGAAAACTGTACATTGTTAACTCTATACTTAAATTACATAAAACTCTAAAATATAATCCCACTTCTCAGGTAAGTAGAAGGCAGCGTAAAGTGGCTTCAGTTCCGTCTTGTAAAACCCTAATGGCAAGACGTCAGTACCAAGCTCACTCTGCCTACCTCTATAATGTGTTAAATGACAAGTACCAAATCTTTAGCCTTAAATATTTCGACTGTAAAACTATGTTGGTCAAGGGACTTGTAACACTTGAATACAATGAAACTGAGGACTTGCTGATCAAAAATACATTGTAGGAAGTTAAATTAACTCTTTAATAAGACACACTCACGCAATTAGCACGCATGCATACACGAGCACACACACACACACTCAAGCGCACACACACACGCATACCCGCGCACACACACACGCGCGCGTGCGCGCGCGAACACACACAGCACACACACACACACACACACAAACATACATAAACACACATACACACTTAATTCACATTTTGTTTAATTTTATATAGTTTACTGTCTTGTCTTGTAGAATAATTAATTTGCCTGTTACCTGACCTACTCTTTAATTATTTTTAACTATAACCATTTGTATCCAGGAAGAGCGGAACCTCCCACTACAGGCATTATAACGTACCTCCTGGGTTGGTTCTGGTCAATCGCATAATTATGTAAAAAAGTTAAAGAAATAAACTATTTTTTTTAATTATTATTTTATTAATTGATGTACATGCATGTTATTTATAATATCTGTAGGCTTTCTTAGTCAATGAACATACCTCACATAACCTAACTTTCGACTAGAAAACATTCAATATTTCTATCACCCCATTGAATAACTGTGAAATTTAAACACATATGAAATTAAGATCCAAGAACCTAGTAAAGTGCTCAATATTATCCATGTAACAGTTAGGCCCAAAGTCCTATGAAAGACTATCCATCTCCTTTAGGTTTGACAGTGTTGCCATTAAATGTGTCAGACACATACCTTTACTCTCGATGGCTTTAATTGTGTTGCTGAGGTCGGTGATAAGATGTTCAATTCTAGGGAAGACTTCGTTGAAGACCGCTATCCAGTGTTTGAGCAAGCACTGCAGTACGTCTGCCAGAGTCCAAGGCGGTTCTTTGAACAGCACGTGTTGCCATAGATTGTTGTATTTCGCCCGCATTTCATTCTGAAAGGTATCATTTATCAGTATAATAATAAGAGTAACGCCCTATTGGTCTAGTGGTTGGAACACCGGGCCGAGATCTCGAGGTACCGGGTTCGATCCCCGGGTTGGGCAACAAAGTTTAGAATTTTCGACCATTGCTCGGGTTTGTAATAATCAAGTGTGGTTATTATGTCTATACCCATCATTGCTGTGGTAACTTGAATTCAAAAAAGGAGGCCTTTTTCCTGCAGTGGGATGATTAAGGCCGTTATTAAAAGACGGGGGCGTGCACCGCAATCCCGGGTAGGGTATGCAGTACCAAAGTTTGAAAAAACTTAACAGTAAGAGTAATGCAGGGATCGGTATTTTATTTAGTTAGGCGTAGTAAGCACTAAATAGGATATGCAGTTTTTATTGGCATATAAAATATGGTGTTCACTGCACTGTAAAATAGTATTACACGCATTCAGATGCGTGCACAGCAATTCTGAGCAGGGTATGCAGTACCTAAGCTATTGGGATCGCTGTTTTATTTTGTTAGAGGTAGTAAGTAGGTGGCAGTCCACAACTTACGTAACACATTAAGGGGGGGAGGGGGTCTTACTTTTGGTGGCATTGGGCAAAATAGTATGGGGATTTTCGTAAATATGCGTGTCAAGGGGGAGGGGGATCCGAAAATCTCAAAAATTGTGTGACGTAATTTATGGATGACCCCTAGTAGGCAGTGAAGGTAGTGCTTATTGGCATCTATGGTGTGCACGCCACTGCATTCGCTCACCTCGAGTATGTTGGCCAGCAGCTGGTACATCGCCGCCTGGTACCGCTGTAAGCGGGCAGCGAGCCCGGGCGCGGCCCGCTGCGGTTTATGTTCCAGCAGCGGCCTCAGTTCACTCAGCCCGATACACTTCACACCGTTTATGGACGCCTTGTTGCAAAGGTTCTTGTCATTCGATAGAAGAATCTGGATTGAGATAGATAAATATCTCTTTATTGCACACATTTTGGAATAGTACAACTTAGGTGGTGTTATAGCTTGCATCAATCTCTACTAAGCAACCTATAGGTAAAGGAATGTTGAATCAGAGTTGAGAGGGGAAGGCGGCGGAGAATTTTCAAATGTGAACGTAACAATATGTAAAAAACTATGACTAAATATTAACAAATAATACAGTAAATTAGCAAAATAACAAAAAAAATCCCAATCAATAAGTATTGCCACTAAATAGTATTCATATCTAAATTAAAACGTCTATTTTAATGTTCGTTCTCTTTATTACATTATTAAAAATAAATAACTACTTAATTATAGATTACTGTTTGCAATGTTTTTTTTTTCATCGGAACATAATTATTTATTTCATATTCATAAAAATTTATAAAAAATAATTAGTAACCAAACTTATATTTTAAATCGTTATTCTCTTATACTTTAAAATACATGCTAAACTTATCACGACATGATGCATTTTTTAATTTGTTAACTGACCACACTGCAGGACAATGAAAACAAATATCGATATCGACATTATTATCATTAAATGACGACGATTTATGTTATCCCATTCATTGTAAGTACTAATAATATTTCCTTTTAAATAACGATTTTTCTATTCCATAAATAGTCTTTTTCTAAAATATTTTGTTACCTACATACAAATAATTAACCTTTTAGACCAATTTGATAATTAAATAACATTAACTAAATATCACTAAAGTAAATGGTAAAAGAGTTAGATATAAAAAATCTATAAAAGAAGATGTAAAAGAGTCAGATATTTTCTTTTGCCACATTAGGCTACCTGACTCTTTATTAAAGTAGAAAATAATTAATCCCACCAAAAACATTCTGTAAAAAACTTGCCAAGTCTCGATGGAGCTGCTTGTTTATCTCTAAAAAGTAATGAAATCTAGACAAAGTCATGCCAAATCTAAGGATCCTTACTGCGATTTCTTTATTATTATAGTTAATGTTGTGTGACTTGGCCGTTGAAGCGTACACAAGGGTACAAAACCAGGGTCTTCTTGTAAACTTGTAAGTATAAGTAAGTATAAAAGTCAGTCTAGTCTTATCCAGAGTTTTCCTTTAATTTTATTTATATGCGTATTAAAAGCAGAAGGGGAGGCATTCGCCCAGCAGTGGGACGCTATAGGCTAGATTAAATTACAAGATGTGTACCACTACGCTGGATTTTTGCAATGACAGTCGATTTTTTTATGGACCAATAGTAGAAGGGGGCATTACCATATCTCTAATACAGCTGAGACCAGCTGAGGGTTCTTCATCAGATACTTCAGACCTTCGATTTTTGACATCAAATGAAGCGGCCCACCAAGTTGAATATTTTTTGTAAAGACGGTATGTCGTTCTCTAATAGTTTGGTTGGGCTCTTGTGTTTTCTAATCAGGGTCACCAGGTACTCCAGATCTTCGATTATCCTAGTTTTTATAGTTTTCCCTTAATGTGGTTATTAAACCCTAACTCTGTACCAAATTTCAGCTCTCTGAGTTTATGGGAAGTACTAGTTCTATTTTTATGATCATAAGTGAGTGAGTGAGTGAGTGTCATAAATGCGAAACTTTGCTTTCGCTTGACTTCGGAACTAAATGACCTACAGACTTAAAATTTTGGATTTTAAATATTTCATTATAGCTTACTGGATGACGAAAATTTCTGCGTTCTGGTCTTATCCAGAGAGGTTCTCAAATAGGGGCCTGAAAATTCGGCGAAATGGTTCCAGTAAAGGATGGTACGGCAGTGTTTGCTTCGCGCTCGACTTGGCGGGGGCACTACCGTGCCCCCCGATTATTGCCTGTGTAGTGTATCAGAAATAAATATCTACACACAAATACTGGTTGAGCGTGCGGTGGTGGGAGTGCGTCAAGCAATAGCTCCGCGCGCACTTACTAACACTAACGGACGGCCGAGCGAGTAGGAGTGTAGTGAGATTAATTGGTGTTTTATTTTTACAAGTGACCTGGTACAGCCTGTATAGATAAAAAATATACACCGTGAAATTTGGTGATGTTTGTGGTTGTTTTCCCGCAGTAAAATGATTCTATCTTAGTAGTACAATAGATTTGTGCAGTTTTTTTTATTCAAATAAAAAAATAGAAGTTCGAACCAATGGTACCAGCCGCGCCGCAGCCGGTCACCGGCTGGGGTCATTGCCCCTTTATGCGCAAGCGCGGTGCAGTTTATGCTGTATTACTTAGTGCGTAGAGCTTCTTTTGCTTTGAACATTGATTTCGTGCGGCAAGCAGTACCCAAACCCGTCACATTTTGTAAAGATACTATCGTATCTCACGCTTTTGAGTTGATGATTATTTTTTTGATTAGTTGAGAACAACGATATCTTTATTTTTAAAAAATAACTCGCACGATTCGCTGGTGCTACTAAAGGTAAATCGTTCTGTTGCGGGAAAACAACCACTAAAATTTCACGGTGTATATCCCCATATTTTTAGCACCTGTAAAGGTCAGAGTGTCGCAAAGGGTGCGCTAAACCTAACCTAAACCTAACCTATTTCCAGCGCAATCGTTTCTGTCACTAAAAGTTTAGGACCAGGACCGTAGAGTTAAGGGGTGGGGGAGAGTGAGGGGGACAGGGGGGGAAAACCCACTCCCACAAAGTCAGGGAGGCGCGCGGTAAAAAAAGTATTTTAATAGAATTTTGAGGTTAGGAATCATTAATTTTTTTTTGTATTTTTGAGGCGCTCGGCGGCCGCTGGCGCGGCACGTTCGCTACGCTCTCTTGCCTTCACGCCTTTGTATGGTCACTGTTCTAACCTAACCTAACCTACACTTTTCCTAACCTACTGGACTTTGTAAGCAATTAAATATCATTAAATGTTTCTTTATCGATAATAGTGTAAGCACCATACATAAAACGCGTTTCATTTGACATCAGTGAAAAAAATTCAAATCTTTTGTCAAAAAGCTGACTATGATACATTTAGTGACAGAAACGATTGCACTGGAAATAGGTTAGGTTAGGTTAGGTTTAGGTTAGGTTATGTCTTGCGCACCCTTTCGTACACTCAAACCCCTGGGAAACCTTCAACTTTATTTTAAAAGTGAAAATTTCGACGAAAACGCTCTTGGCCATATTAGACTATAGATTGTCTGTTCTGTCAGACAGGTCAAAACAAACATTTGACTTTTTTATTATCTGGGTTTTTCAATCTAAAATCAATAAAAAGATCAAGAAGTAATTTCAATCACTGCACTTTCTCAGTCATTTATTTCAAAAATGTCAATGCCAAAGTATAGGCAACATAACGTAAGATCCGCCATTAAGTTTTCTTAGAGTCCTATAACATCTCGAATGTAGTCTTGGACGGAGTAAAAAAGATAGGAAGGAATAGGATCTCCGTAGAGTTTAGCTCCCCTTCCGCAGCAAACAACTTCATTAATAATGAACTACTGTCTCTTTATAAATACGTTGCATCAATCCCAACATATAACGTGACACGCATTGGCCTCATTAAAGGTATTCCTTCGGATTGGACGATGGAGGAATTGGCAGAGTCTTTGACTGTCCCAGCTGGGTGTGGAATTCTCTTAAAAGCTAGACGATTAAATAGAAAGCAAGTGACGGATAATAAAGTATCATGGGTACCCACTCAGTCTGTTGTGGTTACATTCAAAGGTCAGGTTCTTCCTGAAAGAGTTTTTGTTTACCACACGTCTATCCCTGTTGAGACGTACCAACTCCCTACTATCCAATGCATGAATTGCTGCAGGTTTGGACATGTAAAAGCACAGTGCCGTTCTAAACCGAGGTGCTATCGTTGCGCCCAACCCCACTCAGCTGAAAGCTGCAATGTGGAAGAGGACAAGTCAACATGTCTCCATTGCTCAGGCCCACACTATGCCCTGAATAGGTCATGCCCAGAGCATTCGAGACAAAAATCTATAAAGCTGGTCATGTCGCAAGATAATGTTTCGTATGAAAAAGCCTCATCTTTTTATCCACCAGTTCGCAGGTCTTATGCGGACATGGCTAAATCCTCCACACCACAACAATCTTATACACCTACCCTTCCCGAAAGTCCTTCCCAAAAATCATCAACCTCATATAGAAAAACAATTTTACGTGCCCCTACTCGTCCTTTTACTCCTGGTAAGAGCTATGACCGACAAGCTCACCAAGCTATAGTTGGTGATTGTTGCTCTGCTCTCCCTAACGGATGTGCTCTTAACTCAAATTCGTCTCCTCCATTTGCTTCTGAGGAGAACAATAAACTCCTGGAGCTTATGCTGTCCTTGGTCCTCCGTATCGTTTCCGGCCAAAATGTTCACTTACCGTCCAACGTTGCAGAAAAACTCTCCCAAATTTCGAAATTTTCTTTAACTAAAAACTATAAAAATGACATATCAACGGTAGTTCAGTGGAACTGCCAAAGCATTAGAGCCAAAAAACATGAATTTTTTTTTTAATTAATATAATTTTCTCCTTCGGTCTTAGCCGTCTCGGAGACCTGGCTACTACCTGATTCACATTTTCGTGTCTCAGGCTACTCGTGTCTTCGGGATGATAGGACCGATGGCTACGGGAGTAGTGCCCTTCTTATAAGGCGCTCCCTCCGTTACTCTCAAATCCACCTCCCCCCTCACAGCCAAGACATTAATGTCGTGGCAGTGCGAGTACTTGATGTTTCTATTCTGTCTGTCTACATCCCTTATCCTAATGCATCCTCGCTTAATGAATTGCGTTCCGCAAGCTCATCCCTTCCCCCTCCTGTTCTCGTGCTAGGTGATTTTTAACTGTCATCATACTACTTGGGGCTCCTATAGGATTGATTCTCCTGGTTTGTTGCTGATGGACCTTTTGGACGACCTTAACCTGTGTACTTTGAATGATGGCCGTCCAACGAGGAGGTGTTTACCAACTCAAAACTCGGCTTCTGCAGTGGACTTATCACTTTGCTCTCCAAATTTAACGCCTCTCTTTTCATGGGATGTCCTAAATTGTACTTTCGGTAGTGACCATTTTCCTGCTATTTTAACTTTACCCGAAAAAACTACTTCATTCTCTCGACCCCCTCCTCTCTTAAAATACAAAACTAATAATGCTGACTGGGCTTCTTTCGCCTCTTCAGTCAAACATAAATTAGAGTCAATCCAAAATTGCAATAACTTAAGCCCCCTTGCCGCTTATTCAGTTTTTGTTGATACCTTAAAATCATCGGCAGATTCCCACATTCCCCTAAAAAGAAAGTGCCGTAAGATCTCTTCTCCCAGGTGGGATGCTGAGTGTACCGCCATGGTTCAGAAACGTAGAGGGGCCGAAAAGAGGTACAACCAGGCAATGACTATGGAGAATTATATCAATTATAAAAAGGTAGCTGCTCAAACACGAAAGTTTCTATCAAAAAAGAAAAAAACAGGATGGATAAAATTTTGTGAAAGCATGTCACCTAGAACGTCTTCTTCCCTAGTTTGGAAGCAGATAAAAAGATACCGCCAGTCTCTTGTTCCATTAAACTCTCCGTCAAACGACCCTTTGACATGGGTGGAATCTTTTGCTGACAAATTAGCTCCTCCTTATGTTCCATATATAGATTGTTTTCCATCCTCTGCTAGTGTTCCTCCTTCTTCAAATTATTTAGATAATCCTTTTTCTTTAGAGGAACTTAATTTAACCTTGACTGGGCTGATGGACTCATCTCCTGGTATTGATGGCATTCCTTATTCTTTCCTTATCAAATCCCCAAAGGAGGCAAAATTATATTTTTTAAATTTAGTGAATTCCTTTTTCGACGAAGGAATTCTCCCAGACTCTTGGAAGCATCAATTAGTAATCCCCATCCTTAAACCAAAAAAAGATCCTTCAGACCCTAACTCATACCGACCCATAGCTCTCTCCTCTGTCCTTCACAAAATAATGGAACATATGATCAGGAACAGACTAGATTTTTCAATGGAATCCAATGCAGTTCTGTCTAAGACACAATTTGGCTTTCGCAAGGGCGTAAGTACTTTAGACAGTTTAAGTATCCTGACTACGGATATTCGGTTGGCCTTCAAAAATCAGGAGTACCTTGTTGGAATTTTTTTAGACATATCCTCTGCCTATGACAACGTCCTTCTTCCAGTACTCAGGCATAAATTGCTTCAGCTGAGTGTCTCGGAGAAGTTGGTTCGTCTCATCTGCAACACGTTAATGTCTAGATATATATCAGTAAGAAACCAGGATACTGTTCTTCCCCCTCGTCTAGTTTGGAAAGGCTTACCTCAAGGATCCGTACTTAGCTCTCTGCTTTATAACATTTATACTTATGACCTAGATAAAACTGTAGATTCCTTCTGTAACATTCTTCAATATGCCGATGACATTGCTCTTTACATCTCTTCAAAATCTCTTTCAGAATCATCATCTCGTCTAAACTCTGCCCTACAATACCTTGACAATTGGTTATCTAACCATGGTCTCTCTATTTCTGTTCCAAAGTGTAGTTGTGTTATTTTCACTCGCAAACGAGATATTCCGGATATACAAATCTCACTCAACGGAGATCCTATCCCATGTAGCAAAGAAGTAAAATTCTTGGGCTTAGTTTTGGATTCAAAACTGACTGGTATTCCGCATTTTAACAACATCCTCGGGAAAGCAGAAAAAGGTTTAAATATCCTCCGTGCGCTTTCAGGTACTTGGTGGGGTGCCCATCCTTACTCCCAAAAAATATTATATAATGCAGTCGTACGCAGCCACTTCGATTACGCATCCTTTCTTTTAGACCCGTGTAGTAAAGCTGTTCTTGAAAAACTGACAAAAACTCAATCCAAATGTCTGCGTGTTATATTGGGAGCAATGAAATCTTCACCCATCAATGCTCTCCAAATTGAAGGAGGAGATCCTCCCCTCTATCTCCGTAGACAGTATCTTAGTGACAGGTTTTTTGTTAAGGTTGCCCAGAATTCTCGCCATCCCCTACTAGCTAAACTTAACCTCCTATCATCATTTAGTAGTCAATCTAATTCTCAAAATACTCCTTGCATCCTCCTTAGTTTTCAAAAATTTAACCGTCTCCCTTCACCATTATTAACATATTCTTTAAACCCTCTTTACTCAAACAGCTTTGAATCATTAACCTTTGACCCCCCCTATCATTCTTAATTTCGGTATTTCTAAGGACTCCTGTTCTGCTTCTCTGGAATTCAAAAATATTATCTCCGAACATTGGCAGGGCTGGCTTTGTGTGTATACGGATGCGTCCAAATTCGCTGAAGATAGTTGTGTCGGATCGGCAGTCTGGATCCCTACATACAGAATCTCCTTAAGTTTCAAATGCCCCCCATCAACATCAATCTTTACGGGAGAATCTATAGCCATATTAGAAGCAATCCTGTACGTAAGTTCTCACTGTTTAAATAATACTATCATCTTCACCGATTCTCTAAGCTGCCTCCAATCAATTTTAGCGAACCCTTTTAAATCGAAAACAAAGTTCCCCACTATTCTCAATATAAGAAAAGCTCTTTTTACCTGCAGACAGAAAGGTTTGAACATAGTCCTTGCTTGGATTCCTAGTCATGTCGGAATTCCGGGAAATGAATCAGCTGACTCATGCGCCAAAAATGCTGTCACCACTGGCTCCTTAGACCACTACAAATTATTTTCCCACGACGTTGCTTGCCTTTCCCGGTCTCATCTACTCACTTTTTGGAATACTCACTGGGAGAACTCGAAACGGAAAGGCATTGGTAGGTATTATGCAGACATCCAACAAGTCATTCCCCCTAGACCTTGGTTTTTCAAATATCCTCATCTTCTTAAAAAAATTGTTTCCATTGTGTGTCGACTTCGCATAGGCCATTCTTGTACTCCAGTACACTTGGCAAAGATGCGTATAAGGGATAGCTCCATATGTGAATGTGGTCTTAATGAAGGAACAGTAAATCATATTTTCTTTAATTGCTCCAGATTAAGTTCCTCGTTGTATGACTTTCTTCCTAAAACCTTTCCTCGTCCAACTAACATTAAATGTATCCTTCGTTCTATTAATCTCACACTTTTAAAATCTTTATCTAAATTTATAAACATTAATAAAATTAACCTGTAAGCTTTATGATAAGTACGCTTAAAGTATTGTAAAAATCTCGTATTGTAAAAATCTCGTATTGTCGTGTAACAGCTGCACATGTGATACTGGCCGAACAGTGTACCCACTGCGGAAAACGCAAGTTCGTGGCCATAAAAAAGAAGAAGAAGAAGAAGAAGAGTCCTATAACGTCAAAACATGACCTACAGCATTTTCTCAGTTCAGAATAAAAAAATATATATGATTTCATAATTAACAAAGTAGCTGTCTTGCACTTTTATTAGCTGAAATCGATAAATATTGGTTTTTTAAGTGAAATAACAGAAACTATTTTATTTATTACGTCAAATAATATGTGACTCAAGTAGGCTATTGATTATTGGCTGAACTCATCGATACTAAAATATCGATAGTGTCTAGCACTATTATTGCTTACGTGAAAATGACGTCATCTTATACACTGATAGGCTGTCCTTGTGTGTGTTTATACATGTGTGCGTATAGTTTGTCTGAATTTCTTTTCGTTTGCGTGCGTAATGACATGCTCGAAAATGCATTTGTTTGTAATCGCTGTTAGTGTGCATTTCTCGTCCCCCCGCGCGGAAAGTGGCAGACTTATTCGCATGGATATTAGTACTCATGTCGTCTCCGGTTGGTTTAATGCTCTAAGCTCACAGTAGATTCCATACATTCATTAATTCTATCAATGTATAGATTTATCTAACAAATTATGATGTAGATAAAGAATCTACTTACCACATCTTTTCCCCTGTCAGATTGTTGAAGACAGCAGTTAAGTATCTCGTCATCAGGGACCTCGCACGGGTAGATATGCGAATTCGCATCACGGAGGGATTGCCCTGAAATGACAGGAACCGTTTTAGCATTCAATCAAAGGGCGGTGTTGTTGATATTACCTAGGAATTGCGACAAAAGTATAAGTTAAAGACGGGCCTAGTCAAATTTAATAAGATTACTAAAAAATATATTGAAAGCGGCATCAGTCTGGCTTTCGATACTTGTTTTAGTAGTAAACTTAATTTATGTTTTACATTTTAAGTTTTAAAGATATATTTTTTAAGCTGGTTTACTTAAGGTTAGTTTAGAATTGATAAGCTTGGTTTTTCATGAAAAATATTGCTAAATAAAGCTTTTAAACTCTTCCTAGGATATCAAGTTATCTTCATACCAAATTTCATCTATTTTGGTCTTGCCCTTTATATGCAGAGAGGTACCAGACAACTAGGCAGAGACCAACAGACACACTTTCGTATTTACAATATATTGTGTAATTTCAATATTCATATTCATTGCAAGTAAAAATAAACAACTAGTTACCTTTAATACGGCTGCTTTCAGGCAAAGATTTATACAAGTAGTCCATAGCAGACCTGGCCCGTTTACATATTGCCCCGTTCCCATTGTTATTGTCTTTTAAACGGTCCAACTCGTTGATCACTCGCCATGGTACTAGTAATGTTGGTTGTTCACTATAACCTTAAATGAAAATAATTACAATAAAATATTAAATGAATATAGAAATTTAAATATTTGAAACTTATCCTGCAATGAACGGCTGTTATTCATACTTCCAATGTCTTTAATTTCTATACAATGATCGTTTGGACTGATTTGAAGCACATTTGATACATAATTATAATAAGGAAATGTTACTAATTTTAGATTAAAATTTAGTTATGGTGCCCTCAATAACACAAAACCGAAAAGTTAAATTTTAGTTTACGAAGTATAGATCAAAGTTTGATGATCAAATTTTAATATAATTTTTTTTTCTGCTTGTCATCATTGATTCGTAACAAGAACTAGATACACAGTCCGATACAAAAATTAAACCTAAAACTGTCCTCAGTTGAATGATTGATTTATATAGTTTGTACAGACAACAGCAAATGTCAACCTACCACAAAATGTGAAATTTTCTCAGTTGATATTGATCTCTACTAGTTGGACTTAAAGTTGAAAATCAATTCAATGACCTTTAACTTTTTGGGTAGGTTGACCTGCCGTTGTCTGTACTAAAAGTGCCATTTGATATAAGGGTTTATATCAAATGGGAACACTGTTAGTTGTATCTGTTTTTTATATTAGATCAATGCCTATCATCGTATTAATTTTAAAAGTTTATGTAATGAAAATAAAATAAAACTCTCACCTTTTATGTGTGAATTCACCACATTTTTTATCACATCAAGTTCATGTATAAAAATGTTTGTATCAACCACTAAAACTAGATTGTCATTATTACTACCTACATTGTCTTTTGTAAATTGTATTGATGATACATTATTTACCTGGAACACATGAAACAAATATCATATGTAATATTTTCCATTAATATAATCAAAGAAATGTATTAAAATAGTAGGTCTAGCAGTAATGTTAGAACTACTTCAAACTAAAAAAAAATGGTTTGTTTCAACTGTTGCCATATTATGTAATCAAACTTAATAACATACCTCTTTACAATCCACATCCATATCTTCACTTGTATATGATAATTCTGCCATATACGATAAATCTTTCCTGTAGGATATTTCTTGGCTATCATTTAAACTATTAACTGAGGTGTCAGTATCTGCCTCGTTACTCAACCTTGTCCGCAAAGCCTCCATTCTGTCCTTCGCTGATGAAAACGTTTTAGGTGGTGTCTCTTTATTGGACCCTTTGTAAGATAGCTTTGACTTAATAGCAGACACTAATTTACTAGCCTCAGAAAACTGTGGAGGTGTTGCAGGATGCTTCATAAAAGGGTATTCTGCTGTCTGGTTACAAATGCCTTCTTCGATGTCAGCAAATGTATCCTTTTGCTTTGGTTTACAGCAATACTCCTCAGGTAACTGAGCTTTCATCGATGATATGATTTTGTTAGCAGCAAAAAACTGAGATGGAGATGGAATGGACTGCAAACTATCACTGCTCGGAGATTGAGTGTTCGTAGAACATTTTGATTCATTTAAATTTGGACTTTTCAATTCTGTTCTCTGAACTTTACTTTGTGTTTCGATTTGTGTTGCATTAGGGCTTATCCTCTTGTTGTTTGCTTTAGATGGTGATTTATCATTTAAGTTTTCTTCTTTTTGAGCTTCGGCAGCTAATTGGGCGCGAAGCTGTGAGAGTCGTAAGTTAGCAGAGTTCTTTGGGGTTGTCTTTTGTGTCTCAGATTTAGGAGGACTCTCTTTTTTGTGCGGATCAGGTGGTTTAGTTGGGCTAGGTTTTTTTATGGGTGTTTTCTGTTTTTCTGGAGTAGGTGGTTCTGCAAATGAAAATCTCAAATCAGAATAGTTCTATAATACAATTTCCCAAAGGTGCTAATGCTTTTAGTGCACTATACGTATATAACATCATATTTGCAATAGAAACAATGTGATTAACAACAACGACTAAAATAACAATAAAATGTTATTAACTATGATGCTGTACTAAAAAACCTTTTACGTAACTACCCATCACTATTAATAATCTATTTGAATTTTGGTCTAAATACCTTCTTTTTGTTTCTTCGTAGTGGGACTTTCATCTTTACCATCACTGTGTCTTTTTAGACACTTTTTTTGAGTCTCCTCTTTTTTGTTCTTCTCAGAGTGACTGCATTTTCTCTTTTTGTGCTTACCATGACCCGATTTGTCTTCAGCCTTGATAAATATTGTACAAAATATTGATTATCTATTTTGTTAAAATACAATAATTTCGCCATCGCAAACAATAGCCAGCACTAACAACATAGTTAAGACATAATTAATAAACAAAAAGTGATATTTGGTTATTGATTACTAAAATATCAATGAAAATATTTAAATATTAAATTACGAAACAAACCTGCGGTTGTGTCCATGAAGATTTTCCAGTTTTCCTGTTAAAAAAATACTTTCTCCCGGGGTTTGATTTAGATGTACATAGTACCCAACCATCAGGCAATTTCTTCGAATCATTTTTATCCAAATTCATCGTGATTTACATGAAAATAAACAATGAAATTCATTTACACTTTGTAAAGAAACAATTCGTTCGTTTGACAAAAAAGAATTTGATCATAGATAGATAGATTAGAATTTAAAAAAATTGACAATTTATTGTCTATGGCTTAACAGACAAAGTATTAGAAAATCACATAGACCTAAATTATACTATGTCTATGAAAAATCATATACTTAATTAAGTTTCATTTTCCATTTTTACGTGACTTTGTACAATTAAATCCCTATTATCTCATAGAATGCCCAGGACGTCTAATACAAGAATTTTACTGCTAGCCTTTAACCGACTTCAATTTATCTTTGTTGAATGGAACCATGAGAGCTGATTTGGCATCATGAATGAATGAATGAATGAAGCGCATCGCTGCATTTGTGGTGTGATGGTGGAAGAGAACGGACACCATGGTTTAAGTTGTTAAAGATATGAGGGTCGTTTTCCGAGGCACCATTCAATTAATGATTTATCTGAAAGGGTGGCTGTGACATCACATAACATCACCACTTAACAATCGCCTATTGGAGGCTCAGGAAGCCGCAGATGCCATTCCATCTCAGGACCCTTCAGGTCAACCCCTTTCACTTTTACAGGACCCTTCAGGTCAACCCCAGTCCTCTCAATCGGCGATCTCTGGGAGATTGACGAATTAAATTTTATTCCGGCCCACGTCTACTTTGGACAAAGGTCATTTTAAATTCACATAAGCCCGACATTCCTGCCCAATGCCAGCCTCCTTCAGTGCCCACTTCACCTAGGTGAGTGACGCCCTGTGCCACCTCCCTCTAGGGGGTGTGGTCGCCTCAGATATGCAATATCACCCTGGGTGATAGCGAATTTCAGGTGGTGTTTAGTGATTAAAAGTCTCACATAACCTCACAGCCGGCTGTGAGGTATCCATAGGGATTCACCACCTCTTTCCCCTGTGGGAGGGTTGCCGAATGAGCAAACATTTCATTAGGAAATGACCGGTCATCTTTGACCAAAAAGAAAAGCTAAATATTATTCCTTGGATGATTTCGTACTATATGCAGTAGGGACGGCAGGAACATGGTTCTATGGTTATGGAGTTGGGGCGAAGGTTGCTAGAGAAAGGGAATGATACTCGCTCCGGGTTCTGGTTGGTTCAAAAGGTCTCCATTGCCATTCAACATAGCAATTCAGCCAGCTTAATGGGAACTTTTGGATCAGCCCGTTTGCGTAGTGGGGCTGCCTCATGCTAATAGGGTTATATTAATTACGTATATAAGTACCTATATTATTTTGTTGTATTTAGGAGATAAGTTAGGCAGTTATGTTTTTTTTTGTCTGTTATGTTTAGTAAAACCTTAACCCATGAACCTACACTTAAGCTGGACTGCGCAGTATTTAAAAAAAACGAGCCAAGAGAGAGGTTCGAAAGTAGAAGTGCCTAATACGGTATATAGTTTATTATTTATTATGTAGTTTCTAACACGGTGTCCATAAAATACGAGTATTATCTTCTCAGATAGCCTTACTGGATTGATAAATACTTATTGTATTAAAAACTATCTAAAACGGATTTTAAGCACTAATAGTCACCTGCTAGCCAATGCTATTTATCTTTATTTAATTAGGTATGTTCTTTACTATTGTGGAATAAGAAAGTTACAGTGGATCGTTAAGTTGAAGTGGTAGTAGACTCGTTTAGGACCGAATCGAAGCAAAAGAAATAAAACAAGAAATTAATGACAAAAGATGTATAAGAAATTTAAACATTATTGATTAAAATTATTATATGCAGCCTTAATGGCATCGTCAGGTTTTCCCCCGTCATTTTAAGAGTATCTTCGTTGGCGTACGTTTTTAATCTTAAGCTTAATTATTTGTTTGATTAGTTCGTGTCTTGATTCAGTAGTGAGAGATTGTACTGGATGATGAGGAATATCATTTAAACGAGGATAAATTTAATATTTTTTCGAAAAATTTTGTTGTCATCAGTGATATTACAAAGAAATTTCTTTGTAATATCATTGGTTGTCATTGTTTCTTTCCACTTTCTAGCAACAGATTCATCCTTAGGCATCCTGTACAGTATAATAAACTAATGATTTTTAATTAGTATTTAAATTCATGTTTGGATCATAAATCATTATCATACTACACAAATATCACACATTTTGTGGATTAATTAATAATTTATTATGAATTATTCAAAAAATGCAATTTGACACAGTGAAAAACCCGGTCATTTCTAAATTTAAAAAAATATTATCATAAATTACATAAGTGGACACCAATGCTGCAGGAACTCCAGGTATTGTTGAGTAGCCTAAATGAATCCTCCCGACGCATCGGCCTATGTATGAACATGGACAAGACGCAAGTCATGTTCAACATGCATGTCATTCCCGGGCCGATAACTGTGAATGGAGTACTTCTCGAAATCGTCGACAATTACGTCTACCTTGGACAAAACCTGCAATTAGGCAGAAACAATTTCGAGAAGGAAACCGATCGGAGGATTCAGTTGGGCTGGGCGGCATTCCGGAGGCTACGTCATATTTTGCTATTGTATGATTAATTATATTTTTATTTTGCCTATAAATTAGACTTTCATACCTTAAGTTCATTGCAGACTGCTGTTCTGCGGTTTCGTACTTTCAACTTTGGTTGGATTTCCTCCAATATTTGTTGAAATCAAGCTTTAGTTAATAAAAATTTTGCAATAAACTCTTCGTCCGTTAGCTGCAGAGGATCACGATCGCGGAGATGACGTCTCTAGACCCTTAATTCATTTTTTTCTCTGTCTCTCGGAATATTAAAAAAATAGCTCGAGCCATTTTGCAAATAAAACTTTTCAAACAAAATAATGGCAGTGTTCTTTATGAAAGAGCCAGTCAGCCATTTATAATACATATCAGTCAGCGCTTGTTTTGGTTGGCATGCTTTTCTTTTCTTATAAGCCATCCAGAAATGTCTTAATTTAAACTAACACCCAAAAAGTATTTTTTGCAGATGATTCCACTTATTTGGCTAATAGTAGTAATAGTAGTTAGTAATAGTGTATATTCACAAAAACTGCTCTTTATTAGTTTTTATCAGCGACACTTGAAAATTCCGGTGACTAACGATTTTGTTGATCAAACTAACTTACATAAAATACCAAAATCGAGTTAACGAGAAACGGCTGTCAAAAGTGGGATAGTTCATAGGATAGTGCTTAATAGTCATCGTCACTGACTTTGACATTAATATATTTATACACCGACGATACATAGTACCAAAACTATGTTTTGACAGTTAACAGATAAACACTTAGGCTCAGCGATTATCACTTTGACAGTCAAAAAAGATACGTGATAGCGCTGCAGGTACGTAGGTACATCACTAAGCATTTCTTACAGCAGCTGTGGGTTTTGCGCGGGAAACGAAAAGAGAAAGATGGACTTTGTTTCGTAATTTTGTGAAATTATCAAGCGGCATTTATTGTGATAAAGTGGTGGTATTGTTATAATAATGTGTCAGTGAGTAGAATAAATCAAATAAAAGTGAGAAACAAGGAAAGGCGCTCCTATTTGAATCTGACCCACGTTCTCGCGTAAAACTCCTGTATTCATTGAAATGTATTAACCACCCATACATTTCAATGACTTAGGTTAGTTTAGGTTTAGGTTAGGTTAGGCTATTATGTTTATATAAGTATTAAGTGGGCAGGCCCCCTACAAGGTGGACCGACGATCTGATCAAGGTCGCGGGAAGCCGCTGGATGCGGATAGCACAGGACCGATCGTTGTGGAGATCCTTGGGGGAGGCCTATGCCCAGCAGTGGGCGTCGTTCGGCTGATATGATGATGATGATGAAGAAGTATTAATGATATTGCATTGAAAATTTACATTATTACTTAAGACTAGACTGTATGGACTCGTCCAAAGCCGTTAAATTTATATGAAAAAAAAGTTACAGCTGTGCTATGACATAAGATGAGGCTTGATGAGGATTGGCGGGAAAACCTTCGCACGAATAGGGCGCGTTTTTTAAACTCGGCAAATTATTTTATTAAATTAATTGTTCGAAAGTTTTTAAAAGTACAAAATAGAATAAAAATTCGTTTTCTTAAATAGTTGATGTCTCGTTGAAGTCATGGGGAAGCGGAAGAAACATAAACTCGATGGAGACCCAATACCCACCGAGTCTGACTCTGATGAAAATGAAGGCGATAAGTATAAACCATACAAAGTAGAAAATTACTCTCGCCAGTACCCTGAAGACGGGGGAAACTTTGAATATTTAGTTATTTATGAAAGTTTGAATGAGAGCAAACCTATTGGGGACAGAGACTTGATGGCTTTAGGCGCTGTGCTCAAGCGGCACAATAAGGGCATTAAAAGATTTAAAAGAATCAATCGTTATAAAGTAGCTGCTATTTTTGAGCGACCAGGGTTGGCTAACATGGCCTTGAATAATGTAAAATCTCAAGTAGAACTTCAAGTTAAATGTACCATTCCTGCCACACTTACTGAAAAAACAGGCGTAATCAGAGGCGTTCCAACTTATATGTCCAATTACAATATTTATAACGGAATTTCCAGCTCTAAGGACGTCGTGTCTGTGCGTCGCCTGATGCGGCGTGGACGCGACGAAGACGAGAATCCCATCCTCATCCCGACACAGACAGTTGCCATCACCTTTTCCTGCCCGACTCTTCCAGACAGTGTCGACATTAATAGCTGGTTCTTTGAGGTAAGCCCGTACGTTCCTCCTGTAAGCCAATGTCTACGATGCCTTCGCTATGGACATATCGAAAAATACTGCAAAAACGCTCAGAAATGCTCGATATGTGGCGACAACCATCATTACAAGCAATGCAGTAAGCCGGCCAAGGACGCTGTGTGTATTCACTGTAATGGTAATCATATTTCGATATCATCAGAATGTCCGAAAAGAAAGGAGGAAATCGAAAAAAATAATATAAAACACAAAAAGAAGTCATATGCTGATGTTTTTAATAATAAAGATTTCCCAGAATTGAATAACAAACCTGAAAAACAAATCCAAAACTTATTACAATCAGATGTTATACTTAATCTCATTATATCAACTATTCTCAAGTTATACACCCAAAAATCATCATCAGACCAGCCATCTCCTTTAACATCGGAGACTATTAAAACTGTATTATTGGAAACTTTTAACTCCAATAAACCAAATGCTAAAGTAAGTAAATAATGGATCAGCTCAATATAGTACAATGGAATGCTCAAAGTTTGTTAAGCCATAAACATGTCTTCACTCACTATCTGTATCAAAATGACATACATATTGCTCTTATCTCAGAAACTTGGCTTAAATGCACTAAAACTATAAATATAAAAGGTTATAAAATAGAAAGATTAGACATAGGTTCTAAGCACAATGGTGTTGCTATTCTAATCCGAGATTATCTACATTATCAAAAGCTACAAACATATTACGACGATTCTTTACAAAATATTGCTATAACTTTACACATTAACAATGAAACTTTATCTATAGTCAGTTTTTACAGTCCCACTTCAGCTACCCCCTGTAACTTTGAATATTCTTATTTAAATAATTTAGTAAAATCATTACCCAAGCCCTTAATATTAGCTGGAGATTTTAACGCACACCACACTATGTGGGGCTGCGCCTCTACAGACATGCGTGGATCAATATTGTTAGATGTCATAACTAATAATAATTTATGCCTTTTAAATGATGGGTCAGTAACAACAGTTGGCTCACATAATTGGAGGTCTAATGCATTGGATCTTACAATAGTCTCTCCCACTTTAGCTTTAAGATGTAACTGGCAAGTACATGATGACTCCATGTGCAGTTATCATTTTCCTGTTCTTACAAAATTAGTTTATAATTCTGTAAATATTAACAACAGCAGTAACACAACACATGTAAATTATTCCAAACCAAACTATAAAACTGTTGACTGGCATAGGTTTAAAGAGCTAACAGATATAAAATTAAGTAACTCTTACTTTGATTTAACAAACCCGGAAATGTGTTATGATTTACTTTTCAAAATTTTGATAGAATGTGTGTGTGATGCAAATTGTTCTAAAAAGCCACCAGTACATCAGCAAACACACCACGGTCAAAATAAAAATAAGTTGAAACTCCCTTGGTGGAATAATATCTGTGCTCAGGCTGTAACAAGTTGTAAAAATGCTTACATTGAATTTAAGCAAAACCCTACTGAACAAAATTACATACTATTTAAAAAGAAACAAGCACAGAAAAAACTAATAATCAATCACGAAAGACAGAAAGCATGGATAGAACTATGTACTACATTTAACCGTCAGACACCTTTATCTATAATCTGGGCTAATACTAGAAAGTTTAATAAGTCATACAGTCCTCCCAATAATTATCATCCTAATGATTGGATTCAGCCATTTTTAGATAAGTATACCTCTAACACACAATCTCAACCTTTAAGTGACTATTCTGATCCAAGTCCTGATGCTGAGGAGTTTTTTATGAAACCCTTTACTTTAACAGAATTATTGGCTGCCATCCATTCTCGCAAAGACACAGCTTTTGGTTTAGATCACATATCTTATAAAATGTTCAAAAATCTTAGTACATCAAGTCACAAAATAGTTCTTAATATATTTAATGCATTATGGAAGAATCAAACAATTCCTAAGTCATGGAAAGTTGATTGTCTAGTCCCCATACTTAAACCTGGCAAGGATAAAAACCAACACGATTCATATAGACCCATAGCATTAACATCCTGCGCAGCGAAGCTCTTTGAACAGTTAGTCAAACAAAGACTGGAATATTTTATAGAACATAACCATTTATTGCCTTACAATCAATTTGGCTTTAGAAGAGGTCGCTCAGCAAGTGAAAGTTTGAGCCACTTGTACTTAGATATTTATAATGCATATTCTAGTGGTAGTTTCTTAGTGTGCATTTTCTTTGATATTACAGGTGCCTTCAATAATGTAGACCATAATACACTAGCAAATGAACTATCTTCGCTGGGGTTACCTGAAAAATTAATTAAATGGATTTTTTACTTTTTAAATAATCGAGAAGTGTATGTAAAGTATCAAAATAATTTATTTGGGCCACAGTCAGCTAATAAAGGCGTTTGTCAAGGTGGAATATTAAGTCCATTGCTGTTCATTTTATACATACATAAGTTAAATAGTATATTAGGTAATGATGTCAAAAATCTACAGTATGCTGATGACCTCACAGTCTATTGTGCTGGCAAAAATATGCATGAGGTTGAACTAAAGCTAAATAGTGCACTTACAAAACTAAAAAAATATTTTGATTATCTAAAATTAGAGGTAAATCAAAGTAAAACCAATGTTGTAGTATTTAGTAAATCAAAAATGTTACTTACTAATATTCTGTATGATGGCAATTTACTTCCAGTAAATGATGAGGCCAAATTTCTGGGAGTTATTTTTACCCGGAACCTTTCATGGGCAAGACATGTTTCTGGCTTGGCAGACAAAGCATTGCGAGCATTTAATATTTTGAAATCGCTGGCTCGAACATATTGGGGTGCTGATCCAAAAATCTTACTTATGCTGTATAAATCCATTGTTCGTTCACATTTTGAATATAGTTTTCTATGTTTTTCTTCAAATACTGCACTCATTAATAAACTAGAAAAGATACAAAACAAAAATCTTAGACTTCTTTCAGGGGCAATGAACACCACCCCTATTGTATCTATGCAAGTAGAATGCAATATTCCTCCTTTATTAACAAGGTTCAAATATTTAAAATTTAAATTTATTCTCAAACTTTACAGCATTAATAATAATTATCTTTTAAAGGAACTAAATAGTAATAATATTCATTCCTTACATTCATCTTCATCAACTTGTAAATGCCCATTTATCACCCACGATTTTCTAGAAATATCAGCATATGTAAATGAAAATAATATAAACAGCAAAGATCACTGGGCTTGCTATTGTGATTCCTATGAAAGTAAATTTCCTCTTTTAGAAATAGATATCGATCATGACCTGCGAACCAAAGAGGCAGTTTATGAAAAACTATCCAGCTGGCCAGAATATCAAGTAATTTACACTGATGGCTCGAAAACAGAAACAGGAGTCGCAGCAGCGTATTATCACAAAAATGTTAAGTACGGCAAAGGCTATCGCTTACCACCAGCTTTTAGCATTTTTTCAGCAGAAGCCACAGCCATCCTGTTAGCCTTACAATACTTAGAAACTGATATTATGTGCTCCGACAAAAACAAGTTTCTCATAGTTACTGACAGCATGTCGGTGCTTAAGGCACTTGATAACCCAGGCTTTCATAATATGCACTATTTGATATATGAAATTAAAGAAGAAACACTGCTTAAATCTGGCAAAATTATCCGATTTGTTTGGATCCCAGCACATGTCGGTGTGACAGGTAACGAAAATGCTGATTACCTTGCCAGACTAACTAATTCTCTGGGCGGCAAAGTTAAAAATATTTTAACCCCTTGGCAAGATCTCTTACCCGAATATCGCGGGAAAATCAACCACCAGTGGATGGAAGAGAGAACGGCAATCACCCAATCTAAAGGAGCCTGGTATGCTAGTATCAACCAAGAAGTTGGCCGAAAACCCTGGTTTGCTGCATCTAGTACATATCTTCATAGGAAATTCTACATTACAATCAATAGACTAAGGTTTGGACACTGCAGATTTAAAGCTCATTTATATCGTATGCGCCTAATATCATCCCCAATAAGCACTGATTGCACCTTACAAGAAGATCAGACCTTGGAACATATTTTCTTTACTTGCCCTGCTTTTACCCTTCAGCGACTTTTATTAATAGACCAGCTCATGAAAACACACAAACAAATCCCGCCATCATTACAGGAAATCTTAGCTTGCCCAGAAAAATTTAAACCCATTTACGATTTCATTGTTTCTACTGTTGGAGAAATATAATCCCGGACTATGACCTATATTGATTCAGACATTGAAAACTTCGGAAATGACATTAAATCCCATTTGTGACGCATGAAATATTAATATAAGATTTGGCTCTTTGCCTTATGATTTTTCAAGATTAGACAAGAATTGGCTCTAGCCGAACATGAACAAAAAGATCAAGAAACTATAAAAAAAATCTACTGAAGACTTGGCTGTATGGGCATACTTACCTTTGCCTACCCAGAATGGGTGAAGAAAACAACAACAACAACAACAACATGAGGCTTGATGACAGTTGGTATAAACAGCTGACTTTTGTAACCTCTGTCCGTGCAATTTTTAAAATTATAATATTGAATTAAATATATAATATAATAAAACCATAAATTATGGATAGAATAGTAAAATTTGGTACCATGATTCGAAATAATTGGAAAAAATCTGTTTTGGGTGTTATTGCTCTTTATTATGGAGGCGCTACCATAAAGGAGAAATATGAGTAAGTTATCTGAAATATTTCCCTTTTTGATTAATAACTTGTCTTAGAAGTAGTTTTTTCTTGAACTAAGGTAGTTAACTTACTTTCTAGCTTGAATTTAAAGTGAGTGTACCTTACCTTAGTTATTTGTGGTGTATCTCATAAACACATTAACCTGATCAATATTTTTTAATTATATTTAATCCGCCTTAAACGGATATTACCTGAGACTTATAGTAATAACGTATATACAGGCCAATTGTCGTTCATCAAAAAATACCAGGCTGCTTTGAGTAGTGCCTAATATGCATTTGTTGCCAGGATTAACATTCTCATGCGAGCAGCGTGTAAAGAAGCCGCACGGTATGGCGACGCAATAATTCCCATGGAGAGGAACCCAACTTTAGTCACTGTAATTTTGAACCCAGTTGCAAACAAACGTAAAGCTAAAAAGGATTTTGAGAATTACTGCGAGCCACTTTTACACCTTGCTGGGCTCCAAGTAGACATCATACAGACAGCATCAGAGGGTAATGCTAAAGAATTAGTGGAAAGTCTCAAAGGAACTGAAGCTATCATTGTTGCTGGAGGAGATGGAACTTTATCCGAAACAGTTACAGGTGATAATTTAAATCTTTATATGTAACTAACTGTTGCCCACAAATTTGTTGGCATGATCTTTATACAACGTGTTCCTTTTGATATCGCATAACTCTAAAGTTATGTTCTAAAGGTAAAAATAATAATAAAATGCCCTAGAACATGTGGTTCAAAAATCAATAGTTTCAAATATAACATCAATTTTAGTTAAATTTATTAAAAAAAATGGAACCAGTATGGCGAATCCTTAGTTTTGCGAGACGTTGGCAAACTTACACTAAAGGGTAGTATTATAGTGCAGGAGAGCGTAACTTGTAAAAAACATAGACGTGTGTGGTTATTTCATTGATAAGTAGGTACGAGTAAATTGTTTTCATTCAAAAGTTAATTCATACAAAGTAAGGGTGTTTTACATAAACAGTTGTCTCTTTAGAATTATATTGTATGAAAAAAATTAAACAAAAAAAATTTATAATTGGAAAATAATTCTTATGCAATTTGTTTCTTTACCATGGTCTGTATAATACCGTCGACCCGTAAATGTTTTACAAATAGGTTAGAAATATCAAATTAAATGCATGAACTAACCATGATGAGAACTTGAGTGCAATTCCACGAATTGCAACTACAAAATTAAATATGACAGCTAAACAGGTAACATAGGTATAAGAAATAGTCTGCATTTGTGATCTCAGACATCACATTATTTTTTATTACTTTTTCATTGTTTTCTTTGGGAAATGCACTACACACAATTTCATCACAACCTTATCAATAATTTAGGAATGTAAAAGAATAGTTGATCATTATAATTTCTTTGTCTCTCCCAATGAATAGTACTTACACAATTTTTTTTAAGCTGTTAATGAGATCTATAAATCACTGTTTAATTTAAGGGAAACCTGTTATTGGCCATACTTATAATTAAGAAATTATTTACTTTATTTGATATTTTAGCAACATAATTGCACTTATAATATCAGTATATAAACTTGAAAAATTTTGTCTCAGGCGGGACTCGAACGGCCTGAAAAATTCGCGCCGTGTCTCGGTGGCCTAATGGTATGGCGCCCGCCCGGCTTGCGAGAAGATGCGGGTTCCAGTCCCGCCTGAGACAAAATTTTTCAAGTTTATATAATGATATTATAAGAAATTATTGTCAAATAGTGTAATATAACGGTGTTGGTTTTCACATTAAATAAAAATGAATAAAACAATAGTTAGTTATTTCGAGATTTCTACCATGTACCTTGTTTTTTTATAAGTTTCCGATATTTCGGCACTTTTGCAAGCGCCATGATCGCGGAAAAACTATAGTGCGATTATGTAAGGTTGTTCAGGGATGGACAATGAATACAATTGATCATCGATCGTATAATGTAAATTCTAATTGTGTAATTTTGTCCATTCCATGAAGACCGAAAAGAGACCGGTGGTATAAAAACGTTTCATGGATTTGCGTTTTATTATCGCAAAACATTCGGTAAAACTCATTTTTTTTTACCATAATATTAAATTATATACAAATATAAATGCAGGTTTTTAATCAAATTTTACGAATTCAACCCAAAAACAAAAACATTGAATTTAAACTAAAAATTTACCTTTGCAATTGAATTAACCAAACGCAAAGAACGAATGAAATACGAGTTTCCTGCTACTCGACAATAGGTGGCGTTAGTGGACTACGTTTTTTTTTCTTAAAAGTTTTACGGCTTCGGACGAGTTTATATAGCCTAGTCTTTTTAGTTATAATGTAATTTTTTTTATACATACAATATTATTTAAACTTACATAAACATAATAGCCTAACCTAACCTAAACCTAAGCTAACCTAACTCATTGAAATGTATGGGTGGTATATACATTTCAATGATTACAGGAGTTTTACGCGAGTACGTGGATCAAAGTCAAATAGGAGCGCCTTTTCTTGTTTCTCAGTTTTATTTGATTTGTCCTATTCACTGACACATTATTATAACAATGTCACCACTTTATCACAATAAATGCCGCTTAAGATAATTTCACAAAATTTCGCAACAAAGTCCATCTTTCTCTTCTCGTTTCCCGCGCAAAACTCCAGTGGACTACGTAAAGTGTTCTCTGACGTAGTATATTATTTTATTTATGTTCTGTGAATGTCAAGTGATAACTGTCACAGTGAAAGAAAACTTTGAATTTGTTTAAGTAAAAACAAGTAATATCAAAGTCAAATAGGAGCGCCTTTTCTTGTTTCTCAGTTTTATTTGATTTATCCTACTCACTGACACATTATTATAACAATGCCACCACTTTATCACAATAAATGCCGCTTAAGATAATTTCACAAAATTTCGCAACAAAATCCATCTTTCTCTTCTTGTTTCCCGCGCAAAACTCCAGTGGACTACGTAAAGTGTTCTCTGACGTAGTATATTATTTTATTTATGTTCTGTGAATGTCAAGTGTTAACTGTCACAGTGAAACAAAACTTTGCATTTGTTTAAATAAAAACACAAGTAATTAAAAAAATATTAAATCAAATTAAGGCGTTCTATCAAAAACAAACAAGAAAAAGTGTACCTAAATTAAATAAAGATAGAACAACATTTTCTTTCAAAGAAAATGTAACAATTTGAAGAAATTTGCGTACATAAGAGGGTAAAATTTACGATTGTCATGAGTCAAGAGTCACCGCAATCATTTGACATTAGCAATGAGCTCATAAGACTTACGCAATTCGAATTATCTGTCAAAATCATGTACATCATTCACTCATCGTTTTAAATTAACGACCCAATCGTTAACGATAAATGAACTCCGTACACAATTAGAATTAGCCGTTTGATAGATTATACCGTACGTTATGAACTGTCAAATGAATACGATTGCTTTACACAATCGCACCTCAGATGTCACTGCGGGTGGGTGGTTGTTACGAGTAGATATATCGATCTACCCTCCGTCGTAGTCTTTTATTGCACTCGACACTGGTACCATTGTTTTCAAACTCACTATTCACTCGAACCTGTTCTCGACACACAACACTCACAGTATCCGATCGCGAAACATTAGTTTTTGGATTTTTCTGGTTATTACAAATTTTAACCACTGGATTCCAGACACACAACAATTTAAAGCCATCTTCACGATTAAAGTTTTTATGTTTGGTGATTTCGATCGCTTCTCTAACCATTCTTGGTGTGTAATGGCGTTCAGTGGAAATTATCTGTGTGTTGTGAAACTCAATCCAGTGGTTAGGACCCGCGTGTATTAAATGTTCTGCGATGGCCGATTTCTGCGTATCGTTGTTTTTAACCGCTTTTATGTGTTCCTTTACGCGGCACGCTACTGTTAGTTTGGTTTGAAATATCGAAAACTCATAAAAACAAGGTACATGGTAGAAATCTCGAAATAACTAACTCTTACAATAGTGACCATGAAAGTTTAAAACAATATAGAACAAAAAATTCTTTGTAACTTATTTGTTACTGCATTTTTACACATCTTAACTTATAATAACATTACTAGCTGTTACCCGCGACTTCGTCCGCAATTTCTGTTATTATGATGGCGATTATTTTTGCAACATTTTTCACTTATGCTTCGCTCCTATTGGTCACAGCTTGATGTTATAGCCTAAAGCCTTCTTCGATAAATGGACTAGGTATATTTTTTTTTTAATTCGAACCAGTACTTCCTGAGATGCTAATCTTTTCAAAAAAACAAACAAACAAACTCTTCAGCTTTATAATATTAAGTACGGAGATAAGAGGTAAAGATAGTAAGTTTTTGAGATTTTAGAAACTACTGATCCGATTAACTTGTTTTTACCAGTAAAAAGCTAGTTTTATCGTACTTCAATATAGTTCATTTTAAAAATGGTTACTGTTGCTATTTCCAACCTAAGTAACTTCTTTGGTATTCTGTCTTATTTTTATAACTAACAGTCGAAAGTAGTGTTGTAAAAGGAAGGACTGAGTCTTTTAGTCCTCATTTTGCGGCTATGAGTTCTTTTTGCAGAACCTCAGACTAATTAGTCTTCCTAGTCCTGAGTCTTGAGTTCTTTTGAGTCTTTTTAGTTCTTTCAGTCCTAAAATTTTTTGAGTCGTAAGATTTATTCTAAGTTTTTTTCAGTCCTTTGAGCTCTTAGAGTCCTTTGAGTTCTTTCAAGTCCTATGACTCATACAGCAGGACTGCAGTCCAATCAAAAGGACTTGGGTCATGAAGCCTATGAGTTCTTTGAGTCGTAAACTTAAAGTAGAGGACTGAGGAGCCCAATCAAATAGACTCGTATATTGAAAAATGGACCTAGCGCGCCATACAGTAGGTACAAAAGCATGAACATGGCACATGAATCTACAAGGCGCTAATGCAAATTCCATTCTAGGTGGAAGTTCATTTCATTGATACCATACATACATCACGCCCTTTTTCTCCGAAGGGGTGGGCAGACTTGAAAAAGCAATACAACCACTTTTAAACCTTGATCTTATACATTAATTTAAGACTCAGTCGCGAGTTCTTTTCTTAAGACTAAGCTCTTTTTAAAAGCACTCAGTCGCTAGTTATTTTTAGAAAAGATAAGTCTTTAGTTAAAGGACCTAAGTCCTTTATGGGTCTTTTGACAGAGCTCACTCTTTATAAAAAGAACTCAAGACTAATCTTGAGTTCTTTTTATAAAGAGTGAGCTCTTTTAAAAGACTGTCTCGAGTTCTCTTTGGCAAGACTCGAGTCTTTTTTAAAAACACTAAAAACTCAGAGAGACTTGAGCTTTTACTTATTCTTTTTTGACTTCGAGTCTTAAAAAAGGACTCTTAGTCTCAATATTAGGACTAAAAGACTCAGTTCTTTTACAACACTAGTCAAAAGTATAAATTCCTAGTATAGGTACAGGCTGTACAAAACCATGGAACAGTTGCTTTACAGAGTTATAGTACTTTGATAATGAAACAAGTAATTTAATTATTATTGAAATTAAGTAATTTGAAATATAAAGATTGAGAGATTTCCCTTACCGTTTGGTTACGTTTTGATCGGTCAGGCAATGAATTTGTATCGTCCGCATGGCCTTTACCTGATATACTTTCTGATTCATTTAAGGTTTTTTAATGTTATTTATTAATCATTTAATAATAACTTTGTAACAGAATGGTATTTTCCGATTTTTTTTACTTTGTTTACGTGCTATATGCCCGGTCCCCCTCCCCTCCGGACATCTGAGGCGATCAGACGTGTGTAAAGTAAACCCCGTACCTAGTGGAATTTGAATGTTATATTAAAATATCACCAAATAATCAAGAACGAAAAAATTAGGAGCGCATAACTATATTCAATTTTTATTCATTATACACTCGATACTACCAGAGGTCAATTTACTGTGGACGTCGATAAGTTAGTACCAAATCGTCGCGACCCGTCCAAATAAGCTGACCTCCGTCGATCCTCTTGCAATAACTACTCCTACGCAGCTTTAGCGCCCTGGTACTTTTGACTTAATAAATAATTATGCCACTGCGTCACTCCCCTCCCGCTCAGGCCGCCTGCGCGTCGCACTAAGACGTCATGACTCCTGCGCCTATCCGGCCGGCAGCCCGCGTCGAACTGCATAAAGATCTTTTGGCGCAGCAACTTTCACATAGTACATCGGAAAATTACTTGCAGTGTATGTCGGATGATGCGACGTCCAGTTTGCACCACAATATATCGCAGCGCCAGAAGCGAAAGAGAACAAATACATCCGAAATGCATCTGGCAACTTTTATGGCGGAAGTGAGGGATATGTTTTCTGACTTAAAGAACCAACAAGATACGAAAATGGAAAAAATATATACTGTAATTGAAGAAATAAGAAATCAAAACTCTGAGATTAAATCGTCAATCGAATTTCTATCTAATAAATACGACTCACTTATAGAACAAGTTAATGAGCTTAAGGAGGAAAACACTCAACATCTCAAATATATCCAGTCGCTTGAAAGTAAACTGGAAAATTTCGAACGAAGCGCTCGCTCAACCTGTATCGAAATTAAAAACATACCGATTGATAAACCTGAGTCTAAAGCGAGTCTCATTGAAACTATAAGTAAAATTGGGGAAGTCTTAAAAGTGAACATACACACAAAAGACATCAAAGACATATTTCGCATTAATACCAGGAATCGGGAAAGCAAGACTTTGATACTTGATCTTGGAAGTGTCATCACGAAGGATACCTTCCTAAAAGCGTACAAAAGTTATAACAAGAGTCATGCCAAACTGAATTCCGAGAACATAAGACTAAGTGGTCCATCAACACCCATTTTCATCTCGGAGAACCTGACGGCGAAGATGAAGCGTTTATTCTACCTTGCGCGAGTATTTGCAAACAGCAATGAATACAAGTACTGCTGGTCGTCAAATGGCAAGATATTTATCCGCGAAAGGGATGGCTCTCCACTCCATTTAATAAAGGACGAATCAGATCTAAACAAACTATCTAAATCAAAATGACTATTCTTACTATGTGTTTCTTATGTGATGTCTCTCATTTTCGTGGAAATATTATTCTCTTATTCTCTTATCAATTTCTGCCAATATGAAATTGTTTTTCGTTCTGGTAAAATAATTTATAAAAACAGTTATCAAACAAATACACACACACACACACTTTCACACTTTTCCATACATTATGTAGATGGGCTACATAAAATAACCAAATATCTTACTACTCCCTCAGTCTTTATTTTTAACTGCTGTAGGGTTTCAAACTTAACCACACTACGTTTGTTACAAAAATGCTCAATTAGCACGGAAAGCTCTAAAGAAAGCAACGGTTTTCCTTTGTTATTAATTTGTTGTTACTCTTGTTTATTTAAATATGAATAATCACTTACAAATGACCACGGAAATCGATAACGTATCTGTTAGTAACTCTCACGCTTGCTCTCCTGAAAAAGTCCTAGACTATATAGAAAATTCTTTTAAAAATCTAAAAATATTTCACGTAAATATTAGAAGCATTGGTAGTACAGTAAACTTTGGTAATCTTATACTTCTCCTAAAACTAATAAATCTTGACTTAGACCTAATTATACTATCAGAGTGCTGGTTAAGTAAGTGTCCTTATCTCCCCAAGCTACCTGGTTACCAAACCCATAGTAGTACAATAGTAGTAGACAATATTGTCGCTAATGTTGTTGAGCCCTCTATAGCTGATGCAAGCGGTCTGACTATCCAAATTTTAAATAGTGTGGCTATTATTGCCATGTACCGGTCACCGCCTTGTAAAAATATAGAAAATTTTATAAATACTTTAGACAATCATCTAGTCTCACTGCGTTCATTTAAAACCGTTGCTGTAATTGGTGACCTAAACATAAACATATTACCAGACAATACTGATCAAAATTCTTACTTATATCTTAACTTATTAGCGTCTCATTCTATGCTGCCGGCTCACTTATTTCCAACTCGACTAAATAGCTGCATTGATCATGTAATACTGAAAAGCGAAAATCGTTCAGTCACCCTGGTTTTAGACTCCTTATTTACCGACCACTCTCCATTGCTATTTTCCTGTACATTAAAAGGCAAGATTTCTCAGTCCAGTAGTACTCGCACATTAGAACAAGTTGATGTACAGGCCTGTGTGATGGATCTTGAAAAAAGGGATTTCTCTGATGTATTCAACAGTGTCAATGCTGAAAATGCAGCTAAGGTTTTAACTGAAGCTCTATCCTCTGTAATTGAAACCAATACACGTAAGATATATGTTTCCAGCCGGAAACGAATTGTTAAACCCTGGATCACCCCAGGTTTATTGCGTTGCATCCGACACAGAGACAAGCTTTATTGTAAAACTAAAAAATATCCACAAAACGAAATCATAAGTACCTCTTATAAACGTTATAAAAATTTCTGTAATAACCTACTTAAAAAAGTCAAAAGAGAATATGAGTGGTCCGAATTTCAAAAATATAAGAAAAAGCCAAAGGAATTATGGAACCTCATAAAATCGGTTACAAATCTGCACCAGAAAGCTTCTCCGTCCGATGAACTGCTGACCACACATAGTGATCCGAAGTCAGCTGTTGACTCTGTAAATAAACTCTTTGCAAGCGTCGGCAAAGACTTGGCTTCCAATATAATTAACAGCCCCGTAGATGCGTCACTTCTTAGTACCCGTGAGGATTTATTCAACCTGTGTTTTTCTACAGGTACTTTCCCGTCCGTATTTAAGAAAGCCTTGGTCCATCCTATTTATAAGGGTGGAGACAGGTGCAGTGTCAACAATTATCGACCAATATCTGTATTACCTATACTATCGAAAATTCTAGAAAAAATCCTTAATAATAGACTTATAAATTGCTTAGACTCAAAAAAATTAATTGCCTCAAACCAATTTGGCTTTAGATCTGGGAAGTCTACGGAAGACGCAGTCTTAGATTTAACCAGTTCCATTATAAACAATCTCAATCGTAAATTAAAATCTCTATGTATATTTCTTGATCTTTCCAAGGCCTTTGACACTGTATCTGTCTCCATTCTGATTTCCAAGCTTCAGAGTATCGGCATTAGAGGTATCGTACTGAATTTGTTTAAGAGCTACCTATCTGAGCGAGAGCAATATGTTGCGATTGGCAATATTACTAGTCGGGGTAAATCGATAGCATATGGTGTTCCGCAGGGTAGTGTTCTGGGCCCAACTCTGTTCCTCATATATATAAATGATCTGTGTCAATTAAATCTATTAAATAGCAAAATTGTCACATATGCTGATGACACAGCAATCATTGTTCATGGACGGAGTTGGGACGAGACGCGCTCTTACGCTGAATCCGCGTTACGCTCGGTAATGATATGGCTGTCTCGAACTTACTTTAAATTTAAATAAGACTAAATTTGTCACATTTGCGCCCAAGGTCACGTCCCAGCCAAACTCATCGTATACAATATTTGCTCACAGGTGCAGTACGAGCTCAAAGCTTCCCTGCTCCTGCGCCTTAATTGCACGCACGCACAGTATTCTATATCTATATCTGGGTGTTATGGTCGATAGCGTCTTGTCGTGGAGTGAACACATTAAGTGCATGACGGCACGCATTAGAAAATTAATATTTGTTTTTAGTAGACTAAGAATTGGTGCTGACTTGGCTACTCTAAGGACTGCTTATTTTGCTCTTGCCCAGTCCATAATTTCATACTGCATTACAATTTGGGGGGGCGCTGGTAAAACAAAGTTACTACAGCTCGAAAGGGCCCAAAGGGCAGTACTAAAGGTTATGGCCTCGAAACCAATCAGATATCCAACGAAACTAATATTTAGCTACTGGGAAGTTTTCTCCGTCCGTAAACTATTTATCTCGAGTGTTGTTATTCGTAAGCATAAAGCACTTGTTTATGATCCGAATATATCGCTGAAAAAAAGGAGAAAAGATAAAGTGTGTCCTATCACTATGATTTCATCAGTCCCAAACTAAGTAAATAAGGTATTAAACATTTACCCTCTCCTACCATATGAGTGCAAAGCTCTTCTGAGTGAATGGCTGCTAACTCTTGGTTCTGATGAGGTATAATCTCTAGTAAAATAAAGAGTCACATATTGTATGAATTTCAATAATAAATTCACAGACATGCACTCACTTAGTTACCCACACACGCACTCAGACATTTATACACACACGCACTCACTTACTAATACACACACGCGCGCACACACACATACACACACACACACACACACATACACAAACACAATCACATACACACAAACTTAAACCACATTACCTACTTTTGTAATAATTCTAGTAATGTAAGCAACTTTTACTACTTATTAAGTGTCTTAGTCTGAAACGCCCGTCTACTTAGAGGTGGGCGCTAACATCTGCGACTCAGTCCTAGACTACTGCAGATGTTAACGCTACTATGTTTCTGGTTTCAAATAAAGATTTTATTTATTTATTTATTATTTATTTACATCCTGCATAATATGTCAGCTATATCTGAATTAATCAATCAATAATACGAGGGCTTCACTAAAAGTATCGGGAATGGAATATTTCCACTGTTCCTGTCATATTTAAATCTTTTTAATTGCATACTCCTTGGTTTTAAAATTGGTTAAATCGTTTATTTATTTAAAAAAAGATTCTCGGTCTTATCACAAGGTCTTGTCAAACTTTTGTAGTCATTGAGAAAATGGAATTGACTCGAGAAAATTCAAGAGCGATGATTTATTATGACTTTTGAAGTGGTTTAACACAAAAACAGTGTGTTGACGGATGATTTCTGCATTTGGTAATGAAGCCCCATCCAAAACCACAATTTCTCGCTGGTTTGCTGAATTTCAACGTGGACGTGTCAAGCTCAGTGATGATCCCCGTCAAGGTCGTCCAAAAAAAACTGCAGTCACCCAAGAAAACGTTGATGCTGTGCGTAAGCTGATTGAGGAAGATCGACATGTGACATACCGCGAAATTCAGGCAACTTTAGACATTGGCATGAGTCAAATACAAATAATCTTGCATGAACAATTAGGTGTAAAAAAGTTGTTTTCCCGATGGATACCGCATTCGCTCTGTGAAGAGCAAAAAGCGGCTCGCGTTACTTGGTGCGTCAGAACTCTCGAAAGATTCCACGCAGGATCCTCAAATGCTGTATACAACATCGTATCAGGTGACGAATCCTGGATATACGCGTACGAACCCGAAACAAAAAACCAGTCACGAGTTTGGGTGTTCGAAAAGCCAATGATATTACAAAGAAAGGAAGTAGATATGTTACGGTGCGGCTTAAGTCAAGAAGTCTTAAATTAAATTAATTGGTTAAAGCCAACAAAAATTGTTCGTTCACGTAGTGTTGCAAAAAAAAATGGTGGCCACGTTTATCTCCAAAACCGGCCATTTTGCGACTATTCCTCTTGAGGGACAAAGAACGGTTAATGCAGAATGCAGTATACCATGCATTTGTTTGCCACAGGTCGTTTCTGAACTCCGTAAAGAGAACTGCAACCGCCGCATCATCCTCCATCACGACAATGCGAGTTCTCACCACATGAGTAAATATTCCTACAGAATACAAGCTTCTTAACTTTTAAACTATTCTGATAGGGCTGACACCTGTTGCAAGTCAAAAAAAAATAGGGAGTAAAAATAAAATACGGTAAGTACATACCTACATAATAAAACGTGTATTTCAAAAGGTATAAAATATAAGGTTTAGTGTAATTTGACAATACTAAAGTTGAATTAGTTTATAAATGGCTAACCCTAAATAATTTATTTTTCTTTAAATATTTCTTATTTCTTTTTAACGTGTGATACAGTCTGAATATAATATACAAATTCCTTAAATAACTGATCGTAAAACATTCGTATGGCATGCCAAAAGATAATTAATTTATAATTTTATTTTTATATTTAATTTCCAATATTTTGAATTCTCAGATCATTATTAAAATAATCTTGGTACCTGTTTTTTTTTTCCATTTCACCAATAAAATTAACATAATTATCTGGACCTGGCGGTATTTTAAGGTACCCGGCCTGTAGATACGTTACCTACATTAAAGTCTTTACGATGAATAAATAGGGAATCATATTCCGATAGGATTCCGATTTCTTGCACTTGTGTCGATCCAGACATTTCCTATACAATTATCCGGAAACAAACCATAGCAGTGCGAAACTGACCCTTCGTTTTATATATTTAGATTAAACACCAATTTTCCATAATCAATATTAAATATTGAATCATAGAAGTGGTAAAATCACAATTCGTCAGCCAAATCACTCAAATAAATGTCATCTAATGCGCGCGAAGTGCAGGCGGCAGCCCTGTCATTTATACCGCAACTGAATCGGTGAAAACCAGTTCTTATCCCGGCGACGCGTCGGTGAACGCGTCGGTGAGATGTCACGCATACATCGTCGCGCTATGTGTGAGTGGAACAACAACGGGCCGCATATAGGCAGCTTGTATTCTAGTGGGAAAATTTATTCATGTGTTCTCACACCGCGCACAGAACAAAAGAGTTTTTAGAGCAAGAAAACATAGAATTATTAGACCATCCGCCGTACAGCCCCGACCTAAGCCCTAATGATTTCTATACTTTCCCTAAAATAAAGAATAAATTGCGTGGTCAGAGATTTTCATCACCAGAAGAAGCTGTGGACGCCTACAAAACGGCCATTTTGGAGACCCAAACTTCCGAATGGAATGGTTGCTTCAATGATTGGTTCCGTCGTATGGAAAAATGTCAAATTTCGCGGAAAATACTTTGAAAAGCAATAAATACATTTTTAAATAGTAATGTTGTGTCACTTCCTTGATTCCCGAAATTTTCAGTGCCGCCCTCGTATATCTAGAAATTTCCTTAACTAATTTTCAATTTAAATTCAAGGAGACCTCAAAACTTAAATTAGAAAATATTACATCATCATTAAGCTTCAACAAAAATGATTTTACGTAGTTATTACATAGTAGGCGGTTTAGCTGTTGACTGTAATTAAATATATTTATATTATTTCAGGGCTTTTAAGAAGGAATGATGATGCAAATCAATTTCCTCTTGGTATTTTACCTCTTGGCCGCACGAATGCTTTCGGCAACTCCCTATTTCCGGCTGGTGATGGCGTTAAAAAGGTCAAGCAACTCATCGAGGCTTGCATGGCCATCATAGAAGGCAACACTGTGTGGAAAGACGCAATGAAGATCGAACCTATACCTGAAGAGGACGAAGAACCAAGCAGACCTATTTACGCACTAACCTCTTTAGAATGGGGTGCATTTAGAGACACATTCGCTAGGAAAGATAAATACTGGTTTTGTGGTTCGCTAAGAGAGTATGCATCATTTCTTTTCAATGGTTATAAAGATGCGCTCTCCTGGAATTGCAGTGGGGTGATTAAATTCACACCACCTTGTGCAGGTTGCAGTAACTGTGTTCAAAAGAAGCCGGAAGTAAAAAGAAAATGGCGCTTCTTCGTGCCAACTGCACAAGCATCACAAGAATACGACAGTTTGAAAGTAGAAAATCCAGAATGTTCCACATCTCACGAGCTCTGTTTCAAAACTTGCGAATTCAAAATACAACCTTATAAGACCCAAAACCATTTGCCGGCATTAGGTATAATTCTAGGTAGATCGTCATATTCGTACACAGAATTTGTGTCAGAAGGCTGGGACCGTATAAAGAAACGTGGCAGTGAATCAGATGTGATATCAGCTAGGACAGTAGAACTCATCCCGAACCCGCCCAAAAAAGAGGTCATGTTCGAAATAGACAAGGAAGAGTTTGAAGTGAAACCTGTAAAGATAACTTTATTACCGAGAATCGTAAAATTGTACTGTAAATCTGAATTAAATGCTGCTTAAATTTAAGTTGTTTTAATTATAAAATTTACAAACATATAATTAAAATATTTAAATTACAATATGTTTTGTCTGCTGTATTCCCAAATAAAGATAGCTGCTGTTACATGCACATTGAGTGATCTGACATAGCCCTGTTGAGGTATTTCCACGCAATGGTCCATCATTGGCAGGAGGTCACAAGGTATGCCTTCTTTTTCGTGTCTGAAAGAAGTCGTTAACATTTTTAACACCAATTTTCCCAAGCCATTGACGCAAAACCCTCGTCAATAGACTTACCCAAGTAGCAACAAGGTTTTCTTGGGAAACTTGAATGATTGAAGCTTTGAGCTGGTGGAAGTCTGCTCGGCCGCCACCACGCAGTAGCCCTCCGCCTTCTTGCGAGTGAGGTACGCGAGAAGAGGCACTCCGGGCCGAACCTCCTCAACGTCGATCCAGCGCTCTGCCGAGACACTGAAAAATAGTATTTATGTAATAAAGCAGCAACGCACCAGAGATGGCGCTGTCTGTGTGTCAGTTCACGATTGTTTTAATTAGTCCATCACGATTTTTGCTTAATTTGTACGTAATGTGTTATTCGAACAATTTTAGGTCAGTCCAGAAGTTCTTTCTTTTTTTTAAAAGTAGTTCTATAGCTATAGAACTTAAAATATTGATTCCAAATGTTTGATCAGCTAATATGTATTTGGCTAAACCTATTCTTTAATACAGTTGAATGGTGAATTCCGTGTCAACAGTTTGATTTCCTGTCGCTTAAAGTTAACACTGAACAGCATCCAAATCAGAAGACATGGTACAAGCATGTAGGGATGCGCAATATTATTTGTTCATCCGATTTTATGGATCGTTATGCATCGATGATTGAAACATCACGATTCCACACGGACGGCCATCGCTTTTTCATCAGCCTATGACCACGGTCGCAGCAATCCATCAGAACGTCAGGCAAAATCATATGGTATGATCTCTCTTTAACGTTCAAATAATCATCGTCTCCCACAGGACTTAAAGGAGAATGGGCAAAATCGTATGGCGCTTGGTCTATCAGCGGCCAGGAACAATTTTAATTTTTTTGGTGTACTATCACCCTACAATCACCCTCAAGATGTTTTATATCTGTGGTGTAATTATTAATAGGAAATAGGAACATAGCATTTCAACGTGACAATGTCGAAAGTGGTAAAATGCGTTTCTTGCAATATTATTATTGACGAAATGTTGTCGTATATTCAAAAAAAATAAATTATCAGTGATCGATGAAGATACACTAGTGCGAATATGTAAATCAACTTTTACTAGTAAAGATATTGAGAATTCTAAAGAGCTATTGTATGAATCAGTACCGATCGACTAGGCAAAAATCAAGCGTTAAAACAAGGGCAAGGAACAGCGAGATCTGAATGATATTGTTAATATATTTAAGACAGTGGAACCGGATTTGTTTCCCATTTTCGTTGCAAGAGATCTAGACCGCTTGCCTCCTATTTTGTTTGACCACCTTGACTGCACAAAACTTTTAAAAGACTTACTGCAGGTTCAGAATGAGCTAAAACAGGTAAAAGAAACATATGTTACGCAGCATCAGTTGAGTGAACTCAGGGCGGATATTTTAGACTTTCGAACAGACTCCAGAGTTCACGAATCTGTTTGCAAAGTAAATAAGAAGCGAGGTTCATGTCTAATGGACAAAAGCCCAATCAGGTTATCTAGTATGATCGATTTTTCAGATGAGGAATTTTATAGTAACACAGAAGAAATATCAATACAAGGACCTGATCTTAATATAAAACAAATATGTAGACAAACACTGTCTATAGATAGCAAAGAAGATGACCATAACTCAATAATTTTACTGCAGAAAACAGATGGTATTATCACGCCTAGTGCAAAGGCTGTGGAGAACGTCGAGCCGAACGTCACTGATCCCATTCCAGCTGTGACGTCACCTACAGCAACTACCTCAGCACCACTGCAATCATATGCCCACATTGCTCAAAACAAGAACGGCTGTGGTGTGATTAAGGATGGTATAAAGAAAGTAAACAAAGGCACTATATCGGAAACGAAACTAGAGTCGATGCGTTTGGCCGAGTGCGAAGGCTGGCAGGAAGTTACTCATCGCAAGAAGCCTAAAAAGTACCGTTATCTAGGTACAGCCGGTATTTCTAAGGATAATGAAGGGAGATTTAAAGCTGCTGTTCGGAAACTGCCTATATTTATAACTAAAGTACACAAGGATACTACTGAAAACGATATAGTAGATTACATATTTCAAAAAACGCAGAAGTCTATTACACTCGTGTTGCCTAAAAGTACCACAACTTTATACGGCCGAAATGCGTACTGTATGGCCGTTAAAATCTACAACAGACTGGAAGACGAAATAAAAACATTATCTTTAAATGCTTTTAAAAAAAATTTAAAAACTTGGCTTATACAAAAATGTTTTTACTCAGTTGACGAATATTAAAATTTTTTCAGACTGTAGGTATTGTAACCCACTTGTTCTGCAGATTTTTAATATGACATATGCGTATTTATTATAATGAATAAGGAATGAAATACATTGAATATTATGTAATAAATATGAATGCTAAGTTTTTTTTTTGTTTGGGATAATGTAATCTTTATAATGTTTTTGCTATTAAGTTAATTTTTGAATTTGTGACAATATATTAATTACAGTTTAAGAATTGTCTTATATTATAAAATTAAATGATAATGACTATGTTAGTGTACCTAAATATTTGTATACCAGATTCTGGTAAAATGTGAGATCAAAGTTATCTGTACCATCTTTTGTACCACATTTTATGCAAATAAACGATTGATTGATTGAAGGAATAGACGGTAAGTATGACAGAGATTATCACGCCTACAAATTCTTTGTTAATGAAAATAAACTGCCATTATTTCTTGACAGCAAATTATGGCCTGAAGGAGTTATTTTCAGGTGATTTGTAAATTTTAATGCTCGTTCGTTAAAGGCATCTAAATGGATACGAAGTCATTGTTTAATTTGGTATCTTTTAATTGCAAGAATGTTAAGCGCTCAGAAGAGAGTATCAGACTGTTATGTCGCACTTCGGACATAATTGCATTACAGGAAACTTGGTTGCTGCCACATGATATTCCGTTCCTGAGTGATATCGACCACGAATTCGGTTTCACCGGTACTTCGGCGATAGATTCTACGGCCAGTATACTCAGAGGACGGCCTTATGGCGGAGTTGCTCTTCTCTGGAGAAAAAGTAATTTTAAAAACGTTTCAGTTGTACTATGTGTAAACCCACGAGTATGCGCCATTAAGGTTATATGAATCTTACCTATTCAGGGCATAAGTTCTGTCACATGTGTAATATGAAATAATTTAGACATGTTTATTATTTATGCAACCATTTATATAGCAAAATGAACTTAATAAAACATAGATTCATATGGTAATAAAGTTTATTTATAATGACCCCCGCGATTTTGAATACTGGCCTTCAAGCTGCGCGGCCAGTCGTCTATCGCAGCACGAACGAGGTCCATGTCAATATAGGCGGCTGCCTTAATCAAGGATGCCTTGAGTGACTCCAAATCAGGATGAGGCTTTGAGCAGGCTTTGGCAGAGGTTTGCCAATGTTGAGGAAGGTAAGTAAAACTCGTCTTGATGGTTAAATATAGATCGAATGGAATGGAATGCTTTAATACCAAAACTTACGCTACTTATATACAATATTATTTACAATGAAATGACTTAACTACCAATAGGAAAATTTACATTATGACCAATGAGAGGGCGGCGCGATGTTAGGCGAAATAGGAATAGGTGTGAGCGAGAGCGGAGATGTGCTAACGTAACAAAACTAACTGCGGCATCGCCACGCGTTCATTTCGACGGCGGCGATCAAGACTGCAAGACGTGCGCGCAGCTAGAAGGGCGCTCGGCTCGGCGATGCAGTGGTGCGCGACGAAGATGCGGTGCGACGAGAAGAACACATTACTTTTTATTATCACTACATAGTATAAAACAAAGTCGCTTTCTCTGTCCCTATGTTCCTTTGTATGCTTAAATCTTTGAAACTACGCAACGGATTTTGATGCGGTTTTTTTTAATAGATAAAGTGATTCAAGAGGAAGGTTTATATGTATAATAACATCCATTAAATAGTGGTGAAGTACTGTTATTTTTGAGGTTTCTAATGTGATGTCGTAAATAATTTCATTTTTTTTCGCTTACATTGCAAACGCAGGCTGAACCCTACGAGTTTTATCAAAATAATGTACTAAGTATTGTACACATTGAAAAGGTCTACAGAAAAGTCCGTGATGGTATATGTCTATCTCTTATGGATAACCCACAATAACTTTTTTTTGTCATTTACTTTTTACGACAAATAAAGGCTAATTTTCGAAGCGATTTTAACCAATACAGCATTAATCCTTAACCAATTAAATACCTTGAATACATTGTTAATTTAATATAGATCTATATGGCCCTTTACACCGTATGATTTAAGTGAATATTTTCGAAGATCGTAGCGTTTGCGGCTGTACCGGCCGGCCGCCCGGTGCGGCAAGAGCGTGCCTATAAATAGCGCGTCTGAGGCCGCGGTTTTCCCTATAGCACTTTGAATTTAGCAGCGATCGGACGCGTTTATTATAAAAACGTGCTTTTCAGCGCGACAACGTATCAGTAATTATAAGTAAGTTACGATAAATAATAGTATGATAGTAGTTTTAAAATATAAATTATGAAAACTTTCATAATAGAGTGCACAATACTCACAGGATGTGGTACCGGAGAAGATGTATTGATTCCCCGAATCCCTCTGATACCATCGGATTTACCCTTCCAATTTAAACGTTTACAGTTTCCGGTAAAGACATATTTTGCAATGACCATTAATAAATCGCAGGGTCAAACCTTCAACGTTGCAGGCTTAGATTTGAGCGTTGACTGTTTTTCACATGGACAACTGTATGTCGCTCTTTCAAGAGTGACCTCCAGAGAAAACATGTTTGTATTGTCTAATGACAAGAAAGCTGTGAACGTTGTTTATAAAGACATTCTGTAATATGTTGTAAAAATAAAATAAATAGTTATTAAAAATGTAAAAAGTAAATAAGTAAAAATGTAGTGTATGAATTTAGATATTCCAAAGACGACAAGGGGGGGTGGTTTAACTCCAAATTTAACGCGTGCGGGCCACGGGCAGTAATGAATAAATCAAAACTACTGGATCGATTTTAATCACATAGGCTATATATTTTATACCCGTGCGAAGCCGGAGCGGGCCGCTATGTTTTTATATACAACGTTCACAGTTTTTCTGTAGTGTATTTAGTATCAGCATTGCACCCGTGCAAAGCCGGGGCGGGTCGCTAGTTATTACTAAAATAGCTCTTTTCAGAGCTGCCTTCTTGTTTCTGTGAATTGACGTTGCACAAATAGCTCTTTTCAGAGCTGGTTTCTTCCTGTTTCTGGATTGGCACGATATCACACAGTGTAGCCACAAGGCCTTTTCCTCCAAGTGTTGCCATATCTTGCCTTGAGTGACTCCAAATCAGGATGAGGCTTTGAGCAGGCCTTTTCCTCCAAGTGTTGCCATATCTTGTAATCTAACGGACCAGTCTTCGTGCCGGATAAAGTCGATTTCGCACGCCGCCAGCCAGTCTTGTGTGCTTTTCGCTCTATGAGCTGGCGCAGAATCTTGTTGGGATACCCAGTGCCTGTTATTAAACATGGTATGAGAAACAGGTTCCACGAGGTTCTTGAGGACTGTATTTTGATACACAACTGCATTCGTTTTTACGCCTTTCTCACAAAAATGTACCTCAGTTAAGCCCCAATAAGAGACTCCCAACCAAACTATGAGCGAGGATGGAAAATGACCTCGTTGGACACGCGGAATACGGTTGCTCGCTTCTTCACTGCTGTGTGCGTACACCTTATCATTTTGTTTGTTGTAGGTCTCTTTCACGGCGAAATTTTTTTCATCCGAAAAAAGAATTTCCCGATGCTTTTTTCCCGCGTACCGCTTCAACAAAGCGCGGCATCTCTTTAGTCTCAGGTCCATTGAACGAGCGTCCAAACGATGTCCTGTTTTTCTTCGATATGCCCTTAGCCCTAAGTCTTCATTTAACACCCTTTTCACCGTGGTGCTGCTTAACCCCATCTGAAGGGCCAACAGTTTCTGCTTACGTATGGGATTTTTTTGAATTCGCGCCTTCACAGCTTAATAGTAAGCCTGGCTCACCGGTCAGTGTAAACGGTATAAGTGGTGTGCGTTCGCCCAGCAAAAAGTATCGCCTATTCGAAAATTGGATGATGCAGATAATTAGTGCCTTATATCGTGTAAATGTGCCCGAAATTTTATATTTGTGCGTCCAACAGCTTCAGAATTATTTAAGAAAAGTGGATTCTGCTGCACGAACGTTCGCCCAGCAAAACTTTTTTAATTTATGCGTCTAGCTGTATATTAAATATGCAAAAAGGTAGCTTATGTACGAGTGTAAATGTGCCGTAAAATCCAAATTTGTGCCTCTTAAGATGTCAGACTTATTAAATTTTTTGCTGGGCGAACGTTTCGGTAATTGCTGTATATCGGAAACGGTTGGACGCACACTTATGATTTTTTGTATACAGATACAGCTAATTTGTGCATATTTGTGCCGCAATTTTCATTAACATGACTAGCATGGTTGAGGATCTATTCTTTTATTTCCTAAAAAATGGAAAAATGCTCTGGCTCTCGAAAGAACAAGACCAAGGACTTCGCGTTAGTGCCGAGTGATACCTATTATATATTCACATGATCATGTAAAATTTCGCCGGCCTACTACATATCATTGCAGAGTTCTTAACGATTTTGTCTTTGTTTTGAGGTTATCTTGAGTGAAATTACTTAGAATACGAAAACACTAGTTTTCTGTGAGCTGGCTTATTACATGCTTCTACAATAATATGTGCGCTATTTTAAGAATACGTATGCAAAAAATCATGTATGTATGCCCATTACTTTAGACAATAACGATAAAAAACCATTCGTAATATTTTTTGTAGATTATTCGACCAAATTGTAGTGAACATTAAAAAGCGGCCGCACGATACATCGACCTATCCTTCCTCACTTGATGGCGTAACGATATTGAAATAGTAGACTTTGGTTATAGATTTAAATTAAAATGCGGTTTTATATTCTGGTGATCATTTACTATTTTTGCCTGCGATATTTTACTAAATCAGGTGATCAGTTAAACATAAGCCATAAAATAAAATAAAATGTTTGAAAAAGAATCCGTAGATGATCGCACAGTACACAACGTCACAAGGGTAAGCGAAGGACTGCGCGGAGTGACGCGCACCCCACGCCTCGGCTCTTTTGTTTGCACTCAAAGCTGATTGGTCCGTTCGAACTCAGGTAGTCCATGCAGTAAACCCGTTTTTGGGTTGAGTCTTGTAACCGGTATGCTGACAACGTTTTGAAATATTTATTAATATATTTTATAAAAATGAGTTTGCACATTTTCTTACATTTATTATCTAAGTATTTCTCCTATATGTATTTTTTTTTCTAAATGAGCTACAATGTTACGTTCATAGTAAAAGTTAATCCTTAGTAATAGTACTTTCATTTAATACCTATTTCGTTGTTGGCCGCTCATAGACCATTTTGCCCATTCTCCTTTAAATTTGATTTTTAAATGTTGACTACACCACACATATTGTTCCGATCACAAAGTGAATAACTATTTAAAGCACTCGTATTGTAGAAATCAGAAACAACGTAGGGAAAAACAAACACCCAGATCAGAGAAAATGTAGAAAAACACTTATGCTTATCTACACTGATCCCTCCGGGAATCGAACCCGGGATCTCGAAGCAGGCGTCTACTTGAAACTATACAAACCTGAGCCCCTGGAACTGCTTGTCCTGCAAGTGCCGTAGGCTGTCCACTACATACGCCTCCACGCCGAATACCTCGCCGGTTCGTGCCATGCCGCCCAAGTTCGGTAGCTTGTCTATCAGGGAAGCCACTACTATTAGCCTACTGGGGCTTTCCTTCTGAAATATGAAAATTAATGCAAGTTCTAACCTGACATTAACTATTTAATCATATTTTTTCATGAACTATTTAATCATATTTTTATTGTTGATGGGATTGCTCTTGGCTCCACACTAAACCCTCGAGTTGAGAGGAAGCCTACGATGGAGCGGCTTACCCAGAAGCAGTCTATTCACTCTAGCTACAAAAATGTTGGGGTTGTAGTCATTGGGGAAAACATACGCAGACAGGGCTTTCCACATCTTGGCAATGCGCATCACGAAGGATTACGAAAAGCACTGTGGACGATATCCCAGAAAATTCATCAAGAAGGGGTTTAACCCGATATTTACCATCTATCTGCAAAATTTAGGACACTTTAATTTTTCCATATTCTTGGGTTTTGTTGTTGCATTCCCATGACACAAGGAACCTAAATTTTTGAACGTTAATCTTTGTCCACGTTAACCGATTCCGTGCGGATGGCTCCGTAATGGCGCCATGGGTATTTTTTGTGAATGATGGGTGGCGCCCTAGTGGAGCCAAAATATTTACATGTAAAACACTGATAAAATAGCATTTCTTAAGTGTCTTTATTTGTCCCACAGATTACGATTTCAGTGTTCGTTTCGGGATATTTAATGAAAAAACACACTTCAGAAGTTGTAAACCTTTTCAATAAAAAGATCAATACGATTAATACGGATACCGAATTATTTTTTATGTTATCTACTTAAAAATAATTAAAAAATATTTTTACTCACAATTGTAAAAGGTATAGAGTGTTTTTATATCTAAACTAGCTTTGTCTGCGTGGCATTAAACAATTATAAAAAGAAACGAATTGATAAATCAATCGTGCCAAACATATAGCAAAAGGTTTACAACAACTGATAAATATAAGTCACTTACCTTCCATTTCCGTATGAATACTTAATCAGTCACTTATAAACACTTTAAATGATTTATTAGACCGCTGACGTTCGCTGTTGAATTGAAACTATATTGAAAACAAGTGGAAACCGACGAAACAGCGATTAGTTATACTACATGGCGGGTGGCGCTCGTGAGGATCCATTACCGTTCATGGAGAATGGCGCCACAGAGGAGCCACGAAACATTTGTTCGCCGCCAGGCGCTAAAGTCGAAAAACCGCCGCCGCGCCGCACTGAATCGGTTAATTGTTCGTAGATAAGAAAGACAGCCAAAAAGTCAACTACTAGTTTATCAAACAATCCTTTGATAGAAGCAATTTTTGGTTATTGAAATTGTTATTATACCTCACCTTCTTCCCGGCTTCATACACGTTCACATCGCTCATATTCTTCCAGGGAATATATTTCTTTTGTATCGTTATCAATGCTTTGACATCTTCAACTATCTCTCTCTTTGTATTATCTTCTACAGAATAACTAAACACATCTTCATCCGATTTCATGTTGAACTTCTTAAAGAAATCCCACGTTGATATATATTCATTGATATTATTTAGACTATTCTTAACATAGGTAAGATCCAAATTTTCGTTGTGATACATTTCACAGTAACGAGGTAAGAAATGATATATGAAACTTGGTGTGAAATCTGTTACAATATCGAAGTTGCTAATGAAGTAATCTTGCTTTAGCTTCATGAAGTTTTTATCCTTAGAACTTTCTATGAATGTCTTTTCAATTACTTCAATAGTGTAAGAGTATTTTGTTGGAGCATTTTTGTAAATTCCGTAAAGCATTACAGCCAAGTATTGCGCGTGGAGTCTTATGTTAAACATTTGCCCCATAGTGTGAGAAAGTAGGACATCCATGACAAATTCATATTCCTCATTAGTTATCTGATTATTATTAATTTTATGTTTGGTTATCCAGAACAAAATCATGAATCGAGATGTCAGAGGTATATTTTTAATAGGCTTTATAGCTTTTTTATCGAGGGTAGTATTCTAAAAAAAAATACTGAAATATTAATATTACTTCTTATGTGCAAACTGATTTGAACAATCTGCCACATGAATTCGATTAAGAAACAATGATAAACATTTCACTATCCGGCCGACTGCTCTAACAACTGATAACAAACGGCGGACGTCTTACCTTTAAGAAGAGGTGCAGTGCGATGTACCACTCTAAACAAATACGCACACTCTGCTGATGAGGCAAATTGAACAATAACGTCACGCACCAAGTTACATTCTCATCTGTATTAGATCCTGGTTTCAGCACAGATATGAGAAGTAGATGCTGTAAGGCCGTCAGTAGCAGTCTGTGGGCCTGGGAATGTCCATGGTACCTTTGCTTGTTCCTAAAAACCTCATCTACTTTGGTTCTGATGAATGAGGCAATGGTATCTAGAATTTCCCTGTCTTTGATTTTGGATAAAGCTATTATCGCAAGGTATTGGATATGGTAGTTAAAATGGACATCGGAACTAGAAACAAAATAAAATTTTATGTTAAGTAAACTTTTAAGATTTTAAATGATTTTAAACTTTCGCGATTTGAACACATATTATTTATAGTACACTAACGGGTCGTTATCGCGTTAAATATTATGAAGGTATAAATACCTATTTATTTACCCGACGTTCCGACTGGATTGCACCAAGCCGTGGTCACGGGCCGACTAATGACAGCTCAACGACGTCTTCGCGAAGTTTGTTAGCCACTTAAACTCTATACACCCGAACATCCGGTTTACTTATGAGATGGAGGTAGATAGATCATTGCCGTTCCTTGATGTAAAAGTGACAGTACGGGAAGATGGGCACTTAGGACACACTGTATACCGGAAGCCAACACATACTGACAGGTACCTAAACGCTTCCTCACACCACCATCCGCGACACCTGCTATCTGTTGTGACGTAATTGACTAACAGAGCATATGACCTTTGTGACCCTATACATTTGGACAGTGAGCTGACACATATACAGGAGGTACTATGTCGCAACGGGTACAAGAAAAGTACTAAACGTATAAGGAGAAAGGAGGGACATCCCAGGATCGACAGAGTACCGGCATTTATGCCGTATGTCAAAGGAGTGACGGACAAATTTGGATCAGTGCTCAAGAAATACTCCATAAAGACTGTATATAGTCCGCATTCGAAAGTCGCGAACCACCTGCGCACCCCGAAGGATACTATTCCCCTACAAACACCGGGCGTTTACAAGGTAGATTGCAGTTGTGCAGTTCTTATATCGGACAAACCAAACGCACAATAGTGGAGAGGGTGAAAGAACATATCACAGCTGTAAGACGCCGTCAGACGCAAAAATCGGCGATAGCTGAGCATTTGCTGGAGACAGGGACCAATCACTGGATTGAGCTACACAAGCCACAGGTACTATCCAAAGACCGGCACTATTACTCCAGGATTGTACGGGAAGAGGTAGAAATCAAAAAACATTACAACAATTTCAACCGCGAAGATGGATACCGCCTATCAACAACTTGGAACCCAGTCATCAGCAAATGTACAAGGCCAGTGTTGTGTGTCATACCGATTTCATAATGAATGGTTTTCAATTTATGAATGCCGTTGCACTTAGTGTAGACATATTTAATTGTACTCTGAGTGAATTTACAAGGATGATTTTGTTTATAATTAGTTATACTTAAGTAAGTTTAATTGATAAAATTTTAAATGTATTTATATGATTAAGTTATACTATCGTATTAGGTCATTCCTGTGAAGATAGTGTAAGAGTATAAATAAAATAAATAAATAAATATCGAAAAATAAAAATATCAAGATCAATTGGGGGTAGGTGTTGAACCCCGCTCTTCGCGAAGACGTCGTTGAGCTGTCATCAGTTGGCCCGTGACCACGGCTTGGTGCAATCCAGTCGAAACGTCGGGTAAATAAATAGGTATTTATAGCTTCATAATATATTAAGATTTTACTAAAAATTACATGCAAGAATAAAAGTAAGTTCTTACGGAGTTACTACCAAGTACACACAAGCTCATCAGGTTAAACACTGGGGCATACCAATGGCTTGTCCCCAAATAATTTTATTGACTTAACAAAAAGCTATTGTCATTTACACACATAATGTATAATTATTACACCAATAATCATATTAGATAAAGCTAAACAAATCGCTGAATTATTCAGGACTCGAATCATCATTTTATAGCACACTGTATGGAACTATTTAACAAACACAAAGTGTTGTTCACCGAATTTCGACAATCCTTGAAACGAAATTAATATTGTTCAGCTGCTTTTTTTTATTTTCAACAAGCATTCGACTAAGTTTGGCATTAGAGCCTCCTTTGATAAACTGAAGCTCTACTTATCACACACCGCATTCACGCTGCTGAAGTCTTACTTATGGGACCGGGTATTCCATGTAAGATCTGGAGGTTGCCTATCATTATTTTATCTAATAGAAGCTGGCGTGCCTTAGAGAACAGTTTTCGGCCCTACTCTGTACACAATTTTAACTGCTGACCGCGAGGCCAGCAGTTATGAGGTGCGAACCTCGAAGGAAATTATAGTTACTACATATGCTAATAACACCGTATTCTTATCCTGTCATAGAGACCCAAGTATGCTCTACTTGGGAAGAACATGATTCCAAGAAGTTGAGAATTAAGACTAGTGCTTGCATCCTAGAAATAAGCGTGGACATATGGAATAGAGTTGTGGGAATTTGCATGCAAATCAGATGTTGAAATATATCACAACGCCTCTAATTTAAAGCCCTGAAAACTCCAACTAATCTAATCAATGGCTGATAGCAGATAATTATACAACAGAGAACAATAACTATGACTAGTTAAGGCGAAAATATCACTTACTTTTGCTTATTGAATCCATACTTTGGTTGCTGTAATAGTTGAACAACAAGGTTGTCCATAATTCTGAAAAAAAAAAGACTTTCATAAGTATACTTTACGAAATAAATTACTTAAATAATTACAAAAATAGCTAAGAGCCTAAAAGCTAATACTATACCTTTGATCCTTTCTGGGCACTGGACAATAAAGCAAGACTTCACATAGAACATAAACAATTTGCCCATAGTCTGCAGTGATTTCTTTGCTATTCAGTGTATTCAACAAGTAAAACAGTGGTGCAGTCTTTACAGGACCAAATTCAATAATTTTTTTGCAGTAATGAATAATAATGTTATTGTACATTGACCTCTTCAGCAACACATCTTGAGTGATTAAGTTAACAAACTCTTCCATGCAAGGATTATATTGATTGTTTGACTTAAGCTCTTCTACCTCTTTCCACATTCTATTTATAAAATTAGTAACATCAAATTTATTGTTCTCATCTTGAAGAAGACATGGTAATATGGCATTCATGACCTTCTGGCACCATTTCAAACATCCATACCCCCCACATTCTATTACATTTTCTATATACTTTGCTATATCTTTTATATGTGTATTTATTGTAGGTTCTTGGTTAATTAACAAATAAAATAATATTTCACATGACTTCTCATAAAACATATTTCGTAATCTTCCAATACTTCTTGTGTTTTCAAAGTTAGAAGACAATGAAAGGATATCTTCAAGGCCTATCATCTCATGTCTATAATTTGCAAGTAATATTGGGTTCTTTGATAAAACATTAACTAAAAACAAACTAAGAATCCTACTTTCCAAAACTGTATCTTTATCTTTGATGAATAGTACAGATGTTTTATACAGTTGTAACAGAACTTCATTTGCTCCAAGATTGTTGATTGAATTAGACATACTAGCAAATCCATTGGATAGATTGGTCATTTCCTCAATTGACAATTTAGTGTTATTTGATAATAAACTTAGAAAGTAGTGCAGTATGGTGTTATATTCATTGGACACTATGATACTGATATTTTCAGTGGTAGCACCACTTTTTTTATATAGTTGTGTTATATAGACTACATCCTTTAGGCATTCTACCTTGTCAGAGTATTGTCTTGTGACTATTTCATGAGTTTTTTTAAGTTTGCCTAATAGAACATCAATAAACAATGCCATATCCTCAGGATGATGTTGGAGGTATAATAAACAGAAGTCTATATGTAAATATTCCATTAGTTCATAAAATTCCGCTTTATCTTCATCTTTTATGGAAATTTTAGCAATTAATGAATTAAGTGGACGGTCCAGTTCTGACTCTTTTAATTCAGACTGAAGAACACAGTATATGTTAATATAATCATTCCAATGCAAGCCATCACAACTACTGCAAACAAAGTTTGAAAAATTTATAATAACAGCTTTCCTCACAGCAACATTGTTGCATGGGACTTTTAAAATTGCTATAAGTAATTTTGTCATTTCTATTCCAACAGCTTCTAATATAATATCTTTGAATTGTATTTCCGATATTACGCTACTTATGTGGTACAGTGGCACTGGAGACCATTTAATCAGTGGTATTGATTTTAAGATATATATGAATACTACTTTATTAGAAATACATGTACATACTCTTTTCTTCAAATCTTCACATTCAAAATTGTTATCATAAATGTTAATATCATTCAAAGCCTCCAACAGAATGATTGCCTCAGATTGGCTACTTATTTTAGTTTCAAGTCTGTGTTGTATGCATTTAAGTCGAACTTGGGTGTTGTCATGTTTGAGACCAATATTGAAAGCGCAGTTCAACCAATGGCCTAGATGTTTTAGAGAGCCAAATAACTGCAAGGATGGCAAAACTATATTGCTTTGCTTTTCCTCCAAACTGTCTATTAATATGAAGTAGTTATCCCAATGTAATTTTTCAATTAATTTCTTAGAATAGTTCCATTCAAATATATTATGATTTTTGTTTCTTACACAAATGTTTTGGTTTAAACTCATAATGAAATCTAATGCTCTTTTAGCAAGATAAATAGATATTTTTCGCAATGTTGGATCTCCTGATGATAAACCAAAGTATATTTTACTCCAGAACTCATATTGATATACTATTTCAGTCTCAAATAATCTTTCTCCTTTATTGTCAACTGCAGGTAAATAATAGTCTGATAGAGAACTTATAACTTTCAGAGTTATTTCTAAATTGTCTTCGTCAAGTTGTTTGATATAGTCCCAAATTTTGTCCAGGGCATTGAAACCTGTGGTCCCCTCAAAAAGTTTTGGTACAGTGCTGGTTAAAAAATGGATTTTAATCTGTTCATCAGAACTATGCAGAATCTTCTTTACTGGCAACTCTAAAAATGGTAAAGTTAGTTTTGCTCCTTTTTTTATAACAGCCTCCAGGATGCTATCAGATATTTTTAAATAGAGCAAAGTATTTTTTGGTTCAGGTGAATCTGAAATTTCTTTAACTTCAGTAGGGAAATCTATTTCTGACAAAATCTGTTGCAACAAATGCTCTGATTTGTTTACAATCGTCTTGGTGTCTAAGCTAAGCGTACAAGCAATTATTTTACATATATTTTCAACATTTTCATCACTCACAAGTTGAATAAGTTTCGCCGCAAAATCGCACTCTTCGCCGTTCTCGCAATCACTATCTTCTTGTACGTTTACCAAGAGTTTGTAATGTAGAAGCTGGATTGCGTTTAAAAGATGCTTATTTGAATATTTATTTTTGATCATTATAGACCGTAACCGCGCATCGATTAGATCTTCACTTAAATCTAGTAAGTCCATAAAGGACAATACAGCTTCATGCGAATCCATTTTTATTTAATTGCTACAAATAAACACAACACATAACTTAGTACCATTCACTAATTAATATTTACATTATTAATTCTAATTATTTCATAAAATTATTCCTGTTTAAACCAAAAACGTGGATGGACTTTTTTTTTGTACCTGACAACTGACATGTGTCAGTGTCAGTCCATGGAGACTATAGTTGTTGTTGTTGTTTTCTTCACCCATTCTGGGTAGGCAAAAGGAACTATGTCCATACAGCCAAGTCTTCAGTAGATTTTTTCTTTTGATACGAAATGAAAATGAAATTCAATGAGATGAAATGAAATGAAACCTAATCTAAGTCATTGAAATGTATGGGTGGTTTATACATTTCAATGATTACAGGAGTTTTACGCGAGAACGTGGATCAGTCAAATAGGAGCGCCTTTCCTTGTTTCTCACTTTTATTTGATTTATCCTACTCACTGTGGAGACTATAGTCCATAAAATATAGCTTGAACTGACTGAATGACTAGTGATGGGACTGACTCGACTGATCAAACAAAAAAAACAGTAATGGCGAATGAAATAAAACGAAAATCAGATATATTAAGATTTAACAGTGAGTCAGTATCGTGATCATAATAAAAATAATTGGAAGAATCCTGAAAATCAATAAGAAAATTTCTATAGCATATAGAATCTAAATAATTTAAACATTTTTCGTAAACTATTAATAATTGCAATTTGATGTTCTTAGCATCAACCAATTCTCATCAAATCATTTGTAACATTTATGTTACATTACTTCGATTTTGAAATATTGTTAATCCGTCGATTTTAATTTGTCGATTTTACGTCATCACTAGTGATTATGAAAATGACGTAACCTTGTAAAGACGTCTTTTAAAGTTAAGTGTAATTTTTGTGACTGGATTATTTTAATGTTTTTAACTTTAAATCTCTATTTTATATAATTTAATTGATTAATTATGTACAGCAAAGTATAATAAAATATTCTTAACATGCCAGTTACCAATTTTTTATCGTGTGCAAATGTGTTTCACTTGTGTGACGCTGGTAAAAAGTTACGTTGTCTGTTTTAGTGACACCTGTCATTCTAATCAAGCTATATTTTAAGGACTTTAACTTTATCAAGATGGCTAGGATGACATTAGCTTCGCTCAAAAGGACGTTTACCTGCTGTCAAATTGAGTGTCATGGCACAGACTATTAACCATACAGTCGTCCGACGCCTTTGATGTCATGAAAAATGCCGACAACGTCTAGACAGTATCGTGACAGCCAGGGTTGTCAAAAGTAAACAATATATAAAAATATTTATTTATTGCAGATTTACACTCGTAATCAGCACCCCAATGAACCTCAAAACTGACACACGTATCAAATCATAAAAAAATACGTCCGACATCTTAGTTTTGAAAAAGGATGGCATAATGGTAATCAGCACCCCAATGAAACTCAAAATTGACACCCATATCAAATTAAAAAAAAAAAATTACGTCCACCATCTCGAAATTCACCCATAATAAATAATAAAAAAAACTTGAGAGGTGTCAAGGGAGGGGGTTTTGTAGTGAAGAAATATTAATAAAATTTTATTTTGTTTAAAACTTATTTTTACTCTCTCTCTTTATCTCTCTTTCTCACTCTTTCTCTCTATCTCTTTCACTCTCTTTCGCCGTCTTTCTCTCTCTATCTCTTTATCTCCCTTTATCTCTCTTTCTCACCCTTTCTCTCTCTTTCTCTCATTCTCTCTGTTTCTCCCTCTTTCTATCTCTTTCTCCATCTTTCTTTCAATTTCTTTCCCTTTCTCCCTCTTTCTCTCTTTTTCTCGCTCTTTCTCCCTTTCTCTCTATCTTTCTCTCTATTTCTTCTTCTTTCTCTCTGCTTCTCCCTCTTTCTTTCTCTTTCTATCTGTTTCTCCATCTGTCTCTCTATCTTTCTCTGATTCTCAATCTTTCTCTCTGTTTCTCCCTCTTTCTCTCTCTCATACAGAGAAACACGCGCACGCCGCACGGCTTACAACTATAGCAAAAATCGTCGTTCAAAAAGTGTCGTTACAATTTTTTCCGTCTAGCCCCCTTTCGCAACGCGCGATAAGGAACTTCGTTCCAAAAGTCCGCCATCTTAAATCAATTATTATGAAGATGTTATTTTCATTATCAGCATTCCAATAAATTCCAACAAACAAATATAAAATAATTTAAAACACATAAACATTTAATTTTGTTAGCCCTGAATGCTGTGTCCCGAACTGCTAACATCGTTTTGTTCGCAGTTCGGGCTCGGCTTTTCCGCCCCTCGCCCCTCACACCCCGCACAATTGCCCTGTCTAGACGTCTTCGTCGAACGACTGTATGGTTAATAGACTGTGGTCATGGTATGAAAAGATTGAAAAGTTTTGAAACGTCGACGTAAATTGGCCTGCCACAGGCCTGCTAAAAACGATGTCATAGTACAAAAGAGCAATGTAGTCCAATAGCAGTCCTGCTTTAAGAGATAATGGTAAGGCCCCTGCTACCCGATTTACAATTACAATAATGCTGTCTTCTGTGTGTTCCGTTTTTACTGAATTGTGACATATAATATTAATAATAGACTTTACGGAAATGCCGAGAACTAATACGACCATGAATTAAAGGCCTAAATACGTCATCGCTATCAGGTACTTCCAATTCCTAATAATTTCGATGCTAAACAAACCACCTTCTCTAATGTAGGTACTCCCATAATACGATGGCGCCTGTTTTATTTGGGATGTTCGCAAAGCTATCATCTCCAACAGACTTATTGACAAACGGGAAATGGTGTTTAGATGTAGTAAATGGGCACTAATGATTCGAAAATTGACTCAATGTCGGTGCAAGTTATTTTATGTTACATTTTATCCGAATTGGACCAACAAAATTCTTCATTATGACAGGCTAGACCAGGCGGGTCCCAGACTCCCAGTCACAAATGCCTACTTTGACAGGTTTTAAAACTGACTTCAGCGCCATTTAGTAAAACAACTAGACGATTGCTTAATTTGGGACCGAAATATTGATGTTTTTTCCAAATAGATGTGTCGCTTATAAAAGTAGTAAATTTATGTATACAAAAAACACATTATTTTTTATGCAATGGAATTATTTTATTTCATTTCTATTTTCTGTGTTATTTGACAATAGCAAATAATTATTTGTATTGTCCCCAAAAACTATGTTATTTACTCATTTGTAATTTGTATAATCTTTCCTTGTCATGTCAAAGTCATTAAAATGTCATTTGTCACAACAACAATTTTATTCACAAATTATATTTACCTACTAGACTCTATGGGCTAGACAGACCGGTCACAGAGAACACTTGACATTAAACCTTTCTGAAATAATATAGCAAAGGCATTTTTATACGGCCGAGAGTAACGGTATTTTACGCGTTTTATTTGTTTTTATTTGATATGTAAAGGCGAATAATTTTTATTAAGTTTGAGAAATCTACATATAATTTGTAATTAGAATTTTATTTAAACCTTGGTTAACCATGTAAGATATTTTGAACGAAACTTACCTTTGGCTAAAAGTCTGGTTGTCTGAGCCGTAAGAATGTTGACATTATATTTTGTTTTCGGAAATGGTTGATCATTTTTAGATTCTTACATTCCTCTTTACGTGGTAGTTTTATATCCCACTCGATAAGAAGAAACTGAATATAAGTTTTGCAATTTTAATTTAATTTAAGTATTTTCAAAAAAATATTGTCAGGTCTTCGTAAGTTTTTCTATAAACAAACTCAAAACGACTATGGGGCGATTTTCGGCCGTCTCTTTTGACAACCGAATTTCGTGACTGTTTTTTTTTTGCATTCAACCGTATACCACCGTGTTCATAAATGAATAATATTTATTTGTATTTAACTTTATTTAATTAACCAGACCGGTACAAGTTACTAGTTCGATTTACCTGTTTATATCTGCCTACTCAAGAGTTGTGACGGGAAAAAAATAGTCAACCTAACGTTTGCATATTCTTTGGGCTTCTTATTTTCGATTGGTATGAAATTTGTCTATTAATCAAACCAGTTAAAATGTATAAATAAAAATTTTAAAAAAAATGTTAATTAATCATACTCTGGACTGAATTTTTTTAGTCAACCTATTTGCAATATATTTATTGGCATATTTAATTGTATATTAAATACTTTTCATCCAATAAACAGCTCGGTGAAGGTCGTTGTATGGTGGGATCTTAGACTATTATGTAAAGCCTGGCTCATCTAAATACTAAAATTTTTAATAGTTTAGCTGTCTATGTTTTAGTGTTTTTGTTATTTTTTGTTTTTAGTATTTTGATTTGTATAAATATAAATATCTAGCACATTGTTCTGTTAGTAAGCATTTTTTTGCATGTTGTGTTCGCCTTAAAAGTATGTTACATTTAGCTAAAATATTTATATTTAAGTTGTATTGTGAATGATTTAATGTAAACAAACGCTGGAGAACCTAATAAATAAAAATAAATAAAAAATATATATTCTGGTGGAAGGCCTCTGACGCTAGCATATTTTATTCATTTTAAATTTTGCGACAAGGATTCAAAGCACTTTGATACCTTTTGACAAATAATTTAGGACTATAGCATATTTATGCAAAACAGTATTAACTGATTTAACTGTAATTATTGGCTCAAGTAACAATAATTTTAACAAATATGACATACATAGTAAAAGCTTACTCTTTATTCTATAAACATGCAAAATTTTAACTAAATATGCACAACAAATCAAAAGTTATGCCAATCTTAAAATCTTGGTGCGTTGAAAATTTTCATACGCGTTTATCTCTTAATGACTGTTGTCACTTGATGCCCTTATGTTTAACAGTGTCCAATTGTCATATGGCTCGATTCCACAACTTCGGTAGCCGACCAGTTAGTACATATAGGTACTGAGTTATGGTTGTTTTGTTAGATTTTTAATATAGGGTTATAACTGAAGTACTTTTATATTAAGCACTTATGTCTTTTTTATTTTAATATGTGTTGGAAATATATTTTTTTGTAATTATATTATATAAGAAATCGTGTGTGTTTGTTATTTTTATTGAAAAAAATCTGCAAAACATGTCTACTTAACCAAATGCTCGACTGGTAGGGAATACCTAATATTCCTCTCCTTGAATCATTAATTATTTTATGTTTTAATTTTTGAATTTAGTCTACCCAGTCAGTACTAAAATAGAATAGATTATTATAATACTGGTGTGGCGTGTAAATAGCCACACCAGGTGGATAGGGTGGAAGGTTTATTAGATAAATCAACCAAAAAAAGATACGACTAAATACCTAGGCGCAGGAGAATATAATGGTGCGGCAGTACTAAAATTACTAAACCTACAATTAAAACAAATTATGCGCACAAGGTACTTACCTATCTGGTGCTGCAGTTCCCTTCTCTCCTGGGTGGGTTTTCAAGGTAATTGGTGAGCGAGGACAGGGAAGCCAGGATCGTGCTGTGATTTGGTGATTGAAGAGCTTGAGGTGATTGAAAAAGCTTGAGGTTTTTTCAGGTGAAAATTATTAGGTGAACTATAGGTGAGAAGAAGTAAGTATCCAGGATTTGAAGTATATAGAGAAAATTTTGAAAACCAGTTATCTTCTTTTTTTATGACAGGAGTTGCTGTCTATTGCAGTGCCAATTGCGTGCCATGGAGGGCAGATGTAATAATTATAAATTTAATAACTTCAACCAACACTACGCGCAACCAAATACCTATGTAAAAAGTTGAAGTAGTCTTTTACTACACAGTGTTACTGAATCAGAAACTTCATTCAAACCCTAATTTTATGACTAGATCGCCTGCAGAATTTAAATTTCTGCCACCCTTGCCATTCGCTTGGAGTGGTCTCCAGCTGTTAAAGATTTGTTTGAGTTGGGTGTGAGAAACTAGGCGTTTTTTAAGCTATTGCATAGCTTCTATCGCGGGCCTTGAACGTGGAGATGGAATCCAGAAATTCCGTAACGAAAATAACCTAACTTAACACTCGGGGCGAGGCACGATCGAACAATTTTGAATTTCCGAAATTTAAAAGAATTTAGAAGAAAATAAGGATTTTGACAGTATGGTTGCCTATAGTAACCATATCTGCCAAAATAACAGAAAAATTTAATTACAAGTCAAAATTAGAAAATACATAAAATCTTAGAATAATAACCATTCTAAGCATAAAATTATAAAATAAGCCTTGGATAGCTTCTATCGCGGGCCTTGAGCGTGGAGACCGAATCCAGAAATTCCGTAACGAAAATAACCTAACACCCCCCACCCAGACCGGCACAGCGGTGATACTTTTTAGTTTTATATTTGCTTAAGTTGATAAAAAATGCTATGCAAAAGCTTTACCGCGGCAGTCTCCGAGTGCCACACGTCTTTTTTTTTTGTTGGTTTTCACTGAAAGTCAAGGTATTGTTACGAACGTGGAGTTCGGGATTTGGATAAAACACCGTTGACTTATCAGAAGAATTTATTAGGCGATGAACAGGTCGCAAACACTATCACACAAGCCAAATCACAAGAATCGTAGTCCGGTAGGTCGCTGAGGTCGTTGGTTCCAAAACACTATTAGCCAATCCGTAGAGTAGTCCTTAGATCCGTTGGTATCGCTAAAGTCGTCGTTACTTCGCACTAGATCACTTTTCGCAGGTATCGCACCGAAAGCTCAGAATGAACTGACTCGGCGTCTCAAGTCCTGTTATTTATATATCTCAACATCGACGCCGGTCGTACATACTAGAATGTTCGTTTTCTAGAAGAAATTACAAGGACGTTAAACGAAAACAACTCTAGTAAGTTATGCCATTTTGTGCCTTAATCTGTAAACTTAAAGTTCAATGTCGCTTGCACTAAGGTCTTGTTATTACTTTGTGGCCGAACTTAGGTAGCTACGTACATTCCTCCAGCGATACCTCGAACCTTCTAGCATGACCGCGACAGTATGATCACTGTTTTATTACTGTATGAAATTGCCGATTATTTTCCCACTTTTTATTTTGTTTATAGCTCTTAAGTATAGTCATATTATTGCGTAATTCTTTTTGTATTGTATCAAAAACTAAATAAAGTAACTTTTGACTAAAAAAAAAATTCAATACTAGTGCCTATTACTTCAAAGGAAGTCGTTGAAAAGACCCCTTACAATGTGTCAGCTGACCTCTTGCTTCAATTAAGTAGGTATATTTGTATTACGAGGGCGGGTCAATAAGTCCGTGACTTTTTGAATTTCTGACCTCTTTACTAAAAAGCAACACTACTCCTGTCAACAGGTATCTGTCAGTTGATTCCTATCAAAATTTGAACTTGCTGCGTCAGTTAGTTTGTGTTTGACAGCTATTTTTATCAGACTACCCAGTAATTTGAGGAAAAAATGGAAAAAGGTGAATTTCGTGTGCTTATTAAGCATTATTTTTTGCGAAAAAAAACCATGACCGAGACCAAGGCTAAGCTTGATAAATACTATGGGGACTCTGCACCATCGATTTCAATGGTAAAAAAGTGGTTTACTGAATTTCGTTGTGGCCGTAAAAGCACTGAAGATGCCGAACGTCCTGGACGCCCAGTTGAGGTCTCTACACCCGAAACAATCGAAAAAATTCACGATATGGTGTTGGCAGACCGAAGATTGAAAGTGCAAGAGATTGTGGAAGCCGTAGGGATCTCGCATGGCTCAGTGGTTTCAATTTTAAAAGATCAATTGGGCATGAGAAAGCTTTCCGCAAGATGGGTGCCGCGTTTGCTCACAGTCGACCACAAACGCAATCGTGTAACAACTTCACAGGAAGGTTTGGCGTTGTTTAATTGCAATATGGAGGAGTTTTTGCGCCGTTTTGTAACCGTGGACGAAACATGGATCCATCACAACACACCAGAGACCAAACAACAGTCAAAACAGTGGGTTTCTAAGGGTGAATCGACGCCAAAGAAGGCCAAGGTGGGTTTGTCAGCCAATAAAGTTATGGCGACTGTTTTTTGGGATTCACGTGGGATAATCCACATTGACTACCTTCAAAAGGGAAGAACAATCAATGGGGAATATTATGCCAACTTATTGGACCGCTTCAATGACGATTTGAATAAAAACCGACCTCATTTGGCCAAGAAAAAAGTTCTTTTCCACCAAGACAATGCAAGGGTGCACACATGTGCAGTTGCCATGGCAAAAATCCATGAATTGGGCTATGAATTGCTCCCTCATCCACTCTATTCTCCAGATTTGGCTCCGAGTGACTACTTTTTGTTCCCAAACCTGAAGAAATGGCTTGGTGGAAAAAGATTTGACTCCAATGATGAAGTCATCTCGCAAACAAAGGCCTATTTTGAGGACCTCGACAAATCATATTTTTTGGAAGGGATAAAAAAATTGGAGAAGCGTTGGACAAAGTGTATAGAGCTCAAGGGAGACTACGTTGAAAAATAAAATGATTTGTTTATCAAAAAATCTGTGTTTTATTTCAAAAGTCACGGACTTATTGACCCGCCCTCGTATATACTTTGATTTTCAGCTATAATGCGTAGCTTTATAACAATCTAACTTTCACCTTTATTTGCTAAAAAACCTAAAAAATTGTTAGTAATCTGTCTCTTTTTAGTTGAAAACGTTCAAATACACAAATACATGATTTATTCCAAATTACCGGTTTTTGAAATACTTTCTACTTATTGGATTTTAAAGAGAATAAGTCGACCTAAATGTTGCTGTTTTGCAGGAGATTAGTTAAAATACTAAATTCTAGTAAAAATAACCTTCTTGGCGATAGTACTTAATGTACAGTGTTGGGTTATTGAAAATGTGGATAATCATTTTAACGTGATCATGATTGGAACGGTTCTGTCTGCATTATTGGCGGTAAAATTCAAAAATTGAAGAAATATGTTTTTTTTTTATAGTTTGTTTCCATTTTCACGGAATAGTACGTACGTTCTAACTTCAGACTATTCTATAATTACAGTTAAACATTGAGTTAAACCCTATTTCCACAATGTCATACTTGTGTATAATTATTGAATAAACTAAAGTGGAATTGTAAGTAATTTTATTAAAATATTAGTAAAAAAATTGATCATGCATTGACTTTCAGTGAAAACCAACAAAAAAAAACGCCTAGTTCCACACACCTTGTACCTATAGCCTTTGGGAATAACAGTAAACAAATCTTTAACAGCTGGAGACCACTCCAAGCGAATGGCAAGTGGCAGAAATTTAAATTCTGCAGGCGATGTAGTCATATAATTAGGGTTTGAATAGTTTCTGATTCAGTTACACTGTGTAGTAAAAGACTACTACTACTTTTAACATAGGTATTATAATAATCTATTCTATTTTAGTTCTGATTGGTAGACTAAATGCAAAAATTAAAACATAAAATAATGATTCAAGGAGAGGACGAGGAACAAGAAAATTATATTACATATGAGGTAGTCTCTACCAGTCGAGCATTTGGTTAAGTAGACATGTTTTGCAGAATTTTTTCAATAAAAATAAACACACATGATTTCATATACCTATGTAATATAATTACAAAAAATATAAGTATTTCAAACACATATTAAAATGAAAAAGACATACTTAATATATAAGTACTTCAGTTTTAACCCTAAATTTAAAATCTAGCAAAACAACCATAACTTTGTATATACAGTATTAACTGGTTGTCTACCGAAGTCGTGGAATCGAGTCATATTACAATTGATTTCTATTGTGTCTGGAATTACAGGCATAAAAGGGGTTAAAAATACATCAATACATGAGCTTATTGGTGAACCTCTTCGTATGTTAAGTAAATTAGTTGCATTGCAAGTGTAATGTAGGATTACACATGCTTTTGCAATAAGGCCAGCTACCTGAGGTTGGTAATGTAACATTGAAACCAAGTCTGTAGAACAATTTATTGATCTCTCTCGGTTGTTATGAGTTTTTACATGTCTCTGTATAGGTATAATAGGCTTCAGGAAAATCTAGTTCTGCTTTAACAATAATTGTTGTCATCATAAATTTGAGCAGTGGATATCTAAAATCACCTACAATAAAAGGAAATATTCATTAATTTTATCATCTTTGTAAGACTGCTGCAAATGCGTTATATAATACAGTTTCAACCAATTTTCGGGTCAGCGAACACTCTTTTGTACTATGTACTATGTAAAACCCTAGAAATAATTTGTCTAAGTTTTGTGTATTTTTTTGTTGTCATTTACACCCAGGCGATATTTAATAAAACAAAATCAGCAACATATTCATAAAACAAGGGTTTTAGGTGCTTTAACCTGTAAAATATGTTTCTTTATCTTTTCTTTTTACTCAATTGAAAGGAAAGGACATATCTTTAAAGTTAAACTAAAATGTGTAAGTATTGTATGTTTACCTAAAAGCCATACAGATGCTATAGTGCTCAGTTTATTCAAGAGAGACCACAAAGGATGATTAGACCATATTATATTGTAAATTAATCCCATCATAAAATCATAGCCATAATTTACACTTATAATTTCCATGTAAGTACCTATTTGTTACAAATCTGAAAAAAGCTTACACATAAAATATATTAGTAAGAAAGAATAGTTATAAAATTTAGAAGTAAAGTTTTTTTTATTATAGTATATTATAAATATACCTATTACATCACAAAACCATGCTAACAATTTTGTCGAAATCGTATTTTTATTGTTATACGATGATATAAACATTATAAACAAAATACTAATAATTCAAAGACCTTCTTTCAAAATTCAAAGGTTTCTTTACACTGTAATTAGGTTCCATAAATATATAATGAAACATGTAAATTTTCACAAAACTGCTGAAAAAAAGTCTGAGAAACGCATAAAATATGTCGAAAAAGTTAGTCTCATAGTAACTTTTTCAAGATGGCTAGGATGACATTAGCTTCGCTATAAAGGACGTTTACCTGCTGTCAAATTGAGTGTCATGGTATGAAAAGTTCATAGTAAAAAAATGGTGAACGGTTTTGAAACGTCAACGTAAATTGGCCTGCCACAGGCAGTCCTGCTAAAAACGATGTCATAGTACAAAAGAGCAATGCAGTCCAATAGCAGTCCTCAAAGAGTAAAATATACTACTGAATACGTAGTACCCTCTTCCTAGTCTGTGGATAGAATTATTTCTTTCTTCCGTTTGTTTGACGTACGTACGTCAAATTTTGTAAATGGCAACATACATATTTTTATAACCTGCCAAGAGTGCAAGAAGTTTTTGCCAAAGCAAAATTAATTAAAAATAATTTCAAATCCTTGTTTCTTCGCTAATTCCTGATTCCTAATGTAGATTACTCTGGTTTTCAAATCTACCGTGTTGTTTTTGTTTACTCTTTTCATTTTATTTTGTTGAAGAGTAGTTTTTTTTTACTGCAATGGAAGATAATAGTTCCAGTGATGATGATGTCAAAGATTCGCCTGTGAGTCCCAAAATGGGTGGGAAGAAGTTCAAATTGAACGATGGGAGCTCTCAGGACAGTTTCAAAGATGCTGGTAAGTGTTCGGAGCAAGATTTCTGAGCCAAAATAAAAATGTGACGTAAATTATTTTTGGGTGCGTTTGGTTGTTTTTGTAGTTGCATCTTCGAGTAAAGATGAGAATGTAGACAGCGGGGTATCGGCAGATAAGTCTGAGAGTACTAGCAGCGATGACCGTGCCGCTAGGACTTCCGGGGGCCCTTCGAATGAGGTTATAAATGCTGCTCCTTCGAGCAGCAATGTGCGGGCGATTCTGCTAAACATACGACGTCCGAAACGCGGTCGGAACTACAGAAAACGTAAAACACCCGACAGAGACTCTGATAGCAATGACTCATCTAGAGATTCAGATGATTTGTCCCCTGAAGAGAGCACTGTTGACATGAGCATGAATAGGACTAGAAGTAGCAGTAAAGATAACAGTAATTCAGAAGAAAGTGATGATTTGCAGAGGTTTATGGCAACTTTATCAGATGCCGGTAGTGGGTAAGTTATCTATCATGTTATTTTAAAGAAATATTGAAAACCTAAAATAATTACTCAATAAAGGAAAGGAAACATTGCAGATTAATTAAAATTTATTACAACATGATTTAAGGAATGTAAAGTGACCTAGCTATTGTAGTAAGCCAATGAAATCCGTGCCTGGCATAAATAAGTTGAAACGTCCAAAATGGTGATTTTACTGGGCAGCAGTTTTAAAGTTTGACATCTGCTGGTAAATCAGTGTATTTAGGGCCTGTTTCACAATCGCTGAGTAAAGTTCTGGGTAAGCTACTTCGACCCTATCTGCTCAGTAAACTATTTTTCAGGTTTCACAATCCCTGAGTAGGGTTAATCACCACTTTATCTGCTCGTTAAGTTAATCATCGGATGCACTGCCATGTAGCCTTTTACTTGACAAGTAAATTTAAAAAGATAACCTCAAATACGTCATTTCCAAATTTTCATCAACAAGAAGTTATTTTATTATTTAAATGGAAAGTTTTGCAGTCATTGTAAAATAACACAATGTTCTTAGTGGTAAATTCAATGCAAACAAAATCACCACACAAAAAGAACCAAACGTCGGCAAATTTGACATTTGTCATTTACTGACTAACTGACGTTGACTCGACATAGACTTTTTGTTGAAACCTCGCTGCATTCCATTCTTACAGAAACATTGCTTTTAGAGAAGGTGAAATGACTCATTTACATTACAGTGTAAACATTTTTTGTAGGAATTTATTATTTTTATTACTTATAATCATAACAAAAAATATTTTTAATGATAATTCTGTGATTACTATACTTTATAGAAACACATAAACACATAACCTTGAAACGAAACGTAACTTGTAAGTAAGTATTAATTATATAATCTTCACTTTAATTTACTGATTGGATGATTGTGAAATGCAAAGAAAGTTAACGAAAGGATTTAACCTCTATGTAATTAACTCGTTGAGTAACAACTTAAGCCTTTACTTAATGATTGTGAAACAGACCCTTAATGTATTAATGCCATTACCTTTAATTATGGGTATTTTTTATCAATCTTTCGAACGGTATCAGTAGAATTACTAAATTCATTTAATTTTTTGATATATAAGACATCAATTTGTGCACCGATGACATGTCAACTTATTCACCGTCATATTAGGGGTATTTGTTAAGCAAAAATAATTAAATTGATTAAAAGCTTTATCAATTTATAATTCAAAAACAAACACAATTTTAAATATAATCCTTTCTGGTAAAAAGATAAGTTTTTTTACTGTAGTTTCATTTTTAAGCCGTTCAGTTCATCAGTTAGGTTTATGTATCCAGTAATGTCTCATCCATTAATTAAGGAGATCCAATAAAACCTTTTTTTTTTTATCTTCGCTAACTGATGTTTAAATTTGATTTAAGCTACAAGATTCCAAGCTGGACTTTCATAGTTTCTTGATTTTAATCAAGAATTGCTATCCAAGGTTTATTTTAAACTGAATAGTTTCATTTATTTTATTTTTTTATTAATATTTTCTTGCAAATTTAAAAGCGCTTCTATAATCGAACTTAATGCCACATGGCAATCTCTGACAGTCGACCATAGAGCTAATGTAACCTTCTGATAGGTTGCCAAATAAAATTATCATCTGTCACATTGTTTATTATTTAGATATTCTTAACGGCCCTTTTTGGTTTTGAATTTTGATTAATCCAAAAAACCTTCCAAGGTCATGAGTACAATCTTAGAATTTTTTTATGCAAATAAATTCCTTGAATAAACATTTTTAGATTGTCTTAGGTGGGACTTGGTTGTGGGTTCGGGCCCCAATCAAGTTAGTGTTGACGAATTTATTCAAGGCTTTTACGCTGTGAGCCGACGGTGTTTCATCAATGTTTTTGTGATGTAACTCCAACCTAAATGTTTCGAGACGGTTTTTTAAGCAAATTAATTGCTGGTGTACATAGAAAATACAATTCCTTTATTAAACTTTTTTTGATTGTCTTAGGTGGGACTTGATGGTATTCAAGTCCCACTTAAGGCAAAAGAAAGACTTTATTTAATTTAAGGAAAATTTATTAAATTTTCTGTTCAGTTGTTTCAGTGTTTTTTCTATAAGTTTCCTGTTGCGTGATCGCAACACCATGGCAACAAAGTTCTTGAATAAATTTTCTAAGCTTTATCTATTTCGAATGAAGAATAATATTGATTTGTTTGTAATAGATTTCGCATGTTAAATACCTTTATACAGCTACTTTACGAGACATAACCGATTACAATTTTAATTAGCTTCATCATAATACACATTTAGAATAAATAATAATATTATACTTTTACATAAAAACGTTTAATTTTAATTAATTTTATCTTAACTAAGTAAGTATCAACCATTATTTCTTCTTGTTAACAAGTACCTATTTAATACTAAAAAGTTTTTTGAGTAGGTAATTATGCTTAAAATGTTAAATTTAATTAATACAGACTTTTAATCTTAATTTATAGTCACTTTTAAATCTTAATCACAGGATCAATTTTGAACAACTACACATATTATATTTAAATTGCCAGGCTTGAAGCGGAAATAACTTGACAGCTCAACATATCAAGCTTTGAGTTAACGTTTAATAGGGTTCTATTTTGATAACTCATTTTGTCCAATATTTTTAACGGGTTCAGAACGGGCAAAATGCAATAAGTTCAGATGTCAACTTTTATTTATTTGTCTCGTATCGTTTTTGATTAGATATGTCGTTTTATATCAAAAAGTTTACATAAAGTTGAGATGTTCAAAAACGCACATGCAATTATTTTTTACTTTTTGACATATTAGGATTTTTTTTTTTTTTTCACCAGAAGGGTCCTAAGCATAGGAAGCAAATAGATTGATAAAAAAAATTTCATGCATCTCGACTTATCAATGTTTTCGCGTCAGGCACGGAAATAATGTCAGCAATGATTACAAAAAAAAAAACATTTTGATAATAATTTTGAGAAAACTGCAAAAAGGCAAAAGCCACAAAGCAGTTTTTATTCAATGAATAATTTGACTAATAAAATCCACAGCTCAAGTTCATCAGACAGCAATGACACATCTGGCACTGAAGACATGGTGCACATACAGTCTGATGATACCGACACAGATAATGATGATCCCTGGGTGGACCGTTCTAATACCCAAAATGAGGATGAAGACCGTGGCACCCCACCCGGTGTGCTTCTTAAAACGCGACCTAAGCATAACTATTTGATGTTAAGGGGTAAGTCTGTAGATCTTGAATCCTACATGGTAGGGATCCGGTAACAGTTGAATTGCTATCATTATTAACTACCTAGGTAACATCTAGTACAAAGTAGCAAAGTAGTTATAAGTATTAGCTAAAAGTAATGCATATCATGGTGAACCAACACCAAAGGGACATTTATCAGTGGATTGGTTGAGTTTGATATTAGCATGCTTAATAATGGACCTGTTATATACTCTTCTTTACTTCATTGCTACATCTATAAAATTGTATATTACTTATACAATTTTGTAGAACTTCTAAGTTGATTAAAATATTTTAGAATAGAATAGAACAGAATATATCGACGGTGGAAAGGCGAAAGGCATCAAGCGACATCCAGGGCGATATTTAGTTATATACATAGTTGGAATCAGCGAATTTTTCTACGTCTTTTGAGCCAGGTTTGGTGTAAATCTTTTTTGTCGCTTAACTCCGTCACAAAAACGGCCATCATTTCTAAATGCCCAGAATTATGCGACACAATTTTAATGATTTTTAAAAGTTTTGAATTTCAATTAATTCGCAGGTAGCTTTATGTCATTGGTAGTCACTTGAGGTTTTAATCCTTTCCCACTTTCAGGAACGTGTTACATTTGACTCTTTTTTCCTTGCCTGTAATCTAAGAAGAGCGTTTAAAGCATTTAAAGCATTTTGCCCGGAATTCAACTACAGAAAGCTGTTGCTTAAGCCTTTTTACCTTAATCTTAACAGTAACTCAATGACGATTAAATCTTTCTTCCTAAAAAAACTAAAAAAAATAGTGGTTGTACTAGATGTTAGTTGTGAGTAATTTTACTTTAATCGAGTGTACATTGAAATTTGATTTCAACCCTTTTTTATTTTATTTTATTTTTATTTTTTTATTTTATTTTATTACAAGATCCACAGCTCTAATTACAATAATTAAATTAACTTATTAACTAAATTTACAGCCAATAACGGATCTACTTTTTAAATTTTGTAACTTTATAATCGTCCGACAATCGCATTCCGATTTAAATAACGAATGAATTTAATTTTTAAACAACATCTTTTAGAAATCTTAATAATTTAAACATGGTCAACCTTGATCAACCTTCATTCTTTCTCTGATGTGTCTGTCCGTGTATGGCGCGCGCGCGCCTGTATGTCTGTTTATGTGTGTTTGTATGTACATATTAATTATAAACCATTTATTTTAAGTACTTCAAGAACTTCCTTCCTAAACACATTCTTACTGCTTTAAAATATGTCAGTAATATAAAACTTATTGTTTAAGTTCGATGCAATCGACTGACCAATGCGTTTTGTGCGTAATTAGTTTTAGATTGAATTACGGCGAATAATTTTGTGTGTCTTGTTCTAACTTTGGGGGCACAAAAACTCAATATTTTGGTTGATAGTTCAGCGCTGTCTATATATCCATTACAAATTCCATGTAAAAAGGACATGTCAGCAAGTATACGCCTATCTTTGAGAGTCGTGAGATGATGATAATGACAGGATTCATCATAGTTTTTAAGATGGCTCTGTGACCGATAGTTTAAGTGCTTTATAAATCTTTCTTGCATTTTCTCCAAATCTTGAATATAAATGATATACTGAGGGTTCCAGATTATGCTACAGTATTCCAAAATGCTCCTAACATAAGCGTAATACAGTATTTTTAGGCAACCTATGTCAGAAAAGGGTCGACTAACCCGCAATATGAAACCCAGACTTCTGTACGCTTTGTCTTTGATTAGCTCGGTATGATCAGAAAATGTCAATTTGCAGTCAATGTGAACGCCAAGATCCCTAACACAAGCCGATTGAGTAATTATAACATTATTAATAAAGTATTCATATCTGATTGGATTTTTCTTCCGAGTAAAAGAGATAAAAAAATATTTATTTATATTTATTCCTATTCGATTATTAGTATAATATTTTTCTAGACGATTAAGATCAGCTTGTAGCGCAGTACAATCCATATTATTTTTAACTTTCATAAATATTTTGGTATCGTCAGCATACATCAGGAATCGAGCATGTTCGAAGCAACGACCACGTCATACAGATACGAAGCGTACAGAAGTGGTCCTAGAATGGAACCCTGCGGAACGCCGGAAGGTACCGCAATAAAATCCGAGCAAAATCCTCCTATAACAACCGCTTGTGATCGATTGCGCAAATAAGATTCCATCCATCTAAGCAAGCTACCCCGGATACCAAGTTCGTAAAGTTTACGTAGAAGAATAATGTTATCCACGCGGTCAAACGCCTTCTCAAAATCTGTGTAAATAACATCAACCTGAGACCCACCATTCATGTTACTTAATACGTGATCAACAAATACTCCCAGGTTGGTAGCTGTGGAACGACCCTTCATAAAACCATGCTGCTCTATTGGTATTGAGACATATATTACGGGATATAAAAAATTATGGACGACCCTCTCGAATACTTTGCTCAACACGTTAAGTATAGATTTAGGTCCATAGTTTTCGACTGAAGTCCTCAATCCTTTTTTTATGAATTGGTACTATATTGGCCTTTTTCCATATATTAGGAAAGTACCCATCCTGAAGACACCTGTTGAAAACCCATGACACAGGACCTGATAGAGATTTAGCACATTGAACAAAGAACACAGGAGGAATGCCGTCGCAACCAGCTCCTTTTGTGACGTCAAGATTTTTAAGCAGTTCATAGATAAACTCTTCAGTAACTTTTATATTATGTAATATAGTGTCTGATCTAGGAGCTTTATTTAATGAGTTAACTTGGTATTGATCCGCAGGTACTAAAGTTTCTCTCGAAATAGTTGCTGAATGCAGATCAAATACCCAATGGTGTATCTAACACATTCAGATCATAGGTCATTTGATGGGGATAAGATGAGCCTACTTTTCTCTTAGACTTTATATAAGACCAAAAATATTTTGGATTAGTCTTAATTCTTTATTGCGAGAAACGAATGAATGATTGATAGCACTCGGCCTGCATTTTCTTAATATTCCGTCTAAGATTGCTAAAATGTTCATAATCAATAGGGTTTTTATGACTTTCAATTCACATGAGTCCTATCTTTTTCTTTAATCAATTTTACTATCGCTTTATTATACCAAACTGAGTAAATATATGTACTTGAGTAGCGAGTTTGTGGTACGTAGGTTTGTATTAGAGTGTTTAAAATTGAGTAAAATTTCGTAATTATATGTTCTATGTCACTTTTTTCAAATATAAAATTCCAGTCCTGATTTTCAAGCGATTCGTTAATAATATCGAATTCAGCTCGTTTATATTGATATTTTATGTGAGATTGAGGTTTAATTGATGGAATTAAAACATCTGTGACCACAACAGAAAGAGTCGGATTTAGGGGATCCTGCTTCACTAAAGGCGTAGCTTTCTCGATGGTAACAGACGAATCAGAATAAATTAAGTCTAATGTATTATTACAGTTATTAGTGTAAAAGTTATATTGTGATAAACCAAGAAATGAAGACTCAGTGAACAAATTTGACGCTGCATTTTAAAGTTCGATGGAGCCCTTCCTTAGAATAATTGGTTCCCCATGTTGCCAATCTATGTTAGGAAGGTTGAAGTCGCCCGCGACTAAAAAGTGATCATCGCAGTAGGCCGGTTGATTTCAGAAAGTTGATTTAGAAATATCTGCAATCTAGATAGAATCTGATCATTAGGTGGGATATACACTGTAACAATATGTAGGTCATGCGATGATTGGATAGCTGTAGCAGGGATAGTTACCCATACCGACTCAAGACCCTTACATTGCCACTCGGGTCTGGCGCGTGCCTGTAAATTGGGAGCACACATAATCATTACACCGCCCTCCAACGAACCCTGTTGCTTGAGTATCCAATAGTCTTGATTAATTATAATATTATACGAGTGATTCAGTGCGCTTGCCCAAACGCCGACGAGCTGCCATTGCCATAGACTATCACAGTACTCACACCTGACAGTTCACATTGACATTGACAGGTGACAATGGCATTATCTCTGACAACTCGTGCTTTTGATCCACAGACAAAGAGCCAAAGGTGCCGTCACCTCTCGTTAGGTGTCACTACATCCAACTTCACTCCGACATGTACATGAAAGTTGAATCTTTTAGACCGATACTATTTTTAAGTGCAACGGAATTTGAACCCTTATTCCTTAGTCTAAAAATAGGCCGTTTTAGCTTAACCGACATCTAACTCAGTAAATTATAACCCTAAAGCTAAGCTTATAATTTAATTTTATAGATCGTACTTTAAAACCCATATATTTGTAAGAGTTTTCCCTGTAAAAGCGACAGAGAATTTTTTTCGTGAAAAAAAAACTTTGAATCGCTCTCCTGTAAAGTTGTCAAAATGTCGCTTCATGCCTTTCGCCTTTCGATATGTTTATTTGGCACTTCGAAAAAAGATAAAATTTACAAAAAATAATAGCAATAAATTAGTCGCAACAACCAAAGGCATACTGCGACGCTGATTTTCAGTGGAAGCCCAGGAGGAATAGGTTGAAGAAAGAAAGAAAAAAATGTACAAAACAAATAACACAAATAATTAAAACATGATATTGACAATTCAAAATTAATAGCAAAAATTTAAAATCCAAAAATTTAAATAATCATAAAAATTTTGGTGTTCGAGTTTGAATTTACATGTTTATAGTTAGACAGTTTTTTTAAAAAGTATTAATATATGGTAATAATAAGTGCTTTTTAAGTGCTATGGGATATACAGGGTGTAAAACAACCTAACGCAGATCCTGAAGCTACGTAATTTGAACATCCAACCAAGTCATATTACACAATATTATCGCTGGGAAATGATTTTATTTTTAGGACTCAAAAAAATATAACAATTCATGGCACGCAATGTGCAGCAAAATTACCACTGTGCTACTGTGTATACGTGTGTAGGTACGAGTATGTATATAAGCGTACGAGTTAACGGCCGTGGCGGCCGGCCACGCGAGCCGCGACGCTCGAGGCCGGCGACATACACAATGTTAGGCGGGAAGACAATTTTTATTGCAATTCAAACTGATAACTTCATACAAGAATGATAGGTTTTTTATACGTCTCAATCACTCTAATAATCCTTTCCGAACTGGTCACTGTTTTAAATCTTCAAATCCGCCAATAACATTTTCACGATAAGAAATCTTACAAATCATACTAATTTTCTGGCCATTAACTAAGCTTAATTTCAACTTCGGCCACCGATAAACATACATAAACACAAAAAAATATACGATATTCGAACCCGCAAACACTGTTTTTACAGACCGAGTCACGTATCAATAGACCTCACGTGTTACATATCGAAAATTTAAAACAATAACTTTCAAGTTAAATTGTAGGTACCTAACTTTCGTATACGAGTAACTAAACTACAATAAAGTAGATTTGCAGGTAGGTGAAGGTACCTATTAGATTAAAAACTCCAAACCAAAACAAATTAAAATCTTAGGACGTCGAAAGGCCCGACATTTTAGTCCTTAAACTCACAGCTTAAACTCGTATGACCTAGTTCTCTCAGCTGAAGGGCGCGCGTGGGATGGCTCGCCGCTGTGCGGTGCGCTGGCGCATTCATTGCGTATTGTAAATAAAAAAGCTTTATTATGAATGATATAATGAAAATTATTATTATGTTTGTATGGAGAAAACTTTTAAAATAACCTTTTACAACAGCTTTTGTAATAAAATGAAAAAAAAAATAGACACTTTGACTCTCAATATCTTTGGAACCAGCAATTTCCCAGGTATGGTCCAGAAGAAAAAAATGATCCTATTGATAGGGACAATATGTGGTTTTCGGATCTGCGTTATGATTTTTTACACCCATTATACAGGGTGAAATTTTAACCACTTTCCAAAATTTTTATAGGCGTTCGGTATCGTATTTAGAGTCCATTTATGAAGTAAAAACTTTAACTAGATTGTGGAAGCCGTAGGGATCTCGCATGGCTCAGTGGTTTCAATTTTAAAAGATCAATTGGGCATGAGAAAGCTTTCCGCAAGATGGGTGCCGCGTTTGCTCACAGTCGACCACAAACGCAATCGTGTAACAACTTCACAGGAAGGTTTGGCGTTGTTTAATTGCAATATGGAGGAGTTTTTGCGCCGTTTTGTAACCGTGGACGAAACATGGATCCATCACAACACACCAGAGACCAAACAACAGTCAAAACAGTGGGTTTCTAAGGGTGAATCGACGCCAAAGAAGGCCAAGGTGGGTTTGTCAGCCAATAAAGTTATGGCGACTGTTTTTTGGGATTCACGTGGGATAATCCACATTGACTACCTTCAAAAGGGAAGAACAATCAATGGGGAATATTATGCCAACTTATTGGACCGCTTCAATGACGATTTGAATAAAAACCGACCTCATTTGGCCAAGAAAAAAGTTCTTTTCCACCAAGACAATGCAAGGGTGCACACATGTGCAGTTGCCATGGCAAAAATCCATGAATTGGGCTATGAATTGCTCCCTCATCCACTCTATTCTCCAGATTTGGCTCCGAGTGACTACTTTTTGTTCCCAAACCTGAAGAAATGGCTTGGTGGAAAAAGATTTGACTCCAATGATGAAGTCATCTCGCAAACAAAGGCCTATTTTGAGGACCTCGACAAATCATATTTTTTGGAAGGGATAAAAAAATTGGAGAAGCGTTGGACAAAGTGTATAGAGCTCAAGGGAGACTATGTTGAAAAATAAAATGATTAGTTTATCAAAAAATCTGTGTTTTATTCCAAAAGTCACGGACTTATTGACCCGCCCTCGTATTACTATCTTTCCCTTCCCATTCTTCATAGTTCTACTCACAATCCTTCACTGTTCAGTCTGTCCGCTTATGGAATTCTTTACCCTTGCCTATTAGACAATCCGAGTCCCTTCCTATTTTCAAGACCAGGCTCAAAGCATTTTTCCTGTCGCGATCTCAGCATTAGGTTAGCCATGTCGGTTCGTGTATGTGTGGATGGTTATTTTTATTTATCTTTATTTTAAATGATATATGTATGTGTATGTATATGTATGTATATTATTGTATATATACTGTTCTTCAGGTAGGTGTATGTATTTTAAGTAGGTTTATGTATTATGTGTATTGTATTTTAGTAACATGTATGTTATTGTATCTGTTATACATCGCTTGTCGTGCACAGTGCTACCCCTACTCTACTAAAACTGAATTAGTTTTACCCAAAGGTTGCCTGGTAGAGATCGCTTAAAGCGATAAGGCCGCCTAATTGTACATTTTTCTCTTGTCTGTAATATTTTGTATTCTTGTTTTTTTTTGTGCAATAGAGTGTATTCTATCTATTCTATCTATTGTATTTTGTTTAGTGTTGTTTGAAAAACAAAGCCTTTATAGGATTGCCGATTCGAAAGACATGTCAAATGCGGCATACCATCCAATGCGGCAGTAGCATGATCTACAGGCCCGACGTAGGAAGCCTATTTATATAATATATTTTGCAGGTTTTATTGATTTTAATAGGCCCAGAGGGTTTTAATAAATCAAATTATTTCAGAAATAATAAACCGCGAGATGGGGCTGATGTATCCCTGCGGCACTTCGAAGTCTGATCTGAAGTTCGAGCAGAAGTTCTACGGATCGCTACATGCTGTATATAGGATGGAGAAGCTCCACCACCTACACCAACATAAAGGATGTGTTAATTCGATAAATTTTCACCCACAGGGTAAGTTTTTGTGTTTGTATTTTAATTGTTTACGATATTAAATGATAAAGGAGAATGGGCACCTCTGGGCGGTCGGTGGCCACTAATGAAAGTAGTGATAACTAGGAAAAACTTTTACTACAAACGTTTCGCTGCAATCCATTTAGGAAAAAATATATTTACATGTAAACGTAATGGAATTTCATAGAACATAAAAAAATATATTTCGTGTGTGTAAATGCGTTTTGATAAAACGCTACATCTGAAAACGATGGCAATGCCATCAACACAAAACATATTTTTCACGATATAGATTTCAATTTTTAGGTTCCTAGACCTGTTAAGGTATAAAGGTAGAATCAAAAACTTATGAATAGTATCGTATTTAATGAATGAGATACGCAATGCGTAAAAAAAGTGTTGCTAGGCGGCCGTATCAAAAATTTTAGATTTTTGGCGGACATTTTCTAAGTGCTTTATCTTGACATTTTTGTACTGGGCTATACCGAAAGAAAAAATACGTTATTTGTTTTTTGTCTCGTAGATAAATACTCGTATATTAAAATTTGGAAAGTGGTTAAAATTTCATCCTGTATAGAAGAGCAAGACGTTTACTTGTTACGTGTTCGAATACAATCTAGACATGTAAGGTCCAGGATTTATTATTCCTATATTGTAATTGATCGACAAAGAGACGCAAGAGAAGCTATCGCTCATTATTATTGTTCATGTCTGAGTGGAAGGCCCACAATAGGATGTTCCGCACATGTTATGTGCGAAGTATGGTACTTAGGCTGGGCAAGAAATCAAACTGAAGAGATAAGATTACCAGCAGCAGATTTAAGTGTTATCATAGAGCATGACCACTAAAAATGGATAAATAGGTAGTCTTTTCTATCACATTGTAATGCTATGATTGTTCGATGATTAATAATGTCGTTTTTTAAATGCATTATACAACGTGTTTTAAAAATAAGCACTAACTTTTAAGCAGACGATACATTCGGTGATAACTAAATGATCTGTATTAGGTAACTGGAAATCTTATAGCTATAGAACAAATAGAAGTAAAAGTTTTTATTAAAACATTTAGGTTACAGCCCTAAAAATGATCAATTCTGAAACTTCTAAAACTGAATTCAAAGATCAAAAATGTAGAGTGACGAATTGATTAACCATCATTTTATACCTATTGATTAGTAGAATAATAGATGCGTAGTAAATATCGCTCAAAACATCGATAAAGTTAAACGTATACATCCTTGAAGTTCATTCAGATTCTTCCTAAACTGCACCTTTTACGAACACATTCATATCTTTTGGTACATTATCATTTGTCCAAGACCATCAACGACGAATCAATAGAACATGGTAAATCGTATATCGATAATTTTATTTAATTAACCGAAGCTTTTAAACAAAAATTAATTAAAGTAACTATTTCCATCATCATACTGCGAAAAATCAAAGTTGATAGTCTGCTAAACTGTAAAAAAATAATCTTTGTTCAGTCCACGTGGACTGTCGGCGTTTGCGCAAATAAGAGATCAAGAATTGTAGCACCCGCTACAATCAGATTACGTAACTAGGAGAAAGGGGTGTGCCGGGCAATATGGTCAAAATCTAGCTCCTCTCACATTATTTAAATAATTGCAGTGACGGTTCCGTAGTTTGAGGCGATCGAACAATTATTTTGCTTTTGATTATTTGGCACTTAAGTAGTTGTTGCGAAAGGAACATCCAAAAATAGTAACGATAGTCAAATGAATTATTAGAAACATTATCAAAGCCAAAACAAGTACATGTACCTACGTACCTTAATTTAAAAGTAATTCTTTTTTTAGGCCTAGTTGTCTCAATAAATTTAGTTATCATTACGATGTCGGTATTAGGTTCCTTAGAAAAAAATATGTAGGTACTTTATTTCGTAAGTAATTTTAGTGGCACAATATTACAAGATTTACAAGCAAGCAGCATTTTAAAGAAATTAATAATCTTTGCTTGATTTTAATTTTTAATAAGTATTGGTTAGTTTTTTTTATTATTGATGTATGTTCTTAAATGAAAATTATTATTAATTAATATTAATTCTACTTTGTTGTCACCTCGACGTAGTATTCCTTCGCAGGGGTTTGTTTTTTACTTGTTTGTTAATAGGTACATTTGTTTATACTGTTCGGTGGAGCAATAGTTAGTTAAAAAAAAATTAATAACTGATAGTCTGTAGCAATTTTCTATTTAACAACCTAACGTTACGTATTTTTTTTTATTTTTATGACACACGTTTCAATTGAGGGACCACCTTTAATCGATTGAAACTTGAGTAAGCAAGAAGGAGTCACCATTAATGAAATTAGTTTTACAAATCTTTTACTAAGAATAGCTATTTACAGCAGTTGTAAATTTAAAATAGATTATGAAAATTGGATACCGGTCAGGCACGACTGAGGGTCCACCTTTAACTGAATGTAACTTTCGAGTGCAGACTTTTACAAATAAAAGGTTGAATTTACAATCGTTTGAGAACTTTTACTATGGGCTGACACATTCAAAAGCTCAAAATTCCATGTGGACCCTCAATGGGAACGCACATTATTTAATAATCTACTTAAAATTTACGACTGCTGTAAATGGCTACTCTTAGTAAAATATTATATATACCTACACCGTTATTTACTTTTTAACTTTTAACAGAAATAACATCTACTGATTTAAAACGGACTGGTTGTTTCAAATCTGACATCTAACATTAAAATAAAAAAGTTTATTTATCTTGACAGAAAAATTAACGTGTTTGTTGTTAAAAAAATTCAACGAAATGTGTTTACCAATTACTATTAATTACTTATATTTGATTAAGCCGCTTAACACTTAATTCAGACAATCCTAAGCCTATAAAGTATAAAGGGGATATGTTTTGTTTACTTGAAGGTCTCTGGCTAAGCTATCTCTAGTGTTAGTTAGGCGTGCATTTTCGGGGACAGTAAAAATTTTTTTTTATTAAGAAATGCATAACTTTTGTCACGATCTCTTAAGCCATGACTGACTTTCATAAACCATGTTAAGTTTATCTATAACAGTCACTGACTAGCTATCTTTTGTTTCACTCTGGCACGCTTTTTTTGGGTCAGTCTGGTGGGTACTATTTTAAAACTATAACGGGTGTAAAAAAACCAAACGCTGTTACGAAGACCACGTATTGTCTCCATTACTAGGTTTTTTTTTTCTTCAGGACCACTTCAGAGAAACTGCTGGTTTTGAGGATATTAAGGTTCAAAGTCCCAATTTTTATTTAATTTTATGAATTACATTACATACTATATTAAGGCTATTTAAAAGGCTATTTAAACAATTTTGTCCATTCAAACATAATTAAAAAAAAAAACATTATTACGTTCCTATTTATGTTTTTTTAATTACAATACGCAATCTACGGCTTAACACGGACGGATTTGAACTTAGCAGGCAACACCACCCGTGGCTATACATTGCACGCCATTTATTATAATATTTTTTTGAGTCCTAAAATAAAAAATATTTTCATCAATCACGACTTGGTTTGATGTTCAGATAACTTCAGGGTCTGCGTTAGGTTTTTTATACCCTGTATAATATCACAACCCGTTCCCGCAGGCCACCTCCTTGCGTCAGGGTCGGACGACACGAACGTGGTGGTCTGGGACTGGGCTCGCAACCGGCCCCTGCAGACCCTGAAGACGGGGCACAAGTCGAACGTGTTCCAGAGCAAGTTCCTTCACCTGAACGCTCAGAGTCAGCTCAACATAGTCACCTGCGCTAGGGATGGACAGGTGATGTTCTATTTTTATTGTGACTAGATTTTCTATGAATGAATTAGACGTTATGACGTGCGTACGGAAACTTGTGACCAACAGTGGGATACCAAATAGTCTATGAAACTTCTAATACCTCCAAGAATATCTATGTGTACAAAGTTTCATGATGATGGGTTAAGTAGTTTTCGTGTGAAAGTTTAACAAATCAACTTACATTTACATTTATAATATTAGGCCTGATTTTTCAATCGAATGAATCAGATAAGAAATATTCGTCGAATAAAATACAATATGGCTAATTTGAAAACATTTGACAGCAATAAAATCTGTCGTTGTATACTTATTCAGTCTGATAAGGTTTATCTGACGTTTTAAAAATCAGCCCTTGGTAAGGATACTAGCTTTTGCAGCAATGGGAAATTACCTATGTCCTTCCTCAAGGTCTTATCTTTGTATTATCCGGTTCAAATGCTGTAAGGATTCGACCTTTTGGAGTTGCGTTAAGCGACAGTGATGATTTGTAGGGTCAGAAAAAAAGTCAGGTGCATAATATATTAATCGGTATTTTTTTTAATTTACAAGTGTCAAGGTGACTAAAATTTTAAATAAACATAGTAACTAAGGTGCATAATGAGCACAGAAATTATGCTAATCTTCTAAGTTTTCTACACCACTCATAGCCTTTCCTTCACTCTTTGTTTACACCTGTGGCCTTGACCACGCATTCGGTAATATTATTGTTCTTTAAAAGACGGTGGATAATTTTCGATAACAAATGTCTCAAAATCACTGTTTCTGGTCACTGTCGGCGCTGTCTTTTAACAACAAATTCAATGATTTAAATTTTTTTTTTGCTATTTTAAAATAATCGTTCACACTCATAAGCTTTCAATATTAGTCACACAATTACCAATAATAATATTTTAAAATAGAAATATCCTATGAAGTAGTTTAGGCGGGACAGCGTTGTTACATTTAAACCGATTTAAATTGTTCAGTAAATTCTTTTAATTCTGCAAATAGTGGAACTATTTGGGGGTTTTTTATACACGTTCCAATATTTTAAATTTGCCACCATTACAAGTTTAATATTTATTTTGAGTTAACACCTGTGGGGGTTCATAAGGTTGTACTCGGGATCCTTACATTTACTGATGCTCGCTATGATAGAGATAGGTTACTACAAAAAGTGGTAATACAAAACCGGGCCTAAACCGGGCATGAATGTTTGTTTGACACTCTTTTTATTCGCCAAGTAAAAATGTGTAAATGACTTAAATGTCGTATCACAATTTCACGGACGCATACATTCATAATAAAAAGAAATGTACAATGTTAGACCGTATCTGTTTACTGGAGTATTCAATTTTCAGATTTAATTGGGACCAATTTAAGATGGTTATTGCTTGTCTTTCCCAGGTCCGTCTAGTGCAGTGTGGCCCCAGCGGCGGGGGCGCGTCTCGACGTCGTCTCGCGTCTCACTCTCGCGCCGCACATAAACTCCACGTGTGTGCTCAAGAACCGCACTTGGTAGTTTCCGCCGGCGAAGACGGGCTGGTGATGCAGTGCGACGTGCGTGCTGAACACGTCTCCAGGTAGCGAGCAGTAGCTACTAGTGGTACAGTAGCTATAGATGCAGAACTGGGTCTACATACAGCAGGACGGGCTGAACACGTGGCCAGGTAGCGAGCAGTAGCTACTAGTGGTACAGTAGCTATAAATGCAGAACTGGATCTACATACAGCAGGACGGTCTGAACACGTCTCCAGGTAGCGAGCAGTAGCTACTAGTGGTACAGTAGCTATTGATGCAGAACTGGATCTACATACAGCAGGACGGTCTGAACACGTCTCCAGGTAGCGACCAGTAGCTACTAGTGATACAGTAGCTATAGATGTAGAACTGGATCTAAATACAGCAAGACGGGGTGGTGATGCAGTGCAACGTGCGGGCTGAGCATGTGGCCAGATAGCATAGAGTATTAAATACGAAGTATGCCGATACTAGATGTGCCGGATCGTTCAAAAGGGGAAAAGAGCCTACGCAGATTCGATTCGTATGCCTCAAGGCAGGCGACGAACTGTTCTTTCCGCGATAATAGCGCTTGAAACAGTGCCTAAATATCAGAAATTCATAAAAAACAAGTACATGGTATAAACTCCGAAGCAATTAACTATTGTGGTAGTGACCATGAAAGTTTAAAGCAGTATAAATTGTAGTTCATTTACTCGTTGGATTCGAACTCCACTTGTTCGGACAGTGAGGACATCTTGACTGCACCTAAATAAGTAATTTTTACTAGTGATGTCTATACCACACAACTGTAAGCGATGAGATCTAAATTTTACAGCTCTAAGGCTGGTTTTAGTGTGACACTGACCGTCGGTACGGAATGCTCCGATGTGACCAAAATGTATTAACTTCATAAATCCGCGCGGGCGGTCGTCCGCACGGACCCGTCAGCTTCTCTAAAGCGCTCCTTGAAGTTAATATATTAGTTGGTACAGAGCAATCCGTAACGCCGGTCAGTGTCACTCTAAATGTAACTCCTGTGTTATACTCAATTTGTTTGGTGTTTAGTAAAGAGTATATATCTATCTATCAGGGCCCCAATTCCGCTAATTTACAAATGTCTCAATAGAATCATAATTGCATTGCAATTGTATATTTTGACATTACTACCATAATAAATGTGTCGCTAGTGAATTTGCCACTAGAGGCGCTTGTGTCGCGTGAGGTCCAATAACATTCACTTTTCACTGGTTTTAGCGGGCTTCGTTACATAAATTATAATTTCTTTAATTTACCTGCTGGAAAGTGATCTCCTTCGTAAAATTATCGCAAATATGGATTATTTGGCGATTAATGTGAACGCTTTGAAAGCGGAATTAAGAAAAAGCGATAAAATAGGCGGCCTCAAAGAGCAACTATTTCAGAAGTTAGTTTGTTGATATGAAGATAGTTATTTAAAAATAATAAACTTTAATTAGATTAAAGATTTTAAACTTTGTTTCGGCGCCGATCTAATAAAGTCGCCTTTTACAGCTTTATCTCCGGACCTCAGTCTACAGTGGCGCCAACTGGTGAGCAAAGAAACGGTAGTCCCCATTGGGGCCCTGAACCAGTGCCGGATTTACCATAGGAAGCTGAAAATTTTTGAATTAAGGTTTAGAGTAACTATTCTGTTTCTAGATTGTTCCACGTCAGGGACCGCGGTGTGACGGTGCCCCTGTACAGCGTCGCCGGGCATCCGATCGACGCGAAGGAGCTGGTCGTTGCGGGTCGGGACAAGTTCATACGTGTGTACGACCGCCGCAAGTCGACCAGGCCGATCACCATGTACTGCCCGGCGCATTTCAATGAACAAGTAATAAATAATCTTAATCTATATATATATGGTCATCGCATCACGCTAGAACGGCTGGACCGATTTAGCTAATTCTTTTTTTGTTTAGTTTGTTATTGTCAGGAAAAGGTTCTTATGAAAGAAATAATTAAGAAAATTGCGCGGAAAAATAGAAAATTTAAGAATACTAAATTATTTGTAATGTAACCTTATTGCTTTGGACCAATCTATTGACAATTTAAACTTATTTAATGTATGGCGTTTGACATGACATTGACAGAATGCGTGCTTCGAATATCGTCAAATAGAGGGTTAAAAAAAAACGAATTTTGCACATGGCCAGTAATGTTGCCTGTTCCCGTGTCGAAATACCAAAAAATCTGAACTGAACTAGAAAAAGAAGACAAAGAATGCTGTGTATCGTAAAACATAATATGTAATAAATCAGTTTTTTATTATACCATTTCGGGATAAATATTTATAGTTAGGACAGGATAACGTCTGTCGGGTCCGCTAGTAATAAATAAATGTGGTGACGCTCCGTTGATCTAGTGTTTTAAATACCGCGCCATAATCTCGGAGTCCTGGGTTCGACCCGGTCCGACATCGAACGGGTTTGTGATCAGCAACCCGTATTAGGCAAGCGTGGTGATTATGCCTGTACCCATCATTCCTATAGTAACTTGAATTCAATGATGGAGGCCTTGCCCTGCAGTGGGATGATTATAGGCCGTTACTAAAATAAATGTGGACAACATCACATACAATTAAGAGTTATTTTGTACCATGTACCTTATTTATTATGAGTTCCGATATTTCGGCACTGCTGCAAGCGCCATGATCACGGGAGAACTCCGAGTGAGTGAGTTCTCCTCGTTTTATATTCACTTCAAAAACAAATATTGATTATTTGTTTATAATAATATAAAACTAAATATTCTGTAAATTAGTCTGTCCGTGACCATAAACGCTGTAAAGTGTTCGAAACGTCGGGTTAAATGAATAAATTAAAAAAATAAAGGCGTATTACTATAATCCGTAAACATATCTTTCATTTCAATATACTGTAAATATTTTAAGCGTCTAGCTGTTGCCGTTATTATTATGGCGAAAAAACGGAATTTATTGTATTCCCGTACAATAATCCATTTCAATATTTATTCTCCGTTCAATCAAGTTATAAAAAAAGTTATAGTCATAGCTGTATAATATAGTGTATTTGCCTGCTTCTCTGCGAGCTTGCGTGCATGCGTCTGTATGGTGTTTTGATTATATAAAAACATTGATATAATATCTGAAAATACAATTCCTTGAATAAACATTTCTATTGTCTGTCTGAGCTGAGAGTCGAACTTACAACCTTTTGCTTGCCAGGCGTCTGCTCTTACCATTGAGCTACCCAGACATTTGTTGTGTAGACGAATTCATTCGAGACTTAACGTTGTAAGCCAGCGGAGTTTCATCAATTTAGTACCTCCAACATTTCACTACCAGTTTGTTCATTTTTATAACAGTTTTAAAAACATTATTCCATGTCTACCCAGCCGAATCCAAAGAAGAAGGTGCGCATGGCGATGATGCACCTGACTTGCGCGGTGTACAACCACGACGGCTCCGAGATCCTGGGCTCGTACAACGACGAGGACGTCTACCTGTTCGACGCGAAGGCAGACGTGTACGACAAGTGAGTAGCATGATGCACACCTGTTATACGGGATGACTTTTTATCATCTTAATTTTTTTTTATAGGCGTTCAGTATCGTATTTAGAGCCCATTTATGAAGTAAAAAATGTGAATCAAGTTTTCACCCGAAAATATTTTTCGCAACATAGTTTTCAATTTTTACGGTCCTTAGCCTGTTGAGGTATGAATGAGAAATCAAAAACGTAATGAATCAAAATTTTTTTGGAATTTTTGCGGACCTTTTTGTCTCGTATATTGCTATATTAAAATTTGGAAAGTGGTTAAAATTTCATCCTGTACACACCGTGCATTTTTGACCACCTGACAAACGAAGCCCACGTTGTGTGACTATTATGTATAACATCTTGGTATTATTATTTTTATTTATTTGTTAATTAAAAATAGTCTTAGAAAAATGTAAAAAAATTAGACTATTTATTTCGAGTCATGCTGTTGTGTTGTGACGCACATGGACGTACTATTTTGGTCCTGGATAAATGAACCTTACACATTAACGTCCGTGTGCGTCACAGTGTGTTTCAAAATGTATAGCTGAATCAATATTTGTGTATTAATGTATTTTTTTTTGTAAAAAATATTAAAAATATAACATTTCCAAGATGTATACATAGTGGTTACATAACGTGGGCTTCGTTTGTCAGGCGGTTCAAAATTCATGGGTATAGTTAATGTCATCATCATCATCATCTCGGCCAAACAACGCCTACGGCTGGATATATAGGCCTCCCCAAAGGATCTCCACAACGATAGGTCCCGCGCCACCCGCATCCAACTTACCTTCCCGCGACCGTGGTCGCAATTCCAGAACCTTTCCGCCCCAACGGTCATCAGTTCTTTTCACCCGACTGCATCAGAAAGATGGTTATGTTTTTCGAGAGAATATGTATGTTTGTTTTATGTGTGCATGTATTTATGTTTAACAGCATTGTGGATTTTAACATGTGAGGTCATGAGGTGTCTTTAGATTTGTGTTTGACTGTGGGAGTGACAAAGCGTATTAAAAATCCGGAATGTGAAACGGGAAAATGTCGGAGGCCGGCTCTCCGAGTCTATGGAACGTATCGGTGCGGCGCTAGCACCGCTGTATTCACCCGTAAATAACTAAAAAGTTTGAAATAAAACCATCTTTTGACCTATATTCCCAGTCGCCCCCGCGGGGATTGCCACCGGAGGCAAATGGGAATAAAAATTCCCAATCGCCACCGGCGGTGACTGGGAAGTCATTGCCCTTACTTCAGTTTCGCTGTACATTGCTTTCTCCATTGTAGAGAATAAAAGGATGAGGCAAGTTATTTTAAATCTGCCTCTAAATAGACTATTCAAATAAAGTTTGCAACGTTCGGTGTAGTTATTTTACCTTATAAAATTTGTGATTATTAGGATTATTAAAATTAAAACGGAAAAATAAAAATACAAAGTGCATTGAAATATTTTTTTTATTTTGATTTCGATTTGAATAAACTTGTTAATATTAAAAATGTAAACTGTCATTTTGTATTACAGATAGTCAGACTCTTAAAGACAATAATTAAATTAGGAAAGTTATACATAGTAATCATTAACTTCAGAAATACGTATTATAAACAAGGCTGTAAATATTTATATTCATAGATAACAGACTTTTATTATTATGGTCAATTATTAATTTACCATTTGTTTAACCTTTTTTTGTGGGTGTTACCCACATATATACGATTCTTTCTGTGATTTATGCCTGTAGCCATCATTGCTGTGGTAACATAAATACAACGACACATGCCCTTTGCCCAGCAGTGTAATGATAATAGGCCGTTACTTTACTTTTTTTTCAAGAATCTTAAGCAATGGTTTTCAAACTATCTACTAAATAAAAAAAAATCAGTATGAGTGAACAAAAAACAAGAAAATGATGTATTTTTATGATCTTCGTGGTTTCATTTCATTTTAGTCAGGAATGTTTTGACTTGGTAAAAACTGCTGTTTGTAAACAACCAAATAACACAGTTTTATACTTCTGCAGGTAGTATCGTTTTCATCCTTATTATCTATGAATATTATGTTGATGAAACTCTTTGGCAAATATTTGGCAATAATGCATTAATTTCGTCCAAGTTTGATTTCCATAAAAAAGGTTATAGTGAGTCAATCTTAAAAGATAGACATATACTGTCGCGGACATTTTTTAAATAGGAATAATCTTTCATACATATTTTTGAGTAACATGAACCGTTTACGCAGCGCACAACGGAAGCCTTCAAATATGAATAACTAGCTGTTGCTCGCGACTTCGTCCGCGTCAATTTCTATTATTATGATCACGACTATTTTTGCAACATTTTTCACTCATGCTTCGCTCCTATTGTTCGCAGCGTGATGTTATATAGCCTAAAGCCTTCCTCGATAAATGAACTATCCAACGCAAAAAGATTTTTTCAAATCGAATCAGTACTTCCAGAGATTAGCGCGTTCAAACAAACAAAAAAAAAACTCTTCAGCTTTATAATATTAAGTACTAGCTGTTGCCCGCGACGTCGTCCGCGTCAATATCTGTTTTTCACTGATGCTTCGCTCCTATTGGTCGCAGCGTGATGTAATATAGCCTAAAGCCTTCCTCGATAAATGGACTATCCAACACAAAAAGAAATTTTCAATTCGGACTAGTAATTCCTGAGATTAGCGCGTTCAAACAAACAAACAAACAAACTCTTTAGTTTTATAATATTAGTATAGATTTATTTTCTACCTCTGCAGTTATAGTGAATTTGTTGAAATTTGAATGACCTCAAAAAAAAATTGCTATAATTTCATTTCAACATGTCAAATAATTTTAAATGTGAAATACCCAACAGAGATAATACGAACGAGCTAAAAGACGGCTACACGCGTCGCTACAGTGGCCACCGGAACAGCGCCACGTTTAAAGGAGTCGCCTTCTTCGGTCCGAAAAGCGAGTACGTCGTCTCTGGGTCTGACTGTTCATACATATACATGTGGGAAAAGAAGACCGAGGCTATAGTGCAGTGGATGCAGGGAGACACAAACGGTGTGGTGAGTTACGTGATGTCATAGTAAAAAGTAAAATCGGTTTTATTTCAGAAAATAGGCTCTAGGGCTCTAGGGCCTAGAGCCTATTTTCAGAACGCCTAGAGTCTAGGCGTCTTACGTCTCAATATTTGAACCTACTATTGCTTTAGGACATGTGTGGGCTAGTGCCGAGAAGAAGCAGCTCAAGAAAGTCGGTCTTTTATTGTCTTTTTGGATATTAGGTTTACAAAAAGATACATGCATACGAGCTAGGATAAATAATCCTAGCATGATGCAGTAATTATAGTATAGTAGCCTTTTTTCATTAAAATTATTTTAACATACGATATAAGATCTAATAATTGGAATTCAGCGATAGAATTTAGTAATTGTGTGTAATGTACAAGATGTGTGATATACCTAACAAAGTACAAATTGGAAATTTCAGATAAATACTAGATACATACAAATAACTTTTTAGAATGGTATGTGAAATATTAGATACAAAATACGTCTATGTAGTAAATCGAGTCTAGTTTGATAATTGAAATCATCGTGATGATCGTGCTTCGTGAAGTGGCGTAACACGTCGAGGTTTTTTATATAATATCGGTATTGGATACTAATAAAAACTAATAATGGCATTATCTGTACTGCATGCATTTTTTGAAGAAATTGAGGGCGGTTTTCTTGCATGAAATAGTGTTCAATCAGTGTTAATGCGGGCAGTGTGGTGAAAGTACCTAGGCCGGTGTTAACGAGCTGAAATCATTAGCAAAATAATTTTCATAATCCATATTTAGTTATGGATTTCCGAAAAGTAAAATTTGAGTCTATTAATTTGACGTAAATAAGACTACCCGTAAGTCTACCCGTGACACGAACGCTGTAAAGTGTTTGAAACATCGGCATCAACCGAAATATAATGTAAAACCCTAAGAAACGCTAGGGAAAACGCTATAACGCTTCCGAAAATCGTCATCGTTATCATCTCCATTCTATTTATCATCCTCATCGTCGTCGTAATCATCAACAAAAGCGCTTACATGCCCAAAAAAAACATATTATTATAATATTATTTTTAATCTGTTCTTTACGTAAATAAATTACTAGTGTAAAAAATACAATATCTTAACTGTCTGTGACACACGATAGATATGGGTTTGAGTTCCTTCTCAGGCAGTTGTAATTTATATTCAAGGAATTGTATTTACAAAACATACATTATTTTAATTATTGACTGTGGTCAAATGATTTGAAAACCTATTTGTAGCTGAATACAAATCTTATTTCAGGTGAACTGCATAGAAACACATCCGCGGTTCCCAGTGCTAGCCACGAGCGGTCTCGATAAAGATGTCAAGATATGGATACCCAAGAGCGGAAGCGATCCGAACTATAGTGGAATCGAGAGGGTAAGTTTATCAATTATTTATTATACACAGTGCATTTTCAACCATCTGAAAAACGAAGACCACGTTATGTAACCAACCATTATGAATAGCATTTTCATTGATTATTGATAAAATAAATAACACTGTCATGATGTTATACATAATGGTTACATAAAGTGAGCTTCGTTTTTCAGGTGAAAATATATTAAGGACCGTTTCAGCATAATAAATAGATATTTTTATGTAAAAGAAAAAAACATTATCTATTTTTGGATAAAATCAAAAGCACATTTAAAAAAAAGAAAAGGTAATAAGTGCCAAGGGAACCTTTTTTAGCTCAGCATTAGTCGTGACAGCTAGAGGCTTATCACGACAATGGTTTAGCCTTACCTTACCTTACTTGATTATTTTTAGGTGGTACGCGAGAACAGTGCCTCTGTTCTCCGCAGCCCGCTGTTCCACGACTTCCTGCCGAGCCTGTACAGCGCGTGGCGCGGCGCCGAGGCGAGGCTCTTCAGCGACGCGCCGCCGCGCCACGAGCTCGACGCCAACGTGTGTGCTGCCTTCTGACGACGCAATAAGAGCTACAGTACCGGCGTTACAAGTGCTACAAGATAGGACGGAGAAGACGGCTAGCTTTGACATATACAACGTGCATTTTGAACTTCCTGACAAACGAAGCCCAGTTTTGTAACACCACGACCGCGACGCCACCCCGAAGGCCACGTACGCACCGAACTCGATGCTAACGTATTTATTGCCTTCTGACACTGTTACATGCCAGGACAAAAGAGACAGCTTCCTCTAGCTGTCTCTTTTGTCCTGATGGAATAGTCTGTCAGTACAAATGCGACGCAATCAGACCGCGCCGTAGTGCGCTATGATCCAATGCAATTTAAGAGGACTACTAGAGCTAAGTGCTGCCCCCAATTGGTTTAATTTTATTACTTCTAAACAAAATCAATTCTCAAAAAATAGGAACAGTATCATTTAGTTCTTTATAAAGTCGAATTAGACGCTAACGCCAAAAGCGGCCGCTTTTAGCAATAATTTACCGTACAAAAGAATGCCAGAATGAAAATTAGTTTACAGTGATTCAGTGAATACTAGAGGTTATTCGCTAAAATGATACTTTTCGAGAATTTATTTTGGCTAGAAGTAATAAAATTAAATCAATTGGGGGCAGCACTTGGCTCCAGAAGCTTCGAACTGTGATGCCATCTATGTAGTAGTCTGACCACACCACCTATATGTATGGTAGTACACTATTAAATAGTAAAGTGGAGCCGGCTAACTGCGACGCAATCAGACTTCGACGCCGCCGTCTGTGTAGTAATCTAATGAGTCCCTAGTATGCCGTGTACCAGTACAGCGGGGTCAGCTATTTGCCTTCTGACGCCGCTACAAAGCGCTACACAGCGGCATAGACTTACTGTAACGCAACCAGGCCCCCAATTCCGCTCATTTACAAATGGCTCAATAGAATCGCAATTGCATCTCAATAGTATATTTTGACACATTTATTAAGGTAGTAATGTCAAAATATACGATTGCGATGCAAGCAAATTAGCGAAATTGGGGCCCTGACCGCAATGTGACTGACCACGTCGCTCGTACCTTAGTGCAGTATGGGCTTGCACAGCGGAGTATAGCGGAACCATCTGACACCGTCTGACCGCGATGCCACCTGACCGCGACGAGATATCTGTAGTTGTTTGACCGCTGCGCTAATTTATCAACGTTAGCTACCATGTTTGTACCAAAATGCATAGTTAATAACGTTAAATAATATAAGTCACAAATTGCTCGCGTTTGTAAGGTCATTCATCCAAAAGGTCAAAAAACTAAGAAATATTTTTAACTGCCCGCATAAAACATGAATAAAAAATATTAACTATTAAAAAGATGGCCTATATTTTCCTATTCATATAATTAAAATTTAATTTGATCATAAAATTTAATTGCAGCGTACATGATGTTCGAATTAAAAGATAATCAAGAAACTTATTTTCGTTAATAAGTTTTATTTCGTTTATCTTTCCTACTAGCATGCTATTACTATATATTACCACCACATTATCACAATAGTTTTTTATGACTTATCTTGTATTTAATTATTGATTCTAATACGATAAGATTTAAGAACATTTGAGTATATCAGATTGGAATTAAAGTTGGCTTTTGAGAGAGCCACATTAAAATTATGTAGAAAAACTTGTGTATGATAAATTGATTTCAAAATTTAGTCTGATTTAGAAAATGATAATTGATACTAAAGAATTATGTATCTCAACCAAACGTTTTTGATGTTACGAAATGTAATCTATTAGAATTGTTATAATTGCTAATAAATGTTTATGATGTTTTTAATTTAATCCATTCTTTCCAAGAATGTTCAATAGAGTATATCTTTAAAATGTGCCGTTAAATTAATGGCATAGGTCTCAAAATGTTTCTTAACCACTTCGGCTTTTCGGGGAAAAACATATCAAGGAAACCACGGCGCCTTAGGGTCTACTAACAATGTTCTCATCTCATTTTATAATACTTACTGCACGGCATCTGTTTTCATCGTATCAATAGGCGGCGTCTCTCTGATTCTCGTCGTTTCCCGTTAATACTTTGAGAAACTATTTCAGCTATAGTTTCATACATAAATTGTGTAAATTTTAGACAGAAGGCTACACAACACCATAACCAGGAAAAATTATCGTCAATATCATATAAAACACGTGTGCGTTACGCCAGCGGAAAAGTATCGAATTTCTTGGCTTTAACCACACACACAATTAGCGTGTCAGCTCGTGTAATTGTGCACGAAATTTTGAATTTGTGCATGCAACCCCTATGGAGATATTCGTAAAAAACACTTTCCGCTGCAGTAACGTTACCGCAGCGGCACCTTTTTTTTCCTGAAGACTTTTCTGAAAACAAATTAGCCAGGGAATTAGAGCGTGTTTATGTTACATTTGTGCGCCTCAAGGTTTTGTAGTTATTCAAAATGCCGCTGGAGTAACGTTTGCGTAGTTTCTAATTATCAAGAACGGTAAAACGCACAAACTTCATTTTTTTACACACGATGTGATGAATTTGTGCGTGATATGAGCAAAAACAGAATTCAAAAAACCGGCCATGTGCGAGTCGGTCTCGCGCACTGAGGGTTCCGTACCAAGTTTAACTAAAATACCACAATATTTTGATGACTGCAAAAATAACTTTGTTTTTCATAGTGTTTGTATGAAGGTCAAAGTTATGTTGGCCGTTGTTGCCGAAAGTTTTTGTTAGGATCTACATTATGTATTTTTTCCAAAATTTTCACTTGCTTATTTTAAAAGTTAGAGGGGTGGGGGGGACACTCATGTTACCACTTTGGAAGCGTCTATCTTCCAAATGTTAGACTTTTGGAAAAAATGGTTTTAAGAACCTCTATGTCTTTTTAAAAGACCTATCCATAGATACCACATAGGTATAGGTTTGAGTAAAAAAAATTGTTTTAGTTCTATGTATGGGAAGCCCCCCTTAAATATCATTATTTTTTATTTTTTGTATGATAATCGTTAAGCGGTCAATAGGATACACCTACCTACCAAGTTTTAACTGTGTCATGCTAATACTTTCAGAATAAAGTGGCTATGACATACGGACGGACAGCAGACTTGACGAATCTATAAGGATTCCGTTTTTTGCCATTTGGCAACGGAACCCTAAAAAAAGGCACCGGTGAGAAGATACAAAATAAAATAAAATAAACTATAATCGGCCCTAGCACTGTAAATAGGAGTCTAACCCCCGTATTTATAAAGAAGTAATTACTTATTGCTTAAGAAAGTCATAACTTAAAGTGTTTATACCTAGTGCTTAAGTGAAAGAAATTGATCACCATTAATAGTCATATTATTTGGCTGAAAATGCTAACTTTTGGTAGTTATAACTTATAGTGATTTCTTGATTAAGGCATACAAATTGTCTCTCAAGTAATTACTTGTAGTCAAGTAATTACTTATACTATGCACCACTGTCAATAATACATCTCTATGACTCCTTTTTACAGTGCTAGAGCCGATTCTAGTTTATTTTATTTTATTTTGTATCTTCTAACCAGTGACTTTTTTTAAAATTCTGTTTTTGCTCATATCACGCACAAATTCATCACATCGTGTGTAAAAAAATGAAGTTTGTGCGTTTTACCGTTCTTGATATATAGAAACTACGCAAACGTTACTCCAGCGGCATTTTGAATAACTTAAAAACCTTGAGGCGCACAAATGTAAGATAAACACGCACATTTATAGCACGTTATACTCTAATTCCCTGGCTAATTTGTTCTCAGAAAAGTCTTCAGGAAAAAAAAAAAGGTGCCGCTGCGGTAACGTTACTGCAGCGGAAAGTGTTTTTTGCGAATATCTCCATCTGGGGTGGCATGCACAAATTCAAAATTTTGTGCACAATTACACGAGCTGACACTCTAATTATGTGTGTGGTTAAAGTCAAGAAATTCTATACTTTTCCGCTGGCGTAACGCACACATAAAACACAAATCTTCAAGTATCAACGATTGAGGCGCCATTTGTTTGCACAGAAAGAAAGAAAGCACTGTAGGTACTTGTTATGCTTATGTAAACGAAATAAAATATAGTGTTTTTATATTATAATTTTGCAGTTTTTTATAATGGATGATAATTAGTGTAAAGTACAGTCAACAGTGCATCGTACGTACCATAAATGTAAAATGTCCCTAATCTATTTTCGACCTAAGGCTTACATGTAGAAATCAATATTATTTGCAATTTCGACGTTATGCGATAGTTTGATGAACTGTAGGACTGTACTATTGTTTTTTTTATATTAGTCTGAAAATTTTAAGTAAACAAGTAACTTGGTTTCTAATTTTAACGAAACACTGGTGTATTCGTTAGATTATTTGTTATAAAAGTAATGTAACAAAAAACTTGGCAAGCCTGTGATATACTAATCTGAAAGATGTTTCAACTAACATCTATTGAATATCTTTTTGTACCATTATAGTGTATATTAATTTTTTCAACTATCAAAATTGGACAGTTGTAATGGTTTATGGTAGAAACATGTTTAATATAGTTAATAGTAGTTCATTGTATTTATATCTTAAGTGTACATTGCTTTGTTTCATGTTCTTATATGATGTTATATTTAATTGTGTTATTAAAGATTTTTGGTAGAAAACATGCATGCCTTCGTTTTAGAATATTATTTTGCTCTTGCAAAATGAGTAGGTGAGTAGATACCATTTTTTTTACAATGATGTTACCTAAATGAAGAAAGAAATAACGTCGTTGATTTATAATATTAATTTAACATTTACTGCTTTGCATATTATTGGTTTTCATTTACTGCTCAAATATAAAAATGAACTTATTGATGAAGAACTCCCAAAGGGTATTTAAAATGCAGATTGCATAAGAATTTTGAATGCGAAAGTTTTTTTTTTATATGCTATTTGTTCTTCCAAAGAAAATCTACTGTTTAATCAATGTACTCCACAAATGAAAGTTACCTATTAAAATAGGATTTTCCATAATTAATCAGAAAGTAAATATAATATTATGTATACAAAATGATTGCATGGTATTAAAAATTACCATGCACTCATCATACATGGTAGTAGAAACTGCCACTTGTTCATTAATATGAGTATGTGGTAGTTTTAGTTACTTAAGTAGTAAATATTTGAAAAAATACCACGTTCGGATATTTCAAATTTCAAGTCAGTCAGATATAATTTTGTCACGTACAAAATTAATATCAAGTAGGTAACTACATACTTGTAAATGTTACACATTTGTATATAGATACAAGTGCAACTTACCTACATATTTAGGAGTACCATGTCAGTAATAATAATTTGACGGGCAGGCTCCGTTTGGTAATGCCGTTTTAAAGTAATTTTTATAACACAAAATCATTTTACAGTACAGTAAATAACATTAAACTCATAACATGTCAATGCCTTATCATTTACTTAAAAACTATACATCAAAATGTGAAAGCACCTAATTAAATGTGGTGTGCTGTGAAAGTAAATAAGTAATTATCATTAATTAGTTACTTACTAAATGATTATTTCTTAACTAAATAATTAGTAATAACATATAAACCTAACCTACACCTGTATTAACCTAATCCAAAAATCTTAGTATAACGTAACTTACATAATAATTCTTCCAAAATTCGCGTTGTCATAAAATCACAAATAACTGTGTTTTTCTAACATTTTATTTACAGATATTTTTTATTATAATTTTTCAATGTTTTACTTTCGTTGTATTGTAATAAAATTCTAACTAAATAAAATAACTATTCTTTTAGACAGTCGAGATTTCAATGTTTACAAAACTTTTAAGTAGTAATTGATTTAACGATGCATAACTAATTTAGTAAATGTGTATTTTGTGTCATATTTTGTTGGTTGTAAAAATTAAATAGCAGACATTTTTTATAGGTAGGTACTGCAGAACCTAAAAAGGGTGACTTTGTATGTACTTTAATGTACTTCCAGTGTAACGAAATCTATTAAATGGGACAGGCAGGCGTCACGAGGCCATTTGTTGTAAACTATTAAGTATTTATTTTATTATTATTACTCGGGAGGTGAGATGTATGTTTAGCATAAAATATGTAACATTAGTCCCAATTGTGTAAATAAATGATAATTTTAAATATTTCTCTCCTGTTTTATTTTGATAGTAGGTATTTTATTTTTATAAAAATATAAAATTAAATTCATCACATAATTACATAGTGTCAGTACTGTCAGTCAATAATTAATTTTCCATCATGGATTTTTTTTAATAACTTTTAGTTTCCCGCCATTTTGCAGCAACACTGTAGCGCCATACCGTGTTACTATTCCAAACTAATCAATGGCGCCGTGACCAAACATTTGAAGTTTTTAGTAAAATGAGGGCCGGAGACACAAAAATAAGAACACTGTTTCATTCCCATTTGGATTTAAAACAACATTGATTATGTATTTTAAGTCTCAGTTGAGTGAAAATCTAAATATAGTTAATCACTTTTACCCACATGCTCGCCATAGGTTGTTAATAGGCGGCGCTCTCAACCAATCGGAGGTGAGGCGTACAGAAGCCCGCGCCATCTTCGTTTTCAAACTATCTCGCCGCTCGCTCACTCGCTCAGTCAGTCAGTCGCGCGTCGGATCCGGAGAATCAAACAACTCGTCTATTTCTAGTAAATTAACACACCAAAATCAGAACAATCATGAGCACCAATGAAAATAACAGTGAAGTGGCCGTGGACAAGGTCGGCGAAGAGAAATCGGACGCAAAAAGTGATCTGAAAGGAGCCAAAAGGGCGGCAGAGGTGAGTGCACATGTCAAACAAAATGTATTCATTTAATCGCTCGCCATTTTATTGAACGCTATAATAGACTGTATTACGTTAATTTACCTATGTCTAATAGATTTGTAGAAATTTCCACGTGGTATATTAGATATTGACGCTTCACTAGCAAGTGTTAAAATATGCCACCGAACCGGCATATTTTTGGATGTCAGTTCTGACGAGTTGAGCGTTTTAGCGTGTGTGAGGTAATCGATGAGTCAATGCCATGATGTCTTATGGTGCTGTATTTGATATATTCACGGGTTGTAAACTTATCACGACTGCGATTAGGTATAGTTCCATAGCTTTGTTTACCCGTTTTCAATACTACAGCATGACCTTGGCAGAAAAAAAAACATGGCGCGAGAATGTTGAAACGCTGCCTGTTTGATGTAGATATTGTTAAAAATAATAATCATGATATTCTGATATTCTCGGATTGTTCTTATAACGCTGACCTATTGTGTATGGTGGGTTGTTGTATACTTTCCCAGGTACATTGTTCATGATAGCGTGACGCTAGACGGATGGGTAATATGGCCGGCAAATGTCAGTAGTAGTAAGCACTAGAGTCGCCGCGTAAATGTTTGACTAAGCTTATCTACGAGATTGTATGTAGTCACTTTGGACTATATTACGATAATCGAGTGTGCCATGATGCTAGCTTTCATTTGCACAATAAATTGTTACCTATTTTATTTCGGTCGTGTACACTGAAAACTAGTCAATGACCCGGTGTTATTTGCATGCATGTAGGTGTTTTGTATGTACCTAATATACACTTCCTTTGTTCTACAATAGGCAATATGCCACTTGGTAATAGGCACGTCGTTGTTCGGTGATAACAAATTTAGCGGGAAATCCTAAAATTTTGTAAGCTGAGGAAATAAATTATATTTGCCCTCTTTCTAACCTGCATACCATGCTCGAGGACGCATGGCGTTTGCAGTACAGAAAATAGAGTAAATTGTCTAAAATTTATCAAATTATATTTTATACATGAACTTGCGCGTCTACTTTTATTGTTTTCGTGGAGCTTTGTAGTTTTTGTTAGCTCCCCCGCCTTTACGGCTTCCCAATATGAGCGCGTATATGCGCGGTGACCGCAATTAACTTGCCACGGCAAAATAGGCCGTAAGGCGCCGGCCCGCTTTATACAGTGCTCTTTCCCCCACACATCTAATGACCCACGCTTCTTTATCGTTACGAATCTTTGTCACCTGCGGCTCATTATATCTCACGTAACGTTAGGTGCATTTTCTCGGAAAATTATCTTGTCTGCAAGATTAATTGAAAATCGATTGGCCAATAGCCAGTATTATTACTTGCATGATCTTGAAAATGTCAAGGCACTGTCACACGCGTACGTAGGTAAATATGTGTATGTGTGCTCTTTTTTCCGAGATCAAAACTAAATTCTGATGTCTTTACTTTTTTTTAGGAGAAACATACAGAGGCGAAAAAAGCGCGAAAGGAAGAGAATGGAGGCGGCGGAAATGAAGAGGAGGATAGCGAAGAGGAGATTCTAGAAGGAGTGGGCGACGGAGACGATGACGACGATGAAGAAGTTGAGGGTGAAGAGGGCGAAGAAGATGAGGAAGTATTAGAAGAAGGAGAGGATGACGATCTCGAAGGTATATTGATCAATAGATTACGGATCTACAGCTTAATAAACTGCATTGCTTATTATTTATTATACACACATGTCCCGTTCATGCAATTATGCACTATCTACAAGTCGGCAATTTAAAGGTCACGCAAACTTAATACTGTCTGGTTATTATTCCTTCCAAGTTGTCAAATATGTGGTGGTACATATAATTTTGTGCAAAATAGGTCAAATGAGCCCAATATTGCAAAACGGATTTCGCCTAAATCTGGTATGGCTGGGTCTGTTATCTTTACGCCAAGTAAACTTTGATTACCTATCTCTTTAACTGATAAAACTCTTTTAAACATTGAATACTATCTTGTCAAAAATATACGGTTAGTCGCGCACCTTTATTAGCCCGGCTATTCCTATTGGATTTTGTGGACGTTGCATTATCGCATGATTCGGCCGTCGAATTTGTTTAATATACTATGTTTCTGTTACAGATGAGGAGGTGGAAGAGGAGTTATTAGATGAAGAAGAAGAGGATGACGCGTAATACGGCTCGTGCCTCTAATAAGGACAATGTCACAGTGATGTGTTAGTGGTCTTCGTGACGCCCGCCGCGCGGCCTCGCCTCGCCCCAACTGCCGAGCGAGCCCCAAGTCACCGTTCAACAGTTGAGAACACGCGGGGCCGGCGACGCTCCCACCACAAACGGGTGCACTTCTATTTAAATGACAAATGTAATTAATTAAGTCGAATCCAATGCAGATTTTCATGTTTACAGTGTTTAAGTTGATACCGAAGCTGTATCTTTACTTTTGTATGCTCGTTGATGCGAGCGTGTAATTAAGAAGTAGCAGAATGTTGAATTTTGTCATGAAATGTACAAATGTGTTTTTTAAAGTAAACTTTATCCTAAGTGAAACCCGCTCTGTATTTAGGTTTATCTGTGAGCCCGTAAAATGGTGAAGTTGTGATATTTTTCTACAACAAAAAGTATCAGTTTGTAATAATGATAAAATAATAGATTTAAGGGTGATACGGCAGTACTAATACATTGTAGGAAATAAGCAAATAATCCCTCGATCGTGAGTTATTCCAGACACAATTGAAATCGATTGTTATCGTGGCACCCGAGTGCCTCCTGGGGGTTGAGGGATTAAGTCACAAAGCTCAATTCTTCATTTTTTGTTGTTGATGAGAGTTTGTGTGTACATATTTAGCGTAAGTAAAGCCTGTGATTTTATGATCAGTTATTGTAACTTAGTGTGATTGTTGCATTCACGTTCAAATAAAAATTGATTATTTTTCGCTAAACTTTGCTTCGTCACGTTTCGATTACACAATCGCCCCCCTCGTACAACTCGTTACTACCATGGGCCGAAAGTAGATAATGAATTTTAATAATTATATTAGTGGTAGGGGTTGAGATTGACGCTCGTCCAAGGGTATCGGGTTGTACGAGGCGGCTGCATCTTTCAGTCAGTAACCTCCGTACTCGGGACGCCGTATTTCACTTGACAGTTTTTATTAGAAAAACATCACAATTTTGCCATTATCTCGTGCACATCGCGCACCGGCCGCTGGCTTTCCGAACGACTGATAAAGAGAGCGCGTCGGCCGTCGCGCCGCGATAGCGAACATTATAAAACCGGCCTGTAATTTTTGTCCATAATTGTTAATTAGGATTAGAACCTTCAGTTCGGTATTCCAGTGTCTCACGGTGTGGAATAAGAGATTCCTAGGTTAAAACTTAGTGTTTAGGATGTACGTCATTTTGTATGAAAGGACGCTAAGGGAGAAGTGGCGTGGGGCAGGCGCGCGGGTACCGCGTGGCCTCGTTCGATTTGCCGCGGCGTGGGTCCCCTCGCCCCGCGCCTCCGATGCCGCGCCGCCGCTCGCCCCGTACCACGGCATGCCAACGCGTTCCCGAGCGTGGAAAATCACCCGTCGCGAGATTACATCGCTGGCTTGCCGTCGGCTCGGCCAGCGATGAAACTACGCAAAGCGGACGCGCGCCTTTCCAACTAGACGCCGTTATTATTACGAGTGTTTTGATACTTCATGTTGAATCAGTTTTCACTCCGTTCAGTCTTACGCGGGGAGGCGAGTCGTTACGACAGATTTGGAATAAATTACCTGTCGTTTACGCAACTCGCAGCCCTCGCGGTGGACGTTAATGATATGCATTTAGCGGATATTCTATCGGCGATTGAATACCAAAGGGAGCAAACTTCTTTTTGATTAGATAAAACCATCATTGAAATCAATAAGAAAATAACCTCACGAGTAAATCCTATTGTCCCCGCCTTTTCATTTTGTGGTAAGAATGAGCTGTAGCATACTGTGTACGATGTACGACTATGTGAATACCTTAGTACGATTTTATTTATTTGTGATGTTGAACACTATTGATTTTCTACAATGGACGAAATGTAAATACAACCGATTTTAAGTAAAACGTTATTTTGTTTTTGATGCTTATTTATTTGACCCAAAAGTATCCACAATGATGCGATAATATTTTAAGATTGCGTTATAAAAATAAGTATGGCGCGGCGACTGAATACTTCGAGTCAAGAAATTAATACAGGCGTCGTTCACACTACGCCGGAAATTACAAAGAAATAGTTTTCTCAAATTAATTACGGTCTAATTTGTGTGACGTTATGTCAAAAATAGTTACCTATTTACCAAAATAATGGTCGTTCAATAAATGAATTCCAATTTACTACCTATTAAAAAAGCACAAAGTTTAGTATACAGCTGCCTACATTTATAGAACAAAAGACGCCCATGTTTTGTGATAGGTTGCAGTTTTCTTATGGTCATACACACATAGGTACTTACATGCATTTCGCACGTACAAGCAATTACTCCTATTTCACAACCACACCCTTTTTGACAGATGTGCACATGGGGGGAGCAGACACCCCACTTCCGCAGTAATTGCTTGGTAAAAAAATAATTGACCTACATAAAAAAATATTCGAAAAAAAGATACAGCTTTTCAACGTATGTACTTACAGTAGGAAAAAAATGTTGGTAAGTACATACCTATCTCCTAAAGCCATACAAATACTGGCTCAAGGTTGTTCCACCAGTAGGAAACTACGAAGCTTATCAATATTTAATGCTAAAGCTATGTTGTAAGTATAGGTTTTTAAACTTTCTTGATGCATTGTTACACATAAAACTTATCACTGAACCGGGATTTACAATGCAATGTTATAATTTATAGGTAAAATCGTATTTACGATTATAAATACGATTTATAATCGTAAATACGATTTATAATCGTAAATACGAATAAATACGATTTATAATCGTAAATACGATTTTACCTATAAATTATAACATTGCATTGTAAATCCCGGTTCAGTGATAAGTTTTATTACAGTGTTGTAACGGTATAATAAATACTTAGGTATGTAAATAAGAAGAATAAGAATAAGAATAAGAATAATTTATTTGCTCTTGAATGAGGTACACCAGGATGACAGATAACATATTACAATAGAATCACTCATCCAGCCATATGAAGCAGCATGCAAATACATAATTAAAATTTTAATCAATTTAAATGTCATTAATAAAACAAATTAAATATTAAATTAGATTAAAAGCACAGATGTATAAAGTATGTCAAACCAATAATAATAATAAAATTCAAATTTAAAGTCACAGTAATATTTTAGATAGGAATTAAATGTCAGTTATACAGGAATCAAAATTTATATGTCAGATAATCTTTTATTGAATAAAAACAGCCGCTAACCAATAAATTAAATAATTGACGATTAAATAAGCTTCCCTTAAGTTCTTTTATTCGATCCGGTAATTTATTGTAAATAGTAACAGCCATGGCGTAGCAATTACGACCGTACAAAGCCGATCTTGATACGGGTTGTGCTAGCCTGTTTTTATGTCTGGCACTATACTTGTAAACATCTTCAAATTTCGCGAATAGTTTAGGATAGGTTTTGACGAACTTACAAATCTCAAAAATATATAAACTAGGAAGTGTAAGAATCCTATGTTCCCTAAATATTGTTTTGTGTAAATGTTCCTTTACTTCCACGTGAATGAGATAGTAGCGACATCTAGATAATGGCATTACTCAACAAAATGGCCGGCCGAAGTGTAGACTCACTGTTCGTAGAATTCATAATTATTCGTCTAGATAGATGGCGCCATAGTTGAATTACGCGCCTTATTTTGAAAATACTTGTTGACTTCCTAAAAATGATGCAGATTTTATATTTCTAGAAGTAGAATGTTATGGGAAACAAAATGACCAAGGTACCAGACGTCTAGTTTTTGTAAGAAACTGGATTTTTAAACAAAATTTTGAAAACAACTATTAAAAAGAGACTAAACTTACCTAGCTCTTTGTTTTATCCAATAAAACACATGTAGAAACTTTCAATTATGTTGCAATTAATATCATGTATGAAAAGATTTTACTGAAAAACCACTCTTTATAAAATCATACAAGATTTGCCACAAAGTGAGGCACTGATAAAGTTTCCGAGAGGTTATGTTATTCATAGAAATCTTACAAATTCTTTTACACACTACATCACACCATTTTATAAATTTAGGCACAGAAGTCACTGAACCATTGAATAAATAAATTAATAAAATAATATTCATTCATATTTTTACTGATCGGTTACACAGAAAAAAGTTTCGGCCATCATCAGCAGCAGAACAAATAATTTCATGGCAGGCAGCCCGGAGCTGCCGAGCCGGGCAGCTACTGTTAAAAATCGAATTAGTCAATGAGGGTTCGAACATTGACAAACAGAAAAACTGTACTGACTGCCGTTTCCGCTTTCCGTTTCGCTCGCAAATCGCAATGATTTTCTATTATAATATGTTTTAATGCTCAATACAATTTTTAATGTGAAATACAATACAAATTATGATGCTAACTTAAATTGCCATTTTTAATTTTTTAGAAAATGCTTTTATTACAGTAACTACATACCGGAAACAATTTTAATACAGCACTGCCGGAAATAAGATTTTCAAGCAAATCTCTGTGAGTTCAAAATACTGATATCTAAAAATACCATAATAGTATGAATGAGGGATATGTTGATCTTTATTGTTTTGCTTTGCTAATTGTTGTAACATAGATCCTAATATAAACTTGTTGGTGCTAAAATACGTGTAATATATTTCTTTATGTAGACTAAGTATTATAGTCAACGATTGTAACTAAGTGCATAAAAAATGCTAAATATCCTATAAACGACGTATTCCACTAAGAGCACCCGCCCGAATAGCACCTGCGCGAATAGCACCTGGCCTTGTCCTATCGATATTTGGTGCTATTCGTGGATACAAATTTCTTTTTACATTTTTGTCCACGAACAACACCTACAACAGCCTAGTGCTGAGCTTTAGGTTGGTAGGCTGTCTACTGTCTATCAAATACATATTAGCAGCTGCTAACAAGTATTTGATAGACAGGACGTTGTTAAATGAAAGATATCGATAAAAACACTTGAACGTATATTAATACAAAACTTTCGTTCATACGAATCTTTCATTTGATAACGTCCTGTCTATCAAATACAGCTATGTTGTAGGTGCTGTTCGTGGACAAATAAGTAAAAATAAATTTGAATCCACGAAGAGCACTAAATATCGATTGGTGCTCTGGGACTAGGCCAGGTGCTACTCGGGCGGGTGCTCTAAGTGAATTACGTCCTATAAACGTACAGATACTCAATGAGATTTAGTATCCCATTTTACATTTTCCAACTACCTGAAATACATCCCCAGTGCGGGATACAAAAACGCTATTATTAAAAAAAACTGAGTTGAACATAATTGACATTATTTTGTAAATATTTTCACTTTATTGGGTCATCATCAGCCCATATTGGGAGTAATTGGGCCAGTCCCAGACATAGGGTCTTTAAAAGGGGGATTTTGCCATAACTGCCACGCTTAACGGGCAGGTTGGCTTGATGATCACAGTATTCACAGTGTATGGTGGAGTGAAGTCGCTACTGCCAGTTATCTTCTGGCGGTACCTACTGCTTTAATCGCCATTTGCCTCTTACGATACAAACTTACAGGAATACAAGTGGTGGTCCTATTAATGTTTGTGCCAGTACTACTACATGACAGTGTCGGGTAACACCGTACCGTACCTACACTATTGATAGTTTTGGCGTAAAAAAGTCTATCGATATTTGAGGTAACTGCAATAGTATTTAAAGCACTATCGATACTATCGACTACTCCGTTAGTTAAATCCCATTGACACGCATCTATTAATATACTACCGTAAAATGGGGTCAATAAAAACGCAGGGGTGAATAGATACAAAACTCAGCAAAGTATTTAAAAGAAAAAAGTTGCCAAATTTTTATTATTTTAATACTTCGCTATCTTTTTTCTTAATATAGCAACATTGGATTGACGTAAGGTTTGACCATGATAGTAAAAAATAATCATAAAGTGAATGTTCGAATGCAGGTGAAAAGAGGTCCTGTAAACTTTACTATTTTTATTGTGAAAGAAAGCATTTTGAGCCAACACAACTTGTTAATATTATTCGTAGGATCCTTGTGACCCAGATTAATGCAAACGTAAGTGCGTTTATGCGTTTAACTTCGAAATATTTGTAAAATTGTAACCAAAGTTATTTCTGTTTTTTTTTGAAGTTAATAGAGTCTGGGAAGGGGCTAATAGATATGTAGTATGGGGTAAATAGATACGAAGTATGAGTTCAAAAGACACGTGAAGGGGTTCTATAGAAACGGGTAAGAGGTGATTAGAAACATAAATGTGTAAGGGCCAATGATATTTAAAAAGTAATAGATATGTTACATGCGCTCTCAATATGCGTCCCTAAAACGTCACAATTGTGACGTCTTTTCAAATCCATGAAAGAGAAAGTAATTGTTCTTTTCACGAGTATGACAAGGACAAAATAAGAATTACGCATGTGTGCAGTTGTTCGCAAGTGGCACAGATATTTCGATAGTTTTGTAAGTGCATAACCTATCTATACTTTTTAAATATTATTATTTTTTTTTTTTTGTTAAAAAAAATTTTTTTTTTGGGAATTTTACGATTTGGGCATTTTAATAATGATGAACTTATATCAAATTGAAAAGATAATTTATTTTAAATAAATAACTACATTGTTAGTAGTGAGCACGATACTGTTACTTAAAATTATAACTTCGTTTTTGTGCAATTAATAAGTACTGAATGATCTCTAAGGTATGAATAAAACGATAATTACCTATATTAAGAAATAATAGTTTTTCGATAAAAAGGTTTTTTTTTTAAATTTTGACTTAATGTTTTATTTTTACGATTACGTGCTTAGCCGCTTCTTAAACAGACATTGTCTGAATTATTTGCCAAGAAGATGTAAGAGGCGTACCTAACGATGACATTTGACTTTTTAGTAATGTGGATATTGCCAACCCTAGCATATTTTTCTATTCACCTCATATCTCGTTTCTATTGACCCATGTTACGGGTAAATAGAAACGACCTATATTTTTGCATTTTGTGCTGTAATTAAAGAATGAATGCCAATTTTGAAGACTAAAATTTGTCAAAACCGCTAAGAGGACTAACGAAAACATTAATAAAATTGACGTTAAAGTTGAAAATTGTGTCTATTCAACCCGTTTTACGGTATTGAAGGTCAACACAGGATGCAATTGGCGATCGTAGTTTGGCCAATGGAGAAGGGAAGACGCTGCTGCCTGTCATCTTCTTCTTGCAGAACTGCTTCAGTCATATATTACGTCTGTAGAAGACGTATCCACACGACACATCTATGTCGATAATCGATACCGATGCCATGGGCGTAGCCAGCCATGGGCTCAGGGTGGGGCAGCAGTATAAAATATGACTAGCAAACTATTCCCACAGTCTTACTCCGGTTACACCCCATAGCACCTTGTATCTTATCATCATCATCATCATAAGCCTATCGCAGTCCACTGCTGGACAAAGGCCTCTCCAGTTGCACGCCACTTAGGTCGATTCTCGGCTTCTCGCATCCAGCTCCTGCCAGCCATCTTGCGCAAATCATCACTCCACCTAGCCTGAGGGTGTCCTACACTACGTTTGCCGAGACACGGTCTCGACTCAAGAACTCGTTTACCCCTGCGGTTGTCGGCTCTGCGGCTAATATGGCCCACTGCCATTCAGCATGCTAATCCGGTGGGCTGTCGGTAACTTTAGTTCCCTGTCGGATCACCTTATTTCTGATTTTATCCCTTAGAGAAACTCCGAGCATAGCTCTTTCCATAGCCCGCTTAGCGACATTGAACTTGTGGACTAGCCGTACCGTCATGTCAGTGTCCACGTTTCGGCTCCGTATGTCATGACGGGTAGGAAGCACTGATTTTTTTTATTTTTTATTTTTTTATTAAGGTTCACCAATGATTGATTACATTGTTTTATAGTATAAGCCTAGTGTACTACTTCATGGACTAAATGTAACAATCTTTTAAGGTAAACACCACTTGCCCACAGAAAGAGAATTACTTATACACAATACAAAACTATTTAACTTTAAACATAATTAAATTAAATATTATAGGTACTATACTTACGTTAAACAAAACAAAATAATTATTTAGGTACTGTTAATTTAAAATTTTCCTGATTTTGGCAAACGAATCCGCGTTAATGTCAACCAGGTCACCAAGTCCATTAATCAATTTAGATAATCTGGGAATTGGAGAATTAGCACCTAGCACTGATTTTCGAAGAGGAAGGCGAAACGGAATAATTGGAGAGCGAGGATACCTGACTGGCACATACAGTTTAAATTTTTGGAGTAATGGGGGGCAGTATATTTTTTGTTGGAAGATTTTAGTTAAAAATGACACGTCCAGTAGAATTCTACGATTTTCTAGCGATGTGATTTTAAAGTACTGCAAGCGTTTGTCGTACGACCGAATTTTCTTATGGATTCCATTTCTGTATGCTAAATTTGCTATAAACTTTTTCTGCAGCATTTCCAATCGCAACGAGTGAGTAGCATAGTGAGGCCTCCAAACGACACTACAGTACTCAACCACACTCCTCACTAGACTATTGAATAATATAATCTTTGCCTGATTATTTTTAAACACCCTGGTGTTACTCAAAACAAAGCCCAACATTCTGTAGGCCCTTTTCGCAATATTTTCTATTTGAGGAACAAAGGTTAATTTTTTGTCGAATAATATTCCCAGATCTCGGATTTGCTCTGTTTTTTTTATAGTGACTCCACCAATTCTGTACGAAGAGTTTAGTGACCTGTTTTTTCTACTAAATTTCATATGGTAGCACTTATTAGTGTTCATTTCCATGCAATGATCGCTACACCAACTCACCAAGCGGTCTATGTCAGCTTGAATTTTTGTCGTATCATCCAGTGTTTCACATATACCGACCATCTTAAGATCATCAGCATACATAAAAGGTATGGAAAACAAGAAACAGCTAGGAATGTCGTTGATAAAACCATTGAAGAGAAGTGGGCCCATATGAGATCCCTGTAGAACACCTGACGTTATGTTGCATGGTGCTGACTGAAAGCCATTGACGACAACGACAAAGCTACGGTCAGACAAATACGACTTTAGCCAGGCTAGAAATGAACCTGTGATACCATATGCTCTTAGTTTTTCTATAAGAATATCATGCGGTACCCTCTCGAATGCCTTACTTAAGTCAGTATATATTACGTCAACTTCTCTTCCTGCATCCACAGCCTCTACTAATGTTTCAGTGAATAATGTCAAGTTTGTGCATGTAGACTTTTCCCAATTCTTGATTATGCAGACTGTTGCTACACTGATCTTAATGAAAATCTCCTAAATAAACTTGAACGCCTTCAGAACTTCTGCATTCGCATTGTCTATGGTCTGCGAAAGTACGACCATGTCTCAGAATACCGAACGCTCCTGAATTGGCTACCTATTCGTCGCCGGCGCGATTTCCACGTTCTCTCCTTTTTATATTCTGTATTATTCAATCCAAATTCACCGCCATATCTAAAGGAGCGTTTCCATTTTCTGCAGTCAGCTCTCGGTCATGAAATACGGTCATTCAACAAGCTTCGTCTCTCATTTCCTCCTCATTCTTCTCACGCCTACTCACAGTCTTTCACTGTGCAATCCATCCGACTATGGAACTCTCTACCGTTGTTTATTCGGCAGTCTGAAACACTTTCTACTTTTAAATACAAACTCAAAACCTATCTTTTATCTCTATAAATAAAAAAATAAAAATAAAAATCATTTATTTTCAGACCAAAGATCCATAGATTGTTAGTAACAATATAACTTATGACTATGTTAGTAGTATAATAATAACAGAAAAGGTATATTAACACCCCAGTAGGTAGGCTCACCGCACCTTAGTCACGTGCAACTCAGTGAACCTGCCCACCAAGGCCGAATCAAGCCGATCACCCACCATCCTCAGGACTCGGTTCGAGCTCCACTGCACCCTGTTTACCAGCGAGGCAACCTTTTTTCGCATTAATGCGTAAAAGTCATCCACGCTGGCATCGGCGAACATACCCGACGCACTACAGTAGCGTGGAAGCCGGAACAGAGCCCTGAAGATGTTGTTGTATTGAACACGTAGGGCGTTGTAGCATTTCTGTGTAAAGTTAGCCCAAAGGCTGCTTGTGTAAAATGTCTGACAATAGGCTTTAAAAAGCGTGATTTTGACTTCGGCTGTACATCGAGCAAACCTTTGTGCCAACATGTTACCACGTACCGACAACGCCCTACGCTCCCTCTCAATATCCAAATCATCACACATATTTTCAGTGAGTACATGACCCAAATATTTAAACTGTGTGACACGGTTCAAAGTCACTGCGTTCAGTGTAAGTGGTGGTATTGTGGATGGCCCTTTATTGTTAGATTTAAATAGCATGAACTCACTTTTTTTCGCGTTATATTTCAAACCGTGCAACAGAGCATAAGACTCACAGACCCCTATCAACTTTCTAAGTCCTCCAATTGAAGGGCTCAGCAACACCATGTCATCAGCATAACTAAGATTATTTACGCACACATCATCTACAAAGCATCCGACATGCGTGTTGCTGAGCTCCACAATCAGGTCATTTACATAAATGTTAAAAAGACGAGGGGATGTCAAACCACCCTGTCTAACCCCACATTTCATATAATACTCATCAGAGTATGAATTTCCCCACCTCACAACATTCACCTGATTGCTGTACCAATGCGAAAATATTCTAATAACCTCAGGAGACACACCAGCGTCTTCTAGCTTTGCCCACAGCCTGCTGTAAGAGACCATATCAAAGGCCCTGGACAAATCCAGAAAACACGCGTACACAGGAGTTTTCCTTTTAACATAGTAGTTTACTGTATGTTTTAAAGCTAGGATGGCACTCTCTGTAGAGAGCCCCGCCCGAAAACCGAATTGCGAGTGCTGCAACGATGAAGACACTGCATCAAGCTGCTTATCCAGTAACCCATCCAAAACCTTTGCCATGATTGTGGCTAAAGAGATTGGTCTATAATTTAATTTATCTGTCGTGTCCCCAGTGGGGTTCTTCACAATTGGTACCACAATCGTTTTCATAAGATCCTTAGGTAAATAAGTATGTCTTACGCACAGAGTAAACAGCATAGCTAGTACTCTACAGAGATGTGGTCCAGCATGCTGCAGGTGCTCAATGCTAAGTCCGTCATGGCCAGGTGACTTACCACGTTTCATATTCTTTACAATCGCTAATACATCCTTGGCGGAGAATCTAATAGGTTGTTGACCACAGCCGTACTCATCATCTCGCACCGACAGCAGACCAGATTGCACAGTAAAGTTATCCTTAAAAATATTGGCTATTTTCCTCTGATCACTAACCCCATCTATACTAACAGGAAGTCTCATTTTACTATTCAACTTCTTAGTTCCATTCCAAAACTTATTAAACTTTTTTGCCGAGTGCTGTGAGGCAAGTATATCCATTTTAATTTGTTCCTGATTATTAATACAATATTTTAACCTAGATTTAAATAATTTCCTACTCTGACACATTCTTTCAAAGATAGGACCACTGCTGGGCTTTCCATAGTGAACATAACGTTGAAAATCAGCTCTAGCCTGTTGATGCGCTTCTTTAACATGCCTATTCCAGCCATGCACCGTTTTAAATTTTGCTGGCTGCGCTGGCCTTTTACAACTTGCTATTGATGCTTGGCTCAGAGCATGAACAACGTCATGATAAAGTTTCTCAAGTACTTTTCCATGCTCTAAGTCATTACACATCCTATCCGCACAGTCACTGAGCTCACTAGGAAACTCTATGCACCTCAGACTATCATTACATAGTTGGTAATATTTATCAATTTCATCTGCTTCTCTCATACCCCAGATATTATTTTTACTTATAGAATTATTAGTTATTTCCAACTTAGATTTAATTAACCCTAGATTACACATTGTCTATTGGTCTGACCATTTTCCTTTGGAGATAAAGGAAAATGGTCAGACCAATAGACATTTGTCAATTGTTTTCACACATCAGAGGTCATGATTTTAAAAGTTCTCTCTCTCTCTCACCAATACTGTGCCGCTCGTCTTCAAAATGCTTTTGGAAGAAAAGCACCTTGTTTGAGCACCGTGAGGGGGTTTGCTAAATTTGAGAGGTCGTTTTTCTATACATGACGAATTTTGTGAAGAGCGGCCTTCAACTGGCGTCCACGAAAATAATGTGGCTACTGTTAAGCCTTTAACTGCCGACGTACTAGACACAATTAAAATTTTATTGTTTGAAGGTCACCGGTGACCCCCATGGCGCTCAATGTGTTAAGCGGCTTATTGAAGCAAACCCGCGAATTACCTATTAGTTAGACAATTCGAGGACTATTGGGGATTGGTATGAGCCAAATTCAGAACATTTCACACGATGAATTGAAAGTTCGGAAACCTTGTTGTCGTTGTATCCCTCATGAACTGACAGCGGAGCAGAAGCGGGCTCGCGTGGAATGGTGCTCATAGATGCTACTGAAGTACGACCACGGACATTCTAATGCTGTTTATGACATTGTGACAAGACACGAAACATGGATTTATTGTTTTGAACCCGAAAAAAACAGCAATCTTGTGAATGGGTGTTTGAAAATGAGAACAGGCCAACAAAAGTGAGGCAGACATGGGCGTAGCCACGGTGGGGCAGGGTGGGGCGCTTGCCCCACCCTGGATCTGACCTGTGAGGTACATAATTAAACCTAAAAAAATAAACTATCTAGGTACTAACTACAACACTTAATATCCGTAAGAAATTCCACACTCGACATCGGACACAAAAAGCGAACAAAACAAAAACTTTTCCTCTTTCAAAATCCTTTTGTTTTTCGTTTGTGTGTGAGTGAGTGGTTGAGTTAAGAAGGAAAGCGACCCACCACCCACCGCGTCCCCGTCCGCATCCGCGCAGCGCAGAGCTTCTTGCTTCTTATATCGCGGCACGATTCGCATTGTTTGCTTGTTTACTATTTTATTTTAAAAACATTGTAAAAATGTGGACGATCACAGCGGCAGTTTCATAGCTGAAGCTCAAGTAATAGCTGACGCTCTAAAAGTTGATTTTACAATGCCACGAATCGCGAGAAGACTGACGCACGGTGAAAATTCTCCGGTAGATAGTTTTGGAAACGATCGTTGATTCCCCTACGCAGACAGACTAGCTCATTGGAAAAGATTTTTTCGGATAACAACTGACTAACAAACACGACTTCAAACAGATCCCGAAAATGAGAACCCTAAAGCCACTACACTCAAGACCTGCCAGACGTCAGCATTGATGAAATCGTGATGGCTCTTAAACAGCTGGAAAATGGAAAAGCCCCTGGAGAGGATGGCGTTACAACAGAGTTACTGAAGGCTGGGGGTAAACGCGTACTGAGGGAGCTTCAAAAGCTTTTTAACGCTGTCCTATTTTAAGGGAGAACGCCGGAGGCGGCGTGGAGAGTGTGGTCGTCCTGTTCTTCAAAAAGGGAGATAAGACCCTGCTGAAAAGCTATCGATCTATTTCCCTTCAAAGCCACGTTCATAAGCTGTATTCAAGAGTCATCACGAACTGCCTTGCGCGAAGACTTGACGAATCCCAACCACCTGAACAGGCTGGATTTCGGAGTGGATACGGCACCATAGACCACATCCACACAGTGCGGCAGATTATACACAAGACCGAAGAGTATAATCAGCCCATGAGTCTAGTATTCGTGAACTATGAGAAAGCCTTCGACTCGATCGAGATCTCGTCCGTTTTGGAGTCCCTGCAGCGTTGCCAAGTAGATTGGCAGTACGTCTAAGTGATGAAATGTCTCTACGAAGCCGCCTCCATGTCCGTCGAAGTACAGAATCAGCAAACAAAACCTATATCGTTGCATCGAGGAGTGAGACAAGGGGACGTCATTTCCCCGAAATTGGTCACAAATGCAATGGAGGATATGTTCAAGACGCTTCACTGGAAAGGACGAGGCATCAACATCAATGGCGAATACATCTCTTACTTGCGATTTGCAGATGACATCGTCATTATGGCAGAAACGCTGCAGGACCTACAACAGATGCTGAATGACCTGGCTGAGTCTTCTGTACGCATCGGTTTGCGGATGAACCTGGATAAAACCAAGGTAATGTTCAATGAACATGTAGTACCGCAACCGATTGCGGTGCACGGCGCCGTCCTCGAAGTTGTTAAAAAATATATGTACCTACCTTGGGCAGACATTGCAGTTAGGTAGTTCGAAACAACTTTGAGGATGAGGTGAACAGAAGAATTCAGTTGGGTTGGGCAGCATTTGGGAAACTACTTCGTGTCTTCTCATCGTCGATCCCAAGACGAAAGTCTTCAATCAGTGCGTCCTACCCGTCATGACATACGAAGCCGAAATGTGGACACTGACGGTACGGCTAGTCCACAAGTTCAAAGTCGCTCAGCGGGCTATGGAAAGAGTTTCTCTTAGGGATTAAATCAGAAATGAGGTGATCCGGCAGAGAACTAAAGTTACCGACATAGCCCACCGGGTTAGCAAGCTGAAGTGGCAGTGGGCTGGCCATATTAGCCGCAGAACCGACAACCGCTGGGGTAAACGAGTTCTTGAGTGGAGACCGCGTCTCGGCAAATGTACTGTAGGACGCCCTCAGGCTAGGTGGAGTGATGATTTGCGCAAGATGGCTGGCAGGAGCTGGATGCGAGAAGCCGAGGATCGACCTAAGTGGCGTGCAACTGGAGAGGCCTATGTCCAAAAAAAAATAACTGTGGTAAGACCGCGGGAATAGTTTGCGAGTCATATTTTAGACTGCTGCCCCATCCTGAGCCCATGGCTGGCTACGCCCATGGGCAGATCGCTCTTTTTTTCTCAACGGGTCCCACCCATCAGCACGATTCCACTTGAAGATCAAAAGAGTGTTAATACCAAGTGGTATTCTATCATTTGTTTACCCAGGGCATTTGAAAAAAATCGCGAAAGACGACCAAAAAGCCGCCTTCTTTATGACAACGCTTAAATGTTCTTAAGCAACGCTTCTTCACACACGGCCAACAGAATAAAGTCATTTTTAGCTTTCGAAATAGTACAACTCGTCACCCATCCTGCACATAGCCCCGACCTAGCACCCTGTGGTTTCTGTATTTTTCCCAAAATCAAAGATTTGATGAGAGGTTTCACTTTTACCAACTCCGTAGAGGCAGTGATAGCGTTCAATCAGCACGTAGAAAATATACCTGATTGCCTGCAGATCTGTGGTCCTCCTGCCTGTTTTAAAAAATGGTTCGATCGCATGAAAAAATGTTTAAAATGTACATACAGAAGAAAGAGGATTTTGAAAAGCAATAAACATAATATTTTGGTTATAACATGTTGTTTTTTTAAATTACTTACGCAAAGTTTTTAGTGTGACCTACGTATTACCTACATTTACTATCGATACCATCGGTTGTTTGGTTTTATCAATTCCGATATCTTAGTGAGATTTTATAGGTATAGTTACATTACAAATTTGAATGTCAGTTCTATCATAAAGCATTAATCGGACCAGTTAGCAACCCTTCTCTCTCTTTCCGCTGAATGAAATCCGCCCGCCTGTGCCCTGTTGTTTTGCTACTTGCTTGCTTGATGTAAGTAAGATGTTGTTTAATTTAGTACGTTTTGAACGCTACGAGTGGATGTACGTGTGTAGGTTTCGTTGCTACATTTCGCGCGTAAACTTTTACAATTTGACGATACGAATTTGTTAAAAAAAATCAATGCATTTGTTTTTAATGTTGCCATATTAGTATCATCTGTAAGTAAACTAAAATGTGAGTGAACAAAAGTTAAGTGTACTGTGTAAAGTTTAATGAAATTTCAGCTTTTTAATATCAGGTAATGATAATTCTAAAAGTTTAATTTAATTAAATAACAACAGATAGTTCAACTAGACTAGGTATCAATTCGATTACATTATTTTAGGCTTGTAATGTCGGTTTATATCACATGATTAATATGAGGGACGACTTTTTTATGCATCTGCTGTTGACAAAGGTTTCATGAAAAGTAGGTAGGTACCTACCTCAATGATATTAATAAAGTAACATTGAGGTACCTACTTAGTTTGCGTAGATGTATCAAAGGAGCATTTTAGACCGAAATGCTAGCTTTTAAAATGGAATTTATAGTTAAAACACTTTTCTAACTTGTAGAATTATTTTGTTGTTAGTCACTCTAGTTCTATTATAAATCTATCTTTAAGCTAATCACCATTGCATTAGATACCTAATTAAATTAAAAAAAAACTCACCACAACGCAAATTTACAGATAGCAGGTAGGTAGGTAGGTAATTGATTCAGTTTTATTAAGGCGACTACTAGAGCTAAGTGCTGCCCTCAATTAATTGATTTTTTTTACTTCTAAACAAAATCAATTCTCAAGAACCTAGGTAGGTAGGTATAACAGTATCATTTTAGCAAGTTACCTCTAGTATTTATTGAATCACAGTAAACTTTTCATTTAGTTGTTTATAAAGTCGAATTTGTCGCTAACAATAATGTAACAATACCTACGAAAGAATGCCAGAATGAAAAGCAGTTAACTGTGATTTTGTTTTAATCACCAGGCTGTATCTCAAGAGCCGCGATAGCTAGATCCTAGTTGAAATTTTCACAAATCATGTATTTCTGTTACCGCAATAACAACAAATGTAAAAACAAAATAAAATGAATATTTAAGGGGGGCTCCCATACAGAAAACTCGATTTTTTCGCCCTATTTTGCTCGATACTAATAATAGCAACAGGTAGGCGCTTGGAATATTTAAAAAACACTCAGTTGTACTTTAACTTTAATAATAAATAATAAAATTAAATTAAAATTAATATTTTGGGGGGCATACATAAAACACAATTTTTTGCCTATTTTTGCTCGATATCAATAAATGGTAACAGGTAGGCACTACATTAACTAAATTAATGTAGGTAAGTACCTACTGTTGTTTACCTAGTCAATGATACGGAACCCTTCGTGCGCGAGTCCGACTCGCACTTGGCCGATTTTTTTATTCCAACAACATGCTCTAGCTAGCTGTTTCACTGTGCGAACGTGCATCCGACATCCACCTGTATGTTCCACAAAAATTTAGTTCGACGCATTTTACTTTTAAATCCATAAAATAACTATTAAAAAATACTATTTCCACTTTTTTCGACTAGAAACTAATAAATACAATAATAGTTAGCTGTCGGAAGAAAGCAGCTTTAATACATTTAATATTATAATAATACAATGCTAAATCACCATCTTTAATATGTATAAGTCACGTACCTTTTACCATTTTATTAGTATTCTGCTGAGGTAATTTATTCAGGTATAATTTTTGTGTCAATGTAAGAATTTATTTTTTATATTTCCTTTATTGTGCAATGTATTATTAACGTCTTCGAATAATAACTTGAAACAGCTGATGATCATTCTTTTATGTACAGTCAATCGATTATTAATATATCACTTCCCTCAACCTTTTATAAAATTCAATTCGGTCCCATGATATTAAATTCCCATAAAAGTTTTAACAATATACAGTCATATATTATGCTGATATTCCAAATATACCTATCATACCTACCTAAATTCTGATTAATGAGTTATTTGGAAGGAGTGTTACTGTACGGTTGTAGGGTCATATACTTATTAGATCCTAAATTAGTTCATTTATTATTGATATGTATAAAATCTCGTAATTTGTGGGCCGTAGTCAAAAAGCAGCCCTACAGTCTTGTCTGTCTGACTGTCTCTGTGTTTGTCTGGAAGCTCTAAATAGACCTACTCGAAGAAAGAGTGATTGTTTTTTTCTTCACTAGGATTAAGGGTTATTATAGTTATTTCTATTGTAGATATTTCTAAAACACGATTATTTGATTCAGATATTGATTTATGAAATATTACGTTTTGCCGTGCTATGAGTAGAGTGTCTTCCCCACTGCCAGCTAAACGGTTGTTCGTACAAGCCAGAATTATTTTTTTTGCAGTACCTAGCATACATATTAGTTAGCAGGAAAACTATCATAGTTAAGTTATGTTTACAAGTTAAAGAGTTGGTCAACCCAACTACTTAATAAACTATGGTAGACTTTATTATGAACCCCATTCTGTGCGTACACCGTCACGCACTTGGCCAATTTTTTATTCTGTAAAGACTGTTTATACTTATTACAAATTATTGTCAAGAACATTGCTGGACTAAGAACGCTACCCTGGGAAACGCCGAAAGTTCAATTGTTGATGAAACAAAAACCTTTCGTCGCTATTAGCAGCTGCTGTACTATTTTTATTGCATGACTCATGCATGACTATATAATCGCCCCGGTTTAAGTTGTTATTGTAACAAATTTGAAACAACATCATTTCTTTGTCTGTCATACATACTATCCGAATCTAATCTCCTTATCGGCTGTAACAGGTTGATAACCCTGATATTAACTACGATGTCCTTATTTTTCCGAATCAATAATATTGAGATGGTTTCGACTTTGTTAGCGTTATCAAAATTAATGGATAATTAAATAACAACTACAGTATAATGATCCGCTTTTGCTTACAGGCCTTGATAACATTTAAGAAATTAACTTAAAAACAGCACCTACCTAAAAAAAAAAAAAAATTTTGCCTTCATTTTTCAACATTAGGGAAAAAATGTTTTGTTGCAGTGGAGTTGTCGATGTAATGATCTTGTGGTTGTGGCTGCGCCCTAAAGGGTCGGACACCGGTGACTAAACAGTATTATCTTATCTGTGCCAAACATACTCTTGTATCATCTTAAGGATTAATTCTTGAAAGAATCAGTTGTCAAAGCCGTCTAAGCAAGCAACTCGGTCAATGTCATTCTTCATGTTTCATAACTGCATACATTTTGAATATTCTACATCGGAATTATTTAACGATGCTCACCTTATCCCATGACCTGGTGACAGTCTTAAATATTCAGACATTGCAATGCTGTCAACTACACAGTACTCCATCCATACGTCTCAGAAGTGACAGGAGTTAAATTAATTTGCATGAGAATGGAAAGAAAATAGCATTTATGCTGAATAATAGTAAACAAACTATATTTTAAAGTAACTAGAATTTTACTTTCCCGACATTTCGATCTTATTGCACGAATCTTGTTCATGTTAAGTGTAAAATGCAGATGCGATAGAAAAGTTTAAAATCCTAAATTTATCTCGTGCAGAAACGCAAGTTAATATTGTTATCAATATTGTTATTGATAATTTACAGATGGGTGTAGAAAATTATTAACATAAGCTAACTTATGTTTTTAACAGGAAAGTTTTGGTGTTTGGTTTCTTATGTTACCCATTTACCCGCGTTTATAAGTTTAGATCATGAGTTTTATAAATAATAATTTTCTACGCCCATCTGTAATTATCAATAACAATATTAACTTGCGTTTCTGCACCGCTCCCTATTAGTGACGCACTGTTTGTATCGATACAACATGTAGGTACCCTAGGTATACCAATGATTGTCTACAAAAAATATGTGAAGGAAAAGACAGGCGTAACACATCATTTTTCGGGTTCATATCTCTGATGGAAAAAAAGAACTCTTATAAAATCATTTCACTGTTCGTCTGTCTATCCATTAAGATAATTATTCTCAGAAACTCATAGAAGAATACAGTTTTAACAATAATACAGGGTAAATAGTGTATTAATACAAAAATCATAAAGTTGTTACATTCAGTATTGTGTGGTAATATAAGTAACCTACCTATTTATACCTTAATGCGCGAGTTTGCTTCTTACATGCCTGGTTTTTACACCATAACAGTTTGGATGTGCTAAATATCTGATATATGTGACCTTTAGTGCAAGGTTACTAGAAGGTTTTGCTCATAAACATAACATCTAATGTAGTAACTTTATTGATTCCATTTCGATTTGTTGTCACCGACACAAACTATTGCAAAGTTACATTTTTTGTGATTTTTTATTATATTTTAAAGTCGGCCGCATTTACCCTATTCAATTTTACGCTAACGCCATACGGCAAGCAGTTGACATTTCAATTGACAGAAAGCAGACGAAGAGATCAGTGGAGTGGCTTTAACAATTACTCAAAAAAAAATATTTCAATATCTTTGAAAATTAATGTTAAATTTAATACTGTCTGTGGTTATTCAAAATCAAATTCAAATTCAAAATTTTTAAGTAATATGACCAATAGTTTATTTAAATGTCCTGTGTGTAGACAAAGGGAATCAGGACGATATAGGTAGGTACCTTCTTTAAAAAGGATCGGTAATAATGGTCGATGTAATTGTTTAGACATTCAGCATACTTTATGTAGGTAGAAGACATTGAGCTCTATCTGTATATCTTCGCACAAAATAGATAAGTTCATGTTTATTTGCAATAAATGTGGTCATTTACACTATCACAATGTAACAGATCTGCTGTGCTTGACTAAACTCTATTCCTTTAAAAAAAAAAACTATGTTGACATTTTTATCAACTAGTACTAATTTTCTAAAAGTTATACGAAAGCGATTCATTACTATCTTACTAGGAATAAAATTATAATACGATTTAAGTTTAGTGATATAATTATATTACTAGATTGAGTTTAGTGAAATACTTACAATCACTATCTTACGATCAAAATCTAGTAATATTTTTATCTGACAAAACTATCTACCATAGAATAAAATAAAACAATACAACGTGTTCCTTTTCATATTTCATAACTCTAGGGTATTAAACAGACCATGGTAAAAAATCAAATTGCATATGAATTATTCATCAATTACCTACTTATTAATTTTTATTTGGTTATTTTATTCATGCTAAAATAATTCTAAAAAGTCACGACTGTTTATGTAAAACTTGAAAATTTAATGAAAACGATTTACTCGTACCTACTTATCAATGAACTACTTTACTACTATAGTATGTTTGTCAACGTCTCGCAAAACTAAGGATTCGCCTTTTTTTAACAAATTTAAAGAAAAGTCTATTGATTTTTGGACCACATGTTCAAAGGCGTTTTATATTATTTTTACCTATAGAACATAACCTTAGAGATATTCTATTTATAGGTTATTACCTATAAATAGATTATCTGTTTAATTACATGTAAGTAGTATAGGCTTTGTTGTGTAAATATTTATATTTTTATTATTATTACTCTATTCTTTTTTTCAATAAAAAAACCTTAGAGTTATGGGATATCAAAAGGAACACGTTGTATGTTGGTTTTCATTTTTGTTACGTAATCAACTTTATGTAACCTGCAATCAGTTTCAGCAGCGGCAATCAGCAAATACCTACTTTTTAGCAATAATACTAAATAAATTATACCTAGTAATTAAAATTATTAGTTACAACGATCGTATTTTGTATTGAAGCATTAACAAAACTATTTTAAAACTTAAAAATTTTAAAATTTTGAATTCATTATGATAAATCTTGGTACATACCTACATGAAAACTAATCAACAGTTTAAAACAATATTCTTTAGACGGCCTGTTAAAGTTCTCGGCAGCTTTGTCTCTTTGGTCCTCAATGTTTTATTTTGCACTACATTGATTCAATTTTTTACTAAACTTAATCTTGTAATATAATTATATTTATTAAACGGTTCAAGTATTATAATTATGTCCCTAGTAAGATAGTCATGTTATGGTTCATAATTATATTCATAGGAATATTAAGGCTTTATCTATTATACTGCGACATCGATACCGACTATTTTGTGCACCTAACATCCATACAGCCCGTGCAGTTGCAATACAGTGATGAAAGTGCGAGCGGCGTGCGCCATTATTGTGAAACCCAGTGGTCTCAGTGCATCTATCTGTCGACATTAAATATTATTGATATTTGCATTATTTTTTTGTTTGCAATTTCAACTTATTGCTGTGATCGACCTCCGAGTCACGCACCGATTTATTAGTCATTCTATTAATCTGTATAATCTATATTAAATGGAAAAAATATCATACGCCCATGACAGTTACTGATGATAATGCCTCTTCGAATCGACGTTAGCGAGACCATTCTAAGTTAATCCTTTTCATAACACGCATGCAGACCCGATAAAAAAAAACAGACAAGTGCGAGTCGGATTCGAGTCCGAGTTTCCAAACATTCCTTTTTGAGGTACGAGACAATAATTAGTACTTACATAAGTAGTCTATGAAAGAAATCACACGGTGCTATGCGCTGTACTAAAGACTTGTAAATGTCAAATAATGTTATCATTGCATTAAATCGTATGCTGAATTGCTGATTTATGATAATGCTAATTAAATCCATTTTGAAGTCATAAAGTAAGAAATTATTGAAATATTTCCTTACATACGTAAAGAGTAAACGAAAGTGAAATGACACGCATTAAGGGAGATCTATGTACCTACTATGTCCGGTAGGGATTACTGATAAGCATAAATTTATAGAAATTCATCAAATTAAATAATAAGTTAGATAAGTTTTTGTACGGACAAAATAAGAAAAATAGTAGATATTCACAAACAAAAGACCAAAACAAAAAGCGCTTATTTAAAACTTAAAAGTCCTTACTATGGTTCTAAGTAACGTTATGAACAACAAGGTATTTCTAATGGTTTTTCGCACTGAAACAATCACAATTAACGGAGATACAGACCCATGTCGCTGACCTGTTGGGGACCTGCATAGTGTTGCAGTTCAGCTTACCTGTATTATGTATGACCTAGCCGAGTAACGTTTTTTCTTCTTTTTGGTCTAGTCTAAGGCTGCAAAACTAATTAAGGCTTGTCTATTAAATTAAATGTAAAAACATACTATATCTCCTTACAGCTCTATGTGTAAAATGAATTCATACTTAAATCAGTGCAACATTGTTGACATCAATATTTTCTAATTCAAATTAGTAGACAATGTTGACATATTTCGCCCAAGGTCCGTAGTAATGACTTATGGCTGCACGAACGTTTGCGGTGCAATTTGCAATAACTGACCATTAGATGGCCACTGGTTTTCATTCATAGCTAGGCTGGAAGAAGAATATAGCCGTTGCTCAACTTAAGTAAGTTAGTTAAAAAACGCAATTAAGATGGCCGTTAAAATGGTTCAGCATCCATGAAAACTTAACTAAATGAGATTTAATTAATGCTCTGTAATTATTTAAATATTTATGGAAACAAGCAGGCGGCTTATATCAAACCAGTCTTTTTATTACTATACATTTAAACGAATATACACAGCCAAATATTCAGTAGTATTATTTACGCGGGAATATTGATCCGATATGAATAGTGCCTAACTGCTGCATTTCTTACTTTTTATTTATCTTATATTATTATAATGGCACTTTAGTGTACAATACAATCACACCTGATCACACCATCACAATTATTGCCGCGTACGATTGATTCACAAATCAATAAGAAACTACGAGTATGTTCACAAACTTAAGCGACAAAGTAGGTACACAGTGTACCTACTTTATATTAGGTCTTTCGACGAGTTAGTTCTTTCGTCTGTCATCAATCATCATCATCATGCCTTATTGACTAGGGCTTGTTAGTATCGCAACGTGATATCAGCACATGTTGCAAAACACAATATTGCCAATGTTTCGAGGTTGTGTGGCAAACTGTATTATTAACTATTTTTAAGCTAGCTTATAGTTTTTAACGCCTCGTTGTTCTAGTGATTTAAGTACCGGGCCAATAACTCGGGGTCCCGGGTTCGATCCCGGTTGGGCAACCGATTCGGAAATTGGAAATTGGGTTTCCAGATTTTGGACATTGCTTGAGTTTGAGATTTGGCAAGCGTGACTGGTGATCATGTCTGTACCCAACATTGTATTGAATTCAAGTTTTCAAAGTTAGAGGTAGGCCCTGCAGTGGGATGATTATAAGCCGTTACTTTACTTTTTATAGTTTTTATTGGTCCACTGCTGGAAAAGGATTCTTCAGACGCTCTTCTGCCATGTTTGCTTTGGCACCTTGATTGTCGATCTCAGTTTGGCCAACGATGGAAAGCACAACCAGGATAATGTCAGTCATCTTTTGGCCGTATTCCTTCAGTCGCCTAGTAAATACTCATTAGGTGAAAATAGAGAGCCTGTAGACGGCGTCAGTTTTGGGGTGTTAATACATTACCGCCATTAAGATTAGCGTTAAATATCTGTGTAGATCATAGAATAATCATTATTGACGCTATAACCGAATGTTGTTTGAGTGCGAAGAGATCAGTGGTCTAGCTGAAGTATTACTTCAAATGTTTTTGTCGTCGGCACCAAACTAGCTGTCCGTCCAGAGTTTGCTCGGGTTCACCAATGAAGATAATGCAATCAGATACTCTGTTTACCCTTTGTAACACTTCTTATGTAAATGTTTTTGGAACATGGAACCTAATCTACACTAGTCTGTGTACACTTATATTATAGAGATGATTTTTTTTTGTGTTTGTTTATGTTTGTAATAAATAAACTCAAAAACTATTGTGCCGATTTCAAACATTTTTTCACCATTGGAAAGCTACATTCACCCTGACGTGACCTGTGACATAGGCTATAAGTATTTATTGCTAGAAAAGATTAGGGATCCTTACTATGACTTAACGGGTCCAATATAAATATATAACGTGTTGAATAACCAAATATTATCTTAAATACAAACCTTACTGAGTTTCGATTCTTCGATAGTTCAGCACTGAATAGACTGCCACAGATAACATCGTTGAGGGAAAGCGGAACTGAGCGATCGGAACGCTACTGTTGTGGCGTTTTATCTTTTGTTTTTAATTTTGTAACACACTTTCCCGGTTGTTGTAGTGGCGTGGTGGGCCGGTTACAACTTAGTAAGGGTCCCGGGTTTGATTCGAACCCGTACAGTTTCCTTATTGGCTTGGGTCTGGATGAGGTGGGGTTATCGTGGAGGGCAAGTTTAATTTAAGTTTCAACAATGTAAGACATTTAAAAAATTAAAGGTAGTTACTTATTTCACTATTGTTTATTAAATTTTATACTATAGGCTAACCATTGTCTCTTTATTAGCATAATTATTAATATCCTAATGACCTGACATCATTATTACTTTAAAGTCATCAACAATGTAGACTAACTATGTAATTAGTTCTTAGTACCCTAATCGACGCTTTTTCTTAGAATTGTAATTATAATCCCTTAATAGGATTAGTCAAAATATTTTTTTTCCGAATTGCTGTTTGGAGCAGCTAAAAATAGATTAGGATGTTAGTACATGGGTAACACTGAAAATGTTTAGAACTGGCCAGTTAGAAACATTGCTAATGAAAACTTGTTTTGAATTTCAATTTTAGAACTCTTTGGTAACCTAAATGTAGTAGGTATTATATTGCATTCATTTGTCATTTGTTTTTGTGAATTGGCGGCAAATCTAAAACTCTTGTAACTATGAAAATGAACCTAACGCGAGAAAATATTCGGTTAATGATTTATTATGACTTTCGTTGTGGGCTTACGGCCGGTCCCAATAACCTATCTATCTTCAGTTTTGGCATATCGGAGATAGGCAACAGTTTCTATCTCTGTTTTTGCCGTCCAGAGAAACAAAGAGAGAAGTTGTTTTCTATCTCCGATATGCCAAAACTGAAGATAGATAGGTTATTAGGACCGGCCTTTACTCAACAACAAAGCTATGATAGGCTGCGATTAGCATATTTTTTTATAATGAAGCCCCATCTCGTGCCACTATTACAATTGAGGAGCTCCGGATCAAAACCCGATAAATACTCTTTTAGTATTTTTATAGGAAACAAAAAAGAATGATTTACGTTGGAATGTTAATGTTGTTTGTTTAACTAATATAACGTGAATTTACATAGCAGCAAGGGCTTTGAAATAGGTAATATATAAAAAATCTAGTTTTGATAGTTTTGCTACAATATTAGTTTTAAATATGTAAGTAATTATCGGGTTTTTAATGGCTTCATTGTAATTATCGGATTTTGTGCCAGTACTTATGTAATTATCGGGAAGGTAAACTTACGGCCGGTCCCAATAATCTATCTATCTTCAGTTTTGGCTTAGCGAAGATAGAAAACTTCTTCTGTCTCTGATTTTGCCGTCCAGAGAAACAAAGACAGAAGTTGTTTTCTATCTCCGATATGCCAAAACTGAAGATAGATAGGTTATTGGGACCGGCCGTGTAGAATACATGGTTGTTATCACTCGATTGACAGACAGATAACTATCTTTTTTTAATGAATGTTGTTTCACTGCTCTGCGTTCTTCTCCTTTTGAGCCAATTATTGCTACCACAAAACTAGTGATTTCATTCGAAAAAATAAAAATTAAAAGGAGAGAACACATTTGTCGGTAAATGGTTTGAAAAAAAATATCTATAAGAATTTGTAAAGGATTTATTGGTAATAGTACCGAAAATTAAAAATGCAATGATTGTAACTTACAAATACGTGTATTTGTCTGGTTTTGGTCGAGCTGTCCAACTTTAGAAAATTATTTAGTAGGTATCTACGTTTTTAACGAGATTTGATGCGACCTGAATGATGTATGTTATGTACAGGGGGCTAACAGAAAAAAAATAAAAAAAATAATGGCATAGTGGGATTTACCTATCGGCTTTTGTTCCGGAGCTCCTCAATTGGTTTCTCAATGATGATCCTGACTTGAATGCAGTAGGATGTTTGATAAAGGGCACAAGCCGCCATTTATTTCTATGGCGAAATGGATATAAAGAATATGGCGCATTCAAAAGTTTAATATTATTTTGAAAATTTTGAGACTAAACATACCTCAGGAATATCGTTAATTTATTTTGTGATGATATAAAAATTTTGATGTCTACATGAATATGTTAACAAAGGCCGGGTTACTCCAAGTAATACTACTTATTAACCTGAGACAGGAGGATGCCAGCCTATAAATCGCGATTTAAATACAGTTTAGTAGGTACCTTCAATTATACAAAATTGGACCGTATTAACCATATTAAAAATCGTTTTTTGTTTAAAATTCAATAAAAGTTACATATTGACCTGTACTTTAATACTGTTTCGTTTTATTTATTATTCTTTTGTACTACTTTACAGTATTGGTCACATTAAAATAATCTTGCAAAAGTGGTGGCCAATGCAATGGTGAACTCACATCCTATTTGAGGCCTTCCTCAAATTTTGTATCCAATTATACGTAATCATCATGGATACAATGTACCACAACAACCAGATTATACAAATGTATCCAAATATACGATCTGGCAGCCCTGATTGAGACCCGCAATTTGTATATGTAACCGATTTAAGAATAGCGCAGCAGGGGTCAAGTTTGAGAGCGTTGCAATGACGAATGTTACTGATGTCGAAATTAGACACAAAATGTATAAGTACATAAAAAATAACAACAATAGACTAATAAAGTGTAAAAAAATTTATCTCGGCGGTACTCGAACCCGCATCTCCATGCATACCAGGCGCGACACTAAGACACAGCGCTAAATTTTCATGCAAATTCTCACAGTCTATGATATTCTATCGCGCTGTAAGCCAGCGTAGTTTCATCAAATGTTAGGAACGAAACATTTTTAATGCTTGACAGTCAGTTGAGCAATATATTAATATTCAAATAACCTAATTTGTCAAAGCAATATTAAAAACTTTGTATGTAGAGAAAAAATTGCGGTCATATTATTACATCATTTTTAATGAAAAGTTAAAGAACTTTGATATAACTTCAAAAATTTTGGTCATACGATAAATCTTATAACACTTTTTGTTAAGCTATTGCATAGCTTCTATCGCGGGCCTTGAGCGTGGAGACCGAATCCAGAAATTCCGTAACGAAAATAACCTAACACCCCCCACTCCGACCGGCCCAGCTGTGATACTTTTTAGTTTTATAATTGCATAAGTTGATAAAAAATGCTATGCAATAGCTTTACCGCGGCAGTCTCCGAGTGCCACACGTTTTTTTTTTATACTGAAGGCACTAGAACTACATTTTATCTAAAACCACTGAGACCTTTATTTCGTTCTTGTGGACCTCAGAATGCGGGTCCCGGGCCGAGTCCCCTAGTGTTCGACGCACCTGTGGTCGACGCCCCCAGTCAGTTAAATTTGATTTGAAGCAATTTTTAATCAAATGTACAGTCAGATTTATAAACGAATAAATATTTATTTATACTGATCGTACAAATAAATGTTTAATATATTTTACCATAGTGATACCTACAAAAAATGATTGGTTTTATTTTGTATGCAGTTTCGATTTATTAAAAATCTTAGTTATTTATAATTATTTATTAATAAAACCTAAATATTTGTCTCATAAAATGTCTAGATAATATTAAATCTGGTAAAAAATATTGTTAAGTCACAGTTTTGATTACCTAAAGGTACCCAGTACCTGCAATAACATGTAAATCGTTTTACCTAATCAAAATAATTATAACTATCAGTCTTTAAAGTTTTATAATAACAATTAAATAATCAGTCTTTAAAATAACTCTACTCTCTCTACATTTAACTAATTACATATAAAAGTTTAAATTATAAACACACATTACCACTCCTTTACGTCGCGCAGTCGGGTAATAACAGTTTTTTGTTTCTTACTACTGCTGGTTTTTGGTTAGAATTTTGCTCCCAGATTGTATACATAGCGTCAAACATGCATTGTTTAGTATAATAATTAGCTTGTGAAACTTTTTTCGTTGACTGTACCTACTTAGTGCAAAAGCCGAAAAAAAAAGATATTAAATTTATTTAAATCGGGGTCGTCGACCACGGGTGCGTCGAACACTGGGGGACTCGGCCACGGACCCCAGAATGCTTGGCATGTCCGCATGTCCCTCCCTCTTTTTTTATTAATTCAAGCAAATACAATTTCTAAAACAAAAGTTAGCTATCTGCTTCAAAATCGGTGCAGACGTTTCTTTTGGTTATTATGTCATATTATGTTATGTATATTAAAGGTCAGCACTCAGTTTTTAAGTTTTTAAAATAATTTAGAATATTGTCATTGCAAAAGTTCGTCCTTTTTAGAATAAAGCTCTTGCTGAAAAACTGTACTATGTCAAGTGTTGGAAAATAAAGTAGGTACTCTAATGCTGAACCTCCTCCTCTTTTATTTACAAACTATTTGTATGCTTAAAAGGACATTTTCAATAACTTCCTATGTCTTTCTAGTAGCAATATAATACAAGAACTTTCTCTGTTAGAAACTCCATCTATGTGTCACTTTCTTCTAAGGTTCGTTTCATAAACGCTATGCTAAAGGTGTCTTTACTGTCAGTAGCTTTAAATAACTTTAACAAAAGTATGCCATTACCATTACTTAGCATCGGTTAGGATTGATTTTAATTTCGCGCTTGGGTCAAAAGCATTGTTGGGTCAAAGGTCAAAAGGTATGTATTAAATTGTAATGAAAATTATGTTTAAAATCATTTTTCTGCAAATAGGCCCCTGGAGGCGCTTTTACACGTTCCAATTTTTTAACCTACCTACCACTGCTTCTGAACTAGTGTGGGCTAGCCGAGCAGTGAAATTCGGTCACTATTGTCAGCCTCTTTTTAAATAACTATGTTTACAAGAATATATGTATAGTGCGAGCTATGATCGTACGTTGAAGTAATTATAAATTTGCCAGCGATATAACTACCAACTAACTAATTAGTAGGTGAAATGCTTCAGTTTTAGAACTGAATGTCTAAGAGTTCTTTAATTTTGACACAATATAATTACTGTACACAGAAAAGTTTAATGCAATTTAGATAAGAAGTAAACATTTTGTAATGCCATGCGAGTCATCATTAATTATTAGTATTTATTTTAAACTAGTACCAATCAGTCTATTACCAATTAGTGTTTTTTTAGAAATCTCATATGGTTGCGATTCGGAACCCCATTTATAAACTTTTATAATATTATTCCTCGCAACGCGGTACCTACTAAAGATTACTTTATAAACTGTATAAGCTGTAAAAATAGTAAAAAGTTACGATTACATAAATTGGTATAAAGATTACTTGATTAAACACACAGTCCGGTGATAAGGTGATAGATAAGTTTAAAGTTCTTGGCATTTTAGAATACGAATTTTAATTGAATCTAGTCAGTCTAAGTAGGTATATTAGGACTTAGAAGTTTGGGAGACACCTAGTGGGCCCGGCAGAATGGAACCCGACCGTGATCCGGCATCTCCGGTTCCGGCGGCGCCACCACTGGTGGGTTCGCCATTTGGTAGGGTGCCTTTAGCACCGCACACTGGCCCGATCACGCCCGCTAGTATGGGCCCCGGTGCGGCCGGCCTCAGGTAGGCGATACCGCTAGCGTGGCGGACCTAGGCTGAGCGCCTTCAGCGCTCGCCAAATTCTGCCCGGTTTAACTGAATAAAGCCTTCCATATAAGGTTTCAGTGATAGGTCCGTCAAAAAAAAAAAGAGACACCTTGCCTTAGCCATATTTCACTGTCGAGCACCTCATTAGGAAATTAATTCTCAACATTGAAGAGCACTAATTTTCTAATATGTAATTTATTGATGGAGGAATGACCATGCTGAATTATTGATGTTCTAAAACATTTTTAAGAAGCTAAACTTATATCAGTTTGTTTTGAAAAATGGCCGCCGTAAGCTCACTGTATAACAGATAAGATAATACTAACTGTATCAATATTTTTAATACTCCATCTTCAAATACAGGCCAAGCCAATCCCACATAATAAATAGTAAATACGAGTAGCTATTGCTATTGCTATAGCTATTGCCTAATCAAATATATCAAGGCTTTCCAAGGTAATTAATAGATAATAAATAAATCTGGTAAAGAGCTGATGAAATTGTTAATTTTCAAGGCGTTTTATAATATTAATGTGTTTTTTGGTGATAAATTTTAATGTATTTTAGTATTTCTAGTTGTTTTTGTAATTTTTTCTGGTACATCAGTTACTTACCAGTTGACATTTTAGTTTGACATAGGTACCAGTTACAATTTAATATTGATTGGAAACAAAATCGAATTGATAATTTTCTTGACTTTTTCGAGTATATTCTACGAGCTCTTGTATGAGTTCGAAACTTCGGGACTCCGGACATACCAAAAGATTGGTTCTGGAATAGTAACCACGCACCGGACGACTATCTGCGGGTAGGCTCGCCACCAGGTGGACTGACGATCTGGCGAAGGTAGTGCGAAGCCGCTAGATGCAGATGGCGCGTTACCAATCTTAGTGTAGATCAAGGAGGACATAGACACTGTCTAGCAGTGATCGTCTTTTGGCTTAGATGAAGATGATAAATGATAATAATGATCAATATGAATAAACGACTGGTCATCTGTTAAAATACACCCACGTCAAAATGCTGGATGGATAAAGTTGTAGAAAAAATAGGGTCACGTCGTGACTACACGAAGGTCAGTCAGTGACCTATTGATAATTGAAAGCGAATGACACTAAGTGCTTGCTTGCTCCAATCGGGCGAAAGATTAGGTGAAAGAGACAATAATAATTTTCGACATGATTATCGAGTTTATGTTTAAAAATTTACTGTTGAAAACGATTCATTCGTTGTTAAGGCGATTAATCCGAGGCCAGTAACTTAACAAGGTTAATGTGTAGATGAATCTTGTCTCGACATTGGACTGGACTACCTACCTATATTTTTTTTTATTTGAGATCGTAAGCTCCTCCAAGCTTCTATTTTATTAAATTACGCAAGTTTTAACGCCCCGTGTGGGTCTAGTATCACGAGTTTCGATTATCAAACATTGCGTAGGTTTGTGACCAGCAACCCCCATTTGGCAAGCGTGGTGATTGTGCTTATGCCTGGTACCCCAGACCTCGCGTCCTGCCGTGGGATATTTGTAGGTCTGATGCGAAACGATATTCTATTTTTGTAAAATCTTTGATTTAATCGATCCTTTACACAACTCTTTAAGTCTATTCTTTCTAAGTCAACTTAGCGATTGTGACGTAAAATGTTGGTAGGTATTTCTCTTTAATTTTTATCGGCTAGAAATTGTTCCATTATTCTTGTGCAATTACTGGTAATAAAAGGCAATTTCGAACACTTTTCCTGTAGATACTATAAATAGCTAAGTACAAGTAAAAAAAAGTTCATGTTGATCAAAGAAATAACCTTGTAAAACTTCGGCATAAAAAATTTGATTCCGAAGTCTGCTTTGATTAGACGAGTTACCATAATCAAATGTTGACACCAGTATACTTCCTTACTTCCTTCGTTCTAATTTCCGTATCACGGTAGTAGGTGAGGTCAGCTCGACGCCAATTCTTATACAGAGCACGTCTTCGGAAGGCGACCAATGTCACCTCAGCGCATGAGTGGAATTGTTAACATAGTACCTAATATGAATACCTATATTTTTTATTGATGCTACATTTATACATACATATAGGTGGCCAGTAACATTTATACTAATATTATAAATGCGGAATTTTGGATGGATGATTGTTACTCAATCACGCCAGAACGGATTTAAAAGTCTGGATGAAGTTTGGCATGCGGGTGCCCTTCGGTTCGCCTAAAATTTAAAGTCCTAATTTCATTTGGCCGAACCGTATTGGCCTAAACTTATAACGTATAATTATTGTCTAGTCTAACAGTTGTTTTCGCACTATTATAGATTGGTCTAAAAATTTAAAACCCTAATTTCAGTATGTCTAATATCGAAAGCACTAAAATGTATTAGCATCATTACGCTCTATTTTTTTTAAACAGAAAAGTTTAAGAAACGAATCGCTCACAAACCGACCCCAAGCAGTCTTGTCTGCCCTACCCCTAGAGTGTAATTCAAAAGCGCGTAGGCGCGGAGGGACGAGGCGGCCCGCGGGCTGAGGAGCAGGAGGCTGTAAGCGAGGCGCCGCGACTGAGGCTAAGCCATCTGCGACGATAAGCACGCGTGGGACCGCCGGAGCCCCGCAGCGCCGAAGCCGTCACGGAAGTCTGATTGTTTGGATGCATGCATGATTGCTTGTTTGCATGCATGTCTGCTTGATGCATGCATGATTGCTTGTTTGCATACATGATTGCTTGTTTGCATACATGCTTGCTTGCTTGCTTGCATGCATGCTTACTTCTTTGCATGCATGCATGCTTGTTTGCATGCATTCATGCTTGCTTGCTTGCTTGCATGCATGCTTACTTCTTTGCAAGCATGCATGCATGCTGATAAAGTTTTTAACTTTCTGCGAATAAAAATTTGGAACTGCAAAAGGGTAGGTGTTATGATATATTCGGCGAAATTATAATACGGCGATATAAAGTTAAGCGTAGTCAAAATAGGCTAAACACGTTTAGGAATTGTAAAAATGTGCGAAAAAATTTTAGGCTAATAGTTTGTGCGCCAATGACAATTAGGAGTACAAATAATTAGGCATCCCGATATATACCCTTGGCATGCGGATAAATATTAGTCTGGAATAGATTGTAGGCAATTTTTTATCTCGAATAAATTCACGGTTTCCGTGGGATAGTTCCAAATATTATATTCCACGCGTACGAATTTTGCGGTTCGTTCAAATCCTGGTCTAGTCCTTCGAAATCAAGGGTTTTAGATGTACTTACCTAGTTTTCGAAGTGGTATTTTCATTTTATTTTAGAATAGTTTTTTAGATATCCTTCCTGATGACATTCATGACGATACATGAGTTCTTACCTGTATCCATTGTTGTACTCGTATTTTTGACTAGCTTTCTTCTCGCATCTTCGTCTGCAGAGGTACCTTTATTATTTTGAAATAAATTATGTTTATAATAGAGTTTTGGTTACTGTTTGTTATGTGCGTTTCCTAAGAGGGCAAAGATTTATCAGGCAGATGAGTTATACTGACGAATTGTGTATTGTGATGTCAGGTCCGTTTTGATGGTTTGTTTTAAGCATTTTCGTATTACTAAGATGGGTTTTAGGATGTTTTGTTTATTATGTAAGAGGTAACTTCTTTAGTCATGGGCCATGGTGACGGGAATATTCAGGGTTGCCAATATACTTACAAAAGTTATATTAAGTTACCTAGTTGGCGTTTTTATTAGAATTTTATTTATGCTAAAATTATTTTTTAGGATGAATTGCGGTTGGGGTTTGGGGTATTTCCAAACTAAGTGTTAAAAATTCTTCGAGCAACGCGGCCTTCCGTCGGAAGGCCGTGTTGCTCGAAGGTTAAATTAGATAAATAACTACAAGATAATTCTATTAATTTCAAAGTCGTTGTATTTGAGCAGTAGAAGTCAACCCGAAGAAGAAAATTGTTAAAAGAAGTTCCTACTCGTAGCCTCGTAGGTTCATAAAACAATGGTCAAACCAAACATTATACATGTACCTATATATCATATGTATATAAAATAAAGGTGAGGCTGTTGTTAAAAGTTCCGATGGTTAGTCAAATATTTACTTTTGATTAGGTATGACTAATGACAATGACTAATGGTTGTAGGTACCTTGTTCATTTTTTTTGTACAAATGAAAATGTCTCTACATTGGAGTTACAATTTTAACACGACTGAAAAGCAAAATAGCAAATAGTCTGGTGATATTTTTAGTATAGTACCTACCTACCTAAACATACTGATGATAGTAATCATGAGGTTTCATTCTATTTTTTTTTTGTAATCCTTAATTTTATTTTTTGCTTTAGGCACCATGATCCCTTCCTCTTTCTTTATATTTTTTTCCAGTACCCACAGGTTGTCTGGAAGCTGGAAGAGATCTCTTTTTTAGCGATGAAACGGCCTTAGTTGTACATCTTAATATAAAATTGTGCATTAGTGTGCAATAAAGAGTAGTAAAATGTATGTGACTAAAAATACAATTCCTTAAATAAAAATTTTAACCACCTGAGGTGGGACTCGAACCCTTAACCTTCCGCTTACCGGGCATCTGCTCTAACCATTGATCTACCCAGACATTTGGTTTGTTGACGAATTTATTCAAGACTTATCGCTTGAGTTTCAGTTAGTACCTCCACTACACTCCTACTCCACTCTGTGACTGACTTTCCAAGAAAGCTATAAAAATAATATTGTTTCAGAAGCTCCGAGTGCAAGCGATGTTAGTAACGCTGTGCGTCGTAGCGTGCGCATGCGCCGCTTCTGCGCTGCGCGTGGGTGTCGGCATAGCGGACATTACCGGCCCGCCCGCTGAGATCACATTCGTAAGTCTTTGTCTCCAAGTCTTTATTTCTTCCAAGATAATTGAAAAATAGGTATTTGTAAAATCTAATGCTGTCGCGCAGTGCCAAACGCCTTCACCGCAGAGTGTGACAGAGACAACTGCTTCTTGGACCGAAAATACCTCGAAAATACCTACTAAAAGCACACTAAATCAACGTTTCGTAGTCCCCCGATTACTTTTCCAAAACTAGACCGATTTAAAAACTTTTTTCATTAAAATTTAAAGAAAGGCTTTGGCCGTGTTCGTATGTTATCCTTTTTTTCTAAAATTTAGCCAAATTTGTTTTCTGAATGTTTGAACACAGCGGAAAATCTGGCGATTTTATTCGATTTTAGAGGGCTCATATCTTTTTTATTAATTAATTTATGAAAAAACAGAAAACATAGAAACATGCTAATAGTGGCTATAGATTTTTGTAATAAAAATGGTTCCTCTACTGGCTTTATCCAGGGAGGAAACAGGGGACTACGTTTGTATGGAAAAACGGCCTTTTTATGGGGACTGTTCGACAACATCACATAGGTAGGTGTACATTGCTCTGATCCCAAAGTTAGTAACTATTAAAAGCGCTGTCTCGTGGAAATCAGAAACAACGATGGCACCCCAAAAACCCAGACCCGAAAACATATGGGAAAAAAACTTTATTTCTACATTGACCCGTCCGTGAATCGAACCCGAGACCTCGGGGCAAGCGAAACCTAGAAAACCGGTGCGTACGCTACTACGTTTGTAAATCAAGGAATTTACAAAAATTCCTTGTTGTAAAAACACGCATGACTTAATGACTTGAAGTTGAATGCAAAAAGGTTAAAAAATCAGGTGCTTATTTGGTGAGGATGATTTTCTGTCACTGATTGTGTATCTAGTTATTTTATTTTAAAAATAATCTACTGTTATATTGCTTAAACTATATACTCTGTCTTCAGAGATTCGTAAATGCATGAAAATGCTAATAATATTTTTTATGTTGAAATGCATCGAATGTAGAGTACCTAGTACCTACCTATATTACTGACTAGCTGTTTCCCGCGACGTCGCGGCGTCGTCCGCGTCAATTTCTGTAAATAAGAATTCGATTATTTTTGCAACATTTTCCACTGATGATTCGCTCCTATTGGTCGCAGCGTGATGTTATATAGCCTAAAGCCTTCCTCAATAAATGGACTATCTAACACAAAAAGAATTTTTCAATTCGAACCAGTACTTCCCGAGATTAGCGCGTTCAAACAAACAAACTCTTCAGCTTTATAATATTAATATATAAATAGTATACATTTTGGTTTCTGAACTTCTTTACATTTTCGTCATCCTAATCAGAACAGCAACATAGGTTTACAAACGAGGATTTAGCCTTTCTAGACACTCCAGTAGTGTACAACATATTACAAGTAACTTTGAAGTAACTATAATCTTTAAATGCTTTACGTTCAAAGACGCTCGGAGGAAGAGCACCGAAGTGCATTAATAAATGGCGACAAGGATGCTAGAGACGCTGTGAATTGCTCGAGCATTAAATCTACTTCCTCCTGTTTCAGGGGCTACTATGTCTATAACCAGTATGAATAAAGAAAGAAAGAAATATATATTTACTTTTATTTGATATTTTAGCAACTTAATTGCACTTATAATATCAGTATATAAACTTGAAAATTTTTGTCTCAGGCGGGACTCGAACCCGCATCTCCTCGCCCGCCCGGCATGCGAGAAGATGCGGGTTCGAGTCCCGCCTGAGACAAAAATTTTCAAGTTTATATACTGAAAATATATATTTATTTAACTTAAATAATAGGAACATTAAACTCAGAACATTAATAAATAAATAAAAATAACCTATGTGTATAACAAAAAAGAATAACCAAAATGTATACTTTCAATAGACTGCAGAAATTGGATAATTTTTTTTTTTTATTAGGTTTTCAATGACTAGGAAAAGGTTATTATGGAAGAAATTGTTTGATAAAATATGACACAACAAAAGTTTTTGAAATATCCACATGAAAGGTGTGTAAAGGTAAACATGGTAATAAACAGGCAATATAAAGAACAGAAAAGGCAACGCTAAAATTCACTCATTCAACAAACCAACGAAACAACAAAAGAGCGTTTAAAATAAAAACAAATCATCCGCCGATCTAATCACACAATGGGTTTACGCTTGGGTTTACGTTAACGTTTTAAACTGTCGTCAAGTAAACTAAAAATGAGGTTAAATTGATTTCTAGTGCGTGTAATTAATTTCTTAATGCACCCGTAGGGGAGCAAACAAAGAAACTGCTGAGTAGAGTTTGCTGACATGAGTAAGTGGGCCGAACCGGCTTGGTCCAAGGTCGGAAATATGCGGCAAACGTGCGCTGATGCGCGTGAGTCACTGTGCAATGGAAACGTCAACAAATTAGAGCGGTAGGGTTATCGACTCTATATTTAACGAGCGACGAATCTAAATTGACATTGGCAGAGGGGGAAAGGATTGGTAGCAGCATAGAATTATAATATTTCTATGTATAGTTACATATTAGGGATCACATGATTGTTTAACATCAAAACCAAATTACCTACTATATCTTTTTTTAACAATCGGAAAGTAGGTACATAATAGGAAATGAATATTGTGAAAGCTACTTATTTGACGTACCCACGTCTATTACCTACCTACGTAGCTTAAGAGCATTGTTTTTACCACGCTTTTATTAGCTTGGGTTGTATCTATCTATGTATCTATGTATGTAATGGAATCTTTGAGCATAAATTTGACCGATTTCCAGAAGTTTGATTAATTTGAAACTTTGCACACGTATCAAGGACCGATGACAATGCAATAATTTAATAACAGTTTTCCCAGTTTTCCTCTGTAAGAGGGAGTAAAAGAGATAGAGCTAGCGCGCGATCTGTATCAATTATGTTTCCTGCATAGGTTTGGACTTACAGTCGGTAAAGAAGGAATCAAATCTTATAAACTAAACTAAAAAGTAAAAAATAAATTATAGTTTAAAAAACTAAAAAACCACGCTTTTAAAACAGATTGAACTAAAAAATTAAAAATAAAACTGTAGTAATCAATTGAAAAATTCATATTATTGTACAAAAAGCGTGGGGGGCTTGATTTAGATTGTTGTAAATATTTTATCAATAATTTACTATATCTGTGGATATCATAACAATCACCCCACGCTTTTTGTACAATAATATGAATTTTTCAATTGATTACTACAGTTTTATTTTTAATTTTTTAGTTCAATCTGTTTTAAAAGCGTGGTTTTTAAAACAAATGAACTAAAAAACTTTGTCTTAATAGTAACGTCTATTCTCATTACCTATATCGCGGCGACTTTGTACGCGTGGAAACTGATATTGACCTATAGCAGGAACTGTACTACTTTTTCCGGGATGAAAAATATTTCTGCCGTTTAGCTGTCTGTCTAGCCGTTTCGGAGGGGTTTGCTAACAAACACTGTTACACGAGAATTTTATAAATTAGAAGATAATCTTTTGAACATTGCTAAAAGTACCAAAATTCTTCCGAAGTTAGATGTCAATTAAAGCTAAAGTAATCTTTTATAAGACTTAAACGACTTTACTATACTGATATAAACAGTCATGGTCACTTTCACTAGATTTGAGGAAAGTACCATGTTTCCATGTTTTTACGAGTTTCCGATATATTGGATGGAATAATCATGGTAGAACTAATCTGACTGATTCTTCTGTGATCATGGCGCTTCCATCTGTACCGAAAACGAAAAATTTTGTGTTGACCAATTCGAAAAATATGGATACCTATAATCTTAAGAGCATATTAAGATGCATTAACATTGTAGGTCGTTTACCTATAATCTTAAGAGCACATTAAGATGCCTTGCCCTTAACATTGTAGGTCGTTAAGGATGGGCATACAAAGATAACATTCAGCATTTGTCTAACCAATAAACTTTATTGTCTGACTAAATGATTCACGTATGATATAACTGAGAAGTTATGCTGTGGAAATTGTAGTTTTTGTGAGATGTTTGCTTACACATAACATCTAATAGGCATCACTACACTATACTCGTATTTACTCTCAGTATCGAACACGGAGGTTCAAAAAACTTATTTTTCTCATAGACCACATTCCGAATTTTGGGTAGACTCTACCCGTGACTACGTACCCTGTAAAGCGTCGGGATCTTAGAGTATTAATATAGGTAGGTATCCCTATATTTATACTCAAAGGTCGGGAATCACCGAAATGTAATGTGAAATAAACGCGAGTTTACATCCTCTAACCTATCTGTAGGTCCAAGCCAAGATTTTAGTTCTTCAATATCAAAACTAGATAAACTTTAGTGGACGATTAGAATGTTTAGCGTATGCGATATGCCCCAGAGTGATATCTTGCAGTCCACTGCTGGACGTAGGCCTCCCTAAGGTCACGCCACAGTGCACGATCCCCCGCTTTCCTCATCCAGCCACTACCAGCGACCTTCTTCAGGTCATCGGTCCATCTGGCAGGGGGGCGTCCTACACTACGTTTGCCGAGACGTGTTCTCCATTCGTGAACCCGTCTACTCCAACTACACTACACTAAGTAATGTAGGTTTGAAAAGACGTCTATTGCAGTAATTGTTCTTGGGTGATGCAATTACGGCGCATCAGACTGCGGTAAAGAATCGTATTACGAGGTCGATGACATGCAAACTATCGGAATCGATTAAGTGAATGTTAGATCATTGTTTGATGAGGATGATTAGCATATTACTTGTTAATACAATCAATGATACACCGTGAATGTTGTTGCAGCTGTTGAAGGTATTGAACTGTCTATCTAATTGAAATGGAAGATAATTTTACTGATTTAAACCCGTGACCACAGGTGCATATGGGACGTTGTATTTGATCAATTACGTGACATAACCTGGGCGCAGCCGAGAGGCGATTCATTCAGCCACAGTCTAGAGATCTTGATGTTGGGTCCTTGGCCGCTAGGGTCACTAATAGCTTCTGCAAACGTTGGCAAACGAAAGAAGATATTTTCATTTTGAATACAGATATTTTCTGCCCGACAGAAAAAAGGTGGTTCTTAAACAGATGCGTAACTTGTTGGACCAATTTGGAGGATTGTTAATAAAAAATAATGGGTTAAAAACAAAGTAACAGTCTCAATTTAAATATGTTTACATAAGCGTGTAATGATGAACAATTTGAAGTCGGTGCAAGAGAAGTAATCACCATAAATCATAATTTTTCGCTTTACTTTTTTTTGTGAAAAAAAAATAATAACCCCGCAGGATAGCTTGTAGCGAGCTGTTGGGCAGTAGCGACCCCACGGACCTGATTGCTCCCGGGAGTATCCCTGTTCCTCACCTCTGGCTTGCCTTCATTGGTCAGCCGGAGTGAACACTGACGAGGAACATATCTTCCACCTCTTGCTTGTCTTCATCGGCCGGTTTGAGTGGTGAGTCGCTAGAGCAGAAATGCTCGGAGGAAGGAAGTATTGCAGTAAGATGCTTGTAGGGATCTTGAACGGATTACCGGGATTATCCTGAGAGCCGTGTAATACCTTTCCACTCCTCAAGCACCTCAGGCTATGTTGCCCCCTTGTCGCAACGTCACTATGTGCTAGCAGCCGTTTTCGGTGGCCCATTAATTGAGTGTGCAAGTCGCCATCACAAACAGACATGTTCATGCACACAAATATTTGTACTGTGCGGGGATCGAACCCGTGAGTCATGGCTCAGAAGCAGCGTTTACTACCGCTGATCCAAATGGTCGTCAAAATTATTTTTATGAACAACTCACGCTTTACGAATTACCTACTCCAAACTAAAGTCGGTATGGAAATTTGAAAATGTAGAGATGAGATTGAAGTATTTAGAACAAAATTTAAACGAATTTGTTAGTTGACGTTATAGGTATCTACTTGTATTCTTCTTTTAAAAAATCTAGCTATCTTTTTCTTCCTTATAAATTAGAATGAGAGACGGTATTGCTGTAATGATTTTGGGTATAAGTTCATTGTTCAACCTTGACCGTAGCTGATTTTAATCGCTAACCTTTTTTATAAGGACAGGTATACCTGTTTGTGTCCTTGTCTTCTCTTTGGGTTAGAGTGAGAGCACTGATTTAATGGTAGGCCCATATCTGGGTTATCTCAATGAGGCTGCTGTATTCGTTTGGAAATATTTTTTGTCAAATGTTTTCAGAGCATTTTATTTCTCGTTCTTTTCGTTTACTACAGATGATGAATACAGATGACAGAATACTTATTTGAAGGTTCTTATGAAAAAAAAAACTTAAATAATTGCGAGGAAAATTAGAAAAATTATAGGAATATACATACTTGATCACCATAATTTAATTATTTCTAATGTTTGACATAACATTGACAGAATGCGTGCTGCAAATATCGGCAAATGGGATGTAACATTTATGCCTACTACGCGCCTGAAAAAATAACCAGGGTAATAAAGCATTATAATAACAAACCATTTGTAAGATTTTTTTTTTATTATTCATACCAAATCGAAATCAATACGACGACCTCCTTGGCGGAGCTTGGACCTCTTTGGCACGCACCGGTTTTCAAGACCAAGGTGTCGATCACAGAACATGGAAATTTCTATGTTCTGTGGTGTCGATGTCGCCTGCTCCAAAGCCCCGGTTTCGATTCCCGGTCGGGGCAAATTAGACAAAAAGATTTCTTTTGCCTTTTTTCGAGTCTGGGTGTTAGTGGTACCTACGTTGTTTCTAATTTCACAATACGAGTGCTTTCAAAAGACAATAACTTTCGGATCAGAACAATGTGTGTATGTGATTGTCCAAATTTATTTATTAAGTATTAGCTTTTGCCTGCGACTTCGTCCGCTTGAATTAAGTAGCTAATTTTGGTATTTTTTTTTAAATTAAATAATATCATTCCTTGAAGTCTAGGCTAGTCTAGTTAAAAATTCTAGCTAGCCTATATCCTTTCCCAATGTCTAATCGACCATACTACAAAATTTTATCAAAATCGGTTCCGTGGTTTTTGAGTTTATTTATTATAAACATACACACCCACACAAAAATACAAATCTTTCCTCTTTATAATATTAGTGTAGATGCAGATTGCCCGCGATTTCGTCCACGTCAATTTCTGTTATTATAATCGCGATTATTTTTGCAACATTTTTCACTGATGCCCTGCTCCTATTGGTCGCAGTGTGATCTTATAGTTATAGCCTAAAGCCTTCCTTGATAAATGGACTATACAACACAAAAAGAATTTTGCAATTCAAACCAGTACTTTCTGAGATTAGCGCGTTCAAACAAACAAACAAACAAACTCTTCAGCTCTATACACTTCACACTAACGGGGTTTAATGCAACGAAACTACGTTATTTAAAGGTTAATGGTAATTTACCTTCCCGACGCACGTTTCGATCCGGTTGCACGAATCATGGTCGCGGGCAGACTGGACACTGGAGGCGCGCAGCGTCGTCTGGCCGGTTGGGAAGAAATGTTTTCTTCTACCCGCACTTCTTCTACAATTTTGTCACTCGTACAGTCGGCTCGACAAACTACACTAACAGCGTCCGGGTTTTTCACTAACGGCATAGCACACGATTTACACTTCGTTAACACTGGGTTCCATGATGATGACAAATGAAATCCATCTTCTCTATAGTCTTCAGCTCTATTACATTAGTATAGATTTATTATATTCATAGTTAAGACCACATAAGACAGGATAACGTCTGTTGGGTCCGCTAGTTATTTGATATGTTAATCGTGACTTTTGCGTTATTTGTTAGTTATTCTGCTATGAGAATCTAAGAGTGGAAAACCCTAAAAAATCATAGGTAGTTAATAAAAAAAAAGTTGTGAGCCTTCAAGCAAAGCCTTGAAGCTCGAACCTTCATAATACTCATGCCTTGATTAAATCGAAGACTTGAAGAAGTAAGTAAGTATAATGATAGTAAAAGTTAGCCTATTATCCATAATCCATAATTCAAGCTACCACAGCAATGATTTGTATAACAGGCATAATATCACCACGTTCGCCAAATCCAGTGAACACAATACCGAGAAATGTTCGAGAATTCGAATCTCTTGTTGCCCGATCCGGGGATCTAACCCAGTACTGGCCCGGTCACCAATCACCAATGAGGTGTCATCAATACAATAGTAATCAATACAAAAATAATAATTACCTTACTTCATATATATTTGGCGTTTTAATAATACAATATTCTACTATGTTTAGGTTCCTTGTTCTTGTATATATTATTATATATATTTATTGTTTCCTTTAGTAATAATATTATTTGTCTAGATTAATAAATATTATATAGAGCAAGAGCCCGTGAACCCCAGACCTTCGTTATTTTATAAAAGCTGAAAGTTTGTCAGCGCATGCTCCCAAAACAGGTAAGAACGATGGACTATTATGAAGTTTGGGTTACCGTGGCTTTGGCAGGTAAACGGTACTAAAGGTGTGTAAAATACCGATCTAAATTCATCAAATAATAAAGTGTGATTTTTTGGTATTACCTTCAGAATATTATTAAAAATCACGTTATTGATTGCCAGACACTTAACATAGTGGCAACCCCTTGCCAGACACCCCTAATGTTCATGAAATTATAATTCTACTTATGTTATAGTATAAAAGCTGATTTTTATATATAATACTTAGGTAATAATTAGATGATGTTTCCTCATCAGCCAGACATTTTTGATAGTTCCAACCCCCTGCCAGACAATAATGTAGGGTCGCTGTAGGAGCGAGCGTGAGACAGTATATGTGTGGTGGGTGCGAGTGAGATGGCGAGATAGGTCTATCGCGATCCCTCACTGCGCAGTTGTTATTTCTACTGCGCATGTATTGTTTAGTACTTAGTATATGTTTACATCAGCTAAAATAATCTTATATGCTATCTTCAAGTATTATTAATTGAATAGTTATTATAAAGGAGATGGCTAAATACAGTATGGACGGTTGCCCTGGCAAGAATAAATATAGTAACTATTTATGTATATTTATGGGTATCTGAGAAATAGTTTTACACGTTTTCTGAGTTTTAGAAACTTTTCAAATCATTGCAATATTCAAAAATATGACCAAATATTCTGACGTAATCACGTATGCAAAACTTCAGATAGTGACGAAGAATAACTGACGAAGAAGAAGAAGACGACGATATGGAATGGAGTAACAGTGACGAAGAAAATGATAACATTGATTATAATGATGATAATGAATAAAATAATATTTTCTTTAGTACACTTTAATAATAATCTGTAATGTCATCAATCTATTTTTTTATGCTTTATAATAACTTGTAATGTTATTAATATATTTTTAATTAAATTTTTGAGTATTATTTATTTGTTTTTTTTTTTATAATCTGTTATTGAGAGATCGCGATAGACCTATCTCGCCATCTCACTCGCACCCACCATACATATACTGTCTCACGCTCGCTCCTACAGCGACCCTACATTGTCTGGCAAGGGGTTGGAACTATCAAAAATGTCTGGCTGATGAGGAAACATCATCTAATTATTACCTAAGTATTATATATAAAAATCAGCTTTTATACTATAACATAAGTAGAATTATAAGATTAAACGAACTTACCTTAAGTGAAGTTCAATCTTAATTATACGAATATACTTGTCCGAGATGGATTTTTACATGTAGTAACGGCGAAGCACTAGCGCAGAGCCACAATTTTTTCAAAGCTAAAAAAAAAAAAAGAGAAACAGAACGTGTTCTATGGCAACCTATCAAATGTCATTACGTTTAAAGCAATGAGAACAACCCAACTAATGGGATAATACTATAGAATTTAGTATTAGTGGGTGGGTTTTTGGGACTGCCATCTCGGACAAGTATCTTCGTATAATTAAGATTGAACTTCACTTAAGGTAAGTTCGTTTAATCTTATAATTATACTTAATACTTGTCCGAGATGGATTTTTACATGTAGATGTTTGAAGATGGGTTGTGAATCATTAGTACAATTTTAAAGAATGAAAAAAAATATGTAATTAAGTATAATAATAAACCTTAAAACTTTGTAATTTATAAGATAAACAATTTGAGAGAGATTAATAGTAAGTAAAAACATTTAATTTTTTCACTCTGAAAAATACTATTACACACTGTATTATTTAATTCTGCTACAATTTGAAATATTGGCCTAGAATATAGAAGAATTTTGAGATCATCCTGCAGTGTTTTTTATTATAAAATCATTTCTAACACGTGACCTCTGCTGCACAGCAGATGTTGTTGTATGTCTTGTGGTATAATCCAAGAATATATGTATCATTAATACCAGCTTTTCTCAAAATCTACTTAATCCACCAACTTATGACTGGATTTTTGATGGTTAAAATCAAAAGGTTATCATTTTTTCCTTGACAAGTTGGTCTTCTCTATATACGATTTTATTGTAGACACAATATTAATTTATTTTTACTGAACAAAGGTTTCTAATTGAAAAGAAGACTGAGGATTTTCTTTTCTTGAAGTATGTGTAATATTTTGAACATCAAGAACGCTTGCAAACGCCCACAGAGCCAAGTAATGCGTCCCGTTTTTCAATTAACTCTTTTAGTGACACATTCTGTCATCTGATCTAACTGTAGGACCAATCAGTAGAGACAGAGCTGATCATTCTCATAGATCTGTGTTTAAAAAACTAACAATGAGAGGAATGGGAACCTCCTGCATGAGTAATAATATTGTGCTTTTCTGCAAAATAGTCACCATAATTTTAAGAGTGAGTCATATCGCTTTTAGATACCCAAATGGAATACTCTTTATTGCACACCAAATAAAGGAATAACATACTATTTTATAATATTTAGATGTACAATTTTTGGGGGTCTTATCGCAAAAGAATGATGTTTACCAGACTACCATAATTGTATACAGGGAAAAAACTATGACAATATTTAGGGCATTTTAGAAAAGAGAATTGACCATTATGTCAAGTGCTAAGTTTTGAAGGGCACCACCTTATAAATTCTTGTCTGTCAACAGCCCTACAGCCAGGGTAAGCTGCTGGTATAAGTGATAGTAATCTTTGAAATTAAAATAATGTTCTATTAAGCTCAAATATATTTGCATAGCATTTCTGTTTAGCCCGATGGCAGAGAATGCCTCGTGGCATTAAGTCCACCTTTTGTACAATAACTGTCCGTTTGTGCAATAAAGCTTAAATAAATAAAAATAAATTATTTTAATAAAAATACTAATAAGTGTCGATGGCTTTTTGACTAGGGGAAACCATGGTTGTAATGGCCAATAGAGGAAAACTAATATTTTTGAGTCTTATTTAACTTTTCTTGATTCCTTTTTCCCTAGAAATTTTCTTCAGTATATACTTTCACATTATTGTCACATGTTTTTAGTGATACTAAAACGGATTCTGGCCTAAGATTTTTTATATCGGCCCAATAACACACCCGCATCTGCTTTCTCAAATAGGGCTCGTGAGAATACTAAAATAACTTAATTACAAGGTGAGGAGACTGTGTACCTGTGTATCTATTTTATTAAAATAAGCTATTGCGGTTGTGTTATCAATACTCATTAAAATTTCCTAGTTAAAGTAAAACATTGTAGGTCCAACAGTGCAGCTTTTAATTCTAAATAAGAATAATAATAATACGAATTTATTACACAATTAAGATTTACAATGGTTAATATGATTAATATGATGTGTTTGTTCTGCACGGGACCAAGACCCCGAAGCCTTATTATGGCCCACATACAGCACCCCATGTCCTGGGGTTGAAGCCTTGGTGTGTATTTCCATGAAACGGTTAAGTTGTTTACTTAATATATAATTTTTGAATTGCTAATTTTCATATTGTTTTTCCCCAAATTAATTATATCTTTATTTCCTTAATGCAAGGCATAACTTAATCCAGTTTTCATGTGATTTTAGTAATTCTTTAAGTCTGTGTTTTTCCATTACTTTTGTATATAGCTATCTATACAACAGCTGGATAAATTGTCTTAAGTGTAGGTACCAAACAATTTCTCTAGATTCAATTTTTTCTTAAAGTAACAGCCTATAATCATCCCACTGCAGGGATAAAGGCCTCCATCATTGAATTCAAGTTCCCACAGCAATGATGGGTGTACTGGCATAATCACCACTCTTGCCAAATGTGGGTTGGTGATCAAAAGCCGAGAAACGTTTGAAAATTCAAAATTTTTTGTTGCCCGACCCCGGATTCTAACCTGGGACCCCGAGATCTTGGCCCCGTACCTCAACCACTAGACCAAAGGGGCGTTGTTTTTTCAAATTCTTTCTTATCCAACTGTATTTACTTTTTAAGAATAGTCTTGCTCTTATGTTTTTGTATAACTTTTTAGACTATAAGTCCAAAAAAAAAATACAGGGTACTCCAGTTCAGACACAAAGGTTACTTTTGAACACTCTGTATTTTTAGATTTAAGTTAACTTCTCGACTGAAGGTTTAAATAAATAAATTTCAAATCAGTCTGTGGAATTTTAAAATAACTCATAAGTATTTGCAATTTTAATTGGGAACAATGCACTTTTCTCAAAGTTCATAACTTGAGATATGTAAGAGTTTGCATGCAACAATAATGTTGTCTTTGCAATTGTTTGTTTCCTTCAAATCGTTGAGAAGGTAAATACGATGTTATCTATAAATATATTATATTTAACATTACATTGGAAATCCCGGTTCAGTAATAAGTTTCTTTCAAATCTTTTGATGCCATATAACAGACATAAGTTTTGTAAGCAGTTATAATATTCTCAAAATCAAAATCTCTGCACCTATAATTATTTATAAAAGTTTTTTCAAGTTCGAAATAAAACTGTAAGTACCATTGGGTTTTGCAACCAAGAATACAGCAAAGTTGTTTAGAAATTATTCTGTACATACAGTATGGGCACACAGATTATGCTCCCTGAATTTTAAGTTACTTAACCTCATAGGCAATTATATTTTTCTCTATGAAAGGCAATTGCTGTGGTTCTAGGAAATCGGAGGGTGGAATGGTGCTGAAAAGGATTTCATATTCCCCATGATTCATCATCCTTTGTAATCTCAAGCCATTTATAAATAAAATATTTAAAGCTGTAAAAAGGAAGGAGTTTGTATTTTCCTAGATATTGGAGCATACTTCTTTACAAAGACCTTCTGTCATAATTTTCTCCCGTGTAGGGAAACTTCTGGTCTGATAATCTATCCAATTTTTTCTTTTCTCAGAGCCAAAAAATAAACTTTTTTGTAAGAGGGTTGTCATCTCAAAGGAACAATTATTATTGTTCAGTACAAGAAAGCAAATTGCCTACCCGCAATGTGGTACCACTATGTGAAGAACCGGCATAAGCCCATGTACTATAAGGGTAAGCAACTGGCTTACAGCGTTAAGATTATGTTAGAAAAATTTTGCACTGAGTCGCAGTGTCTCGGTGGCTTAACGATACAGCGCCCGCCCCGCATGCTAGGAGATGCGGGTTCGAGTCCCGCCTGAGACATGATTTTTTAAGTTTATGTACTGATAACATGAAGGCGTTCTAGTCCCATCGTACTAGCCTGTGCCCTTAATGTAAGCATGTCTCATAGGCCTTCTCTCGTTATATTCGCCTCGTATAGGGAAAGAATCCGGCCTGATAGGCTTTCCCATTTCTGCTTTTCCTACACCCTCTTTTTCCCGAGCCAGCAGAAGCTCTTCTGTAAGATGATTGTCATCTAAAAGGAACAATTTTCATTGTTCTGTACAAAGAAGCAAATTGTCTACAAAAATGTGGTAGCTCTCATGCTCATATAATATGAAGGCATCTAGTTCCAGCATACTAGCTCTTGCCCTTAATGTAAGCATGTCTATCTTCGAGTGATAGCACTTGCCTAATAGAAAACTCTCACATTTAGCATGTCTAGCCATTGTTTGTGATTATTCAGAATATCTCGCACAAAATTAGAGCTTGTGGTTCTGTTCATCATACATGAAACTACCCAGACGTTTAAAGTTGTTATAGGGAAAAGTCATATTTGTTGAAATATGTTAGCCTCACCTATTGGTGTATGTGTCATCTTCTATGATAACACATTTAAGAGGGTGTGGTCAAAGATGTTTCCTCATATTGCTCTGAGAATCTTGAAGTTTCCTTTATTAGCTTCCATTTTTCGAATCTTCCTCTTGTTTCGTTTCTTTTCCTTTCTTGATCTTCTTTCTTGAATTTAATTTTCTTCAAACACTTGGATTTTAATGGTGAGATTTTTAAACAAGTGAGTAAAACGGTTACGAAAAGATAAACGTGCTCTCCGAAAAGAAATTATGAAAAGCAATCTTGTTTTTACCGTAACCTAACCGAAGGTTTATGCACTAGGAATAAATATTGAATCTGCAGAATGCATAGATATATCATTGCTTTCGTTGTAACGCTTTTAGCCCCAAGCGACAACCGGTTGTTGCGATAACAATTGATATTTAATTGTGTCTGGGAATATCCGAACGTCAAAGGTACAACGAAATGAAAACAGAAAAAATGGTGGAAGGTGATATCATAGGTTATGAATTTTTTCTGAAGTTTCAACTCGAAACCATCGTAACTACAACATTGCTCTATATGTAAAAGTAAGAATAAATTAAATCATACCTGTGATTAATGTTATAAATCCCTTCTATTTGCATAAAAGCCTTGAACTTGATTAGGCTTCTTCTTGTCATTTTCCCAAAAATCACAATTCGACAAAAGTATTGTAAACACTTTGCACCTTGACTACCTTAATTCTAAAGCCTGATTATAAACTTTTATGGTATATTTCTTAAGAGTAATAGATATTTTACCCATCTTTTATAAAACGACGATGTGACCGCGCTCGCACAAAAACCGTAATGACATTTGATAGGTTGCCATAGAACACGTTCTGTTTCTCTTTTTTTTTTTTTAGCTTTGAAAAAATTGTGGCTCTGCGCTAGTGCTTCGCCGTTACTACATGTAAAAATCCATCTCGGACAAGTATTAAGTATAATTATAATTTCATGAACATTAGAGGTGTCTGGCAAGGGGTTGCCACTATGTTAAGTGTCTGGCAATCAATAACGTTATTTTTAATAATATTCTGAAGGTAATACCAAAAAATCACACTTTATTATTTGATGAATTTAGATCGGTATTTTACACACCTTTAGTACCGTTTACCTGCCAAAGCCACGGTAACCCAAACTTCATAATAGTCCATCGTTCTTACCTGAGTTGGGAGCATGCGCTGACAAACTTTCAGCTTTTATAAAATAACGAAGGTCTGGGGTTCACGGGCTCTTAGACTAATATCAGTGTTTTAAGATGCATGTTAAGGAAGTGTTCTTGTATATGTTAAATAGTTTACTTCGTTATTATATTTCTTAGTTTGTCATCATCATAATATTATTATCAGCTAAATATCGCCAAATGTAACAATTTTTTTTTTTTTTTATTGTTGTCGATGTTACTTCTACTATTAAAGTCAACTTTTAGCTCAAATGGGTGGACATTTCGTTGGAACATTTTTTGAAGTTGATTTTTTAATCTAGTTTTTTATAGTACCTAGGTACATTAATATTAGTATGAATAAATAACCTTTTCTAGAACATTCCGATTAACAGGTCCAGTCGTTTCGGCCCGCGAATACAGTCAGGGTCGACGACTAGCGAATATTCGATTGGCCAACTCGTTCAATGCGAAGTTACGTTTCTTGGTAGATGATAATAAATTGTGTCAACTTTGTATATTTTTATGATGCCCCATTTGGTCTATTTGTTTAAGTACCGGATCAAGATCTCTGATTCCTGGGTTCGAACAACGGGTACCTAACGGCAACAAAGTTTCGAATTTTCGAATATTTGTGATCACCAACCCGCATTTGGTAAGCGTGGTGATTATGCCAGGCCCATTATTGCTATGGTAAACTTGAATTCAATGATGAAGGCATTTGCTCGGCAGAAGGATGGTTATAGGCTGTAACTTTACTTTTTTTACTTCAAATAAATGATTGACACATCTTTCTCCTTGTCACAACCACCCACCACCACCCATGGGTCGCCCCGCTGGGACCACGGGTAAACACTCCAAATGGATACCTAGACTAAGAAACCTTGTAAGAGTAACAGAAGCCATAAATAAATTCACAGTATAATAGGTAAGCATAGGTAAGCATAAACAATGGCAAGTGAGCGTGTCATTCATAGCTTAGAAACAATAAGTAAACGCAGTCGACAGTAAGCATTGTGTAAACAAAGCGAGATGTGATCAGCCAGTTCAGTCGATACTTAAATACAGTTGGTGACAGCGCATTATGGAATTAAGGCCTCCCCACACTAGCGTCTCTCGAGCGTCGATGTCGCGGCTTTGTCCAATCAGCGTTAAGTAAATGCCGCTGCGCTTGCGTTGCGGCAACACTGATTGGTTGCTGCCTCGACGTCGAAGCTCGAAAGACGCTAGTGTGGGGGTTCTCTTAGTCTGTTACCAATATTAGATAAAATATGTATTCCAATTTATCGTTCTTGTATCATTTACGAAATTATACAAGATAGTAAGTGTGGTACTTTTAATTCATTTGAAAATCCTTTGTAAAACTACTGTTTTGTTATCCACTGTAGAACAAATTACGAAGATGCCTATGCAACACTGGCAACTGCCACTTTAAGAGAAGCAGGTGATCGAGCTCAGCGCAATGGTGTGCATTGGGAGGGGCGTAAGACTCACATGGGCTATGATAATACATTCAGTTCTGGCTTTTTACAGTGCAACAGTGCTAACTAAATTGCCCGAACTGGTGTATAAAAAAAAATGTATTTATAAATAAAAAAAGCACTTCTCAAGCATCAATTTGAAAGAAATCGAGCATGCAGTTTTACTTTTAATTCTATCGTGAAATAACTAAGATACATTTGCCGATGGAATAAGTGCAATATATTTTGTGTGTACTAAAGATAATATAATAGAATAGAATAGAATAGAATATAATTTATTGCTCAAACTGTGTACAATGTGCAGTTGGAAATACAGGTTAGAGGTAGAAACAGTGTACCCATAACGGGCATGCAATATTTAACATTAGTTTTTAAGTTTTACATAAAATAATAAGTAGCTAACACTTACAATTTTGCTTAGGTTTTACATGCATAATATTCACCTAGACTGTAAAATACATTGCCAAGTAACCACTTTTTCAGCTTTAATTTAAAATTTGGTAACTCTAAAGCCTTTATGACCGAGGGCAAATGATTGAATACCCTTATGCTAGTATTAAAAACACTATTGTAGCAGATTACATTAGTTGTTCTCTGAATACATATGTCATATTTATATTTATTGCGTACATTTGGACGCGTTGTGGATTTGTTTTCAAAATACTCTGGATTTAGCTTAATAAATACTGATGCCTCTAAGATAAAAATATTAGTTAGTGTAAGATAGCCCTTTTCCTTAAATACATTTCGTAATGTTTCGTCTGAGTACGTACATATTATATATTATGCGTAGACATCGATTTTGTAGGAGAAATGTTGATTGAACATTAACTGAATTTCCCCAAAAATTTATGCCATAAGTTAGTAGTGGATAAACTTGTCCAAAATATGCAGTTCTAGCTACATCCACAGATGTTGTTTCGACGAGCACAGAAAGAGCGTAACAGTAACTAGATACTTTTTTGTTTATTTTAAGGACATGATCTTTCCAATTTAGATGAGCATCTATGGTAACTCCAAGAAAATTTGTTTCATTTACTTTATTTATTTTAGTGCTGTGATCGGAAATATTTAATTTATAAGATGGTGTTTTATAATTTCTAAATTGTATGAATTTAGTTTTTGTGAGATTAACATTTAGATCAAGTGATTTTAACCAGTTTATTGTTCTTTGCAAGGTTTGATTAATGTGATTTTCAAAAAGCGTTTTGGTTTTATTTTTATAGGTATCGGGAATAAATATTGTTGCATCGTCAGCAAACATCACACATAAGTCTTGTGTGATATCTGGCAGTTGATTAACATAAACTAAGAAGAGGAGGGGTCCCAATATACTTCCTTGAGGCAATCCAAGGCTTACTTTTCGAGTACTTGATTTAACCTCTTCAAAGGTTTTGCTTAATCTATTATAGGAGTCGATTACTGTAAACTGTTCCCTATCCTTCAGATAACTTTCCATTAATCTCAAGGCCAAACCAAGTATACCCATATTTTCTAAATTTTTTGAGCAGAATGTCATGATTTACGCTATCAAATGCCCTGGACATATCTAATAATAATCCAACACATGGTATTTTACTATTTAAAGAACCCCATACTTCTTTAAGAATTTTAAAAATGGCGAGTGTGGTAGATTTTTTTTTCTGGAAGCCAAATTGGTGTTTATGTAGCAAATTATATTTATTTAAGAATTCTAGAAGTCTGTTGTATATGGCTTTTTCAAACAGTTTAGAAAAACAAGTCAATAAAGCTATAGGTCTATAATTTTCGACTTTAAGTTTACTATCTTTTTTGTGTAATGGTTTTACTTTAGCGGTTTTTATTTCTTGGAGAAATGTTCCGGATTCAATCATAAGGTTTATGATATAGACAAGAGGATCAGATATAAATACTAGTGTGTTTTTGATAACCTTAATCGGGATATTATCATAGCCACAACTGTTTTTGTTGCATAAGCTCAGAACAATTTTTATTAATTCATATTTATCAACTGGGGGCATGAATAAGCTTTGTAAGTGCTGTGTGAAATTACTATTTTTAGTAGTGTAACTTCTGTTTCCTGTATTAGATGTAACAAAACGGCTGTTGAAGATTTCTGCTATTTTATTGGCATCTGTTACTTCATCGTTATCAGTAATAATATTATTAAAAGTACTTTTAAATGTATTTTGTGGCCTAGTTTGTCTTTTTATTAAATTCCATGTTGCTTTATTTTTATTACTGCTTTTGTTAATAAAATAAATATTATATTTTTGTTTAGCCAAGCGTGTGTCATTGTTTAGGATTTTACAATATTTTTTATAGTGAGGTATAAGTGAAGACCGTTTTTTATGTATTATTTTTTTATGTAATTTTCTTTTGACTTTGCTTGCCTTATATATGCCCTTTGTCTGCCAGTTTACCTTTTTATTGTAAGTAATTCGAATTCTTTCCAGTGGTATACACAAATCAAATATTAATTTATACAAGTTAAAGAATGTAGTGAAGGCAGATTGCGCATCATGACATTGGTAAACCTCTGAAAAGCTCAGCTGTGACAAATGTTGTATAAAAACATTTAGATGTTTGTCAACGTTTCTTTTGTAAATATACCAGTATTTTTTAGCAAAACCTTCATTACATGGTACACTTAGTATTTGACCGGAGTGATCAGACAATCCAAGGTGAAGAACATTTGCAGAATAGGTCTTGAAATTTGTTATAATGTTATCCAAACAAGTACCTGAATTAATGATTCTTGTTGGTTCATAAATAGTTAAATATAAATTATATTTTAATAGAGTATTTATGAAAATTGAACTTTGACTATTATTTATCAGAGTGTCTACATTGAAATCACCTGTTATTATAACCTTCTTTTTTAAATGTCGCGAGCGACTTGAAATTTTCTGTAAAAATGAGTCTAAAGCTTTTATGAAAATATGAAAGTTCGAATCAGGGGTTCTATATATACACAATATAATACAATTTAATTCTGGCAACGATATTCCACAGCATTCAAAAATAAAGTCAATGCTTATGGAATCTGTACAAGGCAATGAGTTATAATTTATATTATTCTTTATAAATATGCCCACACCCCCTCTCGCCTTATTTCTGGAATAAGAAGCCGCCAGTTTATACCCCGGTACCTGTATTAAATTTACATTCTGAGTTTTAACAAAGGTTTCGCTTAAGCATAATATATCAACGTTCATCGTAGACAAGGCTATCTCTAATTGATTCAGCTTGGATCTAATGCTTTGTATATTTTGGTAAAATACATTTAAGCTGGCTGGTGCCACTGGTGTGGCAACACGTTTACTAGTATGCTGTTTAGCCACGAAAGGAATTAATATTTTTGGCTGGACTTACAGGACATGATGTTGATCTAAACATCGTTTTTATTACAGGCAGCGATGTTTCCTTTGCGATGTTTATAATTAATCTGTTTAAATCACTAAATATGACCCTTACACCATTAGAATTTATTTTTCCAGAGTACTTTGAGAACATTTCATACGAATATTTTACATTTTTATTTGAGTCTAGAATAAAGCAGTATTCATGTATTTCATTATCGCTATAAATCAATTTATTAAATATTTCAATTCTATAATTAAACATATTAGATGAATAACTATATCTAAAACTAGGTACACACAATATAACGTTAGTGTGTTGAACAGATAGTATTCTCTGTCGTAATATTTCAACAATTTTATTGTAATTCTTGGCAACTTTAAAATCTTCTTCACCAATCATTAATAAGCAATAGTCGTTAAAAGTAAATCCTTCAAGTTTTTTATGAAGTCCACTGGTTAGTTGCTCTATTCTACCTCCTGGTATGCGATAGTGACAGTACTCATTCAGTTCTCCTAGGTATCTTCTTGCCATTGTTGAGGTTTGATTTTTAGCAATGCTGCTAATCAAGCATACTTTACGGGAGTTTTTATTTATTTCCAAGGTGTGGTGATTGGTTTCAATGTTTGGAAGAGTTGCTGTGATAGAACTAATTGAGGCGTTTATTGATTCATCAACCTTTTTGGACAAATCTGGTTGACACTTTTGTGAGCCATGCTTGGTTTTGTCTTTATTGTAATATGGAGAGACATAATGACAGTAATACAACAATGAAAACAGTTGGTCCATGCATCAACTGTTTTCATTGTTGTATTACTGTCATTATCGATGATAAAAGATTTATTTTTTGAACTGTAGAGTTGTATTATTTTATCTTGCTCATAATTTAGTTTCTGTAGTTCCTCATTATTTTTTCTCATATTTTTTATTTCAGTAGTTGCTATTTCTAATTCGGCTCGTAACTTTTTTATTTCTATTTTTAAATCATTTAATTGATTATTTCCATTTTCGAGACTAGCGACATCTTGTGGAGTAATTGAGCTTACGTTTAAACTTTTAGTACAACAGGGTGAATCAAATGATATGTAGGAAGAAGTCAAATCTGATAGCGATTTCTGTTTTTTGTGTCCTCTGATGGTGACAAATTCATTTTCTTCCTGCTCAATTTCTAACTCATTATCTACTTCCGATAAGGACTGAAATGAATTTTCGGTAGGTATATTTATCTGTACGGTAGCCGAGTCTAATTTATGTTTAAATCTACAATAGTCCCATTCACAGTTTCTTCTGTTTTCTGGAGACATCAGGTAGTACATCTTTTCTCCAATGCTAGTACAATCGAGATGAAAATAATTTTGGCAGTTCCTGCATTTGATGTAATCTCGTTTAGTAATTTTGTTTTTGCATTTATTGCAAATCAAAGCCATCTTGCGGATTAATTTGTAAACTTACAGCAACTGCACCGATACCGAAAGCAAGCTCGACAAAGCAACTCGTAAAATAATAAACAAAAGCAGAGGTGTTGTGTTAGTTGAGCAACTCCCCACTAGCTGACGACATTATAATTAGCAGTTATTAATTTGCACGATGGGTTATCAATATAAGACACGGTTAAAGAAAACATAGCAAGCGGATTTTATCGTAATTACGCCCTCTAGCGAAGCAATAAATTCAACATCACAGCAGAGATCATTAGTTGAGGTACTTCCCACTAGATAGCGCTACTAGTAGATTAGTTCTGTTTTGATACACAAAGTCCACTTACAAATTTAAAGTTTATGGGAAATTGGTTATGTGATTTTAAAATGTACGCACTATTCACCGATGCATGTAGAACTATTATATAGCAGTCTTACATAACACAATAATTTTACAGAGTATTTTTCTGTAATGATCGTTTTTATTCACTTTTTAAATTAGTTAATGCACTTCTTTAATTTCCACTTCATCCACTTTGCTGTTGACGTAAACTATCACAAACACTGTCACGATTTTTTGTATGTTAATAAGTATATTTATGACACTTTTACGTTTTAATTGTGCCATTTTATATATTTTTAAATTATTTGTATCAGAGACGATGTCTACGCACAGCCGGCGCCATCTTCCGTTCATTGTATGTATTCGTTCCGAGTATCCGAGTATTCATTCAATAGTTAATTCATTCATTCATAATTTTGTAACAGCTTGTTTCAATAAAAAATAGAAACAAGTGACAAATTGAATTTATTTATCTGTTTAAATAAAATGTGCTGGCTGTTAAATTTGTCTTGCTTTGACTATTTGCTAATATTGACAATGGATGTTTGGTTTCCTAATTCGCGAGTCTGTCTTCGTACCTTTCAAGTGTTAGTTTGCCTATATGTACTTGCAATATCCGTGTTTACATTATGCTGATTGGCTTATTAGACCGCTGAATGACGCTACATGCGTATTGCAAGGTCACAAGCAAACAGAATACCTTTATAAAGTGCACGTATCAAATAATTTAATTATAAGCTTTATTTTATCGATGAAAATAATTAAAAAAAAGGTATATTTAATAAAAAGTTTCCTACTGTGACCACGCCCATTAATTATACAGAAAGAGCATTAATATAGGGTGCAAATCTCTTGTATTGATGAAACACGCTGGCTTACAGCGATAGGTTCTTGCTGTGGTAACTACTTGGTTTGGTCCGTAAAATATAGCTAAATGACTAAAATTTCAAGTTTTCTTAACCTCTTGTAAAATTGTATAAAAGCAGATACGCAGTATTTGCAAACTGCTCTTCCGCGGTGTTGCACGCCAAGAATTACGAGTTAAAGTTAAACTTTTGATCTTCCAGATGGGCTATGCCAACTTTGAGCAGACCGGCCATGGTATCCACCTTAGGCAGTTCTCTAGGGCGTTCGTGTTCGAAGATGACTCCGGCAACTCGAAGCAAAGACTCGTTTTCGTCTCCGCTGATGCTGCTATGATGGGCCATGGAGTCAGGAGAGAGGTGGGTATCATCGACACAGTTAAGAAGATATTAAGTACACTTTTGTTTGCAAGGATATATTAAACTGCAAACAATTGATTGGGTTAGAGTATCCCCATAATTATAATCTAATGAATAAAAATTAATTACCAAAATGTATAAAACGTCTAACTTTAGAATGGCTGCAAGGATTTGTATAATTCCTTTTTTTTTTTCTTGTAATGGTCAGGAGAAGGTTTTTTAGCCGACTTCCAGAAGAAGGAGGAGGTTCTCAATTCGACTGTATTTTTTTAATGTTTTGTTACCCCAGAACTTTGGACTGGTTGAACGGATTTAAAAAAAAAATAATTGAAATCTGGTGCTTCCCTAGTGGTAACATTTTAACGAAGTCATGATCTGAATTCTGATGGTGGAATCTGGGGAAATCGAGGGATACCCTCAAATTTTATAAGCACGTATTACGTTTTTGCATATCTTTCTTAAGGTTTTTCAGTATTTGCGTCTGGTACTCATCATTTTATGTTTATGAGCTGATGATGGAAGGTACAACTCCTTTCCTTAACGGTTAGGAGTAGGAGAGGATTATTCTTTAAATATTATAGGCGCGTATAGTCAGATAGTTGTCTTCCTTCAGGTTATTCACGTGAGCTGATGATGGAAGGTCAAACTCCTAAGCAGTTAGGAGTTAGAGGATGATTCTTAAGATTCTTTAGCTATGGTGGAGGGAGTTACTCAAACAATTCATTCATTTTCATCTAGAAGTCGTCATCACTATTTATGTAGGTTACTTTTACCGGCGAACAGAGGATTAATAAATTGTGTAATTTATTTAACACTAAAAAGAGAAAAATGCATTATTTTTAAATAAAAATTAAACCGACTTAAAAAAAACCTTTTATTTTAACTATTTTACAATATTATTTTAACTACTAACAACTTAACAGATTGAAGTCGGTGCCGAGTCCAAACAATACAAAACGAAACAATGTGGAATTTAAACAAAAATTGCTACGAGTATGTTGGCGAGCGACAATCAATTCAGTAGTGATCTCAGATCATATAAAGAAGGAGATATTAAATTACTCGTAAATCCTTAGCGAACCCGTGTCTCCGAATTATTTATGTGTGCAACGCAACTACAATAACACTGTTGTAAGCATAAGGATCACACTATTTCAATTTACAACGCTCATTGATGCGCACACAAACATGGACCCAATCACAACGGTGACAGCGGCTACCACACTCGATTACACAATGCGTCATTTGGTGTGTGCAAAGTACGTAAATAGCTTTTAAAATAAAACATTGTTCTTGTGTTATTTTGTACTTTTTAGTAAGATTTTTTTTTGAAGTCCGTTTAATTTGATATTTGTATAGATAAAAATTGTTTTAGAAATATCCACATGAAAAATGTGTGTAAAGGCTAAACATGGTAATTAACAGACCATCTACTTGCAATGTCTTCATTGCTGAGCCCGTGGAAAGCCGGGATGGACAGCTAGGTTATTATTTAATATATTTTGCCTATGGAACCAAAAAAAAAACCATGAATTATCGTTAAAGATCAATTCAGTAGTAAGTTTTGCTTGGTGATAAATGAAAAATATACTTTTTACTGTTGATTAAATACTATTTTATCTACAAATCACGGCATCTTGCATATTTCTAATGAAGTGGTGGCAATCATTTGAAAATACTAAGCTAAAATCACAGTTTTGCTAAATTAGCATAATTAAGAAATGCTTCGTCAAAAACTGTTGAAAATATTTTAGGTAGGCAGCAGAAGCAGCAGTAGATATTGAAATCCTTATTGCGTAAAATACTGAAAAAAGGCATTCTAACAAAGGTAATACATATCTATTACAATTCACAAACTAACACCAAAAATACATTATAAACAAAATTAAGCAGGTTGCGAAAAATATTACTTACAAATCCGAACGTCAAGGATAGGCTGAGGGCAGGTTACCAAGGTTAGGATTACCAAGCCAAATTGTTTGTAAGGAAGATGTATAGATAGATAGAGACAAGTTAAGCAACCAATGAAGGAGGGTGGTGGGATCTACCTCCTAGTGGGCCACCCTGGGCAACGGCATCTTTGGTTTCCTAACCAATGATGACGGCTAACAGATCCCTCTGCAGTGGTAGGCTTCGTAAGAGGCTGCCTGGATGCTACCACCCTCCTGCCGGAGTCCAGCGCCAAACAGTTTTTCTGTGTTCCGCTGGTGTGTGGGAGAACCAGTACCTCTGGGTAAGCTCGCTCCATCTTAGGCTTCTTCTTAACCGTATAGTCAAGTATAGTCAAGTATAGTATGTAGTCAAGAGCAAGCCCATTGATTGTAAAAAAAAGGTTCCTTTTCCACCAGAGATGTGCTATGCTATGTGGACAGATGAATTTGATTGGTGTATCCGTAGCAACGCTAGAGCTATGCTAGCACATGTCTGGTGGATAAACAACCATAAATAGCGAACACAATTCGTTTGACGTATATTATAATAGCTATTCTTGATTTCTTGTTTTACTGCTACCTTGTTTTGTCTTTCATGTGAACAGTTTAATGATGAAATAATGCTAAATAGCAATATTTGCTGTTGTGTACGTTTAGGCTTTGCTTGAGATTGCGCAACAATGGAGAAGGTCCATGCCCAGCTGAAGCTTCTAAAAGCTGGCGAAGATGACGACGTGACTGGATATTGACAAGGGCTAACTTGTTCTGTAGAGTCATGTTTCATTTCAAAGACATCAAGATAAGCGGTTGTATCAATAGACAGATTGAAACTTTACAGATGAGTTAGTTGTTTCTAGTTTTCTAAGTACCATGTACTTACTCTTTTTTTTTATGAATTTTCGATTCGGCACTGTTGCATGTGTCATGATCACGGAAGAACTTCCGAAAATCTAACTTATACGGTTTTAGCTGTTATCTAAATATAAAGTAATAAAATATTTCTCTTGATTTTGTAGGTTATCAAGCGGTTGCAGAAGCGTTACGGCGACATCTACAACGACCAGAATGTGATCTTGAGCGGGACTCACACGCACTCCACCCCTGGAGGGTTCCTCATTGACTTCCTCTTCGACCTGCCTATCCTGGGATTCGTGAGGGAGACCTTCCTCGCTTACATCGCGGGGATTTACAAGGTACATTCCATTTGTAAGAGAATATCCATTGTATCAACCGCACGAAAGTTTATGACTTTTATGTGCCATCTGCTAAAAATTACTCTCTTTCTTTTCAGAGTATAGTCATAGCGCACAACAAGTTGTCACCGGCAAGGATGGAGTATGGGGAGATAGAAATATTGGACGCGAACATAAATCGGTCTCCCACTTCTTACTTGAGGAATCCGCCGGAGGAGCGAGCAAGGTATAAAATAATGTTTGGAAACAGGAGTGATAAAGAGGCTTTTTGAACGCTAAGTGTCATTGTGTCATGAGAATTTTTACTCTTTTTATCAGTAGGTTCTGTTTTGGAATGCAACGTGGCATGAAAATAGGGAGGACAAGCTACTTTATTGTTTTAATTAAATACTTTGTAACTACAAAAATATTATATTTACCCAAACATCCAATTCCCAGAACTACTTGCAATAGATATTTTTTGCCTGCACTGAGGTGAAGTCAGTTAATCGTAATCGTTATGCTTTTTAGGGTTCCGTTTCTCAAAAAAAAAAAAGCAATTTGTCCGCACTTTTATTATTATTTTATTTAGATGCTTTGTTCAAATGTTCGAATATGTCAGCTCGTTATGTGATTGCCAACCCGTCTGCCAAGCGTAGCGATTATGTCAAAATCCTCCTTTTAGAGAGACCTGTGGCACTGTATATTATCCTATTTCTTCAGATTTATCCACAAGCGGCTTACCTACTAGCAGCTCTGACGCTCTAAAATCTATTTGCGTTACCAGATACAAATACGACACGGACAAAAACCTTGCCCAACTAAAGTTCATCTCCGCCTCCAACGAGATCATCGGCGTGCTAAACTGGTTCGCGGTGCACCCCACCAGCATGAACAACACCAACCACCTGGTGTCCTCAGACAATGTCGGCTACGCCTCGGTGCTCATGGAGAAGGCGCTTAACGGGAACAGCACTGCGCCGGGAAAGGTCGGTTTACTCTCTTACAGCTGTAGAATCATAAGATTGATATTAGAAATGCGAAAGTTTGTATATTAAACAAGTATTGATTTGTTGATTCCGTGGCAGGAGTTCACCTGCTCTTAGGTCCCTAGTTCGATTCCTGGACGGGTCAATGTAGAAAAAAAGTTTTTTCTACGTTTTCTCGGGTTAGAGTGTTTGTAGTACCTACGTTGATTCTGACTTCCACAATACGAGTGCTTGAAATAGTTACTCACTTTGGGATCAAAGCAATGTATGTGATGTTTTCCACGTTTATTTATTTTTAAGGATGGATGTATGTAAGGATGTATGTATGAATAGATGTATGTTATCTCCCGCACGAATGAGATCATCGGTGTGCTGAACTGGTTCGCGGTGCACCCCATATACTCTCTATCACCAGCTGGTCTGCTCTCTTTCGGCGACCTACGTGGCGGATTGACGTGTGCACCAGTTTTCAAGATGTCGCTTACTTCAATATTTTCACGGGTTTTATTTTTTTATATTTCAAGCTAATAAGAATCTATAAGATTGGTATCCTGAATGCGAAATGTTTTATGTAAATGTCTGGATGTATGGATGGACGGTAAACGTGGTGATTATTCCTGTACCTCTCATTGCTGTTGCTGCTTAAATTCAATGATGGAGGCCTTTGCCCTTCAGTGGGTTATATATAGGCCGTTACTTTACTTTTTTATTTATTTTTAGGGCAATATAGTGTGTGCGTTCGCATCGACAAACCTAGGAGACGTGTCCCCTAACACGAAAGGTCCCCGATGCGAGTTCTCTGGTAAGGTGAGTTTCTTCTTCTTTCTCTTTTTCATTAGCATATGAGTTGGTCCACTGTAGAGTATCACTATTCCAAGGAGAGTTTCACTATTCTTCTATTAAATTAATAAACTGTATGACATAGACATGACATAGTCGCTTTATGCCTTATAAGTTTTAAAGTCACCTACTGGTTCATTTGTTTGATGCGTCTCAGGTTTCCACTCATCGATGTATGATAAATACAAAAAGTACACCTAAATCTGTCTTCGATTGTAGCACAGGATTGTAGTATGTTTGGATCTTGATTTTATGTCACTGTTTACTTTATAACCCGGCCAAATTATGTCGACATGCAAAAGTATGGATTTATGTTATGTCGTATCCTATGTCAACCTATGTCAAATGTGTCCTAAGTAAATGTGTAGCACTTTTATGACGCTGATCTTCTTTTTTAAATTACATGAATGATGAAACTCAAAATAACATAAGTAGATGTCTCTTTATGCCTCTCAAGTTATTAAATCACCTACTGTTTATTAAGTCACCGACAATGAAAACAAAGATTTGAAACATCTGACGAGCCGGTTGGTGAGGTGGTTCGGTGTTTCGCCTGCTACGCAAGGGTCTTGATTCGATTCCCGGACGGGTAAATTAAGGAAACGGAGCTATAGTCGTACTTTAAAAGGCACAATTAACCGTTGATCCCGGCTTCTGACGCAAGATGGAATTCGTAAGAACAAGTCACGCCAGAGACCAGTTATAGGCGGTTTGAAAAACTGTAACACCAGATCTTCCTCGAGATATCCGATATTCACACGATGAGAAGAAGATTTAAAGCCATTCAACTTAAGTAAAATCAGTTTTACTTTTGCTAACAGGAGGTTTATTAGTCATCTAGAGCTGGTACACTGGCGTAGAAATTAAATTTAGCGTTTGTCATCTTATTAAAACCCGCATATGGGCAGCGTGGCGGTTAATTACGTCTGTACCCATCATTGCTAAACTTGAGTTCAATGATGTAGGCCTTTGCCCTGCAGTGGGAAAAGGCCTCTTTTATTGAATTGTTACTTACCTTGCTTATAGGTGTGTGACCAGGAAAAGTTACTGTGCAAGTTGCCCAAGGAACGCTGCTTCGCATCAGGCCCAGGTAGCGATATGTTTGACAGCACCCGGATCATTGCCACCAGGATCTTTGAGGGTGCCATGGTGAGTGTTGATATATGAGCTTTAATCTAGAATTGTTAGTTAACATTAAAATTAAAATAATACCTACTCGTACCTTGAAAAAAAAAAGACACTTTTGGACGTTGGGCAAACAAAAAACCTAAATTTGTCGACAGAAACATTGTCTGGTTAATTGAGTTAATATTTAATGGTTAGGGCAGCCCGGTAAGCAGAAGGTCGTGGGCTCGAGCCCCACCTCAGGCAGTCAAAAATTTGCATCTAGGAATCTTAACACAAAACCGTAATTCTTTGAATGATATTTAGGATGCGTTAGGTGGGACTAGACTAGGTAGGTACCCTAAGTACCCTAACCATTGATTTGTGAACACAAACAATGACTTGATTGCTCAACAATAGTAACTTGAAGGTTTAATTATATTTTATTTAGTTTATACCTACATGTAACGTTACTTAAGCAGTTTGAAAAGATTGTTACCAAAATTAGTTTTTTCGAGATTTCTACCTGTACCTTGTTTTTGATTTAAATCACGAAAAAACGAACTCATATGATAGTGACCATGAAAGATTAAAACAGTTTATTTGCATATAATTCAATCAAAATTCTAAAAGAATATGAATTATATTAATTTCCAGGAACTAGTTCGTCGTCCCGGCGAGGACTTGACTGGCCCCATTAGTTCCATGCACCAGTTCGTGACGATGCCGGAGCAAGAGGCACACCCATATGACCCGTTGACTGATACTTTCATCACGGTAAGTAAAAAAAAAACAATTCCTTCGAACCCACAACCTTCGCTCACGTTCAGTGAAGGTTGCGTGTTCGAGTTCCATTTAAGAGAATCGAAAAAAATAAAAATAAAGAGAAACAAAACCGTGGTTGGAAACCCGCCTGACAATTATTCCGTGGCAATTCTGGCAGAGACTCATCTGGGAGAGGCTTTTGTCTAGCTGTGGATTCAAAGCTTTTTCATATGAAACTACGCGCAAATGAATAAATTCGTCGACACAAACAATGTGTTGGTAGCTACACAGAACAGATAAAGAAGTTTGTCTGTTCTGTGCTCAATTAGTTCAGTCGCCCAGTAAGCTGAAGGTTCATGTGCAACCGTGAATCGCTTCGATGTGACGTAGTAAATGTACTAGGCGCCTAATTTGTAAGAGACTAGAAGAGTTTAAGTGGTATTAGGTCAACGACTGATATCTGCCAATCTAAGGTAGAACACAAAACCTTATTTACTTTTGTATGGAAGAAAAAAAAACGATATCCACTTTTTGACACCACCATAGCAGTTACTTGTATAATTTTAACTTAGGAACGAAATATTTATTTTATACAATTAATACAAGAACGAAACACAGAAAATTGCTTAAAAACCTAAGGAGCATATAATATACAGTATCTTCAAAGCTGTAGGCTTGTTATAGGTACTATTTACTTAACACGGTATATCGATGGTTTTCTGATAGAATACGACAGTGCATGGCTGCCTGCCGGCCATGGGGTACAGCTTCGCTGCTGGTACCACGGACGGGCCGGGAGTGTTCGACTTCAAGCAAGGCACCACCTCAGGGAACCCTCTGTGGAACGCCGTGAGGGACTTTCTTGCCGAACCGACCGCCGAAGACATCAGGTGCCAAGCGCCCAAGCCTATACTCTTGGCTACTGGACGGGTAAATACACAGATTTGGTTTTGAATTTCAAGAAAAGGTAGACAATATGACATAAATTGTTCTGACCCCAAAATAAGTATAGTTGTTGTTGTGTAAATCAGAAACAACGAAGGTACCACAAACACCCAGATTAGAGTTGTAAGTGTCCGTCGCGTTATAAATGTCTGACCAATGTGACCGAGCAAATTGGTCATTTTCTCAATGTGACCGGACATTTTGGACATTTATTGTCATTATAACGTCACATTCAATTCTATTGGAAAATTATAAACAAGTAGTAACAGCCTTTAATCATCCCACTGCAGGGAAAAGGCCATTGAATTCAAGTTACCACAGCAATGATGGGTGTACCTAACTGGCATAATCACCACGCTTGCCAAATGCGGGTTGGTGATCATAAACCCGAGCAACGTTCGAAAATTCGAAACTTTTTGTTGCCCGACCCGGGATTCGAACCTGGGACCCCGAGATCTTGGCCCGGTATTTAAACCACTAGACCAACGGGGCGCACTAGACCAACGAGGCGCGCTAGACCAACGGGGCGCTTGGAAAAGTATGCAAAATTTTTATTTGTATTGCATTATAAGAGACAGGATTTATTAGAAATTGCAACGAAATGAAATACTAAAAAGTGCAAAAAAATACTAGACTACTAGTGCAAAAACTAGAATACAATAATAAACAGTACGGTGAAACGCATACAGAGTTGTTTAAACGCAAATAAAAAAAAGCATAATAGTTTAAATCTATGTTTTGTTTGCTATAATTTAATTTAATTTCTTCTTTTTGTAAATTGTTAACAAATTTTTGTATGTGACCATATCGTAACAATAAATGTCCAAACTCCAATGTGACCGAGCATTTATTATAAATGACGATCGACAACTCTAACTCAGATTCATGACAATGTAGTTTTTTTTCTATATTCACCAGTCCATTAATCGGGACTCTTTTGATAGGGTTTCGTTTTTACCCTTTGTGTACGGTACCCTAAAAAGCAAAAGACTTAAAGACGAAAGAAAAGCGTAAGATCTCCGGTTTCAAGCCAATAGAAAAATTATAAGTAGGTACTGATTTCATACTACACATTTATTTCAGATGAAGTTTCCCTATGCCTGGCAGCCCTCAATTGTGTCATGCACAGTAGCCCGCATTGGCAAACTAATGCTAGCAGCTGTGCCTGGCGAGTTCACCACCATGGCAGGCAGAAGATTGAGGCGAATGCTGGCTTCCACTGGCGCCGAGAAAGTGGTTATAGCTGGACTGTCCAATGTTTACGCGGATTACATTGCCACCCCTGAGGAGTACCAGGTAAATCATAGCCAAGCTCTTTTTTTGTTTTATTCTTTATCACAGTTCTCGTATTTTTTAATAAGAATTGCCTTTAATAAGAACTATAGCGAACCTAATAATGATCCTTGAGGTAGACCTGTTTGTTTCTCATACTCGTTGTTGGTTGTTATTTAATGTCGAAAGGTTGAGTCTGATGGAATTGTTACAAGTTTTAGTTGGCAATCAGTAGTTGGTTTTGGTCAAATTATGAATACCTACAGCAGCTACTGGTTCTACAAAGCAATGAATGTCAAATCCTTTCTCCAAATCTATGACAAGTTGGTTGGTTTAGTTAATAGCAAATATTTTTTAATTTTTTATCTAAACACATTTAATTGGGACGTACATAAATCAAACAGCCATTGTCCGTTCACTGCTGGACGTAGCCTAGGCCTCCTTAACACAAAACTTAAATACAATATTCTTATTTCAGGCACAAAGATATGAAGCAGCTTCAACAATTTATGGACCCCACACCTTGGATATCTACTTAAACAAGTATAAAGAGTTGGCAGAAGCTTTATCTACTGTAAGTGCTTTTTAGTTAAAATATATAAGAGGTATTTACTCCTTAAAATATAGGTAGCTTGATTAGAATGACACTTATCAAACTGAGGAGACTAGTGCTGGGACTGATTCGACTGATCAAACGAAAAAAAAAAACTATTTATGGCCTATAAAATAAAACAAATATTAGGTAAATAAAGATTTAACAGTTAGTAAGTATCGTGATTATCATCAGAATCATGAACCTCAACTGTAAATTCGTCATCGCATATAAATTCGAATAAACTGATTTTTTTTCGTAAACAAATGTTTATTGAAATTTGATGTTCTTGGAATTGAATAATGCTTATTAATAAATTATCATTATAGTCAGTCGATTTAGATTTCCACATTTTACCTCATCACTAGTAATTATGAATAATCACGTAATCTTGTAAAGTTTGACTTTCAAAGTTAAGTTTAAAATTTGTGACTGGATTATTATGAAGCTTTTGACTTTTAATTATTATTTTATAGATATAATAATTTTGATTTAATTGTCCAGCAGTATATAAAAAAATATTTTTGGGTTTAGAATTTTCGAACTTTACTCGGGATTATAATCACCAATCCGCGTTTGGCAAGACTGATTATGGAGTGGGATGATTATAAGCCGTTACTTTACAAATAATTTGTAGGGAAAATCGATGGAACCCGGCCCAGAGCCTCCAGATTTCAGCAACCAGCTGATCACACTCGTCACTCCTGTGTTGTGGGACGCGGCTCCGTGGGGCAAGGAGTTCGGAGACTGCATCAGGCAGCCTGAAAAGCAGTATGGATACGGGGACACAGTTGTCGCTACTTTTGTGAGTATAAGACGCTGCAGAGTTTTTCAACAGGAAGAATGGCTGTTGGTTTATTTTGTACACTCTGAACTTAAAGATTTGTTTACTGATTCACATCGCGACTTTTTTAATTAGACACGAAAAGTTTTTCGGGCTATAAAGGTGAGTGCTGACGAGCGTTAAAAAGAGGAGCCCTTTCGGTCGTGTAATCTTTTTCATCATAATGTTGTTCTGCATAACATTAACAGCACTAATAGCATAATGATTTTTTGTTGTTTTAGTTGTGTTATAAACGCAGAATGGTTTCATCAGCATAACTTTAATTTACTTACTCTAATTATCTTTATCTTACTTTTAATCAGCATAAATGTAAAGGACATTATTTTGTTAAACGTCTAAACTAAAGGTAATATATACTTACACATATAATAAAATACGAAACGCATAATATAGGTATCCATAACCTTTAAGGTCATAAATTAGTAATAAACTTGATTTATTTAAGAAATTATATGGTGTTCAGTAATACATATTTATGTGCATCTAATCAAAATATAACACAATACCATATTTACTACTAACAAGTAAGTATATTATCATAAATTATGATACTTACATTATTTTGTGTTAAAAAATAAAATCCTGTGTGACAAAATGTAAAATTCAGCATTATTTTGGGTTCGTGGTAGGTATGTGTTTTTCATCTAAATCGAATGTAGGTACCTACTTCAATCAAACTTTAAAAGGTAGCAGACAAGGTAGCGAAAGGTGCATTTTCCCATAAGTTATATTGACTAAATCACGACGCTAAGTCGTCTGTTATTCTATAATTTGTGTAGAACGCCCTGTTGGTCTAGTGGTTTAAATACCGGGCCAGGGTCCCGGGTTTGATACCCGGCTTGGGTTACAAAAAGTTTCAAATTTTCAAACAGTGCTCGGGTTTGTGACTACCAACCCGCATTTACTAAGCGTGGTGATTATGCCTGTATACCCATCATTGCTGTGGTAACTTGAATTCAATGATGGAGGCCTTTTCCCTGTAGTAGGATGATAATAAGCTGTTACTTTACTTTTATTAGTGTAGTCTGTACATAAAATAGACATAGTATAATATATAGGTACTATGTCTATGGTACATAATAACCCTTGGCATTGATAGAAAAATGATATTTTGACATATGTAATTCAATTTTTAAAATTTAATCCACTAATTTTTGTTATTTATATTGTTAACTGAATGTACACTATTTGAAATTGACTAATTATTGTATTGTATTGTAACTGTATTATTGTACGTCTGAAAAGATCTGTCACAGTGAGAAGTTATTTTTATTAAGAGTCACAATAAATGAATTGAATCTACCATGTGGTGTGTCCTCTTAGGTGGCGGGCAACCCTCGGAACAACATCCGGCACGGGCGCGGCTACGCAAGCGTTGAGCGGCTCGTGTCAGCCTCAGACGACGCGTGGACGCCCGTCGCCACCGACGCCGATTGGGACACCAAGTGAGAATTTTATTAAAACTGTAGGGGTTGTGTTCTTAAGAGAAGAGTAATACTCGGAGTCCAGGTTTTGTAATGTTTTTTTTTTTTTTTTTTTTTTTTTTTTTTGGACGGACCTATCACTGAAACCCCATATGGGAGGCTTTAATCAGTTAAACCGGGCAGAGTGTGGCGAGCGCTGAAGGCGCTCAGCCTAGGTCCGCCACGCTAGCGGTACTCCGGTGCGGCCGAGGGTGAGGATTCGCGAAGCGAAGCCTCAGGCTCGCTCGCACCGGGGCCCATACTAGCGGGCGTGATCGGGCCAGTGTGGGGTGCTAAGGGCACCCTACCAAATGGCGAACCCACCAGTGGTGGCGCCGCCGGAACCGGAGATGCCGTGGCATGCCGGATCACGGTCGGGCTCCATTCTGGCGGGCCCGATCTGGGAGGGGGGATCGGACAGCGACCTCAAGGGCGCCTCTGTAGGCTCGGACCTCGGCTTGGGTCGCCGTCCGAGGGGGGGGCAGGTGAGAAGCGGCCAGGCACATGATTGTGTCGGCCGAAATGAAAGGCGGGACCACGCACCCGCCTCCGACGGGTGCGGTGTGGAGAACTACTGTGTTGTGCAGTAATTGAAGTGCTTAAGGCGGTGTTGGCTGTTGTGACATACGCGGTGATCGGATCGTCGGGGTCGTTCAGCACGTGCCTGGGCCGACGGCGTCGGAAGGCGACATCCCTCTGGGGGTTGTACGTGGCGGCTTCCGCTATGAGCGGATTGGGGTGATTCACTGCCTTATCGAAAAAGCGTAGAGAGGCTTCTTTCATATTGAGGGCAATGGATTGGATTTCGAGATCTCGGTGGATATTATTGTTGCGTACGAACCACGGGATACCCGCGGCCCGACGCAAAAAGAGATTTTGAAGTGTTTGAAACTTCTTAAGGAGGGATGGGGCGGCGTGAGCAAACACCGGACTGGCGTAAGTCATCACGGGGCGGATGCAGTAATGATTTTATTGTAAAAATTATCTCAATATATACAAAAAGTTACTAAATGCTAATAGGCTAAAAATACACAGACCAATAAAAAACGGGATTTATAACCAATAAGAGAAAGCTTCGATATAAAACACGGCGTCATCATTTCGCCGTATGAGTGAGTGAGAGGGCTTGATCGGATGCCTCCCTTGCACCGAGGTTATAAATATAAGTCGAGTAAAACTCGCGCGCTCCGCAGTCTGCTGTTGGGAGTCGTATGATGATGAGCTCCCATATCACTCCCCTTCAAGCGAAGCGTACATTCTTCTTCACGACGCGGCCAGTTCTTGTAGTATACGAAGGGCTTGGATCCACTGGCACGTCGTTAGTCATTCTAGACGTGCTTGAACTCACAGCTATAGGTGGTGTTTCTTCCTTGTTTTCTGTATCTTCGTTGATTGTATATGCAGGCTTCAATCTGTCTAGCGATATTATAGCTGTACGAGACGGAAGCTTGATTTTAAAGAATTTCTCTTGCCGTTGTAAAACTTCGTATGGCCCGTCGTATGGTGGTGTGAGTGGTGATCGCACGGTGTCGTTTCGAACGAATACATGCGTGCAAGTTGATAGGTCTTTGTATACGAACGGTTGCTGTACAGTTTGCTGCGGACGTGTTACTGGCGATAGTGACGTCATCACTTCGGACAGGCGTTGTACAAATTCTGCGTCTTCAATGTTTGTTCGAGTAGGCACGAAGAAATCGGACGGTATTCGTAATGTAGCGCCGTATGTCATTAGCGCGGGACTAAGGTTATTGTCATCCCGTAGCGCACTGCGTAGCCCGAGTAGCACTGTCGGCAGCTCGTCGGTCCATGTGGTGGTGGCGCCGCGGGCCATGAGAGCGGCTTTCATTGTTCTATGCCATCTTTCAATTTGCCCATTCGATTGTGGATGAAATGCTGTAGTCCGTATTCTTGTGATGCCAAATTTCTTCATTAACGCGTTGAATAGTGCGGACTCGAACTGTCGTCCTTGATCCGTTGATATGCGTAATGGGCAACCGAAGCGGGCAATCCAGTTATCATAAAGCGCTTTAGCGACGGTTTCAGCGGTAATTTCTTGTACTGGAATCGCTTCCGGCCACTTGGTGCATCTATCGATGATGGTTATGCAATATCGATAATCGTTTGATAGTCGCAAAGGTCCGACTATATCGATATGTATGTGTTCGAATCGCTGAGACGGTGGAAACGTTGATAACGGAGTAATGACGTGGCGATGTACTTTCGCGCGTTGACAGCTGATACACGCTCGAGTCCAAATAGCGACTTCTTTGCCCATGGACGGCCAGAAGAACTTGGAGATTATTTGCTTGCGTGTCGTTCTAACACCAGGGTGACATAGTTCGTGTTGCGCTTTGAATGCTGCGTAGCGATATGCCTCGGGTAGATATGGGCGGGGCGTCGACGTTGATAGTTCGCACGTGATTGGTCGATTCATTCCGGGTAAAGTAATTTCGCTGAATTTCAGGTTCGGTTGTAGTTTCAGTTTCTTTAATTCGTCGTCATTATACTGATCGATGGGTAGTTGTTTGTAGTCGATAGTAGTTGGACACTGTATCTCTTCGATGCGTGATAAAGCGTCTGCGACTGTATTTTGTTCCCCTTGTAAGTACTTGATACTCGTGCAAAATTGACTGATGAAATTAAGTTGTCGTTCTCGTCTTGGGGTGTCGCTACTGCTTGCTGGTCTCGATAATGCGTAAGCGAGTGGTTTGTGATCGGTGTAGACGGTTATTTCACAGCCTTCTATCCATCGACGAAAATGTTTTACAGCCGCGTAGATCGCTAATAGTTCACGATCGTACACGCTGTAGCGGCGCTGCGTGGGGCTCATTGTCTTAGAAAAGAATGCTAGTGGTTTCCACACTTTGTCTATTCTTTGTTGAAGAACGGCACCGAGACTGTGATCCGAGGCGTCGGTCATGATGACGAGTTCGCTGCCAATCGATGGGTAGGCCAGTGTTGTTGCTTCAGAGATGCTTTGGCGGCATTTTTCAAAAGCTACTTCGGCTTCCGGTGTCCAGTCGATTGGTGTTTTGTCGTTCTTCTTTTTGTTGTGCAAGTACTTGTTGAGTTCGTTTTGCAGATCGGCTTGATGAGGCAGGCAGTCACGGTAGAAGTTAAGCATGCCTAGGAAACGTCGTAGCTCGATTATAGTTTTCGGTTTTGGGTACGTAGATATTGTTTCTATACGTTCTTGAGTGGGTTTTATACCAGCTGATGAAACTTCATAGCCAAGAAAGTTGATCTTCTCTTTACCGAATTCGCATTTGTCGATGTTGAGTGTGACGCCATACTCACTAAGTCGTTGTAACACTTCGTGGAGTATCTTTTTATTCTGAATTATATCTTGAGAATACAGCAAGATGTCATCAATATAGGTAAAACATCCATTTATGCCTTTTAGAGCCTGATTCATGAATCTTTGGAAGGTTTGTGAAGCGTTGCGTAAACCAAACGTCATGCAGTTGAATTCAAAAAGGCCAAATGGTGTGATTATGGCTGTCTTCTTTGCGTCTTCTTTATTTATAGGTATGGAGTAGTACGCCATTTTCATGTCAATTTTTGAGAATATTTTCGCGTTTTTCAGTTCATATGTGAAGTCTTGGATGCGTGGAATAGGATAGCGGTCGGGTTGTGTGACCGCATTAAGGCGTCTGTAGTCACCACAAACACGTAGTCCGCCATCTTTCTTCTTGACTATGTGTAAAGGACTTGCCCATGCGCTCATTGATGGCTTGCATATTCCCATTTCTATTAGTCGGTCGAACTCTTCTTTTGCTGCCTTGTACTTGTCGGGCGGTAGAGGGCGCGCGCGTACGAACAGCGGCGGGCCCGTTGTTTCGATATGATGAACGACTTCATGTTTTGCAGGTTGTTTCAGGCTCATAGGTCTTAATACGTCGGGATAGTTTTTCAATATATCGTGGTAGTGATGATCGGAGCTAACGATGTAAACGGCTTCAGCGGGTGTCGAAACTTCAACGGTGTTTATTGATAGTTCGGTTACTTTGTCGATTAATTTCTTCTTGTGTAGGTCGACTATTAATCGAAAATGTCGAAGAAAATCAGCTCCTAGTATTGAAGTCTTGACATCAGCGACGATAAATGTCCAGACAAAACTTCGACGCAAGCCTAGGTTTAGCCTGACAGTTTTTTCGCCGTAAGTCTTGATTGGTGTGTTGTTTGCGGCAAAAAAACGGCAGGCGTTATCGTTTCTTGATTTTCTGGTCTTCGCTGATGCTGCTAACACGGAGATGTCTGCGCCTGTGTCCACGAGGAAACGTTCGTGAGTTTCGCGATCGTGTACGCATAGGCGATTGCTTGTGTTTGAGACACCGACGCTCGCCACAGTCGATGTCGAAGTTAGTTTTCCGAGTTCTTGTTTCGTCTGCAACACGGCGATTCACAGCGTTTTGCTTTGTCGCCGAATCGAAAATGGTACTTGCATTCCCATTTAGGGTCTTCGGGTTTCACTGATGGTTTATCGCGCCGTGAGTGCGAGCGAGAGCGAGAGCGCCAGCGAGAGGGACGGCGATAGTTCTCCGTTGATCTGGAGCGTAACTCAGCAACTTCTAATGTGAGTTTTTCTAATTGTTTCGACAAAATATCGAGTTTTGTATTTGCGATGTCACTCGATTCGTTAGATGATCTTGAGACAGCGGCGACATTGTTGTTAGTCGGAGCGGAGTATTCAGTCATTTGATCGGCCATTGCGGCGAGAATATCTAGCGACGATTCTTTGTTGATAGACAGGACGACTCGAATTTGCGTAGGCAATTGGTTTAGCCACTCGATTTTAAGGCCGTCGTCTGTAATCATGCCGCCTCCGAGTTCCCGCATTCGTCGTAATAGCTGGGAGGGCTTCTGGTCGCCGAGTTCTAAGCCGCTGATTAATTGTTGAAAGTTTTTGACTTCTGACTTGTCATAGACGGCGAGTAGGCGATTTTTGATGGCGTCGTATTTCTTTGAGGCGGGCGGATTGTACAGAATATCCGTTAGGTGTCTGAGATCGGCTGCTTGAAGTTGCTGAAGGACGTAGCGGAACTTCTGATCGTCGGATGGTTTGAGAGGATTGACGACGGCTTCGAACTGAATAAACCACGCCCTCGGTATTTCTCGCCAAAATGGTAGCAATCTGGACTGTACGGAGACTCCAGCCAAGTCGTAATGAATTTTTTCTTCATGGCTTGTTGCTGGGTCTTGAATTTGACTGCTTTCTTGAGTATTGTTCTCTTGATCCATTGTAGGGGTCACCAGTTGTAGGGGTTGTGTTCTTAAGAGAAGAGTAATACTCGGAGTCCAGGTTTTGTAATGATTTTATTGTAAAAATTATCTCAATATATACAAAAAGTTACTAAATGCTAATAGGCTAAAAATACACAGACCAATAAAAAACGGGATTTATAACCAATAAGAGAAAGCTTCGATATAAAACACGGCGTCATCATTTCGCCGTATGAGTGAGTGAGAGGGCTTGATCGGATGCCTCCCTTGCACCGAGGTTATAAATATAAGTCGAGTAAAACTCGCGCGCTCCGCAGTCTGCTGTTGGGAGTCGTATGATGATGAGCTCCCATAAAACCATAAAAATCAACCGTTAGTGCTGCCATCTCTAGAATTTTGCAACCAGGATGAAACACGTGAAAATCATAATTTTAGAGCCTAAAACCCGGAAATTGCAACAAATTTTTAAACATAGTGTAATAAAAAACAATTAGAAAATGTTATAAAAGTTAAAAATAAGAACTCAAACCTTAAAATTAAATTGTTCATCTTTTATCATTATTTTAAATGTTACTAAATGTTCGTCGGTTGATCGTGGCGTTCGGGCACAGAGCGCACGGCTCAAGTTTTTTTTTTTTAATCCGGACTACAAATGAAGCTCCGCCCGAACGATCCCTAGATGCCTTGTAGGCGAAACTAGAACAAATACGCGGAAACCCGGACGTATGTCAAACCTGGGTTCACAGCATGTGTATCAGGGATCCGCAGAATGAACGTTGCGGATGCGCTATCTATCCCACGTTAACGTTCTTATTGAGGCTTAAAAGCAGCACCCTTTTCATTACTTACTTACCCCCGTATTTTTAAACAAGATTGAGCAACAATTATAAATACGGGGGTTTAGACTTGTAGTAATCGCAATGAAAGTACTTTTTTACTATTATACTCGTAATATAAATAAGGTTTATTTTTCATTTCTAATAATAGGTATTTTTGTCAGGGGTCCGTGGAATTGTTTAAACTGTCAAAATGGTCAGTGTTTGCAAACAGTTTAAGAAACCCAGAGTTCTCGATGCCTGGATTGGGCAACATTTGTTTCAAATTTCCGAACATTGCACGAGTTTGCGACTACCAGCCTGCATTTGGTGATTATAGGCCGTTACTTTACTTTTACTTTACAGTAAAATCAGTATAATTTCTACAAATAGGCCCAGGGGGCGTGGTCAGGCGAGGCCCTTATTAGTATAATAATTTTACTGTACCAAATTTGTACCGTTTTTTTTATCCTATCTTATTTAAAATCCTGTACCCGATAAAAACCTGCTTGATTTATGTGAAAATAATAACTAAGATATTTCTCTTTTCTTTCTCAGGTACATCTGGCGCCGAAACTCTGTGGTACTGGGGACTAGTCATGCCGAACTGCAGTGGGAAATACCCGAAGGAACCCCCCCGGGAACCTACCGACTCCATCACTATGGAAATTACAAATACATCCTGGGCGGCATTTATCCGTACCACGGATTCACTGACCCGTTCGAGGTTAGGTAACTTTAATCAGTGATAAAAAAATATTAAGATAGGAACATTTTTTTATTTGGCGACACTAATTAGCTGTATGTATTTTCTTAAGAGGAATGATGTATAAAAAACTGTTCTGGCTCAAAAAGTCAGGACCCAAAGCCGTGAAGCCAACTAAAAAAAATTGCTATAATAAAGTATTTTCCTTAATCGATTTTAGACTTTGTTCTATACACTTTAAAGTTGGGTTGTTGATAGCCTCGCCTAATACATGAAAGAGTGAGTTACTTGCCAAACTCATTTGAAATGTCCTTTTATTTAAAAAATATATCGCGAATTCATAGATTATGGGTAAACACCCATAATCTATGAATTCGTGTTATATTTTTCTACCTTATTTGTAATATTTTTTTAGGTTTAATAAAATGACTTTTGTTTCTACATTTTCATCATTAAAATTTTCGAGACACAAGAATATGTTAAAACTGTTGTTGTTCAAGATAAATATACTTTACCTATGTTAAGGTTACTTTCATAGGGTGATAATTCCAAATAAGTACATAAAATATATTTCATAAAAATGTTTAAATTTAAATAATCACGCAAGGAAAACACCTTTTTTTACGCAAAATTTTTGCTGTCGGTATCAATTTAAGATACATAAAAAATAGATACTTACACAATCAGTGACAATAAAATGTCCTCACCAAATGAGTACCCACTGACGTTTGGATGGACTTTTAACATAGTTGCATCTGCATCCACTTTAGGTCATATTGGTCGAGTCATATTTGCACTCAGGCAGGCACGATGACGCTTTAGGACTGTGTATCTTGTTTTTATAGTATCTGTGGTTAGCAAAGATGTTCTAAGGCATTGATAAAATATAATAATATCAATGTAATGAGGGGAGGAAAAATAGGTTTAATAAAAAAAAACATTTATGTGATAAGTCTGACCTTTGATAAGCTTTTATAGTATTCGTATCCCACGGTTTTTGTATAGAACAAATAATAGGTAGATACTCATATTTAATTTATTATTTAAATAAACGTTTCTAAATCCTATTAATACTTTTATTAGTAATTAATTAACAGGTGTTACTTATTAGACACAGCACTTTTACGTAAGTCATCTGATTTTAAACTCTTTTCTTGGTGCATTTATTTAACTAACTTTAAACATTGGTGCGTTTGCCAAGTTTGAAATTTAAAAATATATTCCACTTCCTTTCGAGCTTAAGATTTTAGAAGAGTGAGATGGATATACTATAAATAAGTCTATCAAGTTGCGGAGTAACGCAACTTCTTGATTATTCAGTATGTATGGTAAATTACATTTGACTGTGGTAAACTAAAATATAATAACCAATCGCCATTTATGTAAAATAAAAAACAAGAAAACAACCAGTGACAGATATTCGTTCTCACCAAATGAGCACCTATTTGAGTGCCCTTTTAACTAAGTTGCATTCATCCGTAAGCAATGATATTTAAAAAGTATAGATAGGTTATGCCCTTACAAAACTATCGAAATATCTGTGCCGCTTGCGAACAACTGCACACATGCGTAATTCTTATTTTGTCCTTGTCATACTCGTGAAAAGAACAATTACTTTCTCTTTCATGGATTTGAAAAGACGTCACAATTGTGACGTTTTAGGGACGTATATTGAGAGCGCATGTAACATATCTATTACTTTTTAAATATCATTGTCCGTAAGTAATGTTGCAAAGTTGAATGGTAGGTATGACCATAGGGAAAGTAATATAAGTATGACACATGGCTTATGCTGCTAATCATAGATTTATTGAAACTATGACATTTCGAAGTGTAATTTTTCACTGTCAATATTTCTCATTTCTTATACAGGTGAAATTTTAACCACCTTCCAAATTTTAATATATCAATCTACGAGACAAAAATGTCAAGAGAAAGCACTTAGAACATGTCCGCCAAAAACTAAAATTTTTGATACGGCTGCCTAGCGACACTTTTTTTACGCGTTGTGCATTTCATTCATTTATTACGATATTATCCATAAGTTTTTGATTTTTCCTTTATACCATAACAGACAGGTCTAGGACCGTAAAAATTGAAAACTATATCGCGAAAAATATTTTCGGGTGACAACTTGATTTACATTTTTTACTTAATAAATAGGCTCTAAATACGATACTGAACGCCTATATAAACTTTGGAAAATGGTTAAAATTTCATTCTGTGTTTTATCAATGACAATCGCCCTTAAACTGATAAGATAAGTGATCTAAATAATCAGGTGAAACCAAAGTAATGGATAATCCATTAAAAATAAGTTTGTACAGTTAGGTTTAAGTTATATTTGCTTTTGTTTGGGTTGCCAGTCTGCCATTAATATATTATAAAAAGTGGGAAACTTAAGTAAGCAGTTACAAACTACATTTAGATTTTAATGAAAGAGAAATTAAAAAAGACCACCATAGATTTACTGTATTAAATCTATGCAGACAACAGTGGCGCTCTCATACTTGCGAAGAATTTAAGCATTTTTTTTTACGTTTTACCATAAAACGCCACAACACATCACATACCCCTCTTTAATTTAAATCTGGCTTTTTTCTTATAAGTTTCGTTATTGGTTTATTTATAACAAATGTAAACACAATTGTATTGTGTTATAGCTAGTCCTAACTTCAATGAGTTGAGGTTGCCGTATTCGTATTTTTTAAAAATAATTTATATATAAATGGTGTCTTTTATAATAAAGAGTTTTTTTTTAATTTGTTGTATTATTGCCTATAAGCGTCGAAGGATAGAATTCATGAACTTAACTAGTTTTAAAAGCAGATGGCGTTACTGAGGCAAGACGGTGTTGCCATAGTTTGTCGTTTACTTACTATACTATCATTCAAGTCTCTCTATGATCCGGACAGTCAACTGCTTTGGAAAAGGTTTTGCAAATAAATTGCTGAAGTAAATTAATAATACAATGTTGCTGTCTTAGGTAGGACTCGAACCCACCCAATGCGTATCAGGCGACTGCTCTCGCCCCTCACTAATTGAGCTACCAAACCATTGTTTGTATCGTATCGACTAATTTATTCAAGACTTGAAACTGTAAGTCAGCGAAGTTTCATTGCTGTTTTTGGCTATCTTACCAAAATACGAGATAAATATTTTACAACTGACATAGGCTTGCAGTTGTTTTTTCAGGAATCAGGCCTTGAATTAAAATTCCAACTCCATAGCAACTCTAGTAGGCGCTACTGGGATGGAATTTTAATTTAAAGCCTGAAATATAGTAGGTACGCACCATTCTTGCAACATTATGATAACTTGATTAATGTTATCACCAAAACACATTTACATATCAATTAATCAAAGGATTATAACGGAGATTATTGGGCTTCAAATAAAGTTTCGTGCATACAAAATATTTCTGTTTAGATCAGTGACAGACTGGAAGAGAATGCTACATTGTGTTAAGACATTTTGCAGGTAAAATACGTCAATTAAAAATACGATTCCTACAATAAAAAAGAAATTAGTCTGTGTATTCGTGGATCCCACGCGAACCAAAATTTTGAACCTCTTGACAAACGAAGTCCACGTTATTTCACCCTAAGTATAACATCTTATCATCTTAATTTTTTATCAAAAAATATTTTAGAATAATACAAAATACTGATTCAGCTATTCATTATGAAACACGCTGTGGCGCACACGGACGTATCTGTGTATGGCACATTCATCCAGGACCCAGCCAAAGGTACGTACGTAAAATAATAGGTACGTCACAGCACAGCATGATTCAAAATGAATAGTCTTATTGTATTAAATTTTTCTATGACTATTTTTATTAATAATAAAAACACTGCCACGATGTTATGCATAATGGTTACATAACGTGGGCCTCGTTTGTCAGGTGGTCAAAAATGCACGGTATATGGAGAGAGAATAGTCCGGGGAGTTCAATGGATAGAGCAGCTCGGGCATTCGAAAAAATGTATTAAAACATTAATATATGTCATCTTACTTTATTATTAATTGAGAAACATTGGATTGATGTTTGTTACCCAATCACGCCTGAAAGACTGAACGTACTTGAGTAAAACTTGGCACGGTAGTAGATTATACGCTGGAATGGTACCTACTTAAGCAATAGCAAGCAAGAAATACTCCCCTAAAACCCCTTATGATTAGAAATTTGAAAATTTTTTGACTGTTTTAGGTAGAACTTGAACCCACAACCTTCCGCTTACCGGGTGAATGTACTAAACACAAAACATGGAAAAAGGTTAGAAAGGCTGTCATGCGCCGTTTGTACGCGAACCGATGTCGCCGTTTGCGCCCCACTACACATAAACGAGTTCAAAGAACGCCAATCAAGCGAATTCAAACGCCAACGTCAAAAGAAACCAATCACAGCGCTCACTTACAACCACTTGCTCATAACCTCTGTGGCGCGCCTGCCCCGCCTACATCGCCATTGTAACATTTTTCCATGTTCTGTGGCTCTAAATAATTGATACTCGGATGGGGACTTCAACTAAAATTTTCTGGTGGCAATCTTATCTCCTAAATGCCATGTGAGATAGTGTGTATTAAGGTAATTATCAATTAAATCGAATCAATTAATTTAATTAATCCTCCCATTCTTCGCTAACCGAGCCGGGCGATAATGTCGTAATTATTTTATTAAATTATTTTATTTTAATATTATATTTTAAGGGTTTTATATCGATGTGTGACTGAGGTATTGATCGGCATAAGTAAAATTTATGTTTAGTGAAAAAATTAAACTGACTTGTCTTACGTAAATTATTGAATGAAGACAGAAAAGCAATAAAGGTGTGTACATCGTTTTATTACTAGCCTACATTATTCCACTGCTGGAAGGTAAAGCCAATCAATCTTTGCAACAGAACTAACAACGTTAACAACAACTTGCTGCTCTTCTTCTCATTGTGTAGTTCATAAAACATGGAAAAAGGTTAGAAAAGCTGTCATGCGCTATTTTTATCAGAACTGATGTTGCCACTTGATAAACGAGTTCAAAGGACGCCAATCACATCGCCCACTTAAGGCTCCTTCCTACACACAGTGCCGGCGGCAGGGCCACCTGGCAAGCCGCCGGCCAGGCCCAAGCCGCCGTGCACCCGGCGGCGGCGCCGGCTTTGCCGCACAAAGGAGCCGCCGCGCTGGCATGGCCGTCAGGGTGTGCCGGAGTCAGTTCGTTCCTGGCGTTCGAGCGGTAGTGGTGTGTATAAAACAAATTAAAATGTCGTTTCATTGGAACGACGAAACTGTGTTGCTATTAATAAAAAAAAATCATGAAAATGATATATTATGGAATTCTGGAAATGCATACTAAATAGGAACAAACGAACGGACGCATTGAACATAATTGCAAGTGTATTTAACATCGATAAAGGCGAAGTAGAGAGAAAGTTAAAAAATTTAACCTCTCATTATTTTCGAAAGTTAAAAAATTTAACTCTCATTATTAAAAAAAAAGAAGGTTGATGAACAGTTTGTATTTTTTTCTTATTGCCGCCGGCAATGTGTAGAGTAGTCTTAACAAGCATTTGCTCTCCTCTGTGGTGCGCCTGCCCCGCCTACATCGCCTTTCTAACCTTTTCCCATGTTCTGTGGTGTAAATAACCTTCAAGTATGATCTTGTTGTGACGACTTCCATCTTGCGGGACCAACGGCTTAACGTGCCTTCCGAAACACGAGTATAGCTCCCCACCCTTTCCAGATCCAAGTCTGTTTAGAAAAGCTCGACTAGACCACAGATAAGATAATACTCTAGACTGAGAATCGAATCCGGCACAGAACTATCTGTTCTGCTGTGGAATCCGGGGCCTTTGCGTGGTAGGCGGAACACAAAACCACTACACCTACCGGGTTGCCAATCAATTTGCTAATATCGGATTATAAGACTTAATGCCCTAAGTTTGACGACTTCCGTGGCGGAGTGGCGTACAGATCGGTTTTCAAGGTGTCGCCTGCTCCGAGTTTAGTCCCGGATTCAATTCTCGGACGGGTCAATGTAGAAAAAAAATGTTTTTCGACATTTTCTCGGGTCTGGGTGTTTGTGGTACCACACCGTTGTTTCTGATTCTACAATACGAGTGCTTGAAATAGATACTCACTTTGGTATCAGAACAATGTAGGTATGTGATTTTGTCCACATTAATAAATAAATTCAGTAATGTGTTCTTTATTTGTTTGTTTAAATCGAATCCGTCGTGTAAACTTAGCTCTGTGCTTGTTACTTTACTTCTAGCTTGTAGCTTTTGTGTCGTAAACTTTGTGTATGCTAATTATACACCAGTAAAATAATTTGATATTTAGATGATCGGATAGTGGAATTTGGGGATCGATATTGAAGCTCTTGGCGGATGTAGAAAATAAAAAAAGAACTAATACTTTCGGGAATTCATTTATGTGGGAACAATAAGGTATACTTATGTTCTGAAGGCCAACTAATAACAATATAAATGAGGACAACAAAACATAGGTACCTACATCAATCTGATCCAAAAGTAGTAACTATTCAAAACACTTGTTTTTAAAAAAAAAAAAGCAAGCAACCAAGCCAAAAACTTAGTCCTGAGAAAATATGGAAAAAACTTTTTTGTTCTACAATGACCCGTCCGGGAATCCAACCCTGGATCTCGGAGCAGGCGACACTTAAACGACACTTCAACACGGACAATCGTAACATAATATCTTTTACAATTTCCAGGAAACATGGCGATCTCTTTAACAGGGAAGATAGTTATTGTAATCTTAGCCCTCGCGGTGGCTGGAGGGTTAGCTACGGTTATATACTTCGTGGTGACCGCCGACTCTGATGAGGCAACCACGGAGGCCCCACCAGACGTGGATTCCCCGGGGCCAGGAGACGAGTACTTGTACGACGTTGGAGTGGGCATTGCCGACATGACTGGTCCATGCGTGGAGATTACATTTGTAAGTGTTTCATTATCTATAAATTAGTTTCAATCGATTTTCGTTAGTCTCACTAAAACTCGAGAACGGCTGGGCTGATATAGCTGATTTTGGTTTTGAAATGTTTGTTAGTCCAAGGAAGGTTTAAAGGTAAGAAAATATGGAAAAATAGGGAGGAAGATAGTAAAAAAAACATTTCCTATACAAACTGTTCTAGGCAGGGAGAGTTTTAAATGTCGTTAGGATAGGTGTTACGAAATATTATATGTACGGTCATCTAGTTATGAATAAGAATAAGGACAGTGTTGGACTAGCCTGATAGTGGAATGAAACTTCGTATTATTCTAATAAATACATCCACATGTATCGACATGTACAGTTATTCAAACTCTCGCATGTATGTATAATCTTAGTAATATAACACTACTTACGTAAAAGCAACGTTACGTTACGTTCCAGGTTTTACTTACGTAAAACCTGGAACGCAAGCGTAAAAACAACATGCAGTCATAATGAAACGTTTAAATCAAGATGAGTCCTTTAATAAATAACAAAGAAAAAGCCCATTGTTTTTAGTTTTTATGTAAATTTTACTTGTTTTGTACCTCACATACTTTTTTTTTTTTTGCAAACCATTATAATTAAGTTTTTTCATTTATTATAAATTATAAAGTTATTTGTTACATACAAATAACTTTATTATAAATTTATAAGAATCCTGTTAAATATTAAACATATTTATTTATTTACGAAATTTATTAATTTTGTTGAAATTTTACTGGACTTTATACCTGCTTATTATGGCAGTTGATTAGCGGGCTAAGCAGACATGCTTTGTGCGGTACGACAACTAGAAACTTAAAGAGACTCGTTCTGTTATTCATAGTCATAACTTGATCGGCTTTCTAGATGGGCTACGCGGAAGTTTTACAGAGGGGTCAAGGCATTCAAACGAGGCAGTTCTCCAGGGCGTTTATCTTCTCCAAGGGAGACACAAGGATTGTTCTGGTGACCGCCGAAGTTCAGTCCGTCGGTATCGCTGTTAGAAGAGAGGTAAGTTACTGTGACCATAGGATCAGAAATTCAGAATTAACCATATTAATCATTAGCGGACAGTGTCATGATAATATTTTTTATTGTGTCTGGAATACTTTCCCCTAATCTGCCAATCTGGATGTTAGGAACCTGGTATTATAAGCCAAAACCAGCTATTAATATATGTACCTAATTACCTCAGTATCTCAAGATGAAAGTCTTTGACCAGTGATGACTTATGAAACTTAAAGTAACAAGATAAACCAGTTTGATTTCTGCAAATTACTCAGGAGGCGATTTTACATGTCCCAATAGTATATCCTACCCACTGCTTCAGGAAACGTGTGGGCACAGATAAGATAATACTAAAGTAGTGTGGCCTAGTGCGGAGAAGAAGCAGCGCTAGAAACTCACTATAGTCGGCCTCTTTTTAAATAAGTGACCTTTTCAAAATGACTGAATGTATGAGACAGACAGATTTTTGTTATAATTGCATAACCAGTCAAATAATGTGAAGACTGTGATTGTAATAAATAAAAAATAAAAATGGTTATTACCAGGTAAGATTCAACTAAGACTGATTATAAAAATTAAGATGATAATGTGAAGACTGATTGTGATAAATTAAAAATAAGAAAGTGTTATAAGAAGTGTTAATCCTTCATTTAATAACGTCCTGCCTATCAAATACATACATATTAGCAAGCAGCCAGCACTAGGCTGCAGTGTAGGTGCTGTTCGTGGACAAAAATGTAAAAAGAAATGCGAATCCACGTAGAGCACCATCCCAAAATATCGATAGATGCTCTTCGTGGACTGGGCCAGGTGCTATTCGCGCAAATGCTATTCGAGCGGGTGCTCTAAGTGGAAAACGTCGTATTATTAGGAGCAAACAGGAGAGGCGCCATAATTGGATCTCGCTCCATCCTAAAAACTTCGGGCCGGCGCACAGTGGATCGACCCCATACAAGCAAAGGGACATAGGCAACTTAAATATACAAGTGTCAGTTTTTGAGAAACAAATCATTCCATCGTATACGCCTACTTGTAAGCTGTAAAAAACATACGTAGCATTTTCTTATTGGAAGCTTATATTGAGAGCTATGGCGCAAAACGTGATTTATATGTATGGGAAATGGCATAAAAAATAATGTACCTTCGGATTCCCATCGTGTTTCAGCTTGATTTTTCTATATAGTGTTGAAGCATATATTTGCTATATTTTCTCCAAACAAACATGGTGCGCCACACGCGCCCCTAATGAGCTACAAGCGTTGACCGATTTTTTCTTCCTATCTACAAATTGTATGGAGGCTCACGTTAAAAGCTAACATTATACAATATGTTATAAAAACCCTGTCAGATCCATTAAGGTGTTATTAGGAATCTATATAAGATTCTATTTGTGTAATAATTTTCATGAAACATTAGAAAGAAATTACCCCATGAAAAAAAAAATACAAAATTCACTACATTAAAAAAGCTTACATGGTAATCCCAAGAGGCGGTGACCGGACGCGCGGAAGGCGCGGAGATGCGCCAGCGCTTGCACTCGCAGGTAGCGAAGTCATGACCCCAGTTGACCCCGGTACTTATTAGTCAGATAATAATGTGTCAATTGTACGAAACTGAGACTTCTTGGTAGCTCTGCAAGTAGCTTTTTTATTTGGTAGTATGAGGTCACTCAATAAGGACACTGATTTGATGGTTGTGGCGAAGATGTTGTTCCATATTTCTGAGACCGTCAGAAATACAGGCTTCACAGCGTCGCACTAGGTTGTCCCGCACCGATTGTAACACACTCGTATCAGCTTTAAGCGCAACAATCCACACACGCATTTTTGTTTCACTGTCACATATTTTTATGAAAACTATTTGTAGAATACGACATTTCGCGGAGCAGAACGGTACGACCACTCGGAAGTAATGTCTTCGCGAAACTGACCTGTCGTAATAATAAATAATAATGCATGATCAGGATATATCCACCGACACGTGCCGCGCGGCGAGTTGAATCAAAGCGGGCGGCTACCTTTACGCTATGTCAAAGGCGTCGCCTATGTTTATTGCGGTGCCGAAAAGCGAGTAGTTTGCTTGCGTCAATGCCGACAATAGAGCCGCACGACGGGGAGTGTTAACACATTTTAAAAATTTCCCCGTTGTAGGGTAAATGGGTGATAAACCTGTTGACTTTAAAAATCGATAAAAAAGGTGTATTCATGAATTACGTAATTTTGATACTTATTTTGGTTATGTTAATATAGCAACTTTATGACCCTTTCGGATCTGACGGGGTTTTTATAACATATTGTATAATCGCAAATATATATCCTTTAGGTAATACATAAGTTAAAACTCTTTGTTTTGTTTGTTGTTATTATAACAAGCACAAGTAAGCAAACAATATCACTTGTTCGAATCGAGAATAAGCGATTTTGAAATTGTCAAAACTATTGCTATTCTAATAAGTTTATTTTTGTTTAAGCCAATAAACGAAGCCATTTTAAAGAATTGTTGTAGGTATATTGCACTATCTTTTTGGCAATGTGTACAGGTTCCGGTCCTAGCTTCCATACAAGCTGGAACATCTCCTTTGTAGATAAGAAGAAAAAATCGGTCAACGCTTGTAGCTCATAAGGGGCGAGTGTGGCGCACGTTTGTTTGGAGAAAATGTAGCAAATATATGTTAAAATACCATATAAAAAAATTAAGCTGAAACACGAAGGGAATTCGAAGGTACATTATTTTAAATGCCATTTCCCATACAAATAAGTCACGTTTGGTGCCATAGCTCTCAATATAAGATTCCAATAAGAAAATGCTACGTATGCTTTTTACAGCTAATAAGTAGGCGTATACGATAGAATAATTTGTTTTTCAAAAACTGACACTTGTATATTTAAGTATGCTTGCTTGTATGGGATCGTACCACTGTGCGGCGCTGCATACTCCGTTGTTTATAGGTAGTGCTTCTTTCTATACATATACATGTTCATCCTTATCCGTTAAAAATCTTGTAGTATCTAATTCTTGTTTAACTTATGTAATTTTATCTGATAAATATCCGATATCCTAAATGTATTCTGTTTTAATCAACAACTGAAATGGTGATAAGAAAAATGAGTTGTTTAGCGATATTGCTTAGTACACGATAAGTAATAATGTACTTGTGATCGATATGTCGCAGCCAACTAGCTTAGTCAGGAATTTAGTTAACAGCCTAGGCCATTGACTAAAGGCTAATTAGATAGCTGAACAACAACCAACAACTTAATTGACCGTAACGTTTAACCAGATGACTAAACGTTGTATAGTCATATAGTTAAAATAGGTTTTCTTTGAGATCCTTAAATTAATAACACTAGTTTACTATGCGTATAGTTTTGACAATAACGCGAAAAAATTTAAACATTAATGAAGCAGTAAACCAACCTTGACGTTGAAGTTTATATTCCTCGACTTAAATTTCTAGTAAAAACTCGTATTATTTTCCACGTCCATGTTTTATATGAATTTCACAAAATTACTTAAGTAAATTTTCATAAAAAAATACAGCGCAAGCGAAAAATAGTTAATACACTTTGCTGGGCTATAGTAAAAAACTGAACTAAATTTGAATCACTTGGCTGAGTATTGGTCAGTCAAGTTGTTAAACGTTGAGTGAATCAAGTTTAATTTACCATCAGCTTAGTGTCTTAATTGAATGCCCTAGGCGTCAAATTGGCTGGCTAATTTAACTAGATGGCTGCGATAGTTAACCGCTTTTCTTTTCATACATATTCTTATAGACAGATAGATTAGAAAAACCCAGCAGCCTAGGACCCGTAATACTTTCGTTCGTTTAGGATAATTATTTCTCTAAAAGATTTAAATTTACTATAAGAAAATTACAAAATGTACCCTTAAAACTTGTAAGTAAATACATATAAAGCACATGTTTAATGGAAATCATAAACAACGTAGGCCCCACAAAAACCCAGACCGGGGAAACCAAAAAACCATTTGATTCTTCTACATTGACCCATTCGGGAAACAAACTCGGGACCGCAGAGCGGGAAACATCTTTATAAACGGTGTTTACGCCACGACGACTTCCGTTATGACCACGAGTCCATATGGAGCGAGGAAAACGATCTGTGGGTAGGCCCGACACTAGACCGACGATCGAGTGACCGAGTTTTTTAGCGCTGCTTCTTCTCGGGCACTAGCCCAGAATTGTCCTCAAGCAGTGTAGGTTTAAATATTGGAATGCGCAAAAGCGCCTCCAGGGGCTTATTTGACTGATTAAAACTGATTTTACTAATCTGATAAAGGGCGATGGATGGGGGTGGCAGGAGACCGATAGTTGTGGAGATCCTTAGGGGAGGCCTTCGTCCAGCAGTAGTCATCGTTTGGCTGAGATGGTGATGGTTGAGATCAATACATTATTTTTGACAGGTCGTGAGGAATCTCCAAGAGTCGTACGGAGACCTGTACACCCTCCGGAATGTGATCATCACGGGCACTCATACGCACAGTACTCCAGGAGGGTATCTTGTGGACTTCATACTGGATGTCAGTATCTTAGGCTTCTCCAGTGAGACCTTCGATGCTTATGTCAGCGGAATTACTAGGGTTAGTCAGACACGACTATTTATTAAAATATAAGACTTAGACATTTTTAGTTTTTTTTTGTGATTAGTGCACATTTAAAAGGTAAATCGAAAATAAAAAAAGTAATGGTCTATAATCATCCCACTACAGGGAAAAGGCCGCTGTCATTGAATTCAAGTTACCACAGCAATTATGGGTATAGGCATAATCTTGCTTGCCAAATTCAACACACGTTACGGTTCGAAAATTCGAAAGACCCGGGAATCGAAACCAGCACTCCGAGATATTGGTGGCCCGCTACTTAAACACTGGACTAACGGGGCGTTTTAGGTTATTTTAATAGACTTCCTCTTAAATATCTTACTTTTTTTTTATGAATATTGCAATTGTATTACTTAATTGACAATCATTTTTCAGAGCATAATTCGGGCCCACGAAAACATGGTTCCAGCCAAGCTTTACTATGGAACTACAAGGGTTCCCTACGCACACATTAACAGGTCTCCGTACTCATATGACTACAACCCACCAGAGGAGATAGCAAGGTATGTTTGAAAATGCTTTTCCTTGAAAACAAAACTTTATAAGTTTTGCCACATCATCTTGGTGATACAATGTTCAGTATTGGCACAGATAAGATAATACTAAAGTAGTATTGGTCAGTGTCGCCCGGTAAGGCAGCAGAGATAGTTTTTACATGGAATGGTTTATCAATTTTCAAAAGCATTTTAATTGCTCAAAAATAGTTTTAAGAGGTTTCTCTATAAGGTGGATTTTGCAATTAACACCACGCTGGGAAGACAGTTTGGTGATCGCAGTTATGACCACTACTTAAAAATGCATGGGATGATGTGATGTCGACACGACAACTGCTGTTACACATAATAATAAATAATGGGAACGCGAGTATTTTTTATCTTTTGCCTTATAATAACGTTTCAACCATTTGTCTTTTTATTTCCTCTAAAAATATGGTGTTAGGTAAAGGGCATAACTAGCCAACACTTACCTATGTTAACATATGCATGTAAATAGTATAGTGAAGTCAGAAATATGATTTTTTTTTTTCGTTTTCATACAAATCAAAATTTTTAGATTCCGAATAGTGTATATATTTTTTAAAAACGATAATATAAATTTCTGACTTCACCATTGTATTTATATGCACATAAGCTCGTTTCGGCTTGTTATATCATTCACCTAATACCCTGTATATACATATATGAATATGTTATATTCTTGAGTTTACGCGAGCAGTAAATTGAAATGACCCCAACACACTTTACAGCGTTTAATGGTCACGGCTAGAAATTTTTGGAAACCAAAATTTAATGTAAAACCTTATTAAACGCGAATTTTATCGGAAAATTTAACTTTTATTTCAATAGTAATATGTCGTGAAGCTGTTCCGATTTGCCTGCTTAATTAAGAGTTAGCATCCAAAAGATTCTAGAAAACCCCCGTTTCAAGTGCGACACTTGCGCAATAATTATTTTTGTTACGCCTTATGTGAGTAGAGCAATCAATCACTCTTACACTTTCTTCCAGATATGAGAACAACACAGACGATACTTTAACACAAGTGCGAATCGTGAATCAAGATGGCGGCCTCCACGGAGTTCTGACCTGGTTCTCAGTTCACACGACTAGTGTGAACATGACCAATCAGCTGATATCATCGGATAACCTAGGATACGCAGCTTTGAAGATGGAGAGTGTGCTTAATCCTGGAACATTGCCAGGCAAAGTCAGTATGATGAGAGTTTTCTTGAGACTTTCATTTATTCTTGTCATCACTCGCGTGTTTAATTCTCTTAGCTGTTTAGTCTGCAGCGTCTTGAGCGGTATTGAAGTAAGAGAATAAAGGAGTGGTAAGAAAATAAGACGGATAGCAGTATCTTCTCTCAATTATAACTGCGATCGCCAGCCTGACTCAAGCGTGGAGATAATAAAAAAAAAACTCTCGCAGAGATCTATCCTATGTCTAATATAATGGACTATGATATGATGATATGATAGTTAAAATTCCCTCTGTGTTTAACCAGTTTGACAATCGACCAAGTAACATCAAATCTTTGCTTTAAAATTACTCAGATAAATCTGTACTAGGTTTATTAGCAACCTGGTTCATTAATCAAACCTAACGAAACACTACAGTGGCTTTTCAGGATTTTGAAGCTGTGTATGGCTTTAGACATCTTTAGCCTCCACCTACCTCCTGTCCTACTGTTACCTGTATGTATGGTTCGGGGTTAAAGCATATATGGCTTTGAATGTGATCACGTTGTTGACAAGAGGCTTATGGAAATGTTGTTTGCCCTCCCAGTAGTATAGGAAGTTACCGGAATTAGATTTGTTATGGAAAAAATCAGGTTTTTCTGAATCCGCCACTGAAACTCTAAATAAGTATTTAAAGAAATCTGTTCTCAAAGACCCTGTTTCTTATCCAGGGTGATGTAGTAGCTGGTTTCTTCTCATCCATACTCGGTGACGTGTCACCAAACACTCGTGGCGCGCGCTGCGAGTTTAGTGGAGACGAGTGTGACAACCAGTTCCTGATATGTGGCGCTGGGGAGAGATGCTTCGCTTTAGGGCCCGGACAAGATATGTATGAGAGCGCGAAGATCATTGGGAATGCTGTCTTCGAAGGAGCCCTGGTAAATGACAATTTCTTGAGAGTATAAATTGTAAAAGACCAGACCCAGAAAAAAATCGAGTACTGCTGCCATCTTTGATTAAGGCTGCCATTGATGTGACATAAAAACTAGACACTACCAGCGTCAAAAAAGTCTCCAAAGTAAATGTGCACCTATTTGACATAGGAGTGCACTTTTAGTACAGCCTATATAAAAATACCTAAATACAATATTTTATCTACTGTTTTAAACTTTCATGGTCACTATCGTAAGAGTTAGTTATTAAGTAATCAACAGTGCCGAAATATCGTAAACTCATAAAAGAACAAGGTACATGGTAGAAATCTCGAAATAACTAAGTCTTATAATATTTTATCTGTAATACAACATAGTATAAATATCTATTCTATTGCATGTCGACATAATTTGTCCGGGTTATAGAGCTTGTCTATTGGTTTAAATACCGGGCCATGATCTCGGGGTCCCAGGTTCGATTCCCGGGTTGGGCAACAAAAAAGTTTCGAATTTTCGAACATTGCTCGGGTTAGTGATCACGAACCCGCATTTGGCAATTAAGCGTGGTGATTAAGCCAGTAGGCCGGGGTTCAAAGTTCCGATTTTGGAGTAGGACACAAAATGAATGTATTAGAAAGATTTATAGTTTATGACTCCGATGTAATTAGATGCAGAATTTATTCTAGTTTCAAATTCATTGAAATAATAATGTTTTGGCTCAGGATAACTTCATGGGCGTAGCCAGCCATGGGCTCAGGGTGGGGCAGCAGTCTAAAATATGACTAGAAAACTATTCCCACGGTCTTACTCTGTTATTTTTTTCATACAAAAGGGTTACACCCCATAGCACCTTGTATCTCATCATCATCACCATCATCATCATCAGCCTATCGCAGTCCACAGCTGGACATACGCCTCTCCAGTTTCACGCCACTTAGGTCGATCCTCGGCTTCTCGCGTCCAGCTCCTGCCAGCCATCTTGTGCAAATCATCACTCCACCTGGCCTGAGGGCGTCCTACACTACGTTTGCCGAGACGCGGTCTCCACTTAAGAAAGTCGAGTGTGTAATTCCTATTCCTATTAAGTGTTGTAGTTGGTACCTAGATAATTTATTTTTTTAGTTTTAATTATGTACCTTACAGGTCATATCCAGGGTGGGGCAAGCGCCCCACCCTGCCCCACCGTGGCTACGCCCATGGATAACTTTTCTGTAGCCAGTCGGTAAGGAACAACTCGCCCCACACAGGGGCTGGTTGTTCCTTAGTGGAGGTAAGTTGTTCCGCTGTCAGCTCCAATCATTAATAAGTAATATTAATAAGAAAAGTTTGTTTCAAATAACTGAATATTTGTGAAAGTCCCATTCATAATATGAAGAGAGTAGGAGTACTTATTATATTTTTAAAAAACAGGCTTTTCTGAAAACAGTACTATAAATAAATAGTAACAAGCATTATTACTAATAATGTAATACGACCTATTAATTAGGGCTTAAAACTAATAAACATCTTGTATACTATTAATCAACTTATTTTTTTGACAAAAAACAAAACTATTTATTTTATTTAAAAGAAAAATCGACCTTAATTGACATTTCGATCTATAGTTTATTAATTATATTATAACAATTATTTATTTATATAAAAACAAAGATAGAACAGAAATAGCGGAATACAATACTTATAGCATTCACTTTACTGAGATCAATAATCTTATTAATGGTTAACTTAAGAAATCGTTTTATTTCAGTCTGGCAGAACTTAGGAAATAATTATTGAGAGGATTCATCGTCAGAATTACGATTTGGACAAACATAGTAATAAACACCTTTTAGATTTCAGGCTTTTTTAATGAGCTCAATTCTTACAAATGACGCATTCGATCCATTGTTCACCTAGCTGTGAGTAAGAATATCAGTCGCATCAGTCTTCTTCATTATAACTTTCATGATCATCTTCTAGCAGAACTTTCCGTTTCGCATTTTCTCTACCATTTATTGCTTGATTTCACCGGTTGCCTTTTTATTCCGATTCTTTTTTAATTTTCTTCTGCTTTATTCTAGCATTGCTCTTTCTTCTTTTTACTTTTTCTTCAGCCAAAGCGTTCTTTTCCGGCGTATCAGTCAGTATTATTGATTTTTTTATTCGTCGTTTAGTTTGTATTTATGATCTTGGTGATGCTTTAGGTAAGGATATTAAATGCCCTCTGCAAAAGGTCAATCAAAACCTTGCCTCGTTCCGTTTTCCGTTTATAGTTTCTCATTACGTGATGTTTATGTGCCACTAATCGACTAACACTCTCACACGCCGTCACAGCGTAACCAAAATAGGTGCTGCACTAGCGCAATGGTATGAGGTTTTTTTACGACGTAATTTACAACTACTGCTATCACTTTTCTTTGCGGAGCTATTCGGATCGGAACAACCTACCCCCGGCACTTTGAACCCCGTCCTCCCCTACCCATCATTGCTGTGGTAACTTGAATTCAATGATGAAGGCCTTTTCCCTGCAGTGGGATGATTATAGGTTGTGTTACTTTATAGAGCTGACACTGACATAAAATTAAATCATTCAATTGAGGATAGTTTTAAATGTCATTTCTGTATCGGACTATGTTACATCAAGTTCTTATATCGATGACTGGTACAGCATTATTTTATATTTTGTGACTGGCTAACAATAATGACAAGCTGGATAAGATCCAGTAGTACAAATACACGAGCACTTATTCTAAGCACGAGCAGTACCTACGTAATAACGTATATTAATGTTAACATGGTTACCTAACTTGTTGTGTCGTGTGGTGCCGGCACATAAAAAATAATAAGAACATCCCTGTCGTCTTATGAGTGTCGTAACAGGCGACTAAAGGAGTAGGTACTTCCCTAAAATTAATGGCTAAACTGCGGTCGCCAAGCCACCTGCCACGCGTAAAGATTATCCCAAAATCCTTCTTTAGAAGGGCCTGTGTTCAGTAGTGAACTGGTAGAGGCTGTTGTTGATCATGATGATGATGATGGTTACCTTTAATATACCTCAAACGTACTCGTATCCTCAAACGTCAATGTCACTGATAACTAAGCTAGTGTCAATTTGTACTTGGCGAAGTATGGTAGTACCTAACATCTGACAAGGCACTTTATATAAAATTTTTAGCAATTTAATTGCAATTATAATATCAGTATTTAAACCTGCAAATTTTTGTCTCAGACGGGAATCGAAAAAATTCACGCAATGGCGTAATTGACTTAGTGGTAGTTTAGACAAAGCATCGCGCCCGGATTGCATGTGGCATCCCCATGTACCTCCTGAGACAAAATTTTTCAAGTTTAAATACTGAAACTTAAAAGCTTTTCCACCGCAGGAAGTGCTAATCTCCCCCGGAGAAGAGCTTCGTGGTGAGCTAGCGGTTTTGCACCAGTTTGTGCAGCCGGCCAATGAGACTGTGCCTCGCTACGATACTGTGAACAGGACCTTCGTTCAAGTAAGTGACAGTCCTTTTTTGGACAAAACTTCGACTGGATCTCTGAATATAACTACTGTGTTATGTTGTGTACATTGAATTCTAAGACGTGACAATCAACAACTATTCTGAGGCGATACTAAGTTCGCGGGTTCCGCTAGTATTATATGAATTATAATTGGGTTTATGTTGTAGCGGCATTTAAAATGAAAGGCTTGGGGTAGTTTTCTGTCCTATCGAAGAATTAAGAGTAGAGGTAACATTTTTCTTTCGAGGGGGCAATAGAGGAAATCTGTCGACGGAGTTCGAGAAAAGCAAACACATGTACCTAACTTCAATCTTGGCTGGCAAGCTAGGGCAAACATCCTAATGAACAAAGGCTCTCCAGAGAATCTGGTTAAAGTTGAAAATACAATTCCTTGAATAATTTTTTTTCGACTGATGGGATTCGAATCCACAACCTTCCGCTTATCAGGTGATTTCTCTAACCATTGAGCTACCCAGATACCAGATACAAAAAACAGCTGCCATTTTATAAAAACTGGTTTTAAGGTGTTGCCACTAATTCGGCTTAACATGGTTATTTTTATTTAATCCCTCGATCGTAAGTTATTCCAGACACAATGGAAATTAATTGTTATCGCGGCACGCGCGTGCCTCCTGGGGGTTGAGGGATTAAAACATTAATTATGTATGACCTAATTTAAACTCAATAATGTTTTTTGTGTCTAGGACGAGCAAGTGAGTGGTTGTTACCCAGCCATGGGCTACAGTTTCGCGTCGGGAACCATCGATGGTGCTAACACATTGAATATCACTCAGGTAAATTCATATCGCAGGTCAAATAGTATGGCATCAAATTCTTTTACAAGCGATTGAACATCTGACACCATTTACAAATAATTTTTAAAGACTATTCCATTACAGAGTTACATCTTCTTAAATGCCCAAAAACCCGGATAAATGTCAGTTATTTCTTGAAGAAGACTAATAATTGCTTTCAAATCATTCATTTCAAATTGTTACTTATTTGAGTACCTACCGTGACGTCCTAGTAGAAATCTATGATGTCACGGTTACCGAAAAAAACTAAAACTACTACTACTACTTTAGTATTATCTTGTGCTAGAATTTAGATTGGTGAATTGTTATTAAATTATGTTTTTATCATCACCACCATCCATTGCATGCAGGTAATAGGCCGTTGACATTTCTGCCACGTTTTGCAGGCTCAGTTTGGCCAAAGAATATCACTTCACTATCACTACATAGTATAAAACAAAATCGCTTTCTCTGTCCCTATGTCCCTTTGTATGCTTAAATCTTTGAAACTACGCAACGGATTTTGATGCGGTTTTTTTTAATAGATAGAGTGATTCAAGAGGAAGGTTTATATGTATAATAACATCCATTAAATTGTGGAGAAGTACTGTTATTTTTGAGGTTTCTAATGTGATGTCGTAAATAATTTCATTTTTTCCGCTTACATTGCAAACGCAGGCTGAACCCTACGAGTTTTATCAAAATAATGTACTAAGTATTGTACACATTGAAAAGGTCTACAGAAAAGTCCGTGATGGTATATGTCTTTCTCTTATGGATAACCCACAATAACTTTTTTTGTCATTAACTTTTTACGACAAATAATGGCTAATTTTCGAAGCGATTTTAACCAATACAGCATTAAACCTTAACCAATTAAATACCTTGAATACATTGTTCATTTAATATAGATCTATATGGCCCTTTACACCGTATGATTAGATAGCAGGAAATCTTCATGGTATAGGGAAAGGGGGATTGTTTTACTTCAAATTTAACGCGTGCGGGCCACGGGCAGTAATGAATAAATCAAAACTACTGAATCGATTTTAATCACATAGGCTATATATTTTATACCCGTGCGAAGCCGGAGCGGGCCGCTATGTTTTTATATACAACGTTCACAGTTTTTCTGTAGTGTATCATAGGGAAAGTGTATTTAGTATCAGCATTGCACCCGTGCGAAGCCGGGGCGGGTCGCTAGTTAATTAATATTCTTTGGTTTGGCCAACACTAGAGAAAAGACGCTGCTGTACCTAATCTTCTTCTGGCAGTACTCTTTTCATCGCCTTACGACAATCATAGGACGTAAAGGGCTGATTCTATTCTATTTATGTTAATTTTTATGTTGAAATTTTTACGACAAGGTTTGATATTTAACACTTTACGGGGCTTCCTGCAACCAAATTAATTATTTAAAGGTAAATAGTATTTTACCTTACGACGTTTCGATCCGAAATACGAATCATGGTTGCGGGCTGACTGGAGTGGAAGCGCTCATCGTCTATCCGGTTTGAAAGAAATGTTTTCTTCTACGTCTTCTACCCGCACCTCTCTAACAATTTCATTACTCGTAAAGTCAGCTCGACAAACTAACTTAGTGTAGTTTAAGTATAAAAATGCTACAAAAAGGGTTAGAATCCTATATGACAAGATTTGTTTTTCAGGGCACAATACAAGGCAATCCATTGCTGGACTCCATTAGTGCAATCGTTGCTGAACCCACAGAAGAAGACGTCGAGTGTCATGCGCCGAAGCCTATCCTACTTGCGACCGGTCGCGTAAGTTGACTTCTTTTTTTGCAAACGGTCCTTCGCGGCGGATTGTTTGGTAACCTTTTGTGATGGGAATTTAACAATTTATGATAGTTTTAAAAATTCACTATTGTGTCTTAAACAAGCTAACATCTAAACTAAAAGAATTTGCAAGTAAAATATTCGTCTGTGGCTGCTTGTTTGGCTTCGGTATTTTTTAAATAAAATTAGGGTTAAAAAAAACTTTATTGAGGTAGATCATTCATGTCGCTCAAACTATAAATGAATGTGTACAACATATACTTTTGCGTGTACCCACAAGTCATTAATTTTAATAGTATCAATCAAAATCTTTTTTGTAGTACGAGTATTAGGGGTTAAAATATGAAAATGCCGTTTTATTGTAATAGGTTCTTTGAATTGACATAGAATCTTCATGGTTTGAGGTTTTCGAATGAAATTTTTTTCACATGGTTTCTATGATGTTCTTCTTTTAAAAAATGTGAAACATTTGAATATCGACTTTCAATTGTTTTTGTTATTTAACTTAGACAAGAAAGATGGATACTGCGAAAATTCGAGTGATTTTTGAATACGAGTTCCGACGCGGAAGTAACGCGGCAGAAACAGCCCGCAATATCAATGTTGCGTTTGGAGAGGGATCTGCTAATGAACGCACCGTGCGATTTTGGTTTAAACGCTTTCATGATGGCAACTTCGACTTGAAGAACGAGCCACGAGGAAGGACCGCCCACACAGATGATTAACGATGAATTAAGAGAGATGGTGGAAGCCGATCCTAGTCAATCTACCCAGGAATTAGCGGCATGGTTTAACGTAACCTTACCCACAATATTGACTCATTTGCGTCAAATCAATAAAATAAAAACATACACAAAAATGGGTGCCTCATGATTTGACTGATGTGCAGAAAGAAACGCGTGTTGAAACTTGAATTGCCTTGTTGGATCGGTACAGAAATGAAGGAATTTTAAATCGAATTGCGACATGTTATGAAAAGTGGATTCTTTATGATAACCGTAAAAGAAAAATGCAATGGCTGACCCCAGGTCAAACGCCACAACAGTGTCCTAAAGCAAAACTTACCAATAAAAAGGTAATGGTAACTGTTTGGTGGTCTCAGCATGGTGTTATTCACTATAGTTTTCTCCGATCTGGTCAATCAATAACGGCAGATGTCTATTGTGCCGAACTCCGAACAATGTTGGCAAAACTAGCAGTAAAACAGCCTGAATCGATCTTCACCATTATGGCTCCATGACAACGCGAGACCTCATACAGCACGAGAAACCGTTTTGACCCTTCAGGAACTGCAATTAGAAACTATTCGACATCCTCCGTATTCGCCAGACCTTGCTCCAACGGACTATCATTTTTCCGTGATTTGGACAATTATCTACGTGACAAGAAGTTTTCTTCCCAGGAGGCAGTACAAAATGCACAGTTTCACACAGTTTGTGTAGTCTAGATCCTCAGAGTTCTATCACAAAGGCATAAATGACCTTCCTATTAGATGGCAGCAATGTATAGATAATAATGGTAACTATTTTGATTAAATAAATTTGTTAAAAATTAAAAAATAAACAATTTTGATTTTCAGTACAAATTGGCAATTTCATACTTTAACCCCTATTATATGTTATTCGAAATGCAAAACATTTCTAGCTTTCTTTTGCAGACATTAATTAAGTCTTAGACAGTTATAGAAATAAATAATCAGATTTTTTTATTGACAGGCAAACTTCCCTCTTCCGTGGCATCCGCACATTATCTCAGCCTCCCTCATCTGGCTGGGAGACCTGGTCATCTTGGGGGTGCCAGGGGAACCCACCACAATGGCCGGGAGACGCATGATGGCGGCGGTGGGAGATGAGATGGAGAGGAAAGGATTCGAACCTAGAGTGGTTGTCTCTGCACTCACCAACGAGTATATTCACTATTTAGCCACCATTGAAGAATATCAGGTATGACACAGTCAATCAAAAATACAGTTCCATAAATAAAAATCTCGTCTACCATGGGTGGAATTCTAACCTTCAAACTTTTGCTCCCGGGCTGCTTTTGACTTTGAGCTACCAAGTCATTGTTTTGTTGCAAAATTATTTAAGGCTTTATACCTACTTTAGCCAGCGCAGTTAAATCAATTTTGTACCTCCAAGACGCATAAGAATTATTTTTACAAATCTTATATATATATGTATCTATACATATATACGCTAGTAATGAACATCATGGAATGAAAAGAGTGGGTCTTAACTTTAAAAAAAATAAACTAGAAGAGACGAAATGTCAAATCAAGGAATTGAATTTTCAATTTACAAAAGCTTTTAGTGGAATTTTAGCAATTAAATTAGACCAGTTTAACAATTAGATTGTTTTCCGTACCTACACAGGTGTACACAAAAACAATAATATCTATTGTGTTGTGAATCACGAACATTCAAAGGGTGACAACTGTCAATGAAGCTTATCATAGATTTAATATAAAATCATCTATATTATATCTATAATAAAGCTTAATATAAGGGGTTAAAGTATGAAATTGCCGTTTTGTATGGACGAAATCGAGAAAAGTCATTTTTCCACACTAACAATTTTTTAGTTTTTTTAAAAACGCCTGAACCGTTTTCGATGCAATTAAAGGTGGAAGTTAGATGGTTATAAAGCTAGGCATTATAGTATTTAAATTTCTGAAAATCAAAGTATATAATACAAATATACTTAATTGAAGCAAGAAGGTCAGCTGACACATTGTAAGGGGTCTTTTCAACGACTTCCTTTGAAATAATAGGCACTAGTATTGCATTTTTTTTTTAGTCAAAAGTTACTTTATTTAGTTTTTGATACAATACAAAAAGAATTACGCAATAATATGACTATACTTAAGAGCTATAAACAAAATAAAAAGTGGGAAAATAATCGGCAATTTCATACTTTAACCCCTATTATTATGGTCAATTATAATTGACAACTCGGTTCGCGTTCGATTCCAGGTCTAACAATTTAGGAAACGATATTTTCTGAATTCTGGTGGGGGTTGTGTTTATGCTTCGGAAGTAAGCCGTTGCTTGGTTAAACTAGTCAAACCCAATGATATTACTTAATATCATTGGTTAAACCGATAATGGACTTTGATTAGTCCTTGACTTTGATTATGGATATGGTTATACGCGTACTAAGCGCTTTTCCTCTTCCTTTGTGATGCGCACCGCCAAGGAGTGAAATGCCCTGCCTGCATCTGTTTTCCCGAAAAACTATAACCCTAAATTTTTTAAAGCAAGAGTGAATAGGCTGCTTCTGGGTAAGCTCGCTCCATCTTAGGCTTCTTCTTAACCGTAGAGTTAAGTATGAAGTCAAGAGCAAGCTCATTGCATATAAAAAAAATGATTTGCTTGAAAAACAAAACTTTTGTTTTTAAACTTCCCTGAGGCAGACGGAACAGTAACAATTATTATTGTTAATAACTACTCAAATAAGTTTTTGGCACTATAGGTGCAGAGATACGAAGCAGCTTCAACTATCTATGGACCCCACACATTGGACATATTTATCAATAAGTTTGTCGAATTCACTGACGCAGCGATTGAAGTAAGTTTTAGTTCTAGCATTATAAAATAATACTTTTTTAGGTTGGTATATTTCACCTGTGGCATTAGCTTGTACTTTGCTATTTATTATAGCTAGCTCCAGATCTAGATATTTTAAATTATAATTTCGTACAGGACCTACCGACTCTTTTTAAAGTTATTGAATTATGTCCGGTGGGCTAACCTGCTTGTGTATTTAAATCATTCAATCTTGAAATTTTCTTTAAACTTTAATTGGACCAAGTTTTTGCAATGTTAATAAAATGTTTACGTTTTTAAACATACTTACAAAGCAACGTTCCCACCAAATTTTATTTTTCATACAAGCTTAATAACGAACGTAAATTCATTCCAGGGCGCAGATGTCCCGCCAGGACCTGAACCAGACGACAATCGCAACCGAACCATATCCCTCATCCTGCCGGTGGTGGTGGACAACGCTGGCGTCGGTCAGAACTTCGGTGACGTGCTGCAGCAGCCGCCAGCGAGCGTTAGGAGGGGAGACACTGTTGCTGTCACTTTTGTAAGCCTTTATTATTGAGGCGGGGGAAACTTTCTTCCCATACTCAGTGACGTCGGGGGGAAAAGTGTTACGTAGAGCTCATCCGGGATTAGTGGACCCTACCCACTAAACCACACTCCGTGGTCTCCGGTGCCATTCGATGAGTCGGAACTCCCCGAGCGTTATTTCCCCGGGCAATCGTGCTCACTGTTCCGTCTCTGGCGTTGCCGCGTTGGCTCGCTTGACTAACGAGCGTCACCTAAGTTCGGGCAGAAGTTCCCCCCGACCTCCAGCAAATAGTGCTCGAGGACACGCACAACACCGCTGTAGGCTTGTTTTAGCTGGCTACCGACCCACTTTTTGACAAGCGTGATAATTATTCCTGTACCCATCATTGTTGTGGTAACTGGAATCCAATGATGGAGGCCTTTGCCCTGCAGTGAGATGATTAGCCGTTACTTTACTTTATTATGTTACTAAAAAAGTAACTAGTTCTTCAGTACTATCGATAATTCTAGAGGTTAAGGTTAGACGTCAGTGGTGGTGGATAAACTAGGCTAGCTGCGACCAGTTTTCCCCGTTAAGAAGATAGTAATAAATGGAAATACTTTTGGATAATATGAGTTAGATCAATGTTGTTTATTTTATTCATAGGTAGGGGCTAACCCCAGAAATGATCTGAGACAAGAATCAAGTCACGTTAATGTGGAGCGGTTTGAGTTGGGGCAATGGACGCCTGTCGCCACGGATGCCAACTGGGAGACTCGGTAAGATTATCATGAGTCTTATAAAGCCTCGGTTAGTCACTGCATTAAAGTTGCACCGGTTTCAGAAGTCAGTCTGGGTTGTGTTCTTCATAGAAAAGTAATATTAAAGGTACTTGACTCCTATAACAGAAGTTATAAATTTAAAACACGGCTTGTAAATTTTTCCCTAGGAGTGCCGGGACTGAGAATTTAATGAAATGTCTGGAAATGACACCGTTCCGTTTTCTGACGTCAAGTCAAGTCAGAAGCCTATAAAAGCCGGCTTAAAAAACTCTTAACACTAGAATTCTTAAAGGACATTCTTGATATTTCACAACCAGAAAAAGGCAAATGATTAATCGAATTCCTTTTTACAGTTTCACCTGGGAACGGCAATCCACGATTCTTGGAACGAGCACAGTTAGCTTCCAATGGGTGGTGCCATATGATGCGATGGTCGCCAACTACAGGATAGTCTACCATGGGGCGGCGAGGGGTCTCCTAGGAAGCTTGACGCGATTCACAGGAACAACAAACACATTTACTATTGATACTTCATAAGACTCTAGAAAAAAAAGTGGTTTTATTTTTATTGATGTGCCCGCTTTAATCACTGAAGGTGTCCTTCCCCCCCCTGTATTGACTTTTTAGGACTTAATAGCTCAAGATCTCGAACAGCTGGGCTCAGCATCGAATTTACGTGGATCAAATGCCACGTTGGACTAGATGGCAACGAATAAGCGGATGCTGTGGCAAAAGCGGCTACCGCTCTACACTAAATTTAAGTAAATTGTAAGTAAAGTATAGTCATCAATTAATGCAAAATTTACCCAATCGTTTTTATTCTTAACCTCCAAAAGCTTAAAAGATCAAAATCAGACAAAAAACTTTGACGTTTCGTGGTACCTAGGTTGGTAATTGTAACACAGATTGTGTTGTACAGTCGACAGTACATAGGGCTAAACACTGGAGTATCATACCGTTGAAATAGGTGTGATTTTGCAATAAAAATGTATAGGCTGATGTGCGTGCAGGCGATTGCAGCTATCTTCAAGTAAGTGCGACACAGACTGGCTTGACCAATGTCCTTTTATAAATAGTTCTGTGCCATGGATGTAGAAATCTTATAATAAAACGGATGAGCTAGGTGCTGTTTTTACTGATGCTCCAAAGCATGGAGCAACTTTGGCCAGAGGAGACAGCCTATAACATATAACAAAAAAAAATAAAGGTACTAAAGGTCAAAAATTCATAAATAACATAAAAAATGACGTCACTTTAATTTAATCAGGAACCAGACCCGAGAAAATGTAAAAAAAACCACTTTATATCTACATTGCCTCGTACGGAAATCGAATCCGGGACATCGAAGTGTGTCCGCCACTCCGCCATGGAGGTCGACAAAGCCGCATAATCAGCGTACGGTAGCAGTCTATGTATACATATACAGGGTGTTAGGTAAATGTAAAATAAATTGTATAGTGAAGTCAGAAATTTGATATCACCATTAAAATTTTCTTTATTTTCATACAAATCAATTTTTTTTAATTCCTAAGTATGAAAATATTTTTTTCAAAAATGTGGTTATCAAAATTCTGACTTCACTATAGTTTTTTTATGCATATATGTCAGCATAGGCTAGTTTAGGCTTGTTATACCATTTATCTAACACCCTGTATGTATGTGGGTATTCATGTGGGTTCCACATTTGAACTACTGATCCGATTTTGATGAATAAGTTATCATTCGATTCCTTATTATATATATTTTTTTAAAATAATATTCCGGTTAGAGTTACGGGGTTTATACCATGTACCTTAGTTTTTATGAGTTCCCGATATTTCGGCACTGTTGCAAGCGCCATGATCACGGGAGAACTCATAAAAACTAAGGTACATGGTATAAACCCCGTATCAATTAACTCTAGTGATAGTGACAATGGAAGTTTAAGTCAGTATATATTGGGGTACTTTGAAATAAAAAGTTTGCAGTCAACGAGTCCCCGGGTATCAAATGAAAGAAGACAAAATTCTGAGTACAATGATTTTTAAACAATACCTACAGCAAATATACAGGCATTGTCTTAGTCGGATTACAGTTTTTTAAACTATTTTTATTACATCCACGGTCTGCACTAACTAAACGTGTCCGTTTAGTCATTGCCTTCATTCATTGTAGTGAACGTGACAAATACGAGTCATACTGCCAATCACTTGTAGACGTTTTATTGTTAATGAAAAAATGATCTTATGACTTAAACGTAGGTATCAATTTTGTATGTTCGAGTTTTCTTTACTGCTAAGTGGTTACGAGATATTCTTTCGTTGTATGTTTAGAAAACATGCAAAGTGGTAAGATAAAAACGTAACATAATCTATTAATAAATCGATACTTACTTCTTTTTAGTTTGTTAATTATTCCGAGTTTTTGTGAAAAGTTGCGGGTTGTGTTGGTAAGTACCTAAGTTGTTATCTTGGTTTTATTAACAGTAAGTAATTTAAATAAATGACTTTAGCTAGAATCTATACTTTATAATATTATAAAGCTGAAGAGTTTGTTTGTTTGTTTGTTTGAACGCGCTAATCTCAGGAAATACTGGTTCGATTTGAAAAATTCTTTTTGTGTTGGATAGTCCATTTATCGAGGAAGGCTTTAGGCTATATAACATCACGCTGCAACCAATAAGAGCGAAGCAGCAGTTACAAATGTTGCGTAAACGGGGAAAATTATTCATATCATTTGATGCGGACGAAGTCGCGGGCAACAGCTAGTTCTGTTTTATAATGCTAGCTTATCTACCGCGGCTCTGCCCGCGTGAACTACGCGTTATATCGCGAGGATATCACACGGGCTAGTATTATATTATCTGTGACACGGGTAACGCCGGTTTCCCTCTGCTGGGCACAGGTTTCCACCTGTGCACCTTTCTGAGAGTCTAAGATCTACCTTTGTATTAAATTTCATCATAATCAGTTTGTAGTGCGTGAAAGCGTAACGAACAAACTCACATTCACATTTACAACAATATTAGTTAGTAGGGATAATACACCGTGCAACGTGGGCTTCGGTTTACAGGTGGTTCAACCACCTGTAAACCGAAGCCCACGTTATGTAACCATTATGTATAACATCTTGGCAGTGTTATTTTTTTTGTGTACCAAAAATGTTTTAAATTAAAATATTATAAATCGGTTCAGCTATTTATTTTGAAACATGCTGTGACGCATACAGATGTAGCTGTGTAAGGTCCATTCAACCGAGACCCCGCCGCAGCAAAATAATACGTCTGGGCGCGTCGCAGCGTGTTACAAAATTAAAAGTCTGAATCGAAATTTAAAATTTTTCAAAAAATATTTTTAATAAAACAAAAATAACACTGCCATAATGTTATACATAATGGTCCAATAACGTGGGTTTCGTTTTCCAGGTGGTTCAAAAAGCACGGTTTATAGTGGCCGAACGAAGATTTATAAAGCAATGCTTGTCAGCCAAAATTAACTAAGTAGGAAATTAAGTTAAAAACTACTATTTATATAGCAAATTGGATATATCCCATTAAGATGTACGGAAACTAGGTACTTACTGTTCTTTGTCCTTCTGTAGGGCAGTTTGTTTTGAACTGCACTAAGACTCAGACAAGATTTTATGTATGTCCCCATTTGGTAGGGTTTACAATTTAACAAATCGTAATGCTTACTTATATTTAAAAAGCTACTTGTGCAAAGACACGCGAAGCAAATACGTTAAGTATTTTATTATATTATATGACAAGAAAAAAAACTAATAGTGTGGACCGACCCTAAGCCGTAGGTATCCACCGGCACTACTCATGTGCCACAGGCGAGGGTCATAAACTTTGGCTCGAGTGATAACAGTTATCAGTTAAAGCTAGGGTTGTCTCTGTTTGATTTCTACTACCATTTTTTGACTACACTTTTTTGATTGTATTCAATATAAATCGCGTTCAAATTCTGTTTAATTTCAAATCAATATAGGTTTCCCTTATACTTAAAATGAATGTAAAAAAATATATTTGGGGACAAACTACCAATAACAAGGTTGTAACCTAAATAGAATAGAATGTCATAAAACACATTATATGAATGACAATAATGATCGCTAATTAAATATTTATTAATAATAAAAGGTATTTAATTAGGGCCACTAGGTACTTCTTACAAACAATGCTAATTAAACATACAATGGATTTGCTACACGACTGATCAAAACCGTCGGCAAAAATGACAATATTGTAGTAACGGAGGTTTTTTTTAGAATTGAAATGTGTTTTAGGTTGTAAATTTCAATGGATTTTTACAATTTGCAAACCCTATCTTCGAAATATTAAGACATTTGTTTATGGCATATGGCTCTCCGAGGAGTTTGGACTGAGCTACAGGCCGGTGATAAACTGTGTGACAGTGTGACTATCAGTACTACTTCACGAACTTATTACCGGTAAATTATTTTTTTGGATTGCTTTGGAAGACCTATGTAAGTTATGTTATTTGTGACATAAACCAAAGAGCAATTTTGACAGTTCATGAATTATAATATAAAATAAAAAACCTAGTAGGTAGGTACTACTACGAATAAGTCTGGAATCATACACTATTGGTATAAAGCAATTTACTTTTTTCTTATATTATGATTGGTTCGAAACTCGGACACCGCTTTCGGTAAATTTGTTGAATTTGTCAGTTTGTTTACTTACGTTATAAGTTTCTTCATCATCGTCAACATCATGTAAGTGTAATGACAACAACTGCTGCACGTAGAGATCTCCGTATCGATCGGTCCCGCGCTGTCAGTTCTGGAATTAGTATCATCGATTTATTATAATAACAACTAGATACACAATCCCGTACGAAATTGACACCTAAAACTGTCCTCATTTGAATGATTGATGTTGATTTTATGTCAGTGTCAACTATATAGCCCTACCATTGGTCAGCACGCAATATTATATTATGGACATTTATGTTATGTTCAAACTCTTCGATTGATTTAGGTTGTAGTAAAAGTGTACCCTTATGTCAAATGGGTGCACATATAGTTAAGACACTTTATTGACGCTGATTGTGTATCTAATTTTTTTATATTATATCAATGATTACATCAAAAATATCTAGAACCCAAAAACTTAGTAAATACACATGGGTTCTAGATATTTTTGTTTTTTTAAGTCTCGAAACTAATCTACAGCCAAAACATTTAAGTTTAGGCAGTAGAAAAAAAAAATTCATAATTTTGACCTTGTTTATTTACGTTTTCCACGTACAAGTTTTAAATGTCGCAAAATTAGGTTTAAATATGATTAATGCTGTTATTGTTAGTAATTTGGAGATAAGAGTATATTTCTTTATTTACCTACTAAATAATCGTGGTTCGTGACCGGCTATTACCAACTTATCGTGTTCTGTTTTTATTTTTTACGTATAAAAAAAGGGGAGGTTTACAGTTAATGCGTATACTTTGCTTTTTTATATAACTTTTCGAGTTCTTTTTTTTTCGATAGGATATAGTTTAGTATTGGTCTCATTTATTTTTCAAGCATTCTAACAATTGTTAATACCTACTTATAGAAAAATTCGGTTGATAGCCTTCAAAAAATTTTAAATGAACAGGTAGGTAGGTAGGTATTAAAATTAACCATTCAAAGTGTGGAATAAGTCACAGCAGTTTTGAGCCAGTGACAAACAAGAAATCACTGACAATAATTAATCCATCATGTACCGTTTTTGTAAAAAAAAAAGATTACTGTCTATTCACTGCTTTGCATATTCTTTTTCTATATTTACGAAATATTTTTTACGAATTTAAATAAACACTGATTGATAAGGGGTTTATTTATATCATATAAGCCGCGTACGCGCGTACAAACACGAACATAGCGAACACAAACATCAAACATGAACAGTTGGTTGTATGTATGGACGGCTTATTCGAACACTTTCCAAACTACTTAACCACTTTCCAAAATTTTTATAGGCGTTCAGTATCGTGTTTAGAGCCTATTTATGAAGTTAAAAATGTAAATCAAGTTGTCACCCGAAAATATTTTTCGTGAATTAAATGAATGAGATGCACATCGCGTAAAAAAAGTGTTACTAGGATGCCGTATTAAAAATTTTAGATTTTTGGCGGACATTTTCTAAGTGCTTTATCTTGACATTTTTGTACTGGGCTGTACCAAAAGAAAAAATACGTCATTTGTTTTTTGCCTCGTAGATTGCTAATTAAAATTTGGAAAGTGGTTAAAATCTCACCCTGTATAGGTAGGTACTTTATAGATATTCAAACACCGCCCATACGGTACATACAAATAGTATCGCCGCAAACTGTTTGCTGAAGAGAGTGTTCGATGTTCGTTAGTGGTACCACAGCTAAGATAATATTTATGGTGGTACACATAAATCCTTTTAAATACACGACGTACGATAAAGACGTGTAGCAGCGTTTTTTCTCCACCATTAGTCAAACAGCGATGGACCGTATTTAAGCGTAGCGATCATGGCTAAATTCTCCTTTGGTGAGACCTGAGTCAAATACTGGACTAATGAAGTCTGATGATGGTCATAATTAATGGCATAAACGATCCGTTGGTCTTGGTTAAGTGCCGGGCCAGAATCTCGGGATCTTGGGTTCGATCCCCGGTCGGGCAACAAGAGTTTCAAATTTCCACATATTGATCGGGTTTGTGATCACCAACCCGCATTTGGTGTGATTATGTGTACCCATCATTGCTGTCGTAACTTGCATTCGATAATTTTAGATAATTAATTATAAACCGTTATTTTAACCAATTACACCCGCCCGCCTGAGACATAATTTTTCAAGTTTATATACTGATATTATAATTGCAATTTAATTGCTAAAATATCAAATAAAATTATTATTATAATTATTTCAGGCAAGATGGCAGCGAAGCCAGTGACGTCTAAGATCATTAACTCGCCAGAGACCAGCGTTGATGACAATTTACGTGGCCTTGTGGCAGCGTATCCATTGTTGCATCTACATCCAAGGCATAGAGTCGTCACAGTGCGAAACAAGGTTAATCAAATCAAATCAAATCAGTTTTAATTTCAACAACTAAGGTCATAAAAAGAGCACGTTATATTATTTTGCGCGTATAGAAGCGCGGACTGGAGGACTAATTCTATGGATTCCGTTTTTTCCTCGGAAACCATAATAATCATACGTTAAGAAGATTTAAATAAATTTTTCAACTCTTTTCAGACGGTGACTGACAAGGTCGCACTAATTGGTGGTGGAGGTTCAGGACATGAGCCATTCGCGGCAGGTTTGTATTCTGTTAATTTTAGCACAAATTTTAAATCAGAAATAAGGAAATCCGTAGTAGAACTAAGATAGCCGATATCGCTTGAAGAGTTGCGGATCTGAAAATATGGCAGTGGGCCAGACATAAAATATAACAAGAACCGATGGCTATTGCGTCAGAAAGGTTCTGGAATGGCGACCGTGCACCGGACTTCGATCTGGTGAAGGTCGGGAGAAGCCGTTGGATGCGGATAGCGTGGGACCGACCGTTGTGAAGATCCTTAGAAGAGTCCTATGTGGGTGCAGGAGCAGTGGGTGTCGCTTGGCTATGATGATGATGATATTTTAGCTACTTTCACAGTATAATGTCATACGGAATTCTTTTATGGGGCTCAGCGGCAGATATTGAGTCTATTTTTATAATTCAAAAACGTGCTGTGCGGGCTATTTATGGCCTTCGACCCCGTGACTCTCTAATCTCAAAGAGAGATATTCAAAGAGATCGACATACTTAGCTAGAGTTATATGTCAAAAATAGTGACGTACACAATTTCAATACCCGAAATAAAGATAAACTTGCCGTTCCAGGGATTCAGACTGCGAAAAGTGGGTAATTCGTTCATGGGAAATTGTATTCGTATTTTCAATAAATTACCACTGTCAATTGCTGAACTCCCAGTACATAAACTCAAATCATATATCAAATTAATTTTAGTGAAAAAGGGCTATTATACTATCAAATGATTATATAAATGATAGGAACGTGTGGCTTTAAATTGTCCCAGCTCGCACTGGCATATATCTTATGTAAACATATTTATTTAAAAAGAGACTGACTTTTAAATAGTGACCGAGTTTTTTTGCGCTGCTTCTTCTCGGCACTAGCCCACATTTGTCCCGAAGCAGTGGTAGGTTAAAATATGGGGACGTGACGACGTGTAAAAGCGCCTCCAGGGGCTTATTTGCAGAAATTAAACTGATTTACTGATTTTTACTGATCAATACAGATCGTCGTCCGTTCAGTACGCTGTTGCCTCGGCAGAACTTTCCCGCCCAATGAGCATTATATTCGCACTGTGTCCCGCCTAATGGAACTACAGCTCCGCTATTCTCCGGGCAATGTCTGTTAATTATCATAGTTTTCGTAAGGCTGTATCCCACATTTCTGTTTTTTAATTGAGTTTTTAATGTTTAGCAACTATTGAAACTTATAAAACTTTATTGCAGGATTTGTAGGGTCAGGAATGCTCGATGGGTCCATATCAGGTGGCATATTCGCGTCCCCACCAACGGGGAACGTTTTGTACACAATCAAGTATCTGGCTAAATATAACAGAGGTAATTCTTTTAGTAATATTTCATAGACATTAAGAATAAGAAGAATCAGAACATGATTCAGAAATATTTATTGCTAATAGATATCACAACGACAGAATAAAACAAGACTAATAAACGTAACGTAACTAAGTAAGTATTAAAAGGGTACATTAAAAAAAGGTGTGAAGTGCTAGAAAAAATAGTCTGTTTCTGGGTAAGCTCTCTCCATGGCAGCCTTCCTCTCAACTCTAGGGTTCAGTGTGAAGCCAAGAGCAAGCCCACCAACAATAAAAAAAAAACATAAAAACAATATTACCACGTGTGTCGCGAAGCCTCTAGCAAAAGGACTTCACTCAGCATACGTCGTGACCAAAAACGACGCTGGTTTTCAGTGTGCCCCTTGAGTGAGGAGCACGGATATTAATATCCGTGACCATATAAAATAAATAAATATATTAGTTAATAAATAATTAATTAAACTTTAAAACAAAATGCTGCTGCAGGTGAAAAATTAAATGAGTGCGTGTTTGATATTTCAATATCTATAGGTAAATATAGGTTGAATAAATGTATGTAGTTCAATTACCTGACTTGAAAAATATTGAGAAGATGGAATTTTAACCCATGTCAGTGCAATATTTTTTATTATGACTCAAGCGCTAATGCTATTGATCAATTGATACACTTTTAGCCCCGGCGGCATTCGAATTGGCAACCTTGGTAAAAAAAGCCTTAAAAAAACAGTAATTGCCTAATTATCATACTTCCACTACACCCAGCCCTGAGAACATATTATTATTATAGAAATTTACTTTTCTTTTTAAATTGATCCGGCGGTGAATCGAACCCGGGACTTAAGAGCAAACGACAAATTAAGATCTTGTGCGTACGGATCTCTAGCACGGAGGTTGCCATTACCAGTTCTGAATATTTTTATTTTTAGGCGGTTGTCTCGTCATGATTGGGAACTACACTGGTGACCGTTTGAACTTCGGCAAAGCCATTGAGAAGGCTAAACTTGCTGGAATTAAGGTAAAAAGTTGAAACACTTAGTCGATAGCTAAAATTAAATATTCAAAATCAATAAAATCTATTCTTTTAAATAACTGCTTCTATACAATAAATGAATACCTAAATGACAAAAATCTAATAAAATTAAAAAAATAACAATCAAATTAATTAATACAATGACCACAAATATTACAATATATTTCATTTATGTCAAATTCAAATTTATAAAAATGTTTAATAAGTAATACAATCTAATAAAAATATGAGATTAGCTGTTATTTTAATATAAATTTAATCGATATCTATAAATTGAATATAAAGTCAATTTTAGAAAGTATGTATACACTTATTATTTGTTATTTTGTACTGAAATTTTATGTAATTATGGCGTCATCCTCTCTGTCTACTACTGATTGTATTGTTGTGCCCGAACAGGGTCTATAATGAACTGTTTATATCATATTTTATAACATCCTTGTAACATTATAGAACGCAATAAAATATTTGAATTGAATTGAATTAATATTTAATCCATCAAACGCTTATGAGTTCTCTTATGACAAATCAAACTCGTACATTACCCGGAGGAAATAACTGCTTCCTTGATAAAGCCTAACCTCATCCAGGTCAAGTAATTCTCAAATCCAAACCCTGAATCGCCACTGTTCAGATGCTAAAGTGGACCCAGTCAATCCTTATTGAATATTAAGCCCTTGTAAATAAACCAGTATGTTTAAGATCCGTCCCAGACACAATTGAATTTCTATTGTCTTTAAATAATTAAGTATTTTAAAATATTCTTCTCTTACTTATTCTCTCCAAATTAGGTTTCAAAGTCACTTGGAAATTAGAAGCTTCTTAATGATTCCCTTTTTCTTAGGCAGAAGGAGTGATACTGGGTGAAGACATAGCATCTAGTCACAACAAGACTGGAGGCCGAGGCATGATGTCTGAGGTCTTCCTATTTAAGGTATATACCATATATAAAAACAAGAAATCATAAAACAGAAAGCAAATGTGCTATCGCCAATCCGCCGGCCAAGAGCGGTGATTATGGCATAGTCTTATTTTTGGAGAGGCTTGTGTCTAGCAGGGGATTGAAAGAGGTTAGTGGTGGTGGTAATGATGGAGAAGAAGACTGTGATGGAGCAATTTTAATTTTATTTCAAAAATAGTTATTTTTCTATAATGAAGGTCAGGCATCTAGATTACTAAATTAATGAGGCCAAGTTTCCGTCAATATAGAGCAGAGGGCAGATCAGCGATATTAACCAATCGCGTTGTTTGAAACCATTTTAAATCTTTTCTTTCTCACCCAACCTATATAACTTATTTTCATGCGACATATACATTTATTAGATGTGTGGTGCGATGGCCGCTGAAGGTGCAGACTTGACGACTATCAGAGACATGGCGGTGGAGTCCGTCAAATATATGGGCACCCTTGGAGTGTGTATCAGTCCGTGTTCTTTGCCAGGTTAGAGGTTTTAATATTACAATTATGCATGGCACCTATTCAGTGACGATAAGAGAGTCTAGGTCCCTTCGCTTTTCTTATGACATGAGTGAACGTAAGCCGAGGTCTGAAGAAACAAAGGCATCTATTCCCTTGCTTTCCAAAGCACGGAGTTGCTTTTAATAATATTAGTAGTCCTATTTGCTGAATCATTAACATCAGCTATTATCAGCCCGCTGTTTGACATAGACGAAGACTTACCATCGCCACAATGGACAGGTGGGTTGGTGATCGCAGTTTGGGTAATGGTGGAAAGAGGACGCTGCCGTTTTCCGACGGTAAAACTTATTGAGTCTCCTGAATGTTACAATAAAATGTAGTAAGCCCGATAGTAAAGTAAAGTGAAATAACGACCTATAATCATTCCAGGGAAAAGACCTCCATCATTGAATTCAAGTTACCACAGCAAATATGTGTGCCTGCATAATCACCTCGCTTGCCAACTGCGGGTTGGTGATCACCGCCCCCCGATCCCCGGATTGGAAAGCAAGAGTTTTTTTAAAAGACTTTATACCGGTACCAATGGGACGTTCGCAAATTCATTTCTGCGCTTTGTTCAGGTCAACCACCTCTATTCGAAATTGCACATGGTGAGATGGAGCTGGGTGCTGGCGTGCACGGCGAAGCGGGTATTTCCAAAATTAAAATCGGTACCGCCAAAGAATTAGTTGAACTCATACTTGAGAAGGCAAGTTTTTTATTCAATTTTGAAATGGTACTTTTTAATAGTAGTTTTTATGCGACTGTCTTTAAAGACGAGAGTCTGATAATAAGTTGACTCTACTTTATTTTCACTAATAGGTAGGAACAATTGAAATTATAACAAAGATAGTATTTTACAAAACATTTCCCGAAATCCAGAAAACAAACAACACGAACGGCAGAAAATTGTATGGAAGGGAAATTAAGTTCAGTCTACGCATGCGTGATAAAGTGTAAAGTTTTTCACATTCAGCCTAATACCACAGCCTAATTAAATAAATTAAAAAATAAAAGTGTACCTACCACAATGATTATGAAGTTACTTTAAAATATAGCTAGCAGTAGGTACTTTATTGAGTTTTATTTTTAATTGTATGTACTTTTTTTTTTTTATAAATAAACGTGGACAACATCACATACATTGTTCTGATCCCAATTTGAATAACTATTTATAGCATTCGTATTTTGGAAACCAGAAACAACGAAGGTACCACAAACACCCAGACCCGAGAAAATGTAGAAAAACACATTTTTTCTACATTGACCCGTCCGGGAATCGAACCCGGGACCTCGGAGCAAGCGACACCTTGAAAACCGGTGTGTACGCCACTCCGCCACGGAGGTCGTCTTATGTGCCTTAATAAAGTAAGTCGTATAGAACTATCTTAAAATTTTACTTATAAAACATAATAGGAAGGAAAGAAAAAAAAGTATAATAATTAATAACAAACAAACCTAAAAATCATAAAATATAGAAGATTCAGCCGCAGCTGTCAGCCTTTTGATCACCAGTTGCGTCGGTGAGCTTAGACAGCTCTTTAAAAAGAGATTGGGCACTTGGACCCCAAGAACCCATAATTTCAACGCTAAACGGCGCAAAGCTGCATTCAAAGCTGCATACTTGCGTCGCTTCAAAGCCTCAGCAGAGGCCGCCGCGCGCCGCCGCACATGATGCAGTAGTAGGTAGAGGAAGTACTGCTTTTAAGGGATGGCGTGAGTTTGTCCACGCAGGTCTGGCCATTGGCGAACATCTTTAAATTCGAAATTCGAATATAGATCGACATGAGTGTAGATAAAACCTTTTTCGTTACAGTTTGTAGTCTTAATAATAATCTTTGAACTCTTTTGTGAACAGATAATAGACTATTTGAATCTGGTAGCCGGTGACAGAGTAGTCGCAATGGTCAACAATTTAGGAGGGACTTCTATCCTGGAGATGAACATCATTAGCAAGGAAATAAAAGATTGTTTAGGTAAACAAATATTTTTGTACAAGTGAGTTGTTTCGAGATTTTTGCCATGTAGAGACAACAGCACGTCAACCTACCACAAAACGTCAAACTTTCTCAATTGATATTGAACTCTACCTGTTGGACTTAAAGTTGAAAATTTATTCAATGACCTTTAACTTTTTGGTTAGGTTGACCTGCCGTTGCCTGTACTTTGTTTGTTATGATGAGTTTTTAATATTTCTACGCTGTTGCAAGGGGACTACCGTTTCTTTGCTCACCAGTTGGCGTCACTGAAGACTGAGGTCCGGAGGTATAGCTGTCAAAGGCGATCGGCGCCAAAACAAAGTGTTAATCTTGAATCTAATTAAAGTTTATTATTTAAAATAACTATCTTGATATCAACAAACTTACTTCTGAAATAGTTACTCTTTGAGGCCGCCTATTTTTGCGCTTTTACTTAATTCCGCTTTCAAAGCGTTCACATTAATCGCCAAATAATCCATATTTGCGATAATTTTACGAAGGAGATCACTTTCCAGCAGGTAAATTAAAGAAATTATGATTTATGTAACGAAGCCCGCTAAAACCAGTGAAAACTGAATGTTATTGGACCTCACGCGACACAAGCGCCTCTAGTGGCTAATTATATAAAAGCTATGATCACGGAAGAATTGATGTCAATGCGGGTGGGTGGTTGTTACGATTACTTAGTTTTAACGATCTTTCCTCCGTCGCACTATTTTATTACACTCAGCGAAGGTTCGCACAACACTCAATGGTTAGTTTACATTTGACTAACGACAAAAAGTGAAGTTTAAAATTCGATGCGCATTGTTGATCGCAGTTCTTCTGGCAGAACTTTAGTCGCCTCTTGAAGGAGACACTCATGAAGAGAAGGGATTAGTGCTTTTAATGTGTTGGCACCACTCGATGTTCACGTTAGATTGGTAATAAGAAAATGTGTATTATTACAGACAGCAAAAGTATCCAACTAGAACGAATATACTCAGGTCACATGAAGTCCTCATTAGAAATGCATGGTTTCCAAATATGTCTGCTGCACCTCAACGAGAAGAGTGGGGACGATTGGTTGGGGTACCTAGACGCGCCTACAAACGCCCCCGGGTGGCCTGGTGGCGAAGCATCTATTAGAAGAGATGGGGGGCTCGGAGACGACGAGAGTTTGCTGCAGGCTGATGAGAGAAAGGTACGACTACCCATTGTTTATCTAATTTGTATGGTATTAATGCACGCTATCTAGTAACGACTTTGCTAAACAAGTTCAGTGTACGTTTTAAGAGTGCTCCTCGATCAAATCCATCAAACGCGTAAACGTGATTTTGTATGGTATTAATGCAGCGTAATCGTATAGAGAAAACTTGCGAAACAATTTTAATATGTGTCCTATTGCAAGTTTTACTCTATTAAACTTATCAAACGCAAAATCGTGCGCAGCGCCTGCTCACGCGTTCACAGAAATTACCTAAAACAGTTATCCCTTCAAAGTTTTAATATATATCGTCGTAATTTTTAGGGGGCATCAGGGCCTACTCTTTCAGCGAAGGGGCAGGAAATCCTACGGAGAAGCCTGACCGCGGCTGCACAAGAGTTGGAACTGAAGGAAGGGTTGCTAAACAGGTTGGACTCGGGGTGTGGCGACGGGGACTGCGGAAACACACTCAAGAGGTTTGGTCAAGGTAAAACATGAGCTTTTTAAAATATCAGGTTTCAAAGATGGGTGAATCAAGTGAATGGGAGCAAATGAGAATATAACCAAAATCGAATGGGACTAAATACGATTGGGAATTATCTAAGGCATTGTTTTAGTACCTAGTCCCAAACCACACGACACGGTTCAAATGATTAAAATCTTTTCATTAGTTTTCATGATGCTAGTTTGTTATATCTTGTTTGGCACAGACTTAAAATTAGTGGATTCACGCTTTACGCCGACTGAATTTTTTATTTTAAATTTAATTTTTTTCAAACTTTAACCTTATTTTTCTACCCTTGAATTGTTTTTTGTAGGTCCTACTCAAATTTAAGACCGTGAAATTTGTCAACCGTGCCGATGGCTAGCTTGTCGGTAATATAAACTAATAAAACATATTTTTAAGCTGTTCTGGAGTACCTGATGACAGCTGCCCTGGATTACCCCTCAAAAGTCCTGTGGGACTTGTCTGAGATCGCAGAAACGGACATGGGCGGGACTTCGGGTGGCATCTACAGCTTAGGACTATCGGCTGCTTCACAAGCTTTGTCCAGGTATTATGTGTTTGTAGTATCTTTGATCTTTACTAATAATGTAAAAGCGAAAATGTCTCCGTCTGTGTTTCACTCATTCTCGCCTATACTTAAAATTACTAATAAACCGATTTTTTATGAAATTTGGTGCAAAGAAAGATTAGACCTTTTGATCTGGGCACAGGTTTCACGCCCGCGCGATGTAACGTGTAGTGAATGCGCACTTTCCAGCACTATTTAATTGATGAATATCGCACATCACTACTATCTGCCCCTCTAAAACACACAAAAAAAAAGTACATGCAAACAAACAATATTTATTGACATTTAAAAAGTCTCCAAGTGAGTAGAACAATCTATCCAAAAGCCAGTTTTGTAAGGTTTTTTAAATTTATTAATTGGCATGTCTTTTATTTCCTGGGGAATCTTATTACCTAAATATTGTAACACACATGAAGAAACATTTTTTTTTTATGCGAGCACTTCTTGGAATAAAATCAAGAACAAGCCTATTACAGTTTCTGGTATTTCTTGAATATAAGTCTTTTGCTTGTTTGAAATAACGAGGATTTTGTTTGACAAATTTGGCAACCTCAAAAATGTATAAACATGACTAAATTGTGATACAACTAAATAGTGTAAAGTATTTTTTTTTACTATTGATAAATGTATATTATTTTACCTAATGGCACCAGCTTGGGTTTAAAAGTATTAAGTGGGTCACAAACGGGCAATGTGAAAATTACCGGGCCATGGCAGAACAATGTTTGGGAAACACTGCCGTAGATCAATCGAATGTGGCTAAAGTGTGTAGAATCTATTTATGTTTCCTATTTATTTTGATCTAAGTTGGTACGAACTTTTTTAAGAGCTACATCTAATGACGCTGCTTCGTGGCTGAGTGCTTGGGAAAGCGCCATGGAAGCCATCACTAAGTATGGAGGTGCGGAACCCGGAGACAGGACAATGGTAAACACATAATAGATTATTTTGTAATCTAAATCTAATAATAATAATTGTTTTTTTGGGATATTTGAGTTTATTAGTATTAATTACGTGTTTATTTACAATTAACGGTGTTTCTGGGTCTTTTGCGGCATGGTCGCGGTGGCCTTCGGATCGATTGGCGGTCACATAAGCTTAATTAAAAACGAAGTACATTAATCACATTAGGTACTGTATTTTTGTCACACCGATATGTTTTATCTTAAAAATAAATGTGGAAGAAAACAACTACTTACATACTTATCATAAAAACATGTGAAAACAAATATACATGTTTCTGTTCAGTTAGACACACTACACCACGCCGCACGAGCTTTCAGCCAGAACCTGAAGGAGGATTTGAAGACGTTGCTGATGAGGACCGGCGAGGCGGCCGATGTTGGTGCCACGGCCACGGCAGGCATGACGGCCAGGTGACTTATCTTTGTATGACAAACGATCATTCTTCTGACAACCTGGCGTACACACCGCCTATAAAGGTGTTCCCATTTCCGAGGTCCCGGGTTCATTCCGAGATGTATTTACACATCTTTGTATAACAAACACCTCAAGACGAAAGTCTTCAATCTGTGCGTCATGACATACTGAGCCGAAACGTGGACACTGACGGTACGGCTAGTCCACAAGTTCAGAGTAGCTCAGCGGGCGATCAGCGGAAGAGCTATGCTCGGAGTTTCTCTTAGTGATGAAATCAGAAATGAGGTGATCAGGCAGAGAACTAAAGTTACCGACATAGCCCACCGGATTAGCAAGCTGACTTGGCAGTGGGCTGGCCATATTAGCTGTATGATCGACAACTGCTAGGGTAAACGAGTTCTTGAGTGGAGACTGCGTCTCAGCAAACGCCCTCAGGCCAGGTGGAGTGATGATTTGCGCAAGATGGCTGGCAGGGGCTGAATGCGAGAAGCCGAGGATCAACCTAAGTGGCGTGCAACTGGAGAGGCCTATGTCCAGCAGTGGACTGCGATAGGCTGATGATGATGATGTATAACAAACAATCGTTAGATATCTTGGCGACGTCCATGGTGGAGAAACACACACACATCGGTTTTGAATGAAAGAAACACAAGATGTAAAACATTTCTTGCTTTAAGTTCCAAATAAAAATTTTAGTTACAATAATGCTACGTATGTTACATTTGGACTTAGTTAAAAAAGCGACGCGTTAATTTTGACTGAGACTGAGTAATATTTTATGGTGTCGTTTTTATATGGGACTGTGTACCTAGATCTAATTTTTATATAAGATGACTGTTTGTTCCAGAGCCGGACGTGCGTCTTACGTATCAAGCGAGTACACAACAGACGAAGACGCGGGCGCACGCGCAGCCGCCGCGTGGCTGCGGGCCATTACCGACACTATTGCTAGCGAGATATAGTCCATTTTACCACTACAGTTATGTTGATTATGAATAAAATTATTGAACAAAGTTGTTCCTTAACTGTCTATAAATAGGTTAAATTATTATTTTTCTTGAAATAACGCTATAGACAGAATATCTGATTGAGCTTACTGTTTTGAAAAACGGTGCTTGTTGTTAATTCTTTCTTATTAATAAATACATATAATATACTAGCTGATGCCCGCGGCTTCGCACGCGTGGGATTTGATCTGTTACAAAGTTTTCGTCAAGACCATAGATTTAATATACTACTGTTAGATTGGCAATGAAAAGAGACAGAATATAATGCAGCTATATGATAGAATGAGATAGATCACAAGGCCGTTCACGTACACGCTAGGAACCCGTAGTGTTTTTCTGAGTTCTGACGTCTGTCACGCGCAACACAATATTCCCTTTAGATTTACTAGTTTCATTTTTATTATTGTAAAAAAGTGTCGAGTTGATGTATTTTTATTATGGTTACATGTTCAGTACCTGGAAGTAACTCATCTAAAAAAGGGAACCAACATAATTGTACATTTCACAGGTCAACACACAATCGCGATTATCAGCAGCAAAATACAATGTTTCAGAGCTTTGACTAAAATTTTGTATACTAATTGATAGGGCATTTCATCGGAAGAAGGATTTAAATTCATATGAATTCAATTAAAAATAATATCAAATACGTGAATTTCAGCAATTACTAACGTCACTTTTGTATTTTAGTGATTGACGTTGTCGATGATATCTTATCGACATTTCATTAGCTGACATATTTCACATTGTAAACCGCATACAGCCTAAATTGTTGAAATACGTTAGAAATGGTTGAAATTTCCTAATAGAAAAGAATGTTCGCCCAATAAATATTCGAGCATTTGCAGTTTATATTTGGACCCTAAGTGTTTTTAACACAGAGGCGTTCAGCCTGTAAAATTACGCTCTGGATCAATCTCCATATTGTTCAAGCCCCCATCAATCCCCATTAGTTAAACATTAAATATATGTAAATTATTAAATATATTTAGTGTACGTTTGTAATATGTAATTGAAAAATAAATATCAGTTTTATTTCAACTTTGGCGATCGCGATCGCAAAATGAGGCAAAATTGTTAAATACTGGCAAGTAAAGCCTACGATTTTTTTTACAATAAATTGATTTTGTTTGGGGATAAGTAATTATAAAATAAAAAAACATATCTAGGTATTTACTTGCAGTTTTTTGGTGTTCTTTTAATAATACTAAAAAATAAGTCACCGGCGTCAACGTAAACTGTGTCGATGGAATCGATATCGAAAGCAAGCAGACAATGCAGTACCTTCACTATTTATCTCACGCACATGCTCACTTTATGCACACTAGCGTAACCTAGTTTTGGTCTCGTTTTCAGGATTCAATTGCCAATCTATCATCTATATTAAATCTATGGTCACGACTCACCCCCCTCGCCTCCACTCTTTTCCTCCACTTCCTTTGCCTACGGTGCCGAAGGTGCGCATCTCGGGCGAGGTGGTGGTGGGCACTTAGTGGGAGCCGATACGTCGTTGCCGACTTACCGGGGCCCGTTGATACAATAGTTGGATGAAAGGGGCTGATTTCAACTATTTAGGGATCCGGTGTTAGTTCTCCTAGCGAACCGTGGTCCAAGCGAGCTCGCACCACAACTGTTTGCATTTACATGAAATCTGAAGTACAATACCATTTGAAACTTTCAAAACTGTCAACGCTGTAGTAGAACAAACCATTCAAAGCAGCTTGCAAGGCTTTATTCGAATATGATCAACACTGGCGTAGAGCCCTGGAAGAAGTGGCCCTGTGTAAAAAACCACATTCTTAATTTCCAACCAAGTAGGTTACCATTTTTCTCGATCCATAAGCGTTAAAAAGGCGATTTTACAAAGACAATTTGCTTGCATACTACGTTTGGATGTCAGCAAAACATCATTAATTACTGCTGCTTGGTCATTAGTGGGTGCGTGGTGGTAGCTATTCCTAAGTTAAACAGCACGGAATTATGAAGTGAGGTGATTTTTTTTTCAACGTTTTATTTTCATGTTTTAAAAGTGTATTTTGTTAAATATGGAGGATATTAAATAAAAAGATAATTTGGATGCGTTAGAAAGGCAGTTTCACTAAACAAACTTTGCCAGGCCCCCAAAAGCGGTGCGTCCTAGAAAAAATAAATCGTTACTAAATGGAAGTTTATCAAATTATCTTCTAAATGGAAGCTTGTCAAATGGTCTACCAGTCTATATTGATTTAATCCACCAGCCAGCTGCCGAGTGTTGTTGCAAAACACCTGTTACCTTTTCCTGACTGAGATACGGGTCTATGCCCAGTTTAGGAATTATTTTTGTACTGCTTAATATAGTTGATAATGTCATAAGGTACAACAGTGTAATTCTATACACTTTTTTCGATTTCCCAACATTTGTCTCTACCGTATAAACAAAAATCGGCCAAGTGCAAGTCGGACTCGCGCACGAAGGGTTCCGTACCATTGACTACGAAAACAACATGAGGTACCTACATTAATTTAGTTAATGTAGTGCCTACCTGTTACCATTTATTGATATCAAGCAAAAATAAGCAAAAAATTGATTTTTTTGTGTGGGAACCTCCCTTAAATATTAATTTAATTATTGATTATTAAAGTTAGAAATATAACTGAGTGTTTTGTGAATATTTCAAGTGCCTACCTGTTGCCATTATTAATATTGAACAAAAAAGGACAAAAAAATCGCGTTTGTTGTATTCCCATACAACAAACGCGATTTTTTTTCCGTTCAATATTTGTTTTATTTTGTTTTTAGTATTTGTTGTTATTGCGTTAGCAAAAATACATAATTTGTGAAAGTTTCAACTGTCTAGCTATCGCGGTTCTTGAGGTACAGCCTGGTGACGACAGGCAGACGGACAGACGGACAGACAGCGAAGTCTTAGTAATAGGGTTCCGTTTTTACCCTTTGGGTACGGAACCCTAAAAATGATTAAGTTCTAAATAATACCATTCTTATGGTAAGTACCGATATTTATTTTCTGAATATGTACCAATATACATATAGATAAGACATCCAATAGGAATTTTCAAGTTTTGTTTTTTCGTTACATAGCCTCCTTATCTCTTCGTCAACTTTGTCCTTCAGGGCATATGGAATACGTCGCGGCTAGATGAAAATTGGTGTCACATTTTCTTGAAGCACTAATTGAGCTTTGTAGTTTGATATTCAAACAAGAGTTCCGTCAAACACCATTGTTAAATCTTCTAGTAATCTGTCCAATTTTGAGTTGTTGATAATTTACTAACTGAATTTTATACAACTCTTCAAATTCTAACTCACAAGGATCCCGTGGAGCACAAAAATGTAATATAATACGTTTTCTGATGTAATTCTGGGCTCAAAGATGTATGATTGACGTGTATTTCCTTGTATCGATATCATCACATCTGTTCAGTTTTAAGTACGTATCCAACCGTTTAATGATGTTTTTGAATGTTTTGTCCTTGTCTAATGGTACTGAGTTCAATTTAGATGTCCTAAGATTTGTTTGTGACCGACCTTTGCTCCTCAGTACCTTCTGCATACATGGAATTGTTTCGTGCTATCGAATTCAAACTCTGCAGTTTTAGTTTAAGCTGTGTTGTAATACCCTGAAGGTTATTTTTTTCTTCAATCTCAGTTTCCAACTGTGGGTCATCAGTAATATTATTTGTAGTCGTATCTCTTCCAAATTATTTTTGGTAATTTTGTTCATTTGTCACTTCACCAGCTGATCACTCACTAATTTTAATTCTTTTTTTTTTTTTGTGGACGGACCTATCACTGAAACCCCATATGGGAGGCTTTAATCAGTTAAACCGGGCAGAGTGTGGCGAGCGCTGAAGGCGCTCAGCCTAGGTCCGCCACGCTAGCGGTACTCCGGTGCGGCCGAGGGTGAGGCTTCGCGAAGCGAAGCCTCAGGCTCGCTCGCACCGGGGCCCATACTAGCGGGCGTGATCGGGCCAGTGTGGGGTGCTAAGGGCACCCTACCAAATGGCGAACCCACCAGTGGTGGCGCCGCCGGAACCGGAGATGCCGTGGCATGCCGGATCACGGTCGGGCTCCATTCTGGCGGGCCCGATCTGGGAGGGGGGATCGGACAGCGACCTCAAGGGCGCCTCTGTAGGCTCGGACCTCGGCTTGGGTCGCCGTCCGAGGGGGGGGGGGGCAGGTGAGAAGCGGCCAGGCACATGATTGTGTCGGCCGAAATGAAAGGCGGGACCACGCACCCGCCTCCGACGGGTGCGGTGTGGAGAACTACTGTGTTGTGCAGTAATTGAAGTGCTTAAGGCGGTGTTGGCTGTTGTGACATACGCGGTGATCGGATCGTCGGGGTCGTTCAGCACGTGCCTGGGCCGACGGCGTCGGAAGGCGACATCCCTCTGGGTACGTGGCGGCTTCCGCTATGAGCGGATTGGGGTGATTCACTGCCTTATCGAAAAAGCGTTGAGAGGCTTCTTTCATATAGAGGGCAATGGATTGGATCTCGAGATCTCGGTGGATATTATTGTTGCGTACGAACCACGGGATACCCGCGGCCCGACGCAAAAAGAGATTTTGAAGTGTTTGAAACTTCTTAAGGAGGGACGGGGCGGCGTGAGCAAACACCGGACTGGCGTAAGTCATCACGGGGCGGATGCAAGTTTTGTAAATTGTCAACTTATTTCTAAGCGACATTTTACTCTTGCGGCCGACTAGGTGGTATAGTCGGTGCGTGTAGAACTTCGCTCGGTTACAGACGCGATTGATGTGCGATGCGAACGATAGTCGTCGGTCAAGGATGACACCTAAATATTTGACCTGCTTGACCCATGGGATCCGCTGGTCGAATAGGGTGAAATGAGTGGGAACATTAGGGCGGGACGGATTAGGGGAGGGCGCTACGGGGATGTTCCGCCCAATAATTTTAATTCATAATCAGAAATTTCTCGTAGGTTTTGTATCTGGCTGCCGAATTTTGTAATGCAGCCTTTAATTAAAGTTCTACACGTTTTAATTCAGTTAATTCATCCATTTCGGCGCCAATAATTAAATTCTAAAATAATACCATTCTGTTTGTAAGAAATTACCTATTTATTTTCTGATTGACACATTGAATGTCATAACAAACTAAGTAAAGTCAGAGAGTACAAATATGTAAAGAGTATGGATATGACGCAGAACCGAATAAACTTTGCCCCCATTTTTTTTCCCCTTTAAGATTAAATTTTCAAAAATCCTGAAAGACGTCATTCTTAATTTTTAATCAGGTAGCTGGATACCAATTTTCATCGACTTAGCTTCAAACCTGACGGAGTTTCATACAAACTTATGGGGCCCTTTTTACCCCCTTAGAGGCGGAATTTCCAAAATTCCTTTCTTAGTGCTCACCTACACTATAAAAGGAAGCACGTTAAAAATTTTCAGATTTTAAATCCCAGTAGTTTGGGCTGTGCGTTGATATGTCTGTCAGTCAGTCAGTCAGTCAGTCATTAAATCAGTTTTCATTTTTATATATTTAGACTAGTTGTTCGTTGACTTCGTACGCGTTGAATTTTTAATTTAAAACTGTGTTAAAACAATTTCATAGAACCGAATCATTGTGCGGTATAAAAAGTAGCCTATATGTTATTCCAGCCAATAAAATAACACCGTGCCAAATTTCATTCACATCCGTTGAGTTGTTTTAGCGTGAAAGACTAGCAACAAACCCGCGAGCGGACGGCCGTCGCGTGCGCCTGCGCCGCGTGCCCGTCGCCCGCTGCACGTGTGACAATCCGTCGCCCGCGCCCGCACTCCGTCGCACGCGCCTGCGCTGCTCATACTATTTTTCATTATAGACACGCGAGCGTGCGCCCGCGCGAGTTTTAGCGTTCGCCCTTAAATAAATGTGGACAACATCAGATACAAACATCCATACATCCTCACAAACTTTCGCGTTTTAATTCGCCGTTAATACGAGTAGGATATAATAACAAAAGCCAGTATCTGTATTATCTTATCTGTGTCCTATCCAGTGTATCCACATCCTGCAATACCCATTCACTAATTAAAATATTTTATTTCCTTTGATGTAGGTGCAAATAACAAGTATAAATTTGGACCCATCATTATTAGACGATTATATAACTATTTTACATAGTCAGGTCATAAGTTCTGTCACACAATAAAAACTTTTGAATTTAGAATGCTGGCCACAAAAAAGTTTATTGAATTCGAATTTCGAATTTTTCATGAAAATAAAAATGTGTACTTTATAGAATTTTCCTCATTTTTAAATATGGAGTGGACACTCAAAGAAGACCGTGTCGCGGTTATTGCGTTGCATCGTTGCGGTTACGCGCCAATTCAGATTTTCGACTTACTGAAAAATTTGAATATAACCAAAAGATTCGTTTATCGTACCATAAAACGATACAATGAAGACTCTAGTGTAGATGACAGGTCAAGAAGTGGTCGCCCTCGCTCTGTTAGGACTCCAGCAGTGATAAAAGCTGTGAAGGCGCGAATTCAAAGAAATCCCATACGTAAGCAGAGACTGTTGGCCCTTCAGATGGGGTTAAGCAGGACCACGGTGAAAAGGGTGTTAAATGAAGACTTAGGGCTTAGGGCATATCGAAGAAAAACAGGACATCGTTTGGACGCTCGTTTAAAGGACCTGAGACGCGAAAAAAAAGCATAGGGAAATTCTTTTTTCGGATGAAAAAATTTTCACCGTGGAAGAGAGCTTACAACAAACAAAATGATAAGGTGTACGCACACAGCAGTGAAGAAGCGAGCAACCGTATTCCGCGTGTCCAACGAGGTCATTTTCCATCCTCGTTCATGGTTTGGTTGGGAGTCTCTTATTGGGGCTTAACTGAGGTACATTTTTGTGAGAAAGGCGTAAAAACGAATGCAGTTGTGTATCAAAATACAGTCCTCAAGAACCTTGTGGAACCTGTTTCTCATATCATGTTTAATAACAGGCACTGGGTATTCCAACAAGATTCTGCGCCAGCTCATAGAGCGAAAAGCACACAAGACTGGCTGGCGGCGCGTGAAATCGACTTCATCCGGCACGAAGACTGGCCCTCCTCCAGTCCAGATTTGATTCCGTTAGATTACAAGATATAACAACAATTGGAGGAAAAGGCCTGCTCAAAGCCTCATCCTGATTTGGAGTCACTCAAGGCATCCTTGATTAAGGCAGCCGCCTATATTGACATGGACCTCGTTCGTGCTGCGATAGACGACTGGCCGCGCAGATTGAAGGCCTGTATTCAAAATAGCAGGGGTCATTTTGAATAAACTTTATTACCATATGAATCTATGTTTTATTAAGTTCATTTTGCTATATAAATGGTTACATAAATAATAAACATGTCTAAATTATTTCATATTACACATGTGACAGAAATTATGACCTGACTAGGTATAAGATCCCGCTCTTGCATATTAAACACATAAAAACCAGACTGAGTAGGTTCAGGCTTCGCTATAGAGTGCTACCCTGTATTATATTATTTAGATAAAAAGTAAAAATAAATAGTCATTCAACAATAAATTGTTTATTAATCACAGTGGCAACATCTATGTCATCTATATGTTAAAGTAAAATGTATTATCCTATGTAAACCTAACCTCGATGTTTACGTCACCCATTAGTTTTTCTATTTCATCTATATTGACTTGAATGGTATTAAAAATAAATTTGAATTACTTTATAAATAGGCACATTGGTTGAAATTTAAAATACATTCAGACATTATACCATACCTAACCATATTAAAAGGATGTAACATTAATATTTAGGTTTAATCAGAATGTCCTAAAAAATTTTTGTTTGACGATCCACATCTTTTGCATGGAATAAAATAAAAATGAACAATTTCATAAATATAATTGGTTAATTGACACTTCAGTCAATTAATATACTACGGGTTATTCTAAATGTCATTATGCTTCTTTGCCACAGATTTAATGTAGCAATAGCCAATAGTGAATTAGAACGTCACTAGTTACGGTATATGTATGAGTGATGTCAACTGTCCAATTATATCTGTCAATGTGTCTCTAATGAAATAAATACCAAATATGACAATAGTTTTTTTTATACATCTGTTTAAACAGCAAATTTTTAGATTAAATTGAATTATTTAACCATCACGTGAACTGAATAAATATCATCAAAATTATATAACAAAAAATGCTACGCCATAATTAAATCAGAAAACATTGAATATGCATTTCCTCCAAATTAATTAATATTGATACAACGAATGGCTTGATATAAAATAAAATACACAATTTTATTACTTTTTATATAGTCGCAAAAACGCTATTGCATAATAAAAGGTATTAAAAAATAAAATGATGATTTAACAGCTTCAATACCGCTCATTAAATAAGGACGGTTTTTGACGGATCACACGTATATTGATCACTGACTCGGGGGTAATTTGACTTGTAGTAACTGGGCTACTTGCTTTAGATACGACTCAAGAAGTCCTTTATCAAGCACTTATGAGTCTTCAATTCTCAAATTCTAAATAAACTAGCTAAATGGTAGAGCTATATCAGCTTTCCATAAACATCGAGACGTACTTGGCGTATTATCTATCAGAAGTCCCATTCCGTCGTCTTTTCAATTTCCATTTCCGACATCTTCTGCTGGAGGAGCAGTGCTGATATGTCATCTGCAAAGTATAATTGTTTTGAATTGATTGGTTATATATCTTTATTCGTGAACTCGTGCAAAGCCGGGTCGGACAGCTGGTTTTAAATAAATGTGGACAGCATCAGATACGTTGTTCTGATCCCAAGTAATGAACTAAGCCCAGCATTAAGTGTAATTTGGCTGAGATAATGATGGATGTGCAGGTTAATTTTTAACTTACTAGGATCAGGTTTAATTGGCTTCACCCGGCCCAACAGGCCCGGCAGGTAGTCAGTCTTCCGGATCTGCCTGAAGAACGCGTGGTTTAAGAGCTGAGTTGCCGATGGCCGTTTTTCTGGGTCCCTGTAATTGAAAAAAAAAAATTCAAATGCTGTTTTTAACATCGAACAAAGTTTAACCGATTCATTGCGTATCCCACTTTTAGAGACTTTTGTCCATGGCAGCTAACAAATTTTCTGTGACGCCTCCGTGCGTCAGCCGCCACCCATTAAAGTGACGCCCTTGCGCGTCTTCAGCCATGAATGAACATATTTTGTTTTTTGTTATGATTTTGGTTGGTTTAAGCGTGTTTGCATTTAGTCGGCATCAGATGTCAAACGCAAAGGTTATGTTAATTCGTTTAGAGTGTAAAGGGTGTATAAGGAGTGCCTACATTTAGGTTATTAAATCTAAAAACCATAATTACATACGAAAATTGCATACAGGGTATGCCTGCGAACTTTATCAAGTTGTCAGTGCATCTTCGTAATAGTTTGACGTCCTCGTATGAGTTTATAATAAACCTAGCTACCACTTAAATCGCCTTTAGTATAACATAAATAGTAAAAGTTCTGCTGATTAGAAGATTTTAAGAACAAAAATTCTTCATGTCGCCATGTGACGTCATACGCCATTCGTAAAATAAATTAAATTTGATAACAAAAGGTTTGCAACATCTGAAGTTTTTAAACTGGAAATAAATCATAAAACGATTAATACAGGCATAGTATACGTGATAAATAATGGCAATTCTGTTAATTGGAAGTCTCTAAATAGCCATTCCATATAATTTTAGAGGAATTATTTAAGACGCTATTTGGCGTCAAATGCCATTCGCAAAAGATATAAAAAAGGATTTATGGCGTCATCCGCAATGAATCGGTTAAACAAGAACTAATCAATAGAAAAAAATCGATCAAGGTCGTAAAAGGTTATGCTCTCCTAGAAAATATAGAGTTGAAATGGCAATTTCTTCCGGCAAAGATATATCTCCATTCAGCAATAACACCTGGTTGGTTATACAATAAGACTTGGTTGGTTGTCATAGGTAATGTAAAGCCTGAAATAAATTCGTCGACATAAACAATATCTTGGTAGATCAATCAATAGAACAGTCACCCAGTAAGAGAAAGATTTTGGGCTTGAGTCCCATAATCTAGTTTGTTCTTTTGACGTCTGCTTTTATATTCTAGGAATTATATTGCCAATTTTTACTTACAATTTCATTGCTTAAATCTAAAACTATCTTACTACCATAAAGAAGTGAATGTGGACAGAATCACATAATATTGTTACACAAACACCCAGACCTAAGAGAATATAACACTTTTTTCCGAATTGACCCACCCGGGATTCGAATCCGAACCCCTGCGCAGGCGGCACTTTTTAATCAAAGGATTGTATTTTAAACTATTGTAGGTTGCTCCGTCAACTTGTCACTAAATTATTTCCTATTCGAATCAAATTGATTCGAATAGGAAATACCTGTACGACACTTTACCACGGAAGTCTTAGATTCTATTTACCTCATTAGAGCCACCTCGCTGAGATGCTCCTTAGTAAATTTTACGCCACGTAACCACGGAGATCTTCGAGTTCCTACCTCATCAGAGCCACCTCGCTGAGATGATGGAAGGTGTCCGAGAGCTTCCTAGCGGCGTATACCTGCCTCAGCCGCGACGTGTCTGACGCGTCGCCCACACCGCTATCGGTGTTGTACATGCCTGGAACAATACAATCCTTGCATTCGCTTAAGGAGACTACTAGAGCTAAGTGCTGCCCCAATTGATTTAATTTTATTACTTCTAAACAAAATCAATTCTTAAAAAGTATTTATTGAATCACAATTCACAGTACACTTTTCATATAGTTGTTTATAAAGTCGAATTGGTCGCTAACGCCAAAAGCGGCCGCTTTTAGCAATAATGTACCTACGATACGAAAGAATGCCAGAATTTAAAATTAATAATTAAATTAAAAAAAAACAAATATTTAATTCCCATACAAAAATTTTGCTCTATATTAATATTATATTCGATGTTTTTGTAGATAAAGTACCTTAGGAACCCTTCGTTCGCGAGAGACTCGCAATTGGCCGGTTTTTATTTCTACTATGTATGTATTTTATTCTAACTGTGTATTGTGTTTACATGCTCAGGAGTTAAAAATAAACATAAATCTCACTTTTCATATCAGCGTCGTCCAGGCAGGGCTCCGGGAAGGTCGAGCAGTCCAGCAGCTGGGGCCGACTGCCCCGCACTTTCTCGGTGAACATGAGCGTCGTGGGCACTTCAGCGAACGGCACCGCTCCATTGGCCAATTCGCAGCAAACAACGCCCACGGAGTATATATCTGATCGCTCGTCGTAGCCTTTGAGGTTCTGAAGAAAGATTAACCCTCATCATCATCAAAGTAACGCGGAGTTGTAGTGTATTACTACTATTACTACTGACGCCTGTTATACGCGGCTTGGAAAACTCTGACACTAGTTTTCTCTTAAAGAATCATCACACAAAAAGAAGATCATCAAAAGTCCACATACAGTACAGTAACTGTACATACACTCCACTCCGTCCAGTAGGACATGCCTTTTCCATAAAGAATAGAATTGAGGAGGAGCCACATAGCTACGCTTGGCAAGCGCTTCGGTGATTACAGTCATCATCATCACCACAAGCCTTTATAAATCCAGGAAGATTTTACCATAATCGCCACGCTTATTGTGGGTTGGCGATTCCAGTTCAGCCAATGGTGGAGAAAAGACGCTGCTGAGTGATCTTTTTCTGGCAGTGTTGCTAATGATGGTGGGCATAAATCAGGTACTTATAACAAACTTGGTTACTGGCACTGTTCTTTTATAGAAGCCCATCTGTTTCTTTTCCAGACTGAGCGAAGTAATGTTTCAATGTGATAGTCTCGCGGCTGCAAGTGTATGCTCTGACCTGTGCATGAGGCGTGTGAGAACAAGAGGCACAACCTGCACTTTTAAGGATCCCGAAGATGAATACATAAATTTTTTGATCACCCTAAGTTGTGTAATGCTTTGTCCACCACAGGAGAATTGAAAGTCTATCATCTTGTTCTTCCGTCGCACAGGAGATAGGGTAAAGGTGCAATTATTGTCAAGAATATCAGAATATATATTCCTGACCATCTTGCACATACTATGTCTAAAAAAGTTTACCTGTTCCAGCAGTTCCGGGCTGAGCCACATAAGATTTGCGTTGTCGTAGTCCGGCGGGGGCAGCAGGTGCAATTGCCTTTGCCTTTTGCCGCGAACCATCAAACTCGCGGCGCTGCGAAGACCGCACAGTCTTGCGCAGCCGTCCGCCCCTATCAGGACATGGCTGGCGCGTACACTTCTGTTCAAACGAACATCACAAATTCAACACTATTGTGATGTTGACTAAAAGAGCAAGGAAAAGACAGGCAGCAATATATTCTTTGCACCGCTGGCCAAACTGCGAGCAGTGTTCCTAGGGAACTGAACTATTTCCAAAATTAAAAATATTATTTTTGCTATTCATGCCTAAACCAACAAAGTTTCCAATATCACAAACTCATAAAAAAACAAAGTACATATTAAAACCCTCACTGAATTAAATCATACCAGTATGTAAGTTTGATCTAACTCATGTTTAGTAACTAAAAATATATTATTTTAAACTTACTGACCTGTGAATATAAAGCTGTTTATGTAAATATTGCAAGGCCTGTAGCACATCTCGTAAGATTAGTGCACATGCTAATTCCTGTAAACCCTCAGGGAAGTAATGGTCCAGTATGTCACGACATGAGCCAAATGTCATGAGAGGAGACACCACATACAGCTCACGACCATGCACAAATGACGTCAGGTACGGCAGTATGTTTTGATGTTGCAATTCCTTTCTTGTTGATATATCTTGCTGGAATTGTAATATTAGGTTTTTAATAAAGATAAATAAACAGCCAAAAAAGGTTTGGATTGTTTCAACCAGAAAAGATCTTGATTTATTTTCCATTAAAACTATTGTAAGGAAACTGATCTTAGCTAAAGTATATTTAGTTGATTGGTTTCAGCACAAAAATATATTAGCACGGCCCCTTCTCTATGGGTATTGTAAGGGGCGACCAAAGTAGTACCACAGGGAAAAGGATACAGGCAGCAGCTTTATCTCTCCACCACTGGCCAAAGTGGTTGCTGACTTGTTAGCTAGGCTTGGCACCTATGGTAATATTCTCTTTTAGAGAGGCCTATGTCCAGCAGTGGGTCAGAGGGTATCCTTCAGTGGATTTATTTGGGACTGATGATGATAATGATTTTTATTTTTACACTCAAGAGCCCAGGCTAGATATTGAAAAACTAACAGTGGGTAACAATACAGCAAATATAAAACTTGAGAGAGTCATAAACGAATAGATTAAGAATCTTATGTTTAACAAAAACATACCTGTATCAAATTAGCATTTTCTTTTGTTTTATCAACAAAATATCTCTTGAGGGCCACGTTCTGGTTGCTCGGTTTGTATAACGCCGAGTAAACCACTGCTACGCCACCACAACACTCAGTTATAATAGAAGTCAGCTGATAATCATTTATATCAGGATTATACATCGTACACGAATATGATAGCACCAAAACACACTATTTATTTAAAATTCCAGCATGCTACATTAAAAGGGCATAGTGGCAGTGCGTAAGAGGCATTTGTTTGTCTATAAATAGGTTATTCTATTGGCTTGATAAATATCAACAAACGAATTAATTTGATGCATGCACTGTTTGTATTGTGTGCACTATTTTTTTTTTCTTTTAAAGTTTAACGGCCTCGGATACTTGTCCATACAGCCAATTCTTTAGTACTATTGTCTTTATTTTGCATTAAAACGTTGATGTTAGACGTTTTAATGCTTTGAATGGAGTTTTTGGAGACAGTCGAAAGATTGAAGGAATGTAGAGAAGTCCCCAAGAAAGAGGTGAACTGTTCGCGTTCACGCGCAAAATTCACGGTCCACTTTTCTTGGTTACGACCCATACACCATGTTATTTCACCGAACTGTATATTGTTCACTCGCACGACACTTTGTTTCGCAAAATAACACCACTTTTACGACCCAAAAATCACTATAAACAATAAAAATTCGATAAAATAAATGGACTCCAAACGTATCTCACGAACTCCCTCCAAAAAAACTCTATTGTGTGCACTAACTATTTGAATGACAGTTTATTTAAGTGACAACAAGTGCTGTTGTTGTTGTTGTTTTCTTCACCCATTCTGGGTAGGCAAAGGGAACTATGCCCATACAGCCAATTCTTTAGTAATATTTTCTTTATTTTTGCATTAAAACGTTGATGTTAGACGTTTTAATGCTTTGATGGAGTTTTTGGAGACAGTCGAAAGATTGAAGGAATGTAGAGAAGTCCCCAAGAAAGAGGTGAACTGTTCGCGATCCCGCGCAAAATTCACGGCCCACTTTTCTTGGTTACGACCCATACACCATGTTATTTCACCGAACTGTATATTGTTCACTCGCACGACACTTTGTTTCGCAAAATAACACCACTTTTACGACCCAAAAATCACTATAAACAATAAAAATTCGATAAAATAAACGGACTCCAAACGTATCTCACGAACTCCCGCCAAAAACTCCTGACAACAAGTGCCAAAACTGCCAAACACGGCAATCAAATTTTTTTCCATTAAAATTTAACGGCTTCGGACGAGTCCATACAGCCTAGTCTTTAGTTAAAATGACAATTTATAATACTCATTATCATAAATAGTTACATAAACTTAATAGCATAACCTAACCTAAACCTTTTTTTTACGCGAGGAAAATGCGTTGCGCATCATCACCACTGCCCCGGGGGAGGGCAGGGCGGTATGTGGGACTCCCGGCGCCCTGAAAAGGGCGCTGCTCCTGGGAATGGAACCCAGGGGTATACCCACTAAAAACCTCGCGTCGCCCGCCGCGCTGACTGACGGCAGGGTCTGTGGTGACTCGACAGTCCACGGACCCCGCCAGCGGCCACCTCCGCCCTGAAAAGGGCAGAGCACCTTAGAGGGGGTGCTGTGACGACACCCCACTCCTACCTCTGGACGACGCGGTGGGCGAACAGCGTGCCGTCCTGGTCCCGTGTGCTAGGCGGCTGGTGCCCCCGCACCTGCCACCCGGGACCCTGGCGGGGCCTACCACCCCGCCTACGCCGGCGGAGGCGGAGAGAGTGCGGATCCCGCTCTCTCTCCCTCTCAGCAGCCTCCCAAGCCTGCTCGCTGCGGACCATCTCCAACATGATGGTCGGGAGCGAGAGGACTCCTCCTCCCAGGGCCGCGAAAAGGACCGACCGCGGCCCACTCCAAGCGCGGCACTCCACCAGCGTGTGGTGCGCAGTATCTTCTGCGCAACCACAGTGGTGGCATTCCTGGGTCGGCTCCTTCGCGGCGACCAGACACAGATATCTCCCGAAGCATCCATGCCCCGAGAGAATCTGCGTCATCCGGAAGGAGAGCGACCCATGCCGCCTTTCGATCCACCCCTTGAGGATGGGGTGGATCGCCTCAAGGATGCGGCGTCGGGAGCCAGCTATAGTTATTTTCAACTAACATGAGTTCTGTGACACTTCACCATTTCCCGAATTACGCATTATATGTTTGTAAATTAATTTTATTTTTATTAAATAATATTTTAATTTTATTGCCCTGTTATTACAAAAAAAAATAAGAATTCAAGATATTAATCATATAAAACAGAAACAGTATCGCTTGGTTTAATTTAGTGAAATACAAAATAAAAACCATTATATTTTTAAACCATGCAATTCGTGTAACGGAACGGTGTGTAAATAGAGCTGGGACACTCGTAATCGGCAGCAATTTCGTGATCGCTTGACAATCCCGTCAGTACTAGTGCGTTAGCCTCGTATGAGAGTCCTGTTTTCGTTGTATTCGCTTTGCATAGTATTTAGTTATTGTTACTTTTGTTACTGTTGATTTTTTGTTTCTGTTTTTGTCAAGTTTTTTGGGATTTTAACTGAATAAAAATTTAGTATTTTTAATTTTGTTCTATTTTACCATGTAGGGACTTCACCATGTAAATCCTTTATGAACAATAAAGTTTCTATGTAAATTTAAATTATTAATATTTAAAGTTTTGTTACTTTATGTAAGGAAATCAATTTTATTTCCTTATAAAGTAAATTCGATTCTCAGAAAAAATCGATACGGTTTCACTATAGGACATCACTTAACTGTCGAAATTGAACTGTCACAGAAATCTTGTAAGGTGAAAAGGACTATAGTTGAGTGCCTAGCCGCTCCGCGATGGACCGCGTCCACCGGTCTAAGGAGGCCTCGTGGGCCTCCCTACGTCACCGCACCACCGTGTCGTTGCGGGGCCGGTTTCCTAGGCTTCGGGCATAAACTAACCTAACTCATTGAAATTTATGGGTGGTTTATACATTTCAATGATTACAGGAGTTTTACGCGAGAACGTCGATCAGAGTCAAATAGAAGCGCCTTTCTTTGTTTCTCCCTTTTATTTGATTTATCCTACTCACTGACACATTATAATAACAATGCCACCACTTTATCACAATAAAAAATTACGAAACAAAGTTAATCATTCTCTTTTCGTTTCCTGCGCAAAACTCCAACCAACGGCAATCAAATAACTGACAGTGACATTAGTAAATGACTTTTTGTTTCGTTGAAGCGTTAGGTGTTTGCGGGTTCAGCCAAATGGAATTTTAAAACATCGTATAATATGTTTTAAAACAAAGTCATACTTTGAAAGCTAAAGGTAAATGTTGGTTGTTCAGCACCGTTCGTTATTTTTGACATGGTTAAACGGTGGGATGATATTATATACAATCTCTTGCCCATTTTCCCAGTTTATCTAGGATCGGCGCAGTATGTTTTCTCTTCCACACTATTCTATTTCTCGTCACTGAATCATTCACGCCTTTCACACTCATATCTTTATGCCTGTATTGTCTGCAATGTTATATTATAGTGAAATAAATGAATATGAATATGAATATCTTGTTTCACATAGTCCATCAATCTCTTTCTCAGTCGGCCTCTTCCCTTCCAGCCATCCACATTTATACTCATCTCTCTTTTAGTAACATGACTTTCTTCCGTTCTCATTACGTAACATGACCGTACCACCAAGACAGACGATGACCCACTATCGTCTCGGTAACCGGTGCTACTTTCAGACTTCTCCGTATATAAGTACACATTCCTTATCTTGTCCATTCTTGTAACCCCACATATCCATCTTACAATAGCATTCTGATTTTTGCTACATGCATTCGCTTCGCGTGTTTTTCGCTTTTACTCCCACTCCCCCGGATTGTAAATTCAAGTTATTATCTTACTAATATTTTAAATGCTAAAGCTTGGAAAGATTTCAATAACCCACTACTTTATTAGACTCTTAATAGAAAATATCAGACAAAATCCCAGAGGATGTGTGTGTTTCATCATCCAGACCGGTCATTTTTCTTTTTTCTAGAGCTACAAAACGGATAGTACTTCAAGACCTTACCGTGCCGTGGGAAACTAACATAGGTAGGTACCTAAAGACCACGCAATGAAAGAAAACAAATATTATGATCTCCTAAATAAATTAACAATAAACCAGGGATGGATATGTCTAAGGGCTTTTTGGGCAGCCCAGGGCCCCGTGGGTACAGAAGGCTCCCCAGTCTCCATTAAAATGTTAACAACATCACATAACATACTGTCCTGATCCCAAAGTGAGTAACTGTTCAAAGCACTCACACTGACACCTTGAAACCGGTGTGTACGCCACTCCACCACGGCTCTAGGTCGCACAGCAGGCAATGGAGAGAGTAGACAGTAAGGACTGACGATATGATTAAGGTCGCGGGATCGCAGATGGAGCGAGACCGAATCGTTGTGAAGATTCTTAGGTCCTATGTCCAGCGATGGGCGTAGCTTATATGATGATGAAAGCTACACTTGTCGTTACAGGTTTCAGACTGCGCAAAGTAAGAATTTCGTGCATAGGAAATTTCTCATTTTAAACCCAATTAAAAAAAATGGAGGAGGTTCTGTGTTCGTCTGTTTAAATATTTTTTTATGTATTATATATTCTTTATTGCACACAAAATTACACAAAAGTTGTTACAATACAATAGTTTACAAAGGTGAGCTTATCCCTTTAAGAGATCTCTTCCAGCCAACCTAACTGGTGTGAAAGAAAAAATACATTTAAACGGGCACAGTAATGTGCATTAGAAGTGTACAAAGAAAATTTACAAAAATAAAAATAGACTAGCATAAGATAGTGAAAAATATACCTACTTAAACTACATTCTAATACACTGCAAATTTCATTAATTTTAAATATAAATAAAATAATAATATTATGCATATAGAAAAAAAAGGATAAACCTACTTATAAAATACATACTACTCATACATATACCTACATAAACTAAATATATTGTAATGATTGAGATAAATAGTGCTCTTTTAAACGAATTTCAAACGTTGTTATGGAAGGGCTGCATTGTATAGCCTTGGGTACGTTTGTTCCATAGTCGCACGGCTTGGGAAGAGTAGGAGTTGAAAAAGAATTTAGTGTTTGCTCTAGGACACTCTAACATCGATCGCAGTGATGCAATCGCGCCTAGAGCGGGAATCAGGAGGTAAAAGTTGGAAGCAGGAGCGAAGGTACTCAGGGGTAGCCGGGTCATTCAGGATCTTATATAGGAAAGAAAGGATGTGCACATTACGACGAAGTCGAATTGGTAGCCATTTATGTATGTACGCAATATAAATATTTTGTAAAGATCTGAGTTTACCATAGTATTTATATGCTTATGTTAACATCTAAGCCTGGCTTCGGCTTGTATAATATGTAAATATAGTGTAATAAATAAATAAATGTGGACAACATCACATACATTATTCTGATCCCAATTTGAATAACTATTTAAAGCACTCGTATATTGAAAACCAGAAACAACGAAGGTACCACAAACACCCAGACCCGAGAAAATGTAGAAAAACACTATTTTTCTACATTGGCCCGTCCGGGAATCGAACCCGGGACTTCGGAGCAAGCGACACCTTAAAGACCGGTGTGTATGCCACTCCGCCACGGAGGTCGTCAAAATCTGTTATACCATTTACCCTGTAGGTATATCGCAAGTTTTCAGAAAGTGTTTTTGATACCATAAGCAAAAGTGAAAGAACTTTTTGCAAATGCGTCCACTATCACAGTTCCATGGAATAAACAATTTTGAGCGAAATTTCCAGAAGAATTTAGTCATCACATTATGGAAGAGGGTAACAAGCCGAAACAAGCCTTTGCTAACATAAATGCATATAAATATTAAACACTATGGTGAAGTCAGGATACCATCATTTTAAAAAAAAATATTTTCATACAAGTCGGAATCTCGAAATTTTAGTTTGTATGAAAAAAATTATATCAAATTTCTGACTTCACCATTGTATTTATAGGTATACATAATAATGTTAACATAGGCTGGTTTCAGCTTGTTATTTTATTTTTTATTTTATTTATTTATTTAAAGGCACAACAACATAATACAATTCAGCTTTTACAATTTCAATAACACTTAACTAAGATTCACATTAAAATTGAATTCATGTTATACCATTTTATTTTATTTTATTTTATTTATTTGGTATACATAACATATTACAATCATTTTTATTACTAAATATTTGTTACAATACACAACTTCTAGATTGTAACACTAAACATGTACACACAGAGAAAAAAAAAAACAAAGCAGGCAAACACAGTACTTAATTAGAGTAATAAAAAAAAAACAAACAGAGAAGAGAAAATAAAGTAAGTAAGTGCATCAAAGATGCACCACTAAAGATGAAGTTTAACTAAAGCAGGGCATCAATGATGCATTCAAAAATGTATTTCTTAAATTTACACAAATCAAAGCGATATAAATCTACTTCTTTGTTTTTAAGAACTATATCATTAAAGGCGCGACACATCTTGACAATTGGATTGTAAAATGAGGTGTTATTATTATAAACTTGAAGTGAAAATGGTCTGGGGTTGCGACACCTATAAGTGATGTTAAAGTTTATTTGAGATAGCAACGACGGGCAATCAATAAGATAATGAACGATTTTAAATAGGTACAAAGATCGAAATATTTACGACGCATTTCCAACGAGCGCATCCTGAATCTCATCATTCTGTCCTCGTAATTTGTTAGGGTCCTGCGGTACCCGTGCCGGTAACATAGGATTTTAAGGAACCTTGCTTGCACTCTTTCCAAACGCTCAATATGAACTCGGTAATAAGGAGACCATATGGCTGTATTATATTCAAGAACGCTTCTTACTAGGGTTTTGTATAAATAAATAAGACTATTTGGGTCTTTAAAGTCTCGGGAGCGACGCAATATAAAACCAAGAGTATTGTTACTTTTATTAACAATGTGTTCAAAATGAGCGCGAAATGTTAGTTTCTCATCAAACAGCACACCGAGATCCTTGACACTACTTTTCCTATCCAGAATCTGACCATTTATTGAGTATTCATACAAAATTCTGTGCTTTTTATTCGTGAAGGACACAACAAAACACTTATCTACATTTAATTGCATCCGATTTTCTGAACACCATTGGTTGAGAATATCGAGATTCCTTTGCAGTGTCATGGAATCACGTTCACTTTCAATCGTCAAAAACATTTTGAGATCATCCGCGTATAACAAACTTGGACATGTTAAGCGTTTAACTAGGTCATTTATAAAGACGATAAAAAGTAGGGGTCCTAGGTGTGAACCCTGGGGTACTCCAGAGTTGACAAATAGCGGTGCTGACAGATGCCCCTTAACTGCAACGAGTTGGCTTCTACGGCTTAGATATGATTTGACCCAACGTTGCAAACTGCCATGTATTCCGTATGCTTCAAGCTTCTGACACAATAGTTTATGGTTTACCCTGTCAAAAGCCTTTGAAAAATCTGTATAAACTGAATCTACTTGACCTCTCCTTGAGAATGCACAGCATAGATAATTTTTATAATCTAACAAATTTGTAGTAGTAGATCGATTTTTCATGAATCCGTGCTGATTAGGAGCTATATATTGCTTGAGTTGATAGAAGATAAAATCGTATATTAAAGATTCAAACAATTTTGCAAAACACGAGAGCATACTTATGGGTCTGTAGTTCTCACAATTTCCCTTACCTCCGGATTTATAAATAGGAATGATATGAGCTACCTTCCAAAAGTCGGGAAAAGTACCCGATGCAAGAGATTTATTAAAAATAGTGCATAATGGGGCGCTGAGCTCTTTACCGCAAGACTTTATAAAATATGGTGGTATGCCATCTGGCCCCGAGCCCTTATTAACGTCAAGTTTTTTAATTTTTTTGAGAACATCATCCTCCTGCAGAATCACTTGACCTAGACATGAGCTGTAATGACATTCAAGCTGCATATCGGTATTATTATCACCATTATCATAAACACTACCAAAGTATCTAGAAAACAATTCACAAACTTCCTCGGCATCACAAGATTCAGTGTCACCGTATTTCATATTTAGTGGTATAGTAGAATGCTCTCCCTTGTGATTAATATATCTCCAGAAATGTTTAATACTTTTGGGGAGAGATTCTTCCACTGATGTAACATATCTTGTGTGGCACTGTTTAATCAAGCGCTTACACCTGGATCTAAGTAAATCAAAAGTGTCATAATCCCTCGGGTTGCCGTATTTCTTAAAGCGTTTATGATATTTAGATTTTTCTTTTAAGCAACGTATTAAAGGAGGACTGAACCAGTTCGGATAGTTATTGCTTTTGCGTGTCGATATCATTGGTGCGTTCTTTGAGATGATGTTGTTTAATTTATTGTAAAAGCCTTGCACCGCAATGTTGACATCTCCGGTATCCAGCACTGATAGCCAGTCTGTATAAACTATTTCAGTTTTAATTTTATCCATGTTGCACTTCCGGAAGTTAGGTCTTTTAATATCAACAGACTTCACGTGCTCAGTTTTAGGGCGAAACTTGTGGACATCTACGGTGATTGATGGGTGGTGTTCATCTAAGCGAGTTAATTGTTTAGCCTCACTGACATTAATGCATTCCATGTTAGAAAGGACAAGATCCAAGATTCGGTCATTTTTGTTAGTAATGAAATTAAATTGATAAAGGTCGCATAAAGATATGGTTTCCAAAAGAAGTAGAGGTTTAGCACTCTGTTTTTGCAATAAGGGAGTCATGAAAACGGAGTTGAGATTTGGTATCCAATTTATGTCAGGTGTGTTGAAATCGCCAATAACTAACACATTTTGATAGCTAAGTTTTACTGTTATTAGAGTTTGACAGTTATTGTAAAACATTTCTAAATTCTTTAGGTCTAAATAAGGTGGCAGATAACATAGACAAATATTTATATTCTCTTCCTGCACATCAGATACAACAGTTAACCATATTTCCTCGATGTCGCATTCCCATGATACTTGATGGACAACCTTCAAGCTCTTTTTGACTGCAATGGCAACACCACCTCCATCAGTTTTTTTACTACCTGATGAATTACGATCTCTACGAAACACAGTATAACGGCTGTCAATATATTCATTATCCAAGACGCTGTTGTTGAAGTTTGTCTCAGTCAAGCAAATAACATCATAGGAACTGTTTAACACGCTCAAATAAAAGTCATTCAACTTACTCCTAATTCTGTTTACATTTTGGTAGAATATAATCATTAAAAATTTAATAAATGAATGAACCATGCATGATTTATAAACTAAAATTAAAAACGAAAAGAAAGAAAATATTAACTTTACAACTTCTTCAAGGAGGACGCATCTCTAATATAAATATAGCCACTTTCATCATTTTTGCGAACGTAAATACGCCCGTACTTAACCCAGGTATATTTGTAGTTCTTCTCTTTAGCGGCTTGCCTTGCATGCGCATATAGTAGTTTGCATTCCGGCGATAGGTGTTCATTAGCATAAATTCTTTTTGTATCTCCAGCTATACCCAGGTGGACGGAATTTAATGGTTCTTTTGGGTGAGCCTTATTATAGCGATTTATCGACGAAAGTACAGTATCACGCAATCGTGGTGATGAAAAGGATACGAGTATGTTCCTTGGTCGATTAGATTTACTATCCATCTTTGCTATCCTCCGACAGGCATGTATGTTAGAATCTTCAATTGAAATGTTTATGGTATCGCACAACTTTTTGAATAAAGTAATGAGATTTTCATTGCGCGACTCGGGGACGGCCTGCAGTTCAATATTATTGCTCCGAGACATTTTCTCAAAGTTTAACAAACGACTATTCAATTTATGTAAATCGCTTTGGAGAGTGGTATTTTGAGCCTCTAAAGCGTTTATAGTGTCATTTTTTGCATTTATCTGGGACCTCAGGGATGTCTGTTCCTCGCTAATGAATTCGATGGTTGAGTTAAAATCAGCCTTCAGCTCCTGCATAGTAGACTTTATTTCCTCTCGCACTAGAGACTTGACGTCCTCTCTTAGAGCAGTACGAAACTCATTCATGAAGACCGAAAGCGACGACTGCAATTTTTGATCCAGTAGGTGACTAATTTTATCCATGGTTACAATGTCATTGCCCGCTGGTTTCGTGATTGATGCACAGTGCAGTGTCTCGCTCAACTCGGAAGGCTGCTCAAAGTTGTCCAAAGACATGTTCATGGTGGCAGGAGGAATCTGGCTCTGTCTGACCGGTGTGTTTGGATTACACCTATTACGCCGTGTAACATTGTTGCACGACGGGCACGAAATTTACCCAACATAGATTCCTATTTAAGCATGCATGCTTCGTAGGCAGTCACTGTATCTTCAGGATCAGTAAGGAATGTTAGGTCAATGTCAGCACACAAGTTTTTTTGATAAGCGACCCACTACATTTGCACGCTATACTAAAGATGATCCAAGAATAAATTTCTCAAAATAACGCAGTTCGTTTAAACTTTTTGTTTGTTTGTGGAAGTTTCTCAAACAAAATTACTGAATGTTATTTTATGTATCATCTCGTATGTTTGTGTACTTTTAGCTTTGAGGTTCTACTATAGGACTTTGACAGCTCTAGCACCAAATTTGGTAATATGATTAAAACATTATTAACTCTTTAACACCGGCTCAGGCACCTACGAGTACACCACACTACCTGCACCAATACAGAGTGAGCTAGCATGCAAGAAAGTTGCCCGCCCGACCTCAAAAGTGCATGCAGAACAGATAATGCAGCATAGTACCCAACACCCATAAGAAATAGCTTGACGCGTTTTGCGACTTTAACGAATGGGTTGCTAATACACCAACTTAGTACCTTTTAGAGTGCACAACAACATAAAGGAAGAGCATGCACTTAAATCTTACTATTTATAAAAAAATGTCGTGTTAGTTACTCTCGAGAAAGGCTGGACCAATTTTTTGTGTTTTTAAATTTATTTGTATTTGTCGGGAATAGGATAATAAGTATAAAACGTTAGAATGTTAACGTTTAAAAAACTTCTCGTATTAATTCACATTATTCATGTACACGGAAGAGTGGTGTACACACTGGTTGCAAGGTATCATTTGCTGTGACATCTCGGGTTCGATTCCTTGATAGGTCGATGCAGATAAAAAGTATTTTTCTATAATTAGTACCTTCGTTGTTTCTGATTTCCAGTTCCACAAAAAAAGTGCTTTAAGTTGTTACTTACTCTGGGATCTGCACAATGTAGATTTGCAGTTAATTTACATGGCAATCAAGAGCATTGCCCATCTTTAATAAAACACGACGAATCAGACGAGGTCAGTATCCTCTGGTAAGTTTGAAGTGCCTAGGGTACGTAATCATTACGGAGACAGAACAATTAAGAAACGTCTACCTTACGTATTTAATGGCTTACCGGAGGATATAAGACACGAGTCTAACAAGAAAAAATTTAAGAAGTTGTTAAATTGTTTTTTATTAGAGACTGTTTAGATATTTATTTTATTTGACTTATTTACTCAAAATGTGGATTAATAGTTATAAGTAGAGTAGACCTATCATTTTTTCTTTTTTTTAATTATTGTAAATTGTTGTCCCTTTTATTTTTAAATAGCTGTTCCCCGCGACTTCGTACGCGTCAATTTCTATTTTTATGATCGCGATTATTTTTGCAACATTTTTATCTCATGCTTCGCTCCTATTGGTCGCAGCGTGATGTTATATAGCCTAAAGCCTTCCTCAATACATGGACTATCCAACACAAAAATATTTTTTCAATTCGAACCAGTATTTACAGAGATTAGCGCGTTAAAACAAACAAACAAACAAACAAACAAACTCTTCAGCTTTATAATATTAGTATAGATTTATACTACCGTACCGTACCGTATAATTTTATACTACTTACAGTCAAGCCGACTAGTCGCCTTTGTGGGTATAAATGCCTGTAAAACCAATTATAAACATTGTTGTTTGATAAATTAATAAATAATAATAATGTGATGTACGTACTAATGTCGTCCACATTTATTTATTTATTTGCTTTTTTACTAAGTAATAACATTTTAAATTTTAAAAATGGTTTTTATAAAATTAAATGTATTTTCTTATCATTCTTTTTATTTTTCATTTAATGCGGTAAGTAGTTTATTAAACATTTTAATGTACAGTACAGAATGTTATGTTAAAGGGCCGAATGAATTTATTTCCCTGTCCCTTCAACCCATCGTAAAAAGGTGACGCCATAATAAACAGACTCACACTACAGAATTTAATTTTGTAATCCCTACTAATATTATACAAGTGAATGTGAGTTTGTTTGCTACGCTGTCACACAGAATCTACTGAACCGATTTTCATAAAATTTGGTATAAAGATAAATCTGACTCTGAGAAAGGAATAGGACATATTATTATAAGACACTGATAAGCGGAACAGATGCAAAATAGTACGCAAATGAAAGAGATATAATTATTAATTACTAGCCGTTTCCCGCAACTTCATCTGCGACAATTTCTGATATTATGATCGCGATTAAGAAGTTTTATTATCTTATCTGTGACCGAAGTTACTTGAACCGTTTACGCAGCGCACGCAACGGAAGCCTTTACATATGAATAATTTTCCCCGTTTTTGCAACATTTTTTACTGATGCTTCGCTCCTATTGGTCGCAGCGATGTTTTGTAGCCTAAAACCTTCCTCGATAAATGAACTATCCAACACAAAAATAATTTTTCAATTCACACCAGAACTTCCTGAGATTAGCGCGTTCAAACAAACAAACAAACAAACTCTTCAGCTTTATAATATTAGTATAGATATAGATTACCGCTGGTGACTGCACTCGACGTGGATCCTAATTAGGGCGTATTTGAGTCATCACAACGCGCGCACTTATAACATATCTGCTTCGTTTTAATATGAATCATTAACATGTAATGAAATACCGGCCATACCGGTGGAATACCCGCTCGATAAAACGGGTAGCACAGCGTAGTTAAGAGGAAACACAAGGGCCGTTTTTCCATACAAACGTAATCCCCTGTATCCTCCCTGGATAATGCCAGAAGAGATAATTTTGACGCCCGGCATGCGAGGAGATGCGGGTTCGAGTCCCGCCTGAGACATAATTTTTCAAGTTTATTACTGATATTATAATTGCAATTTAATTGCTAAAATGTCAAATAAAGTATATAAATAGCTGTTTCATCTTAACTGACTGTCAAACATCTGCAAAGATGTTTCTTTCGGGTGTTAAAGGTGCAAACTCCTAACATTTGATGAAGCGACGCTGGCTTACAGCGTTAAGAATATGCTTGAAAAATTCGCGCTGAGTCGCAGTGTCTCGGTGGCTTAATGGTATAGCGCCCGCCCGGCATGCGAGGAGATGCGGGATCGAGTCCCGCCTGAGACAATTTTTCAAGTTTATATACTGATAGATAATTTTTATTACAAAAATATATGGCCACTATTGGCATGTTTCTATGTTTTCCTTTTTTTCATAAATTTATTAATAAAAGAGATATGAGCCTTCAAAAATCTAAAAAATTCTCCAGATTTTCCGCTGTGTTAAAACATTCAGATAACAAATTTGGCGAAATTTTAGAAAAAAAAGCAAAATATGTTCCTATACGAACACGGCCAAAGCCTTTCAATAATTTTTAATGAAAAAAGTATTTAAATCGGTCTAGTTTTGGAAAAGGAATCGGGGGACTACGAAACGTTGATTTTGTGTGCTTTTAGTAGGTATTTTCGGTCCAAGATGCAGTTATCTCTATCACGCTCTGCGAGCAGGCGTTCGGGCACTGCGCGACAGCATATATTTTATGAATACCTACCTATTTTTCAATTCTCTCGCCCTTAGTGTTTCCTCTTAAAACGCAGAGCCGCGGGCTAAAAACTAGTTTTACTTACTTTAAAGATTTTTAGAAGTGTGACGAATCGTCAGTTTTGTTCAATATGCATCCCTGATTTTTAAATTTGAATTTCAATAGAAAAGGTTTTTTGAGGTTACTTTTCTTTGATCCCCGTGATCTAAAGGGGGAAGCATTAGTATTGGCCACTTAACAAGTAATCACTGCTTGTATTGGCTTAGGTCAATGATATTACAAAGAAATAGATATGTTATGTTCATATTAAAGGAAGTCCGTGGAAATTCACTTTTGTGGTTTAAAACGTACCTAGAAAACAGATACCAACGCGTTGAAATAGCTTCATCGGAGGACAATAACAGAACTCACCAATCTACCTTCAAAGTCAATAAGTTTGGAGTCCCTCAGGGTAGCGTGCTTGGACCACTATTGTTCTTGATATATATCAATGACTTGCCACATGCTACTAAACATAAATGTATAATGTTTGCCGACGATCTTTGTATCATCGTAAAATGTAATCTTGACAAAATAAATGCTTATGAACTTGACATTAATAATACATTTATGGATTTAGAAAATTATTTTGCTAATGATTTCCGCTTGTTAATATACCGGCCTAGATACCTTCACCACACTACCCGCACTAACACTGATTGAGCAAGCACTATTTCATGCAGGAAAACCGCCCGCCCTCCCTCAAAAATGCATGCAGTACAGTTAATGCAATTATTAGTACCCAACACCAATATAATAAAAACCTCGACGCGTTTCGCCACTTCACGTGGCATCCTCAGGAGATGTTGTCGGAGCGCAGCGAAGGCGGCATGCATTTTTGAGGGAGGGCGGGCGGTTTTCCTGCATGAAATAGTGCTTGCTCAATCAGTGTTAGTGCGGGTAGTGTGGTGAAGGTATCTAGGCCGGTATATTAACAAGCGGAAATCATTAGCAAAATAATTTTCTAAATCCATAATTAGTTATGGATTTCCGCAAAGTAACGCCTGAGTCTATTAATTTTATTAATAATACAATCAATGACATACTTAAATGGCTTAATATTAATAATCTAATTGTAAATTTAACTAAGACAAAATATATGCAATTTCATGTAAAGGGACGTAAAGAAATTAAATTGAATCTACATTACAATAATGAAACTACTCTGGATAAAGCTGATAGTGTTAGATTTTTTGGCTTTTTGCTGAATAAAAATCTTAATTTTACTTGTCATGTAGACAACTTGTGTAACAGAATAAATAGATTTGTTTATGTCCTTCGAAGGCTTACTGGGATTACTTCCCTGAGTGTATCATTGAGCGCTTACTATGGGTATGTTGCATCAATTATAAATTATGGAATAATTTTTTGGGGCAACAGTAAAGACGTGCAAAGGATTTTCATAGCCCAAAAAAAATGTGTGCGAGCCTTATGCCGGAAAGGAACATATGAAACATGCAGGCCACACTTTATTAAGCTTGGCATACTTACAGTTCCTGGGATGTACGTCCTTGAGATTTTTAAATTTGTAAAACAACATCCAGAATTGTTTAAAACTGCTGCTGAGGTATATCAAAGAAACACAAGATCGTCCGATAGACTTGTATTAGATTTTATTCCTCGAACATCACTATGTAGTAAAAGCTCCTACTGTATGTGTATTAAAATATACAACAAAATACCCGAGAAATATAAAAAAGGTCCTACAAAATTTATGACCCAAAAATTACGGGAATGGCTGACCACTTCATGTTTTTACAGTGTTCAGGAATTCTTGGTTACAAAATTTTCATCTTGAGGAGTTTTAACAGCATGGAGCACCATATATATATATATATATATAATTTGATATAATTTGATTTGATTTGATTTGATGTATAATTTATGGACAGAATTAAATCTTATTATTTATTGACTATTATTTTAATTGACATGTGTATAGATAAGTTGTAATAAATTGTAATGAATTTTGACCTTTAATGGTCCATCCAATATTTTATTAATAATTTATGATTTGCATGCTATATTTTATGGCTAAATAGGTCTGCAAGCTACATTACCAACATTGTAAGAACATTTCAACCCTGTTTATAGCAAATAAAGAATTTGAATTTGAATTTAAATTGCGTTCGCAAAACATCACGGCGCTGCACGATGACAGTTACATAGATTAGGAATTGTAACCAAAATCAGACAGTACAAATATTTGAAAGTAGGTAGAAAATAGAGAGAAATAAAACAGGTTGTATTTGTGTTATATGAAAAAATATTTTTACTATGTAAGTACGTAACATAAAACATACATTGGAATTATGAGAGTTACACAAGTTAGAATTTTTAACAGAAATATTTATATACAATTTTAACAAAAAGATATTACACAATTACATCCAGTCTGATTCACTTCGTTGCTTTCGCACTATTGCAATTCACTCTTCTTTTCTAACTTCATTACAAGGAAAGCTAGAAAAACAATTGTGAATAGTAAATCTTAACACTGACGGGGTACTTACGTTTCATATTAGCTACTCCAGAACTTTAACATCACGGTTCAAACCACAGAACATGGAAAAGGGTTAGAAAGGCGAATTGGCGGGGCAGGCACGTCAGAGAGGTTATGAGCAAATGCTATTACTTCTGCCAAAACGTGAGCACTGTGATTGGTTAGCGTTCTTTGTACTCGTTTACGTGTAGTGGGACGCAAGCGGCGACATCGGTTCTCATAAAATTGGCGCATGACAGCCGTTCTAATCTTTTTCCATGTTCTGTGGTTCAAACTATCAAAGTATCAAATTTAATTATGAAGAATTTCATTACAATTATTTTTAATTAAATACCACTATGTGTGCTATGGTATGATTAACTCGTCATATTGATATCTAAATTGTCGCACCTGAATTTTTAATCTATGTCGTCGTCTTAGCACTTACAAATAAACTTAAAAATTAAAAAACACGTAGTATAAAACAAATATTTTTATAAACTTACATGTGATAATATGTGATCCCTTGAGATTTATTCATTTTAGCACAATAATTTGTGCAAAATCGAAATACACAAGACGGCATTTTTCAAATTTTTGTTAATCTGTCACTGTGACTCGCTCTGAAGCTTGTTTGACGCAAACTGATTGAGACATGTTACAATTGACTCAAAAAGACTTCTTAACTTAAGCCGCGAAGCAACATATCTATTTTTTTGTAATATCATTGGCTTAGGTACTTTGTTTCACTCACTTCAATCATTAAAATTGCCATCTTTTTTGGATTAATGGCAAAAAATACAGATTCCACAGATTTAGTATACTATAATGACATAAGGATCAGGATTACCGAACTCAAAATAAGTTTTGGATTTGAAAACAAAAAAAAGACGTGTGGCACTCGGAGACTGCCGCGGTTAAGCTATTGCATAGCATTTTTTATCAACTTATGCAATTATAAAACTAAAAAGTATCACCGCTGTGCCGGTCGGAGTGGGGGGTGTTAGCTTATTTTCGTTACGGAATTTCTGGATTCGGTCTCCACGCTCAAGGCCCGCGATAGAAGCTATGCAATAGCTTAAAAATAGGAAAGGTGAATATGAATGATGAATTAACTTTAAAGACATGCTGTTATCGAATTATTTGTTAATAAATTAAAAAAAAAACCTATTATTGTTCTCAGTTGCATAAATAGCTTATTTGGTAGTTTAGAGGGGTGTAGGTATCTAAGTACATTCCGTGTAGTATAGCTTTAAAATAGAATAACACCGCCCAACATAGCTGAAATAGTACTGCCAGAAGACATACAATACCGTCTTCGGACAAACTTTAACTAACTGTAGTTAGTTTTTTTTTATATACGGGTAGTTTATATAGTGTCATGATGAAATGAAGTTTTTACAATATAAGTAAGTACCTACAAGCTGCAAGTAACTTTGTAAATTATTCTACAGAAATAGGTAAAAAATTTAAGGTCTTTGAATAAATTACAGTATTTAAGGTCTAGAAAACGCCGCCCGCCCATAAATTTCAATCATCCGCCAAGCGGTATATGTACATTTTGTACAGTCAACTCAATAATCGTAATTCCTATATATATACAGACGACGACCGCATCTCGAATACGCTTTATACGCGATGTACTCACTGCTATATAAAACCGGGGAGAGAGCCAAATTCTAAATTTAAAGGCGGCCGAAAAGTGCCGAACGCGGACGAAAGCGCCGCCCGCCTCAGTCCACATCCGACTGCCGCTCCGACAATTCAAAAGCACCGCACCTGACCGCGCGGGCACGGTTATCACTTGCTGAACCGACGGGAAAACACCCGAATTCCATATCGCCACATTTGGTTTTGGAACGCGCCGGTCGACAGTGATTACTGGATTTTTTTTTGAAATTCGCAGATCCGTGCAAAAGTGACAGTGTGTGGTGTTATATCTACCTCCGTTTTACCGGTAAAGTATTTAAAAGTTTAGTTATTATAGTTTCCTATAGTTTTAACTTAGCCACTTAATCACGCGAGCTAAGCACGTGCTGGAGCGGTGTTGAGTTTCAACATGTCTGCCGTTCCAGAATAATTTCTCCGGCATTCCATATCGCAGTGCGTAGAGCTATTTTTCTATTTAATTTTCATGAATAAAATTGCCGGTGTTTTCCTAACCTCAAAAGTTACAAACCGGTTACATACTTGTTTTTATCTGTGTAAGTGTTAAGGTTCGGAATGAATTTTTAAGGGTAGGTGTTGTTGTACAATATGATTGAAAGCAATTAGTTTCCCATTGGTTCCGCATTGCGGACTAAAGGCGTCAGACTGGCAAGATAGCCTAGACACACTGGAGGCTGGACTTATTGATTTTGGTCCCGTCTGAGTTTAAGTAACATGACTCATACGAACATCACAAACGTTAATTCTACATACACACATCAAATGATTTCGCTCAATCGTGTTACGGTTAAAAACAGCTGTGTTTTTGTTTATAACAATAAAATTTTGTAGAACGCACGCACATGTATATAACTAAGTAGGTAACACCCAAAACTTTATGATCTGTGAATAACGGTTGGCAACATGTTGGCAATAGTAAGTAACAGTTTTTATAGATGAAGTACATAAAAATGAAATAACAATTACTTTCGTTAAATTATCTTTATTTTGAAAAAAAAAAATGCTAAATTTGTTTGTTGCATAACTTTAAAAAGTAAACTCAACTGAAACAGTAACAAAATGGAAGATGTGTTAATAATGAGTCAGAAGTTATTTAACACGTTCAACAACATTTGTTGGGAGCGCAATACATGATAATTTTCTTGACCTTTCGCTTCAGAACAGCTACAGTCAAGAAATAACTAGGTATCTATGTAAACAAACATTTTCAAATTTAATTATTTACTAACGCCTCGTTGTCAAGTGGTATAACTACCGGGGCAAGATCTCGGAGACCTGGGTACGACCCGCGGTTCAGGCAACCAGAATTTCGAATTCTCGAACATCGTGTAAACCAAAAAAAAAAAAAAGTTCTCGAACATTGCTCGGGTATGTGATAACTGGTCACCAACCAGCATTTAGCAATGCTTGGTGATTATGCCAGTACCCATCATTGCTCTGGTAACTTGAATTCAATTAAGGAGTGATTTTACCTGCAGGGCATCCCACTGGGCTTATAGGCCGTTACTAGACCGTACTACTAACGTTGTAAAAAATCCTTACATAATATTATAAATTTCAATGTAAGTTTGTTTGTTACGCTTTCACGCCAAAACTACTAAACCGATCATCATGAAACTTAGTACACATATTCTTGGGGTATTAGAAGTAACATAAGCTATTTGGTATTGTCTTGACCACAGAACATGGAAAAAGGGTTCACGCGGACAGAGCTGCAGGAGAAAAGCTAGTATAAAATATAATCTTTATTCGTCAAGTTAAGAAGTACCTAACACATACATATATATGGATACGTTGCAAGTTGTTTGATGTACAATATCATTCATCATCATCATATCAGCCGAACGACGCCCACTGCTGGGCATAGGCGGAGGCCTATGCCCAGCAGTGGGCGTCGTTCGGCTGATGGAGGAGGAGTTCGACTTGGGGGAGCCCAAGGATCTCCACAACGATCGGTCCTGTGCTGTCCGCATCCAGCGGCTTCCCGCGACCTTGATCAGATCGTCGGTCCACCTTTTTGGGGGGCTTGCCCACGGAACGTCGTACTCAAACACGTACGTCGAACAATATCATTACTAATATTATAAAGCTGAAGAGTTTGTTTGTTTGTTTGTTTGTTTGTTTGAACACGCTTATCTCAGGAAGTACTGGTTCGAATTAAACATTATTTTTGTGTTGGATAGTCTATTTATCGAGGGAGGCTTTAGGCTATATAACATCACGCTGCGACCAATAGGAGCTAAGCATAAGTGAAAAATTTTGCATAAATAATCGCGCGATCTTAATAACAGAAATTGACGCGGACGAAGTCGCGGGCAACAGCTAGTTTTTTTATACAATTATTCAAACTTTCATGGTTTGTTATTGATTAGGTGTTTATATCATGTTCCTTGTTTTTTCTGATTCCTCTATTTCGGCTTGCGAGCGCTATGAACACGGAAGAACTTTTTAATAACTAAAAGAAACGTAACAATGTTACATGACTTAGGTTTATAAACAAAATGTGTAGCATATGACAATGTTAGTTGTAAATATTTTCCACCACTCCACAATACTCGTACAATATCTACTACGAGTATCATGGTTTCGCGAAGTGGGGAATTGGCCATCCATGTGATGTAATATTATTGTATCCCAATATTAAGCAAATTTAAATTTGAGTTTGGGTAGAAAAAAACTAGAACGTCTCGGAAAAAATAATAAATTTCTTGACCTTGAATTTCTTGTTAAACTTTCAACAAGTTATCCGCAATTAAGTTATTATGTGTTATCAGATTCATAAATAAGTGTATTCTTATTTAGAAAGTGATTTTTTTATTTTTAATGCAACCTCAAGGGTTGATAAAAGGATTTTTGACCAAGCTCTTAGACCGCGGCTATGCCCCGCGTGAACTCGACGTCATATCGGGCGGTCGGAAACCTGTGCCTCCTAACGGTGGCATATAGAAAGATAGATTAGGTAAGCTTAATACATTCTTATCTGTGAAACTATAGAAATACACATACAAAATTTTAACCCAATTGGTCCAGTTTAGTAGTTGACATGCCGTCAGCAGCGCCACCTACCAGCTTCCGCGATAAAAAGTAGCCTATGTTCATCGGGGATAATGTCGGCTTCATTGGGTAAGAGAATTTTTCAAATCGGTCTATTAGTTTCGGAGCCTATTCAGTAAAAAAAAACAATCCAATCTTTTCTCTATATACACCGTGCAATTTGAACCACCTGTAAAACGAAGCCCACGTTATGTAACCATTATGTAACATCTTGGCAGTGTAATTTTAATTTTCTTACCAAATTTTTTTTTAATTAAAATATTAAATATTGGTTCAGCTATTTATTTTGAAACACGCTGTGACGCACACAGATGTAGCTGTGTAAGGTCGAATCAACCGAGACCCCGCTGCAGCAAAATAATACGTCTGGGCGTGTCACAGCGTGTTACAAAATTAAGTCTGAATAAAAAAAATAAAACAAAAATTTTTAATAAAAAAACAAATAACACTGCCACTCGTTTTCCAGGTGGTCCAAAAAGCACAGTGTACAATATTAGTGTAGATGTAGAAAATTAGTTACGAGAATAGTGAAGAATAAGTGACGAATCTTATAACTTAAATTACTTGGCTCGCAGCAATCCTATAGCTTCGGTGTCATATTAAAAACTATTGTGTCAAACGATTAGTCCTACACATTCGTACCATTTTTTTTAAAAAGTCCCAAAAATGTATGGAGCCAGAATGTCCTCCTTCAAGTTCAGGAAACATATTATTATTACAATTAACTCTTATTACGAATAATAGTTCAAATAAGTAGGTATTAGAGTATTCCGCTGTTATCAGTTAGTATCTGAATGTGACTTTACAAGTAACTCTAGCGTGTGTGGAGTACCTACCTAGGTACTTACTTAGGGCAATGCGATTTTTTTCGCATTGCCGTAGTAAGTACTTGCATATTGCCGCTAAATAACCGCTATAAACTATAGAATACCTACTTTTTGGTACAAAGCAATACGGTTTCCCATTTTATTGTATGGTCCTAGAAATTTGCACGTGTTGTGTAACAAATGAATGACTAATAAATATTTCTTTCTTATTTAAACTTCAACAAGCTTTTTGCCTGCGGCTCTGCCAGCGTAAACAAGACTTTATATCGGGCATGCGGAAAAACTTTTGTGCCCAACAGTGGGATAGCAAATAGCCTATGTTACTTTTAAAATCTCCAAGAATATGTGTACAAAGTTTCATGATGATCGGCTAAGTAGTTTTGGTGTGAAAGCGTAACGAACAAACTTACACATTTATAATATTAGTAATAAATTATCAATAGCTGTTACATAATTATCATTTCAGTCCCCTATAGGACACAGACCTCTCCCTAAGGAGAACATTTCCAAAGTGGCCACGCTTGGCAGGCAGATTGGCGAACGCAGCTTGTCCAATGGTGGAAGGAAGACGCTGCTACACATAAGGCAGTTTTTTCTTTAGTTCCCTCTAACGACACCCACAGAAAGAGAAGTGGTGGTGCTATTCATTTATCGTGCCGGCAACACATGTGCCGACTCATAATATTAATATTACGAAGATATGAGTATGTTTAGTTTATGACATAAAATTTGTTCATAGATGCCTCTTACGAATTTTATTTTAAACTAGCGAACCCGACAGACGTTGTCCTGTCTTAACTATGAATATTGATTACGAAATGGTTTGATAAAAACAAAATGTTACCCATTGGTTATTATTATTATGCTTTATGTTATACAACATTCTTTTTTTTTTTCTGGCGGGTCTATAAATACTTTTGTTGGTATTCCGACACGGTAACAGGCGACATATACTGGCCATGTGCAAAATTCAGTTTTTTTTTACCCTCTATTCGACGATATTAGCAGCACGCATTCTGTCAATGTTATGTCAAGCTCCAAATATTAAAAAGTTTAGTTTTTCAAAAACAGATAAGGTTACATTTGAAATAATTTAGTATGGATATGAAGATTTCTTAAATTTTATAATATCCGCGCAATTTTCTTATTTTTTTCTTTCATAAGAACATTCTCCTGATAGTAACGAACAAAACAAAAAAAAGACGTGTGGCACTCGGAGACTGCCGCGGTAAAGCTGTTGCATAGCATTTTTTATCAACTTATGCAATTATAAAACTAAAAAGTATCACCGCTGTGCCGGTCGGAGTGGGGGGGGGGGTTAGGTTATTTTCGTTACGGAATTTCTGGATTCGGTCTCCACGCTCAAGGCCCGTGATAGAAGCTATGCAATAGCTTAAAAAGAATTAGCGAAATCGGTCCAGCCGTTCACGCGTGATTCGATGACCAAGGGAAATATGGATTCATCTTTATATATTATTATATAGATAAACTAGCGGATCTATCACAGGTTTCGCCTCAATATTTGATTTTGACGTCTTAATGTCATTGTCATCAAATATGGAGGGGCCGCGGGGTTCGACAAAAATATGTTTGTATTGGAGTATAGAAAACTGTTGTTTTTTACTATTTCAGGCAATTTTTTAATTTTTTCTCTGTGTAAGATCCCTCCTCGTACTTCAAGGAATATTCTAAAAGAAGAAATAGCTAAATCGGTTCAGCTGTTCTCGAGATTAGCGCTTACACATTCAGCTATTCATTTTGATATTATAGATTTGCATTAATCAGTAAAAGTATAAAGTAAGGTAATTTAAATTAGAACCAATAAAAATCTAAAGACCTTGATCATTATCACCTTCGTTGAAGAGTTATTAAGAATTTATTTATTTTCAAATATAACTCAGGCAATACCTTAATTCTGTCGCTATTACATACTTATAATATTTTTTATATAATATTTTAGCAATATAATTGCAATTATAATATCCTTAGATAAACATTATTTTATTAACGGGCGCGGCACTTTACCATTTAGTTAACTAAATGGTAAAGTGCCTTATAATAAAATAAATAAAATACTTAAATTATTGTTGTTAAATTCACTGCAAAAAATCTTTGAGAGGTGTCAATACTTCTTACTATATTAAAATATGTATTTAGCCTTATCTCCGCCTTTTATACAGCTTCACTAATGCCTAACTAAAGTAATAATGGCATTTTACAAATCGCTATAAAACCTCAAGAAGTAATAATAGCATCAATGGTGGAGTTTTTATCTCTCCCTATGAGTTTATCACACAACGCGCTGCTAAAATGTTAGTTGATTAACCATGGAACTGTCAATTTTTTTTAATAGGCGTCTCTTATGTTTTAGTATTAGTTTATAATCATGTTTCACGTCTTTTAACTTACAATAAACTTGCCAGTTTTAATTTTAAGATTTTTTAGGACGAGGAATGTTACCAATTCTATATAAAAATGCAGTTATGGTACCTACTTCTAATAAAAGGAATCGAAAAGTGTAAGTAATCAGAATTATCAAGCGATAAAAATTTACAAAGTTATCTTATTAATTCAGTCTTTACATAGGTACTTACCTATTTCGATTTAACATCACACATTTAGGCAGACAAAATTTTTATTTTAGGCATTTATCGCAGCCTTCTACTATTATTTTTTATGGTAAAATGACTGATAAAATTATGATGGATCAGTTCTTATTAAAGTAGAATGATTACACAGAGACTTAAAAAAAAAACTATTATTAAAAAAGAAAGTCCATGCGTGCACTAATATCACTAAAATGGCTCTAATATCGTCTCTTTCATGAAAACATCATAAGAACATTCTTAGCTAAATCGAAATAAGTTAGTAAAACAGTTACCTATTAAAAATCTCATTATTATTTGACCTAACCCCGGCCACTCAGAAAAGCCCAAAACATACAAAAAAAACACTCGATAACAATATTTTGACCATAATAACAACTCTAAGTGTATTTCCCCGTTTGTGAACACGAATCCTTCCGTGACTGTCTGAACCATGACAGACTGAATTACAGAACTCTGTATTATACCGTTGCGTGAGTCGTCGTTAGTCTAAATATTGCCTGAAACTTGATATTGCTGGAAAAATGCCATCATATAAACATTGGCGATACGGAAGCGAATGCAAAATTATTATTTATTATCATTGAGGCAATTATTGAGTAATGTTAGGTATTTTTGTGATAAAGTAGGTCAAAAGTGACATGAAAGTTTGTTTACCCGAGTTATAGTTTTGAACAACCCAATTTGGAAATCGTTTACAACTCATAATCGTTAAAAAGTCTATTCATGGTCTAACTTGTTATACGTATTCTTCGTAGTGGTAGAAATAAAATAAAAAAGTTTCGTAATTTGTTAATTTTGTTGCATAATTATAGAAAATAATCAATGATACTTATATTTCTGTTATCCTAAAAAAAAGTAACGGCTTATAGGTTGATTAAAATATGCCCACAGTAGGGCAAAGGCCTCTATCATTAAATTCAAGTTACCATAACAATGATGGATAATAAATAATACGTAATACCTAATGTATATTACGCAATTTATAGGTAGGTAAATCTTTCTATAGTCCATCAAAAATAGCTTGATAAGAATGATAATGACTAGTGCTGGGACTGACTCGACTGATCCAACGAAACAAAAAGTCATGCGGAGTAAAATGAAACGAAAATTTAAGATTTAACAGTATGACAGTATCGTGATCATCTTAAGAACTACTGGAACAATTTATGAAGATCAACTAAGAATTCTTTATCGTATGTATTAGAATCTAATAAATATGAATGTTTTTCATAAACTAATAATAGGTAATTGCAATTTAATGTTCTTAGGATCAACCAATAGTTATTAAATCATTTGTAATGTTACATTACTTCGATTTTGCATTATCATCAAAGTTTTTAGATTTCGAATTGTCCATTTTACGTCATCACTAGCGATTATGAAAAATTACGTAGGTAACCTTGTAAAGACGTCTTTTTTTAAAATGGAATTTTCATGTCTGGATTATGATGATCTGACTTTTAATGTCTATTTTAAATTAGGTCTTTACCTATGAAATTGCTGTTTTGTATGAAAAAATTTAAACGAATTTTTTTCATGTATTTTTTATTTGTATTAACTAATCGAAGAAATCACCCATGCAATCAATGTATCTTTGCCAACGCAGTGGCAGTTTATTGATGCCCTTCTTAAAGAAATCAGCTGAACGGGAGGCAACTAATTCTTTAAAGGCATTTTGTACCGCCTCTCGGGTATTGAATTTTTTTCCCACCAAGAAGTTATCCAAATTCTGGAAAAAGTAGTAGTCTGTAGGCGCAAGGTCAAGGCGTCAAGGCGGATGACGGAGAGCTTCCAACCCCAGTTCTTGCAACTTGGAGACCGTCTGCTGTGCAGTATGAGGTCACGCGTTGTCGTGCAGGAGCAGCGGAGACGAGCGATTGACCAATGCTGGTTGGAGATATGCCAGCTTCTCCATCACTGTGTTCAGTTCTTCACAGTACACATCTGCAGTAATGCTCACCCCGTTTGGTAAGAAGCTATGATAAATCACACGGGCGCTAGACCACCAAACAGTGACCATCAGTTTTCTAGGGGTAAGTTTTCGTTTAGGGCATTGTTTAGGTGATGAACCAGGATCCAACCAACTTGCTGAGCACTTGCGGTTATCAAACAGAATCTATTTTTCATCGCAGGTAACAATGCGGTTCGAAATTCCTTCATTTGTGTGTCTATTGAGCAGTGCAAGGCACGTCTCGACGCGTACTTCGCTGGCGATCATTGAGTTCGTCATTTGTCAAGCTTTTTTACCTTGCCAATTTAATGCAAATGGACCAATATTGTTTTGACGCTAACGTCGAAAGCTGCTGCTAATTCAGCCGTAGATTGTGTATCATCAGCTTCCACAATCGCCTTTAATTCGTCATTGTCGACCGAAGTCTTCGAATGACCACGAGGTTCATTTTTCAGGTCGTAATTTCCAGAACGGAAGCGAGCAATACCTATAACAGGTGGTGGGTGCTTTGGTTTGTAGTGTTAGCTCCGTAAACGTCGTTGATGTTGCGTGCCGCTTGTGCTGCGTTGCTGCCACGACGGTACTCATATTCCATAATTACTCGAATTTTTAACGTAGGTATCCATGATGACGAAAAAGATTGAAATGCGATGAAAATGTAACACTAATCAATAAACAAATGACTACTTTTGGAAAAAGAATTCTATGTTTTTAAAATAAGTAAAATTAATTTGAAACTTAGAATAATAACACCTAGAAACCGAATGTAAGCACGAAAAACGCGCAACTAAAACTAAGCCATATCTGGCTTACTTCGTTCCGCGAAAAATAATTTAAAATGACTGTTTGCACTATGAAGAAGTGTTCTAGCTTACCAAAGAAACAAAAAGAAAGTGATTAAGTTCATTTCACAGGTAAGTACTTACATTTTATACATTTTCTGTACGTAAATCGAATTAAAAACAAATAATTTGAAACACAAAACCTATCAACATCAGTGTTGCTAGTTTTGGGAAAAAAAATTGCACACAGTTTAGTTGGTTTTTAATATTAAGAAAAATATTGAATTTGCCATAACAGCTATTTAATACTGTTTAGACTAAATGTTGGTGTTATTAATTCTATGAAAATAATTTCTTAATGTGAATTAATACAATCATACAGGCATTTAAATTAAAACAGATTGAACGGTGGCATTCGTCATTAGATTAATAAATATGTAATATACTTATGAATTTAATCATATTTTCTTATGTATTTAAAGATCATACTAAACACATGGCTGATCGTCGTATTACAAAACAACACGTTTTCCCATTTTTTGTGGGTAAACGCCCGATGATGGTAACACTGAAGCCATATTTGTGTGCGTTAGGAGAGCGTAGATTTATTCAGCTTACGCTCACAAGGACAATTAAATGGCACGCGTTTACGCTTACGTTTTGGATCAGACACGGCTTCTAGGCTTCTAAGATTTGAAATTAGAATTCTTACCCAAACAAAAATGGCCAGTACTGCAAAAGTATTATAATTATTTTGATTAATTATGTGATTGTGAGTAAAAATATTCCTTACATGCCAGATACCAATATTTTTTAGTGTGCTGTGATGTTGGTCGGAAGTTACGTCGTCTCTTTCTCTGGGAACTGTCATTCTAATCAAGCTAATTAAAAGGAGTTAATACTAAAACCAATTATTAATTTTTTTATTAAAATGAGAACTTGTGTGCGATGCAAACTATAGTAAAGGTCGTTGACCCGTTGTCTTTTTGAATCAGCATTAAAAAAATGCAATGGATTGGTGTTTGCAACAAAATTAACAATTATTTCATCCTCCTCACCTAAGACAAAAAAAAGTTTATATTTGCAATATTTTTTTCAAATCAAAAACTTTTTGACTGATTATAATGAAAATAATATAATTAAAACGGGTTGGTAAAAAGTCAACAATTCAGAATGAAGTCACATTAGAAATAATTTCACGAATTAGTTAGCTAAATTGAGAAGGACTGCTTAACTGAATATTATTTTAAAAAATTGCATTTGTCAGCTAAACAATTAAAAAGTTTAGTTAAATTATATTTTTTACTAAAAACTATCGAACTCCTTTACAGTCAAATATTGGTTGGCATTAAAGGGCTAGAACCCAGAGCCGTAAAAAAACAACAAACGTCTCGTTCCCGCGTAAATAGTAGTATTTGACCGCCGAAACATTATTTAACGAGTCTGTAAAAATAAAGCGTAAATAAACTGATTTCGTCTTCGTCACGAGACAGTTTGATTATTTTCGGTACTGAAGGTTTACTTCGTCTAACAGCGTGCAGCGTTCAGAGTTCGCAAGGCCTCGGACCAATGACTGGCCGGCCGCCAAATTAAAATCTACAGCGAATAGCTCATCAATCGACCGCCGAAACGTCAAATTTTCACATATTATAATACTAAGTACTTACCGCGTCTGACTCGCAATTTAATCACCCTGAACAGAAGTGACCTTCGAAGTGTAGTGGGATCACTGACTGGACATATCCCCCTAAATAAACATCTCTTCACCATTGGTGCCACAGACAGCTCTCTATGTAGAGGCTGCCTGGAACAGGCAGAATCGGCTGCCCATGTGATTTTGGAATGCACAGGGCATCTATCCTCGGCACACCGAGTTCCCTTTCAGAAGCCTGTGAACGTCCTAAAAGACTTCTGTGCTTCTGGAAGGAGTTGGGGTGGTTGGACTAACCACCCTAATCCCCCCTACGCATAATGGGCCAAGTGGAGCCTAAATGGGGAAAAGGGAGACCGTTACCAATACCAATACCAATACTAAGTACTTAAGATTTATTACAATTTGGTTAAGTTGACAGTAGTGTTTCATCTTACGGCCGGTCCTGCCGGTCCTAATAACCTATTTATCTTTAGTTTTGGCATATCGGAGATAGAAAACAACTTCTGTCTTTGTTTGTCTGGACGGAAAAATCAGAGTTAGAAACTGTTTCCTATCTCCGAAATGTCAAAACTGGCGATAGATAGATTATTGGGACCGGCCGTTAATGATGAAGATTTTATATGTCCATACCATAGATTTAGTACGAGTATAACTCAAGTATAACAAGTTTATGGTCCATACGTTTGTAAGACCAAACATTTTTTTTTTAATAAAGACCAATGTAATGTTATGTTGTGTGTAATACCATAGGGATACATTCCATATGGTATTACTTTCCCTATGGTAATACTAATTACGAAGTACTTGGAAAAATAAATGGGACACTGTCTTTCTGTGGGACTGGCACACACATACATTGCTCTGCGATTGGTCTTCAATAATAACTGGGAAAACATTGTTAGTAAAGTAACGGCAGAGAAGTAATCAACCCACTGGGGCCAAGGCCTCCATCATTTGTTTAAAGTTACCAGTTGACCACAGTAAATAATGATGGGTACAGGCATAATACCACGCTTTCAAAATGAAAGTTAGTAACAAACCCAAGTTATGATCGAAAATTCGAAACCCTTGCTGCCCCGGGTCAGGCCAAGACCCAGAGATCTTGGTATTTAAACCACTGGACTAAGACGTTTGAATAATATTTAATATGCATTATGTAGTTTTATTTTAACTTTACTGTGCTATGTACAGACAAGAGCACGTCAACCTACCACAAAACGTCAAATTTTCTCAATTGACATTGATCTCTACTTGTTGGACTTAAAGTTGAAAATCAATTCAATGACCTTTAACTTTTTGGGTAAGTTGAAGAGTTCAGAATCGGGTATTAGGGCGTTTCGGACCACGAGTGTTTCGGACCGCGGTATAAATCGCCCAAGAGCTCTTTTTGAATGGGTCGATTCGAACCAAGGGAAAAAAGAACCAGTGCTGATTTTGTTTCAAATTTAAGGATTTCAATGATATTAGTGTATGATATGTGAAAATAACCGCTATTTAATAGGTAATACTTTTTTATCTAGACAAAACACTCTTTGCTTATTATAATTCACAAAATTACAAAAAATACCATAAAAACAAAACGCTTTTTTATTTTTGTATAAGGCCTCTCGTTGTAACACAAAAAAACTAGCCTGACACATTACCCAACAATTATTTGAGAATTAGATTATTTATCTTTTTCTAAAAACACACTGTGTTCTAAATAAAAAACGCGTTTGCATGATATATTATTTTCTAAATTTATTTTCAAAATGACTAGACTTATGCAAAAGTTTCTTTGTAATTTAGATGAAAAGAAAAATCACTGCAGCATTTAAGTAACATATATGTACCTACATTTGGATTTTATTCGTTGTGTTAAATATACATTTATATATATATTTATATGCGAATAATGGTTTCACCGAATAACCGAATACCGAATACTATTCGGTTTAACCTTTATCGAACCGGATATTCGGCCGAATTATTCGGTTTACCATAATTTCATTGCTATGCCGCGTAAACAAGTTCTTACATGTCGCTACGGGCAATATGACGAGCGGACCGTATGTCATTGGCTGATTTAAGATTTTAAAATTAAAATAAATGTTGACTACAATTTATTTATACATACCTAGTTTAAGAAATATTTTCATTTTTGGTTTAAAATAAATGTTGACTTGAAGTTAATTGATGTATTTTATTAGCTTTATTCAACATATTTTTCATAGCACTTCTTTGAATTATAACAGAAGAAGTTGTGTCTGTTAGTTTTATATCGGGTCATGTAGCCAAGAAAATAGCCGAATATATTCGGCACCAAAACCGAATAATTCGGCCGAATACAAATAGTGGAAAAGATGCCAAATACTCCGAATACCGAATACTAAACGAATATTCGGCGCATCTCTAAAAATTACACTAAAAATTATCTACCAATCAGAAGCACGGGTCTGGTATGCAGGTTTCTAACAAAGGGTTAATTTTATCTGTGCTTCTTGGAATTTTTGTGTGCGTATATTATTTCCAAGATTTTGCATCTATTTAACATAGAAATTTTACAAACTATCTGTTTACTTCGTAAAATATTCAATAATAACTTTACGAATATGTATAACGAAAGAAACCGTCAATCTTAAGACATTTTTAACTAATTTGTTTTGTTTAGTTGTTTTGTGCCTGGTTGTACTTTAAAACAATTTCTTCTTTTATTTTGTTCACTGATGCCGGTCCGAATAGACTCCATTACAAAAAGTTATTGGGCGATTCACACCGCGGTCCGAAACGACCCATTCAAAAAGAGCTCTTGGGCGATTCATACCGCGGTCCGAAACACTCGTGGCCTGAAACGCCCCAATACCCATAGAATCAAGCATGCATTTCATAATTATGATAATTGAACGCTTAGAATAATAACGCTTATTCTAAGATTGAACATATCAACCGACAAAAAAAACAGAAGGTTCGTTGATTACAACGTGTATTTTTTTATGTACTTATGCAAAACTTTTTACCAGAGAAGTAGATAATTATTTGGGTATACTGGGTAATCTACTCCAGAAACAGAAGTTTCGTGTAATAGACGTGAACCGTCCACGAAAAAGCGTATCAATTTTGTATGACGTCCGACGTTAGGCAGTCGCCATTTTTTCTAGTCTATGTCAATTGCTAGATCCGTCTAGTCTGGAGTCAAATCTAAAATTATCCTAGTGCTGATACAACCGACCGATTTAGACTCAAATACTAAAGAAGACAAGCCGACTGTTCAGTGAAAGTTATTTTCAAACGGCAGAATGTTTATACCTGAGTCAAAGCAATGCAATTTTTCAAGATGTTTTTATAAAGACAGACTATTTATAATGTAATCATTGATATAAAATAAAAAAAAAGATACCAATTAGTGACTGAATAACGAACGTCTTCACCAATTGAGCGCCCGCTAGAACATTTGAGTGCTCTTTCGTATTTAGTTAGACCATCATCTTAAAAGTACGGTTGAATTTTTATTAAGCAGGTATAATAACCAGATACAATTCAATCGACAATGTTTAAAAATTAAAAAAATAAATGTGGACAACATTACATTACGTTGTTCTGATCCCAATTTGAATAACTATTCAAAGCATTCGTATTTTGGAAACCAGAAACAACGAAGGTACCACAAACACCCAGACCCGAGAAAATGTAGAAAAACACTTTTTTTCTACATTGACCCATCCGGGAATCGAACCCTCGGAGCAGACGACACCTTGAAAACCGGTGTGTACGCCACTCCGCCACGGAGGTCGTCGAAATATGTTTTATAGTGTATTTCAAACCGAGAAAAATAAGATTAACAGTCTCCAACAATTAAAAGAAAATAACTGATTAGTGCTAAACAAGATTCTCACAATTATCAAGCGCCGCGCGCCGACTCAAAATTGGCGACTATAGTACATAAAATTTAGCTTGATTAGAATGACACCTGTCAAACTGAGGTTACTAGTGATGGGACTGACTCGACTGATCAAACGAAAAAAAACAGATAAAGCATATAAAATAAAATGAAAATCAGATATATTAAGATTTAACAGTAAGTCAGTGTCGTGATCATCATAAGAATAATTGTAACAATCATGAAAATCAATTAGAATTTTTTTAACGCAAGAATCTAATAAATTTAAAAAGTTTTTCGTCAACTATTAATAATTGCAATTTCATGTTCTAACCATCAACAGATGCTCATTAAATAATTTGTAACATTTATGTTACATTACTTCGATTTTGAAATACTGTTAGTCTGTCGATTTCGATTTGACGATTTTACCTCATCACTAGCGATTATGAAAAATTACGTAACCTTGTAAAGGCGTCTTTTCAAGTTATGTGTAATTTTTGTGACTGTATTATTTTAATGATTTTAACTTTAAATATCTATTTTATATAATTAAATTGATTAATATGTACAGCAATGTATAAAAAAAAATCTTAACATGCCAGTTACCAATATTTTTTCGTGTGCAAATGTGTTTCACTTGTGTGACGCTGGTACAAAGTTACGTCGTCTCTTTCAACTGTCAATCTAGTCAAGCTATATTTTAAGGACTATAGTAGAGCTAAACGCGAGTTTTATAATGATTAAGATAATGATCATAAATATATGTCAGACTTCAAAAAACCAGGCCAAAAAATATATGTTAGTCTTCAGGGTATACTTCAGTATCGTGTTTTGAGAACAGTCTCAAAACACGATACAACTAATTTGACTCGATAGAAAAAAAAACGAATATATCCCTAAAAATTGTATAACCTGATGGTTATAAGATTTGTTTTAACTAAGTATATAAATATTCTAAATCATGGCAGCCATGCTGAAGTGATGCGCGTACATCAATTCGGTATTTTTTTCCATATACGTACTTCTTTTTTCACTGAATTTTATTTTCCTATATTATTGCTTTTTCATGTTCTCACATGAATGAATAACTAATACTAGCTAGTTTTCAAATTGAATTACTTTAAGGAATTAGGCAAATATTATCAAACCTTTTATTTATCTGAGCACCTTTTTTTTCGCAATATACCTCTATCAGTTCCTAGTTTTTTTTTTTTTTAAAGACATGCCTCACTGGGCCACACAAAGCCATCTAGTCCCAAATTAAGCTACTATTAAGTACCCTGTCGTATGGGGTACTAGACAACCGATAAACTTACTTATATACTTTTTTTTTTGTAAATACATACTTATAATACATAGAAAACACCCAGACCAGTACAAACAGACATGTTCATGCACACAAATATTTGTACTGAGCGGGGATCGAACCCGCGACCCATGGGTCAGAAGCAGCGTTAACTACCGCTGATCCAAATGGTCGTCAGTTGTGAGTCGGCATGACCGTCTGAAGCGATGCCCACGCCCATCCCACGCTATACATTTTATTATGACTGATGCACACTACAAACAAACACGTCCATGTTGTAGCTCAAAAATGACCCGCTTTAAACATGTTATCAGAATTTCCGGAATTTTCGATACGTCAAGATTTAAATGGTCAGTCGAATCGCAACAGCTTAGATAGATAGAATATTGTTTATTGCACACCAAACAAGGTAATTACAATCAAATGCTTATAAAAAGATGTACAATATAGGCGGCCTTATCGCTAAGAGCGATTTCTTCCAGACAACCTTTGGGTTAGGATACAATATAAAAGTAAGGGGAAGGTGGAGCAGATAACTAAGTATTGTAAAGACAAAATTTACTTACAAACACCGAACAATAAATAAATACACAATGTTTGATAAACACATATACATACATTTGATTACATAAACCTTTACAAAAACATACATATATAATAAAATAAATAAATACATACAAACTATAAATATATAAATCTATAAAAAAAATACTTGGTATTTGAAAGAATTAAGTGTGACAATGATTAGTAATTAATTTACTTAGAAACTAATGACTAAATTAAAGGGAAAGGAAATGTGCTTTAAGGCGATTTTTAAAAATCGCTATTGATTCCGATTGCCTGACAGTCAGAGGTAGGGAGTTCAACAGGCGAATGGACTGAACAGTAAATTATTGTGAATAGTAGCTAGAGGAAATTTGAGTAGAAGTTTTTTGGAAGACCGCATTTCACAATCCTGTGCAGGTTGCAGAAATTTAAAACGTTCCTTTAAATACGGAGGTGATTTAGGACTAAATAATATTGTAAATAAAACAGAAAGAATGTGCATGTCCCGCCTAAGTCGTATAAGGAGCCACTTGAGTTGAACCCGGTATTCAGTAATATGGTCATACTTCCTCAGACCAAAAACTATTCGAATGCAGAAGTTTTGAAGGCGCTCGAGCTTGTTAAGAAGACTTTCGTTTAGGTCTAAGTAAGAACAATCTGCATAGTCTAAGATAGGAAACAGTAAAGCCTGGACAAGAGCAATTTTAGTGGGCACTGGTGAGAAATTTCGAATTTTGCTGAGTGACGCAGCTGATGCAAATATTTTTCGGCTTACTTCCGCAGTTTGTGTGATCCAAGTCAAAGTGCTATCAATATGAATGCCAAGGTTCTTAACAGTTTTGCTAAAAGGAATTGGGACGCCGTCAAAAATGATAGGTTGTAAGGCCGACCAGTCAATTCTAGCAACCTGCCTAGCACCTCCAACAACAATTACCTGAGTTTTAGTAGGGTTCACCTGAAGGCCAAAGGATTTGCTCCAATCTAGTATACTACGAAGGTCATTGTTAACTACCTCTACAACTCCGGAGATCGTCTGCACATAAGTGATAAGAACATTTTAAAATTTGAGTAATCGAATTGATGAAAATTGTAAAGAGGAGAGGAGACAGTACGCCACCTTGAGGGACGCCGGCACTGATGTCACACCATGAAGAGAAAGAATCCTCTGAACGAATGCGCTGCCGGCGCCCATGCAAGTAACTGTGAAATCAGTCAAGCACCGTTGGAGATATGTTAAGAGAACGAAGCAACTCGAGCAGAATATCGAAGACAACCGTGTTAAAAGCGTTACTAAAATCAGGTAGCGCCAACACGGTGAGTTCCTGATTATCCATGCCAAGGCGAATATCATCCGTTATTTTTATTAAGGCAGTAGTAGTGCTGTGGCCAGGACGAAAACCGGATTGGAAAGGATTTAAAAGATTGTTTGTGGTCAGGAAATAAGCTAGCTGCTGATGAACAACGCGCTCCATTACTTTAGAGAGGAAAGGAAGGATAGATATTGGCCGAAAATGAGAGTACGAAAGATCGCGTGCGTACGCGACCGGCGCGATTTGTATGAAACTCTATAGTAGCTTTCACTGTGCTGCGTGCTGGCCTGGAGACCAATTCTATTAACGTAAATTATCAAAACGTAAATGCAACAATTGACGAAACGCAACTAAACGTCATCTTTTCGTATTCTATTAGCAATATCAGTAGCGTTTCAGCTCACCTTATCGATCGATCGAAACTAAGTTGAAAAAATATACAATAGAATACCTCACAACATAAAAACAGAAACAAATTTGATATCATTTACAAAAACAATTAAATTATTTCTAGTTTCTAACTGTTTTTACACCCTTGAAGAGTTTTATACACAAAATAAAGAATACCAAATCAAAAATAAAATAAAAATATAGTTTATGGTCAACTAGCGTGTAACTATAATAAATAAGTTCACTGTATATATTAAAAATTATAATATTAAGTTATCTTTACTTTTTATCCTTTAAGATTGCAACACCTGATTAAGGTAATTAAGTAGTTAAGCTCCATTGTCTAGTTTCTAAGATCTCTGTAAGATATACACTTAATACGCAATAAATATATTTGAATTTGAATTTGAATTTGAACGATTTCCTAAATTCATATTCCACTAGTGATTTGACGTTCCTGTCAGTCGATGCCGGCGCAGCCGAAGACCAACGTTTCTACTGTCAAAATAACCGGTCGAGCATAAGCTGCTAAAAGGCTACTTTTGCTGGATCGAAAGCTAGCGGTTCAGCTTACGTTTAAATTTCGTTTAGTAAAAATGGTTAGTAGAATACAGTCTTGTGTGACAACCGAAGTTGAAATTTAGTTGCGTTACGTCAATTGTTGCGTTTACGTTTTGATAATTTACGATAGTAGAATATTGGTCTCCTGTTGCGTTTTTGAACCGTTTTCGACCGGTAGCACTGCACGCGACCCGACACGCTGCAGAATGAAAGGAGCCTTAGTCTTGAATCAAGGAAATAATCTACAAGTAGCCTTATTAATTATAATTAATTAATATAATTAACCTCAGTACAATTATAGTTTATTTACTTTTAGAAGCAAATAATTATAATCTTTGCATAGTTTCACTCTCATCCATCGTGGTCTCTAAAATGGAAATACAATCCTGTTGTGAATTTGCGCGGTTTTTATTTAAAGTAAAGAACATATGAAATTAAAATGTTAACGTCAGTATTTCATATGTTTTCTTACAATAATATCATCTAGCAACTATCCACAATATAGCTTAGGTTATGAAATGTAACAATGTATTTGAATGCTAAGCGGCATTTGCATGAGAAAACACATGAAAATATGATAGTTGTTGACAGTATAATGGCGTCGGCCGACATACAAGCAAAACTATAAAGCTAGAACATTTTCATTTTAAATCTTCGCTACTACTAGCATTTACCGAATGTAACTCACTATTTTAATAACTTATTACGTGTAATAATCGCATTTAGGGTTTCACATTATATTTTGTGTCAGTGTAGTGTGGTGTGGTCACGGCTAAAAATTTCTACCCGAACCACAAAACGCTGCCTAAGGTTTTGGGAACGTGGCGTCATACTTATTAAGTAAGTAATATTAAAACCTAGTAATCGCGATTTCAATCCGTTTTATCTTTCATTTCAGTTAGGTAGGTATACATAATATCTTATTTTTTATTGGATGCATGGTAACCGTAAAAACTCTTTAATAATTTTACCTGTTACATTTCTTCGGAAATTGCAAAATGCAGAGTTTAATTCTTAATATAACAACAGAGATGTCATAAGTACTTACACAAAAAGTTCATAGCAGATTTTAGCAACAATGACATCGCTCACTCAAGGCTGTCCATTTTCGTAAGTCACTTGGTCACCTGCCTCTCCGTCCATCATTTCAACTATCAGTTTGGCATGCGATCTTTTAACCGACTAAAAAAAGATGATGATGATGATGACTAAATACAATTAATTTTTTTTTTCGACTGTCTGAAGTGTGACTCGAACCCGACATAGATTACTACTTTTTAAAAATAGTATCAAAATAAATAGTGTAACACCTGTTCGTGGAGAAATTCTTAATCTTAATACCCAAAAAAATATACTTTTACTACTCAGGACACATTAATAGATCATAATTAACCAAAGGAAAACAGAAATGATAAATAAAACAATCGTTTTAACATGCCACAATTTTCGGCTGATTAAATAACACTTTTAAATATAATATGAAAAACTTTTCAATCTAATTTACATTTATTAATGTAGGCCAGTTAGCACGGAGTTTTTCAACAAGGAATTGTTTATAGAGTTTAAAGTTTTAAACATACATATTATGAAAATGTCAGCAAGAAAGCAGCATGTATGACAGTGCATTGTGTTTTTAGTGCCGACTTTTCACCACCTTTGTAATTTACGACTTTTGTTATCAAGATTTCCACTTACAGCGTTCAAACGGTTACGTTTGCAACTTTAGAATGTCTGACAATAAAATGTTATAGTGTTTATGTAAAAGGAAATAAATAAGTGAAGTTCACTTTCATCCATTCAGTTTAAAAAAAAATAATGTTCTCTGCCTTTTAAGCTGTCAGAACAATAATTATCGATTGTTTTAACTTAAGTATATTACCCGCCCGGCATGCGAGGAGATGCGGGTTCGAGTCCCGCCTGAGACACAATTTTTCAAGTTTATATACTGATATTATAATTGCAATTTAATTGCTAAAATATCAAATTAAGTATATTATCTTAAAAATAAAACAGTACCGTCTTATTATTTTTTAGAACTTACGAGAACATTAAAATTTGAAATATTGATAAATTTACAAATTCTACTCGAGTTTATTAGGGTTTTTATAGTACCTATGTTGGTTTATTCCGACGTTTCGTAAATTTTACAGAGTTTGTGGTCACGGATATACAAGTCCCCACGACAAATGCAGGCATCAGAATCTCATCTTAAATATTTGCTTTACAAAGAAAACATCAAAATTTGTTTTTTTTTTTCAAGGATAATTTGGCGTCAGAGTTTTCCATGTCGACTTTGAAAGGTTTCTGACGTAACTTTATTTTACGTCTTCCACCTTGCGATAGATCAAAGACCAGCGCGTGCCTTTCGACCCTTCCAGACCCGAACCATATAGTATAATAACCAAACCATATATAAAAATAAAGTTGTGTAGAACCCTTGCGTAGTAGGTGGGCAACCATACCAGTCATAAAAAAAATATCCATATTTCTCATGCTTTAGATACAGATAAGGTAATACTAATGATTTACTAAGGCTTTAATACAAAAAGTAACGGCCTATAATCATCCCACTACTGCAGGGAAAAGGCCTCTATCATTGAATTCAAATTACTACAACTACGCCCCGGTGAAAAGCAGCCAGGCACATGATGATTGTGTCGGCCGAAATAAAAGGCGGGACCACGCACCCGCCTCCGACGGGTGCAGTGTGGAGAACTACTGTGTTGTGCAGTAATTGAAGTGCTTAAGGCGGTGTTGGCTGTACATACGCGGTGATCGGATCGTCGGGGTCGTTCATGACGTGCCTGGGCCGACGGCGTCGGAAGGCGACATCCCTCTGGGGGGTGTACGTGGCGGCTTCCGCTATGAGCGAGTTGGGGTGATTCACTGCCTTATCGAAAAAGCGTTGAGAGGCTTCTTTCATATAGAGGGCAATGGATTGGATTTCGAGGTCTCGGTGGATATTATTTTTGCGTACGAACCACGGGATACCCGCGGCCCGATGCAAAAAGAGATTTTGAAGTGTTTGAAACTTCTTAAGGAGGGTCGGGGCGGCGTGAGCAAACACCGGACTGGCGTATGTCATCACGGGGCGGATGCATTTTTTGTAAATTGTCAACTTATTTCTAAGCGACATTTTACTCTTGCGGCCGACTAGGTGGTATAGTCGGTGCGTGTAGAACTTCGCTCGGTTACAGACGCGATTGATGTGCGATGCGAACGATAGTCGTCGGTCTTAGATGACACCTAAATATTTGACCTGCTTGACCCATGGGATCCGCTGGTCGAATAGGGTGAAATGAGTGGGAACATTAGGGCAGGACGGATTAGGGGAGGGCGCTACGGGGATGTTTCGCCCGAAGTACATCGCTGCACTTTTGTCGGGATTGACTTCGATACGCCATTTTCTAAACCATTCACCCAATTTGGTGACCGCACGCTGTAGCGTTTTGTAAATGGCGGTATCGTCAGCGAAAAGGGCTAGCTCCGTGTCAGGAGTCTTGGGGATGTCGTTTACGAAAACGGAGAAGAGTAGGGGTGATAGCACAGAGCCCTGTGGGACTCCGGCTCTGATGGGTCGAGGGGAGGAGAGAGTGCCGTCGACTCGGTAACGAAAAGTGCGATTCGACAAAAAGTCCCGTAAGATGAGCACGAGACTGTCCGGCACTTTGAGTTCGTACAGCTTGTAAATCAAGCCGTTGTGCCAGACTTTGTCGAACGCTTTCGTCACGTCGAAGAACAACGCTCCCGTTCCCAAGGAGCGGGGTCTATTGAGACCGTCCAGAATGTGTTCCGTGAGGCGGTGCACCTGATGGACGCAGGAGTGGGAGGCTCTGAAGCCGAATTGCTCGTTGATTAAGAGATTGTTAGAGAAGAGGTAATCTCTTAATCGGGAAACTAATACGCGTTCGTATATCTTGCCCATAGTCTTTAGGAGACTGATGGGCCTATCAACCGATAAACTTACTTATATACCTTTTTTTTTGTAAATACATACTTATAATACATAGAAAACACCCAAACCAGTACAAACAGACTCATGCACACCAATATTTGTACTGTGCGGGGATCGAACCCGCGACCCATGGCTCAGAAGCAGCGTTTACTACCGCTGATCCAAATGGTCGTCAGAATTAAGCAGTATGTTTGCTCCGCCAAGGTTCAACGATACTTCTCTGGTTCCGCACAAAAAAATCGTAACTGACCGCTTTTTATTCTTCTGACGTGTTGGCAGAGTTCCAATATAATTTATTTTACTGTTATGTCTTTCAAAATATCGCACTGCAACGCTTGCAAGACGTCAAGGCTAATTTTATATTATTTACGAGAATAGCTAATAGCTACTTATAGAAAACTAGAACTAATAACTGTTACGCATATAAAATAATTATTATTATCGCAACACACCAATTATTGTGGTCTCAAAAGAATAATAATAAATAAATATAAATATTTGCCACACTGGGCCACACAGAGCCATCTAGTCCCAAATTAAGGTACTATTAAGTACCCTGTCGTATGGGGTACTAGACAACCGATAAACTTACTTATATACTTTTTTTTTTGTAAATACATACTTATAATACATAGAAAACACCCAGACCAGTACAAACAGACATGTTCATGCACACAAATATTTGTACTGTGCGGGGATCGAACCCGCGACCCATGGCTCAGAAGCAGCGTTAACTACCGCTGATCCAAATGGTCGTCAAAGAATAAACTTCTTCTTGCTTAGACGCTGCGCTGTTATGGCTAAGTAGTCCAGTAGAGGCACGATTTCTGAGGTTTTAAAACCTGATCTGAATCTGAAGTATTAATTACATTCGGATTAGGAGTTTTTACAAATATTTTACCTCAATCATTGCACTTTCTCAGTCACATAGTTTAAAAATGTCAATGTCAAATATAGTTAACATAAAGAAATTTAACTACTCGTAAGGCCATAAAGTTTGCTTAGATTACTATGACGTCATAACATTAATATTGGTTGTAACACGATATCGATTGTTGTCGATAAATATTTGTTTCTCAAGTGTAGTATTTCACTTGAGAAACCAATATAAATTATCGTTTTCTAGAAACTATTAGTTTATTGCGTCAAATTTTGGCTTAGGACAAAAACACATCAAAATTGTTCATAAGTTTATAGGTAACATAGAAAGAGGCTGTCTTGCGTCATTTGTATGCAAGCCGATGTCGCCGCTTACACCCCACTACTACTTGTGTACATAATAAGCACAACACATAAACGAGTTTAAAGAACGCCAATCAAGCGAATTCTTTTGACGTCGCGCGACCAATAGGGTAGCGAGACTTCAAAGAAAACCAATCACAGCGCTTACTTACATTCATGTTTGGGCAGAAGTATGAGTGCTTACTGCTTGCTCATAACCTCTGTCGCGCGCCTGCCTTGCCTAAATCGTCAAAACTAGATACACAATCAGCGTCAAAAAAGGGTCCAGCTAAAAGTGCAAACATTTTACATAAGGTTGCAATTTTAGTACGACCTATGTCAATCGAATTAGTTACAACACGACATTTTTAACCATAATATTTCGTGTCGCTATTATTTGGCCGATTTATAAAGTTGACACTGACATAAAATCAATGTCAATCATTTTTTTTGTATTCCCACCGTGTATCCAGTTCTTATTAAATATCGATGATTGTACCATATAATATCTATAGTATTAGCAGATAACATTATTCTATACAGTTACTTTGATTCCTCTTTTTTCTTAGATTGCTAAAATAAATTAATATTTTGATTATTATATGTACCTACTTACTTACATACTAGCCGTGTGGTACGGTACACGACTTAATCCTATTCCATGGGAACCGGACTTCTTTCCGGCTATGTGTGATACCAGCCATATAAGAATTGAATGATATTGGCTCAGAATAATTTTATGCAGATTTGAGAAGAATTCGATAAATCATATTTAATTTTAAACAGAATTTAGTGATGTAAGTAAATTCTGTACCTACTTATATTTCAGGCATTTTTTGGGCGTTTCCCTGTATTCATTTTGCCGGTTTGACGTGATTGAGTAACAAACATCTAAGTTTTTACATTGGTTGCTGTAGACTTAATTTTTTAAACCAACTAGCCTTCATGTGTTGAGGCACAACTATCTTACTTTGACTGATACCACAATAGACAGATAGGCATAGCAGTCAATCTACATACATTAGCAGCATCTCGGACCAGTTGGGTGGGTAGGACCGCGAGTGCGTATAACGTTAAGCCCGCTCCGCGACGGTCAGTATTGTTCGAGTCGTTCGAGTGTTCAGACCTGCACCGTCGTTGTGAAATTGGTGAAAAAAAATGAGCGTAACATGGACAAATGAGCTGGAGTTACAGTTTTTAGAATATTACAAAGCGGAACCCATTTTGTGGGATCCTAACCAAAAGGACCACAAAAACAAATTAAAAACTCACGACGCATGGATAAAGTTAGGGACGCAGCAACAGCTACTTCAACGTCCATTTCATTTAACGTTGCGAACATAACTGTGAAAATACCGCGAACCATTGCGAGTGTAGAGTCGTTGCTAAATTCGCGGCAAGTTCGCTCCGCGAAATCGCGCTGTGATCCGCGAACTAAGTGTAGAGCGCCCATAACAATCAGAATATTTTATTTTTTATTGGTTTATGTTTCCATTATACTCGTATCTGTTTAATTGTAAGCAATGAATCAAACGCCTAGATACGAGTGTCACTACTGTAATAGTATTTTGCGCATTAGTCAAAGTTGACGACCCTAGCGAGATAGCCGTGTGTAGGTTTATGAGAAATGAACCTATCTGTCTTTTGTGCTGATACGTGACTCGGAAGTAGGGCGGACTTCCACTCAGGTCAGTTATCACATAGCGTGCGCCGCTATTTCTGGAAGATGGGGTTACGGCCCCCTTTGCGAACGGATTCCGAAACATAAACAAGATTCATTCGATACCGCCGAAATAAATCTTACTGTGGTACTTAGTAATACGTATATCCACGTGATTATACTTCAGGGATGGTCTGGTGACAGAGTTTTCCAAGTCTTACAGGCCGCTAGACGTCACTTATTTTTGAGCGACTTCCATCTTGGGACAGAATCCGGGCCAACGGGTTTTCCGGACATTTTCCGGGGCACACTACGCATGATAATATTAAAAGGTCTAATAAGCCTAGCACTGTTCTCCGAATTGTGTTAACGTGTCTTCCGAAGCAAGACTATACCATCCCGCCCCTTCCAGACCTAAGCTAATGGAGTAAGGACATGGAACCAAAAGACCGGCACACGGCATAAATCGAGTCATCAATGAGAATTTTTTTCATTTGAACCACAGATGTAATATAAAAACAAATAAGTTAACAATCTGCGAAGGAAAACGTCCTTACCAAATTACTTAGGGCCCTAAATCGAATTCATAATATTATTTCTAACTAATAAATTACTGTTCGGTCGTTACGGATTATCATCGTTACCAGCACATTGTGGTGGTGGTGGGATCTCCTAGTGGTCCACCCTGGGCAACGGCATCTTTGGTTCTTCTAACTAATGATGACGGCTAACAGATCCCTCTTCGGTGGTAGGCTTCGTAAGTGTGGTTTTATAGTCACGCTTACGCCCGCGCGGTTGATCAGCGTCGCGGGCCACGCACGAGCTAAGCGTCTCTTGGATCATTATATAGTTAGGCGCGGAAGGCCCGCGCGCGTCTTACGTGTTCATGTACCGTCTTACGGGCCGCGCTTTCTAACCGTGCTGGCGTACGCGTGACTATAAAACTACCCTAAGGCCTGAAATTGCGTTGAACGGGCGTCCGCGAGACGGGCGCACGTCGCGGTGGCACGCGCGTGGACACGCTTACAGGCTCCGTAAACACGCGGCCGTCCCCGTCGTGGATCCCGTCGCAGAGACCCGCCCGACGCAGTGATTCCAGTTTAATTTGAACAGTGTGCCTGTACAGTCTCGTTGATAGAGAACTTAATATATTATTACCTAGCAAAACGACGAATAGCACAAAAAAACGACAACCCGTAAGCCCTTTTATTGAATCTAGGTTGCTATGTGAATTTGTTGCAATCAATCAATCAATCAACAGCCATTGTCCGTCCACTGCTGGACGTAGGCCTCCTTCACAATTGTCTATCCTGGGCTTTCCCTATCCAACCGCTGCCAACAGTTCTCCTAAGGTCATCAGACCATCGAGTCGCAGGCGTCCTACACTACGCTTGCCTAAAAACGTGTAAACGTGGTCTCCACTCCAGAATTCGTCTGCTCTAACGGTTGGCGGTTCTACGGCAGACGTGACCAGCCCACTGCCACCTCAGCTTGCTTATCCTTCGGGCTATGTCGATAACTTTCGTCCTCTGACGAATATGCTCGTTTCGTATTCTGTCTCTTAAAGAGATACCGAGCATAGCCCTATTCATAACTCGCTTAGTGACTTTGAACTTGTGAACTAGTCTTCTGGTAAGTGTCCACGTTTCCGCAGCGTAGGTCATAAGTGGTAGGATGCACTGATGGTGGACCTTAGTTTTTAGTCATTGTGGGAGGGATGACGTAATATGTCGTAAAGTTTAGAAAATTAAGGGATAATGAAAACTAATTTTACAAGTAAATATTTTAAAGTATCGATCATATAGCGCCATTAACTGTAGTACTGTACTAGCCCGCGCGTGCTCTCGGCGGCCGGGCCAGCGCGTCCCTCTGCGACGAGAAGCGTCGCTGGCAGACGGGCTCCGTTGCCCGCCTCCCCGCAACGGTCTCCCGCGCCTCACCCGCGCGGGTCTCCGCAACGGGCCACTTTTGTATGAACCCGCGCGGGTCTCCGCTTAACACAGTTTCAGGCCTAAGAGGCTGCCGAGATGTTACCACCCTCCTGCCGGAGTCCATTGCCAAACAGTTTTTCTGTGTCCCGCTGGTGTGTGGGAGAACCATTACCTCTGGGTAAGCTCGCTCGATCTTAGGCTTCTTCTTAAACGTAGTGTTAAGTATGTAGTCAAGAGCAATCCCATTGTTTATAAAAATTAAAAAAGAAACATGATAGACATAATATACTATTCAAAATGGCGGATTTTGCTATAATCGCTACGCTTGGTGATCGTACGAGATAATATTTGAAACTGTTGGTTAGACTGATACGTGGGTAAAGAAAGACAGTAACTTCCTGTTAAATTATTTCGTTCAAAATACGCTATTGACTGTACTAACACGGGTATTTGTATATCTTTTGGCAGTGGAGTGTATCGAATGGATCTCGTCCGTACAGTATCCAGATGCCCGTTACTTTTATTATTACGTACTAATCGCTTCGTAAGTGCTCGCAAGGATATTGGTTTACTTGCGGGCAAGATCTGTTTGTAGTATTTGACCCTTCTAATAAAATAGTGGGGTAAAATCTATAGGTAGAGTCCCAAAATGGATAGAAATTGTATGTTCGTAACGAATAAACCTATAAAAATCTTGACCGATTTAGATGAAATGATATGTGAAGATAGAGTAGGTTTTGAAAAAGGGTATACTTAGTATAGTTTTATCCCGGAATTCACCCTTTAAGGCCAAGAAAATATATGAGGGAAATCAATATATTAAAGATATAAAATACCGGTTTAATAATAGAGGTATGAGGTTTTTTTTCGTAGCTTCCGAAAGCTTAAAATCATACTAGATTTTACGCCTTCGGAACTTAAAAAGAACCTTAACTAAAAAAATTTACGTAAGTAACTGCTATAAAATCTGATAGGGGCCTTGACTAACACTAATCATTTTCTTGTTGCAGCGATGCACACGGTGGCCTGACACCGGGTTGACGAGCCTCAATCCGCGAGATGTCGCAGCCGCCACCTGGGCGCGGGCGCGCGCGGCCCCCCGGCCCGCCTTCCCCCCTACACTACCGACCCCCCTCACCCTGGGCCCCGAGCCCCCCACCCCTCATCTCCGGCCCTAGGCACTCCACAGCCATTGTCTCCCCGCCTCCAGTCCATCCCTCCCCGAAACCCTTTAGGCCTCTCCACTCCCCAGCGTTTCGCCCCCACTCGCCATCACCCAGCTCCCATTTCTCCATATCCCCATATCCCATGTCACCCACTATCGGTCAGAGTCCGGAATACTACTACTCGTCTCCGTACGAACCGGTCCGCGAGTACGACTATGCGGGCGTGCCTCTAGAGCCTCCTCCGCCACCGCGGCCTATGATCTACGAGGAGGAGGAGGAAAGGGGACCCTCAACCGCAGAGATCATCGCCAACCAGTCGCAAGAGGGCTACGTTGATGAGAAACTTGCAGAGTATCAATTGACGATTCAGTTATTACAAGGTATGTTGTTTTGGAATTCCAAACCTAAACACGCCTAAACTACAGATTTTGATGAAATTTGGTTCAAGGATGGATTAGATCTTGTAAAGAACAAAGGCTATTCTTTAGCTCAATGTATAGGTTTCCGCCTACGCGATATACAGATCCGCGGGCAATAAGCTAGCAAACATCTATAATATGTTTATACCACTACATAGGTACTGTAACTGACGCCTCGCGAATTATCGGCTGGCGAGCGACCAGCGCCGGCGCATAAACTTAACGACTTACGCACACGACATTATTATCTGTAGCTCGGCCCTTATGGCAATATAATATGTCAAGACTATGTTGCGCAAAAAGGTTAAATTAATAGGGCCTTTACATTTTTACTACACTTTTACTGTAGTTGAAGTAGTTGTAATTTTAGTGTACAACGATTTATTTGCGACTATCAAAATTAATTGTTTCCTTATAACAACACTACAATTAATAAAACAGGTTCGACAGAATAAAGAACCTCCTCCTTTTTTTTGGATTTGGTTAATAGTTATTTGTTATACAATAGTGCAAAGTTCTTTTTTAACTGCGTGCTCAACTTTGATGACCGAGCAAGCAAAGGATTCTAAAATTCTAGGATTCTAGAATCCTGAGCGTTAGCGAGGGAATTAAAAGAGCACAAGGTGAAAAATCTTTGCAATCGAGTGCAACACGTAACTTTTCATCCCCCCTTAGCGAGGAAATGACTAAATGCAAAATAAAACATTTACAATCACAAGATACTTTTATTTTAGTTTAGGTACATATTTACTACAACATTATGATAAGTATTAAAATAAACTTCTTCGTCGCTGGAATCACTCATTTTCGTTTTTTTTTACTTGTTTTCAAGTTTCTTATTTATAACAATACGAATTCAAAACAAAATGGCGAGCGCAAAGCAAATTGAAAACAAAAGTACACTAAGGAGGTTAAGAGTCTGAGTTTTCAACAAATTAAAAAAAAGTCGTATGTACTTTTATCTCCATGGTGCCGTATTTACGAGTATACGGCACCATGTAGATGAAAGTAAATAGGTTTAATGATGCTTTGAAATCACATACCTAGTGCACGCGATGTTCTAAATTCAAATTTACTTTATCTTCTAGCGAATAAAAACCGCTTTTGCACTCAGATATCGAAGAGCAAAAATTTTTAATTTTTATTATTACTATGTAATTTTACATACATAATTGATTTTGAAAGACAGACATTTAGGCAAGCTTGGTGATTATGCCTGTATCAATCATTGCTATGGTAACTTGAATTCAATGATGGAGACCTTTGCCCTGCAGTGATGAGATGATTTTAGGCCAGTACTTTTACTAGATAGTAGGTACCTACTACCTATTATAGTTGGATTTTAAAGTGCTTAAAAAAAACGCAACATTTAAGCATTATTTTATTTCTAACTCATCACTAAAATAGAAACAATTCGTTCATCGTTTAATTAATGATCATGGGTAGCAATGTTACTCTAGAGACTATATTGCGATTGTTTGTTTATGTTCAACCCACACGTGAGAATTTCTTTCGCTCCAGAAATACGGCTGACATCAGTCAGCTTTGTACGAATTTTGCTCGAGCAAACTCGTAGAACTATAAACTTAAATTTGTATGGCACCAATGTTGAGTGCATAGTACTGTATTGTTTTCTTGACATTAAATAAAAAACATTCTTGGAAATTACCAGCTGTTTGGGACTCCGTCACACTATCAATGAAGTCCACAAACCATGGCAACACTGCAAAGACTTACAAGCGTCATTTAGTCATAATAATTATTGGCGAGTACTTGGAGATTAATATCATTAAAATGATCGGCTTAAACTTGTTGTGACAAATTAAAAATACTTTTCAGTTTTTTTATTTGGCCTGTCATTAGCAAAAATCACTATCATTTGGGACAAAAATTAAAATTTTTATATTGTTTTAATTGCTTGGGTTTGTGATCACTGATCACCAACCCGCATTTAGCAAGCGTGGTGATTATGCCTGTACCCATCATTGCTATTGTAGGTAAATTCAATTCAAGGATGCCCTGCAGTGGGATGATTTTAGGCCGTTACTTACTTACTCAAAATTTTTAGTTTTTACATCCTTTAGGATAGAATATTTCTTTCAAATTGAACCAACTTTGAACTACACTCTTATCAAATAAAATTCGGTAGGTATATAGGTAGTCATGATTAGTCCTACTTACATAAAAAAAAAACAATTAAACCTACAACTGAGAACCCCCTCTTTCGTTCGTGGGTTGAATAAAATAAGCGCCGACTATTTAGTTTTTCATCTGTCGTATACTCGTAGTTTTCTACATAATGGGGTGTGTAAGTATGTATGCTGGTGAGGTTGCGAGCGCCAGCTATATGAGGTCGTGTTTACGGGATGGTTAAACAAACTAGAAACAATCATTAATACTCTTATCTACCGACATTTGATTACATGAAAACGTAGCTACTTTGCTGAATCCAGGCCAATTTAGGTAGGTAGAGTATCTAATGCGTTTATTGCTGGGTCAGACTCTTGCATTCCGCTTAAGTTACTAATAAGTACCTATTATTAACGCGAAGGTTTGCAGGTATGGATTTAGGGATTTATTTATGTCAACCTTGGTTTCCAATGATTTAATTTTTTTTTTTATAACCAAAAGTGCCGAAATATCGGAAACTTAGAAGAACAATGTAGAATAGTAGTAACCCCAAAATATTAAACTTTTATGATGGTAGTAGCAATTATAGTTTCAGTAAAGTAACCACCCATTCTCGCTCACTGTTAAGCACGGGTCTCCCTCCTTTTTAAGGAGATGGTAAAGGCCTTAGTACCACCACGCTGGCCAAGTGCGGGTTACGTACGTACGCTGTGGCAACATCACCCCGCCGTTGGACGTTTCTCAAGCCGCCCGAAGGCCTCCAACAGGGCTTAACGACTGTTATCTCATGATAATAGCCGGGACCGACAGCTGCCCTCCGAAGCACGGAAGCGCGTAAGGTATGATGCCACAAACGGTCACCCATCCAATTAGTGACCGCTCCCATCGTTGCTTAACATTCGTGACAGAAACTGATCACGAAGAAGCATCGGGCTATGAGCGCTTCATAATATAGTTTTACAGAGTTGATTGATTATTACGTATGATTTATAATGATATTAAATTTCTGACTTCACTATTATGCATAATATGTTAACATAGGCTAGTTTTTGCTTAATATACCTATTTACCTAGCACTCTGTGGTTGATTGCTCAAAGTTGACCCCATTTCAATTTAAAAAAAGAAAATAACTCCGAAAGTATAAATATAGGGATGAACGCTTTCAAAAAACTGTTTTAAAATCTTTTTCATGTAAATAAATTTTTTCGCCAATATTGTATCAAACATGTAAATAATACCATATTATGCGTGTTAGTTAGTTATGCGTTATGCGTACTCAGTAGAGTTACCACGCATTCAGCTTTAGTAGCTGCGGTGCTATAGTGAACGTTTGATCAATGTTCTTTATGTTTTCTTGCGTAGTTGTAAATTACAGGAAGCCGTTTTGTTAAGGTTTTATACGGCTGTATACTGTCTGATCTCTGGCCATCTGTTTACAAGTCAAAGGTTATTTTCTCGTGGGCTAAGTGATATGCTGGGCAGGTGCCCAAGGCAGAGGTCTGCCTTCATAATCTAATGAAGAAAAGCCAAGACAAAAAAACAAATGAGACATTAAAGACTTATTGACGTTTTGATAAATTTGTAGGACGTAAGTAAATAGCGTTTAGAAATTCTGTTACCTACTTTACTTTAACAATGTATCGTGTAGTACCAACATACCATAGAATAGAAACACAGTGTTGTAAGAAGGGACTAAGGTAATATCTTAAAAAATAAATAAACTGAGGGCTTTTAAGTCTGTTTACGACCTTATTTATGGGCGAAGTAACAGCAAAAACACGAAATATTTTTTGTTAAGGGAAGTCAGCCAGTAGACCAAAGCATTAACAGTGGTGGTCAAGAGGACTGAAGGTAATAGGCCCCAAGAGGCGCTTTTAATAATTTTAAATGATTATGTTTACAAAAATATGTGCGCCAATGCGAGCTCTATCATTTTTATAATTAATGTATTCATTTAAAGCCCCATTCTCATACAATTTAAGTTCATATACCTACAGCGAGTTCAGCAAGCGATTAAGGTAATTAATGAAAAAATCGAACGCAAATTCCCATGTTCGAATTCCCTACCAAGAATGAAAGACATACTAACAAAAATTCAGTTTCTGTATCTTCTCATGATTGATCTTATGCAAACATTGGCGAGCTGTGCAGTCGGGCCGGTTAATTAATGTTTATCTGACTAATTGGCTGCGCTGTGAATCAAACTCTACCAGCCTTGACACTACTATACCCGACTAATGCCTTACTGTTGTTGTAATTAATGATCAGTTTCTAAGAATCAATCTTAAGATTGAAATCATCTATCTGATTTGGCTACCACCAGACACTAATGTCATAACATAACTTCTAAAACTGAACTTTTGCACATACCAAAGTCATCCAGTAGGTATCATGCTGATTTCCTTCAGAACCCGCATGCGTGGAAATTCAATAAAAACGGCTTACACCGCATAAGAAAATCCATCTGACTTAAATCTTTGCTAAAAATGCTATATCAGACAGTCAAATACGGTAAATACCATTTTTATTTTTTAAATCTCACGGGTAAAAAACAGAACTGAAGCAGTACCTATTGTTTAAAGTCAAGCTCATTAGAAAAAAAACTAAGAAGTGCTGCTCTTACAGACAGATCAGAGAAAGAGAGAGAGACAGAGGAATGAATGTTGAGAGCGAACAAATACCCTCAGCTGAAATAGGTAGTCCTGACGGCAAAATACGTCAGCCAGGAAAAAATAATTATGACCCGTTAGTCTAGGTCTTAGCCATGGCTTAGAGGCAGAAAACTAAGGCATCCTGGTCCTAAATTAAGTCCTATAATAAGGTGCGCCAAATAGCTATGCGACAGATAAGGAAGTATCCATTCCACAATTGGTATAAGGCCAGTTGCAGCAGTAGCAGAGCGAAGAATTTGCTATAAAAACCAGTCCCTGTTTCTAAGGCACTTGTCCAACCCCCGACGATAAACGAGAACCGTAGTTTTAGAAACTAGAAACTAATTTGTCAAGCGGCGGGAGGCGAGTGTGTTGTATGATAAACTAGTGAAACAGTCATGCAGTGATCAACTATTAACATCTCTTTGGTTTATTATATGTTTTCTCAACAAGATAATAGCCGATAGTTAGTCGATTCCTCGTCGGCGGTGGGATCACAGTGTGGATCACCGCCTAATTAACAGAGTTAGTAACAATTTGTGGTGCGGGTGTTGTAAGGGCACAGAAAAAGAGTCTTTTCTCCACCAGTAGCCAAACTGCGATCGCCAGCCGACCTGCCAGTAGATTACGGCAAAAAACTATTTTTGGAGAAGTCTGTGTCGTGCGTGCATTGGACTGTTATAGGATGGTGATGGTTCAGAAATATCACAATCAAAACAACAAACCACTACCGACCAAAACCGACTCACCTACTAAAAATGATTTTTTAAATGTAATTTTCACACAAATAGTTTTGCTATCCACATATATTGAATAATGGTATTGTTAGTCGTACCATAAACTTAGGATATACCTTATAGAAGGACAAAGTCTGCGAGGTAGAATAAAACCTCTTATGGAAATCTAGCAAGATAGAAAAAGAAAACTAATCTTTTCATTTTGTGATCTGTCTTAATTGACAGAGTGACACCCAGTGCCAACTGCGTTATAAGCTTCAACATTTTATGGAATTATCTATTACATCGTAGATTATTTAAAGTAAATACTTTTTTTAACAATGGTCACATGTTCTGTGAGTGCCTGTGGTGTCAACCATAAAAATAATCCAGACAATTGCTCAAACGTAGTGATTACTTGCTCAGTGATTGCTCATTTGACAGGTAAATACGTAGAAAGTCATCATCGTAAAAACGCATTATTTTTGTTGAATTGAATCTCTAATCTGTTGTTATGTTGTCAATATAATTATTTCAATCCGCCGAAACCTACCACTGCCTTGGGACAAGTGTAGTCTAAAGTCCCCCTTTAAAAAAAATGTACAAATTAAACCCATTTTGAGTTACGTTAAAAATACCATTATTAATTATTTATTTCATGATTTCGTGACGCACCGGATTTTTTTCCTCCATACCCTGACAATAAAATGGTATTATCTCGCTACTTGTGAAATAACTAATAATAAAACTGTAGTTTTATCGTTATTTGGAATATCCTAAATCCACTCATATCATAATTTGATCAAAAATATTACCTGAAAAAAAAACCTTATTCGTCATATGTACACATCCATTGTTAAAAACCCTCCAGTGAGAGCTAGGACAAATATTTATTGACATTAATTTCTATCTTTTATATAATCATGAATAGTTTTAATAGCCCTTTTTCATCAAAATTAATATAATGTATATACATATTATATTATACATATTATGTATAAATTAAGTTCAGCAATAGACTGTTGTAATTTGAAAATGTGAATGCAATTTCCCATGAACGAACTTTCCACCTTGCATAGACTGGAACCTGGAACAGCAAGATTATCTTTATGTCTGGTTTTGAAATTGTGTCACTAATGTTTTCGTAAATGTATTGAGAAGCAACTGTAAGTAGTTAGCCGTCAAACGTGCCCAGTATGGCTAAGATGCGACACCACGATAAATTTGTCGCACGACATGATAAAATTTGTCTACTTGTGTTATTTTATCATTTTTCCTAACATGGCAACCACCCGCGATAAAAATTCTTCGCTCGACAAACGTTTATCTACACGACAAACGGATGTAGCCATATTACATAATTATATAGTTTTTCGGTGTGGAAACATTGGTTAATATTATAATCATTCGTTCAATTTTACGTCAGACTTGGCTAAAACACTTCTTGCCAGAGACGTCATCTGCGTTGACACATCTTTGGGTGACAGTCACTGTCAGACAGTGACACCTGTCAAACAGCATTCACGGCATATTTTTCGGTTTGAACTTTGATCGAAGTGTGAAAAGTTTTAAAATTTGAAATGGCCTCAAAGATGTGAGTAAAACTTGTAATAAACTGAAATAAATTCTTATCATGGAAAGTACTAATGGTTTTTATGTTCTTTTAGAAAACTTAGAGGCAATAAGGCACAGATCCAGTATCTGTTCCAATACATGGCTGGAAGACCTCCATTATTTGGCTCCTAGTCCTCTTTCAGCCTATCTATCAAATAAAAAGCCATGGGCTTGGATATACGCCACAGAGCCTGGAACTCCATATCCGGAAGGTCAAACGGGTTGCACACGTCGCGGATACGCTTGCGCTGAATTTTACGCGCCTCCCGTTCTTTATAAGTGGTCAAAATGTAATTAAAATATGGCACGGCCATTTTTTATAAAGGGTTTATGCCTTGTCGTGAGCTACAAACGAACACGATAATTTGTCATGCGCAAGTGTCAAAAATCGATTAAAATAGACAAATATAAGAGGCTCATGTTAGAGTTTGTAGACAATTTTATCGTTTATCGTATTTTGACAGTTAGAGATGACATAAATAGTCTGCCATGTTAGCAGCGATAGACAAACGATATAACGCTGTCAAAATGCGATATAAGGCCGCGATAAAATCATGTCGTGGGTCGCATCTTAGCCCTACAGTGCAGCCATAGATTTAATATATTAAATCTATGATTGCAGCGGAGATTGACAGCCGCTGTCTGCCTCGTGCGTGGCGCATGCTGCACGTAGGGCTCTCTATCTCAAATTGTATGTTATGTAATTTTGTACGGCATGCACTAGTTTATCATACAACACTCTCGCCTCCCGCCGCTCGACAATTAGTTTCTAGTTTCTAAAACTACGGTTCTGTGATGATTTAATCAGCATCTTAAAATCCAATGAAGCTATTAACATCACTTGTATTCACATTAAACTAAAACCGTCTTACGATATGACAGACTTCCAAAATAAACAACGGTCTCTACAATATCCAACCGCTACTACAGAATAAATGAATTAGTGATTGGTTGTGATTTTTGTATGGAATTATCTAAGCTTATCCTGCGCGTAGTAACTAACCAACCGATTACCTTATGTTTCATAGTTTATTTTTCCAGGGGTACGGTAGGTACTTTCTAAGCTAGTTTCAGGGATCCCCGACTTTACTTATGAATTAGAATTAGATTATTATGTAATGAATAATGATGTATCAAGCTGAAACTGGCCTACGTTAACATAATAATGCATATAAATAGTATAGTACGGTCAGCAATATGACATCATATTTTTTTTAGGAACATAAATATCATAATCAAATATGTACAATAAATAAATATGTATACTTATCAATCTTATTATACATAGCCCAAACCAGTAAACAGATATTTTATGTTCATGCACACATTACGAGTATTATAAGTATTTGTAGTGTGTGGAGACCGAACCCGCGACTCATGCCTCAAAAGCAGTGTTTACTACCACTGAACTAAACTGGTTATCAAATGGTATAATTTCAAACTAACTCTAGTTTAAAAAAAAAACGGACTAGTGCGGGTCGGATTCGCCCACTAAGGGTTCCGTACATTATGCCTACATTTTATGACCTCGCATACTGTTTCTTAATCTCGATGATTGATTACGTACTATAAAGACATTTGTAAATATTTAATTACAAATTTTATAACGTAACAGAATATCTGGGGTACCCTTGAAGAGGAATACCCTCAGAAACCCTAGGTTCTGCTACGCTACAAAAGAAAATTTGGAAAGAGAGAAGTTAATGGGAACCTACCTCCCTATAATTATTCCCTAAGAGTTAAATAAAATACAAGACAAGATATAAATTAAATATATTAAAATTAAAAGTATGATAAAATATATATACGTAACTTAAATTTACACGTGAAAGTCCAATTAGTGGTTTGATGAATAGAGGTGGCCCGGCGGTCGACCACGCCAGGATCCAACTGCGCAGCGGAGGTGAGGTAGTCCGGCGATCTGCCTGATCAAGCCGAAATGATGGAGATGGCCCGGCGGTCTACGTGACCGCCAGGATCCAACAGCACTAGATGGAGAAGGCCCGGCGGTCTACGTGACCGTACCAGGGTCCAGGAGTAATGAATAAATAGTATCCAAGATAATTCTCCCAATAATAATCTTTAGTTCGCAACAATAGAATAAGAAGAAGTCATCTGAAAGCCGAATGTCAACTGACTGCTGATTGACGTGCTCGCCCGACATGGGCGAGGCACGATCGAACAATTTTGAATTTCAAAATAAGAATATAAAAATCAGTGAACCAAAAAGTTTCTAAACAGAAATAATTTAAAAGAATTAGAAAATGCATCAAATTATAAAAAGAGAGTAAAACTAGTAAAAATGAAAATGGGATGAGAAGTTTATGAGAGATGAGGTATCTACATCTACCACAATTTGTAGCTTTCAGATTTTCATCCTTAATTACTTACACGGTAGTAGTAACGCCCTGTAATCATCCCAGTGCAGGGCAATGACCTCCATCATTGAATTCAAGTTACCACAGGGTTACCACCAAGGTAAACGGTATTACTTGGCGAATTTCATAGTGGATCAACAGTAAATAACTACCATACAAAGTTTGATTCCCTTGAGAGTGTTGACTTATAGATTTTTAGCTACATAAACGGCCGTATCATAATCGCGTGGGCGGAATCCTGTTCCTAGCAATGAGATACGAAATAGCCTTTGTCGTTCTTCATTCGTATCGTTGTTTCATTAAAATCGTCGGAGTTTAGGCGTGCAAGCGTGACAAACAAATACACTTTTAAAACTTTTGCATTTTTAAGATATATCAATCAAATTTAATAATGTTGCCTCAAAGTTGGTCCCTTTAAAACGGAAATATAATCCATAAGAGTAGATACATGGGGTTGAATCCACAGTATCCTTATTTTATGGTTGTACACTGAACATGATGTCATACAACTCCTTGCCGAGACAGACTAGTCGCTTCCGCTCTGAAACCAAAAAACTAGGCAAGTAATTCTTAGGATTAACGATGGCACAAACTGAAGTTTTATATCTTCAATATTTTACACCACACTTAAAAATATTTAGATCGCTTCTAATTTATGTAGGTAGACAGTTCCTAAAAAAATCGTATCGGTCTCACTTATGCGATGCTAGAGTACATTTGCAGCCAGTCAATATGAAGATATTATGTGACTACAAGCAAAACTGGATAATTCTTACAAAGTAATATTATAAATTTTAATGCGACATTAAATCTGTCTGTCTGTTAAGCTTTCACGCCTATATACAACTGAATCAATTTCATGAAAGGACATCATTTTTTAGTGACGAAAGCAAACTGAAAAAAATGTTGAGAACTAGGTGGTAGGTATAGGTAGTCATTCGGAAAAATAGTTAATATGGCTTGGTGCCTATTAGCTGCAGGATTGCTTTAAGCCAAGTTAATTAATTTAAAAGACTCGTCATTTTCATTCTCATACATTTATTCATTTCTGAAAGTGCTAAAAGTGTACCATCTCGTGTCGGATTTAATCACATGACCAGAGAGGAAGTGGCGCAGAGGAATCTCATGATCCCAGAGTGATTTTTTGGCAATCTAGATGAAAAAGATACAAAAAGGAGACCTCTACGATTACATGATAAAATACATGATTTAATACGACACGTTGCGCTGCTTCTTCTCAGCAATAGCTCAGACTTGTAACGAAGCAGTTTAAATTTTGGGATGTGTTAAAGCGCGTCCTTGGCCTATTTGCAAAAATAAAACTGATTTTACTGATTTTACGAGATGTTTAAATTCAGAAATGAATAAATGTACGAAAATGACGAATCTTCTAAGTTCAATAACTTGGCTCACAAAATGACTAGTTCTAAACATACGTATAATTTTTTTTGTTGGCTGGCCCTTTGTAAATAGGTCCAAAAATGTATGGAGCCTGAATATTCTCCTTAGGTAACCTACAAAGATAGATTTGACCTTGAAAAAAGGATAGGAAATGGGCTACTTTTTATCCTACTGCTGGGCTCAAGTTCCCGCCCGCAGGATATGATATTGTGAAGTTTCCGCGGTCCATGTTACGGGCGAAAGGCCTGTTTAACAATAAAATACTTTCTCTCATGTTTTTAAACAAGTAGTTCAACTTTTAAAGATACCAAATATTTTCTTCATTCATCAATAATTACTAATAATAATAATAATAAATATTCTTTATTTGCAAAAAACATGGTATACAAGGTGATAAACAAACATAAGTGCACATGTTTTGCCTGTATTAGCATGCAAATTCATAATTTGTAAAAGAAATAGTTATACACAATTAAATTAAATTATACCATTCATAGCAGTAGGCGGGTGTGTCAATTAAATAATTTATGAAAAGAAAAATTAACAAATTCACACAAAGTCATAAAATCAATAAGTCAAGTCAAACAATACAATCAATAAGAAACCATTAAATTCTAGTGTCAATAAATTCATTAACGTCGTACACTTTCCGTTCAATTAGCCATTTATAGAGCTTTGATTTAAAAAGGTTAAAGTTAAGATTATTTATTTCATTTGGGATCTTATTATATATTTTAACACACATTGCTAAAACACTTTTTCTGAATTTAGCGGATCTTGGAATGACACTCAATACAAGTTTATTTGGGTTTCGTTTAAGTCTAGCATTTACATCTCTGGCTTTCTAAAACAACTCACCATGCCGTTTAACAAAACAACTGATTTTAAATACGAGTATGTAGAGTGCTGGCAAAGGTAGTAAGCCCAGGCTCCAAAAACATGCTCTACATGACTCGCCAGTACGAAGCCCGCATATAGCTCTAATACACTTTTTTTGTGCTATAAATGCTCGTTGTCTTTCAGTACTATTACCCCATATTATCACCCCATAACGTTGGATAGAGGCTACATATGCGTGATAAGTGGTAACCGCTGTTTGCAAGTTAGTTACGTTCCTAGCTTTATAGAGAGCATAAACAAAGCTGTTGATACGTTTGCTTAAGGCTTCAACGTGCGATTTCCAGTTTAGGTCCTGGTCTATCATAACACCGTACTTTAGTAATAAATATTTGAATCAAAAAAACATTATGACATAAAGTATTTCAATTTTCACCCGAGTACAGCGAAGCCAAAAAGGAAGAGTCATGAGTTTAGAAGTCTTTGTATGTCAGGGAAAGACCAACTACAGAATTGTTACAGTTTTTCAAACTTTTTACTTACAACATATTGTCAAGTTGTAAATCAGAAATGAACACCCGTGAAAATAAATAAAACTTACTTTAAAATCATTTATATAAAAGTAGATTTCTACATTGCCCTGTCAGATGAACGAACCAGACCTCATAGCAGGGGAGTCCTTGAAAACCGGCGTCAAAGCCACTCAACCGAGTATGAGATTTTTGGATATTAGTATTGAATATTGATTAATAATATATCCTCAAGACGGGTAGGGCAACAAGAGGTTCGAATTTTGAATAATTGTTCGTGTTTGTGAGCACCAACCCGCACTTGGCAAGCGTGGTGATTATGCCTCCACCCATCATTGCTGTGGTATATTGAATTGAATGATGGAGGGCTTTACCCTGTAGTGCGATGATTATAGACTGTTACTTTACTTTTGCTTTGATGATGATGTAATCCCGGCCGATCTCGGCCACGGCGACTGTCTTCAACTCCGGTTTTGCCGTTGGTGTGCTCGCATGTGCTAAGGCACATTATGTAGCCAATTTTGTTTGTAAAAATCCTCGCACATTGCGGGCATGAGAGCACACCGTTCACATAATTATAGCTGATAGCCGCAGTTGGTCGGGCTTTCAGCTCGTCTCGTCTGGCATCTAGCTCAAGGAGCCGCCGGGTTTCAAACTCTTTGACGCTAGATTTAACAAACGCTCTCCTCTCCGGCCGTCTGGCAGCCTGCTGCTCCCACAGTGAAGGATTGATGTCGCACTGCTTCATGTGTCGCTTCAGCACATCTTTGTACCTGAGGAGTTATCCACCATGCTTCCGCTTGCCTTCCTTTTTTTTTTTAATTTATTTATATCTAATTGTACAAGTATTTGTTACATTTGTATCATCTGCCAAACTGCTCAGCAGTTTGTCGGCAGTAAGTTCTCATCTAGTATGTAAGTACATTAGAATCTTAGCAAACCACAAGACGAGTTATAGTATTTCTTATAATTATGACATTTAACTAATATTGTAATAATGTAGCGCCAACACACACAGTAGGCAAAAGTGTATAAGGCACCTTCGCCACCAAGCAGTGCCCATCAGCGCCACAGGATCACGGGCATAAGGAGAGTTTTTTTTTTTAATATACTCTTCAGTTGATGTTTAAAGCTCACAGCCTGAATCAGATCTGGTGGTAAATCAATCTCGGAATAATACATAGCCTGGTTTGTTTCCCATAATAGTTTTTAGATCTTGGCACTACATATTTTTTCCTTTTCGACTGTCGTATAGGATGCCTATAGATGCGCTCCTCCTCAAGTTCTGAGTAAAAGATACGCTTAGCAGTTCTTCTCCTCCGTCATACGCGTCACATGTCCGCACCACCGAAGCTGACGCCGCATAAGATACGACTCAATTACAACCTACATTGGCCCTTCGCAGCACTTCAGTATTCCGTACGCGGTCAGACCATCGAATATGAAGTATTTTCCGTAAGCACTTGAGGTGGAATCGGTCCAGCATACGGATGTGACGGCGATACACTGTCCACGTTTCGGCAGAGTATAATATGTTGGGCAGCACTACTGCCATGTAGACAGCGATCTTAGTTGCCAGCTTAAAGTCGTGCGTGTTAAAGACCTTAGAGTCCAGCTTGCCAAAGGCCGCTGCAGCAGCACCGATTCTGCTGTTGATCTCTGCATCATGATCACACTTAGATGATATTGTGCTCCCCAGGTAACGAAACTTTTCCACCTGCTTCAGCTCATCCCCTCCGAGTGTAATATTCAGTGACTGGCGACCATGAATGTCCAAAGACATCACCTCCGTCTTTTTGACACTGATTTAATTGACTGACTTTTGCTTTAATTCGACATTGTATATGGGGTTAAAATATGTAGATCAAAATGAGTTCGTACTAGTCTTCACTCGTCTGTCGCTGGCTTGTAGCCAGCCAGACTTCCTCTCTCCATTCAATGCTACTAAATTACAAAGATTACAACGGGTTTGAGTTAAAAGATATCTAATATTCGTAAAAGGAATAAAGATCGCTTCATAGAGAACTTTTTAGGAGGTATAAATCTACGTACAACAACGACACTTATTTAAAAAAAAACTCCTGACTGAGAAGGATCGAATGGGCCCTCGAAAGTGTGTCTCGCAATTTCAAAAACCTTTTATTAAGTTTCATATTGAGACAAGAACCTACAAAATACGATATGTAATACTAGCTATTGACCGCAGTTCTACCTATACAAAATACGCCTTGTATCGCGCGGGCGTAAACCAGTGCCCAGCGGGATACAAAATAGCCTAATTTTTCTTTTCGCAAGGTCTATAATCTATGTTTTCACCAAAGGAGAACATTCAAGCTCCATACATTTTTGGACCTTTTTCAAAGTACCGGATAGCAAAAAAAATAAACGTATGTTTAGAACAAGTCATTTGGCATAATAGTTAGTACGACACCGAAGTTGTAGAATTGCTGTGAGCCAAGTTATTGAAGTTAGAAAATTTGACATTTTCATACATTAATTCATTTCTGAAAGCTGGAATTTTACCATCTCGTGTCGGATTTAATCATACATTTAATCATATAATCCCAGACATCGCTTTTCTTCCTTCGATCAACTGCCAAACAATCGCTCTGGGATCATGAGGTACCACTGTGCCACTTCCTCTCTAGTCATGTGATTAAATTCGACTAGAGATGGTAAAATTCCAGCACTTTCAGAAATAAATAAAATAAATAAATAAATATTTAGGACATGCCTCACTGGGCCACACAGAGCCATCTAGTCCCAAATTAAGCTACTATTAAGTAGCCTGTCGTATGGGGTACTAGACAACCGATAAACGTACTTATATACTTTTTTTTTTCTAAATATATACTTATAATACATAGAAAACACCCAGACCAGTACAAACAGACATGTTCATGCACACAAATATTTGTACTGTGCGGGGATCGAACCCGCGAACCATGGCTCAGAAGCAGCGTTTACTACCGCTGATCCAAATGAATAATTGAATGAAGATTTAAAATCATCTAACTTCAATAAATTGGCTCACAGCAATCTACGGCTTTGGTGCCGTATTAACTATTGTGCCAAATGACTAGCTCTAAATATAAGTACCATTTTTTTTTGTTTACCGGCACTTTGAAAAAAGGCTCAAAAAAATGATATCCTTTAATTGTTTGTTAAAATTTAATCGGTTTATGGGTGAAAGCGTAACAGACAGACAGACTAAGAGACAGACAGACCGGCAGGCAGAGTTACTTACCCATGCTAGTATTATATTACTGTGCCCATACAAATGTTTATCACGGTTTTGTTGCTACGAGTTAAGTGACGCATGCGTAAACGCCATAGAAATTTTATATATCTCTCGCTTCAAAAAAAAAAAGGTGATTCCGTTGCATTTTCTTTGGCATTTACCCAGCAAAATGTCATAATATCTATCATGATTTAAGGTAGATACACTATCAAAGTACCAACTGTGCATTTATTTACTGGATTTAATACAAAGATCCATGTCAGTGCTGGGCATAGGCGTAGGTAGAGTAGGTAGTGGTAGTTCTAATGTAGGATTTTTCCCAAATCCTCACGCTTGTCAGACGGGTTTGCGATCACGTGGAGAAAAGACGATGAGCTGCCTACCTTCATCTGGCAGTATTCTTTTAGTTGTCCCTTTCTACACATTAATATAGCGACCTTGTGAAGAATGAGGGTAAAGAGGGGGTGCTATTCTATTTAAAGACCGCACCACACTTCTTACCTAACTCCTGTAATTCCCTGTAACCTTCATGAAGTCGTTGGTCTGCTTATTGCGTAATATTACGCAATAATTGTGTTACCCACTTATCTCTTATACTACAAAATTATTTGACTATTATTTATGTTCTCGAGATTCCCTTTTGGCGCCGGTCCACGGATCATTTATAAAATTAGTAAATACGATTTTTTTCCGATGTAAGCAACTATCAATCTTATGATGAGTATTAATAATTTTGTTCTTAATTTGAAGTTCACGAAATGTTGTCCAAATAATAACAAAGCTGGGCCAGAAGTATTAAACGTTCCAAAATTGTTATCTTCTTGTAAAGCCTTGAATGTGTATGTAGTTCCAAAGAGAGAGAGAATACTCCAAAGCCATCGCTGATAGAATTGGATGCGCACAGTGATGAGTGGCACAAGAGAGGCTGGGAGTGAATGTACCTAAATTAAATGTATATGATAATTTAAAAACAAGTTGACAAATGTACGATTTCCTTGCACTGGGCACTAGCGCACTAACACTTGTCCCAAGGCAGTTTTGGTAGGTTTAAATACCAGGCCCCTAATTCAGCTAACCAAATCGTATCACAATCGTTATTGAATAGCAGGAATTTGACAGTCTAATATGGGCTTAATGTCAAAATCGCCCAATTCAATCACGATCGAACTGCAATAAATTGAAATAGCTGAATAAGGCCCCAGGACTTGTAATACCGCGCCTCTGGCCTATTTGTAGATAGAAAACTTATTTTACTGAGGATGCTCCTAAGGGCCTAGGTATTTGCAGAAATACAACTGATTTTACTGTTGCTGTGCCTACTACTTGATGGCAGTTCCCGTTAATAGTAGTTTAATGCTATTACTTATATTGACTATTGATTCTTTTCTTTCCATTTCATCATCGACTATTTTTAAACTCGTTCCTACTGCTGGCACCACGGTATTATTGATGCCGTCCAATTCATCAGTTCTATGAATAAACAGAGCGATGTGAAAACATTTGTTTGCCTATAAGGAAAACATTAGTCACTTTTAAACTGACGAAAAAAAACCTCTTTTTCGTTTATATCGCCTGTAACTTATCATAAGAATGCTCAAGGTCACACAGCTAGCAATGGACAGATCAATGATATTCCTTATCCCAAATTAAAACTTTAGCGTTGCACAATAATTGCATTAAAAGGCCAGTGTAATTCGATCATTTAAAACAAGACGTTAGGCAATCAAAGAAGGTATTGCGTTTATTCAAATTCAACTTACCTAATACATTTCATTGAAGTCAATTACATCTCTATTTCTGTTTTCAGTCTGATAATTCATGTCACTGCCCAAGTCCCTATGACTTATGTCATGTCCACTATGGCGCCCAACGAACAGCTGATCTCTGACGTCGACGCCCCCGCATCTGCGCTTGCGCACGTCACATCGAATGCGGTTTGGAACGTTCTAGGTCAATGCACGATGTGACAATTTACATTTTGTGCATAATTTATCAGCTTTAAAAAAACAAATTTTTAGCATCCTTAAATTCATCGTTGTAGTGCCGGGCGGATCTATCGCGCGGCCGAAAAAGGTGCTCTTGGCAGTGCCTGGGACTTGAAAATTTGGAACCGAGGAGTAGGTTTAGGAGGCTTCCTTATGACTCGCGTCAGCGCTCACCTTCACTGCCCGAGCAGCCTTCCCTGCCTATCCATATCTGGGACAATTCCACTAATGCCACTATGGATATTAGTTTTATGAAATAACTATTTGAATAGTATTTTGAATAGAGGAGGGTAAAGAGGTATTTGCTATGCCTTTCGCTCTGAATTTTACAGTATCCAGGTAAACCAGGTACGTAACCAGTTCCGGTTAACGCATTTGTAAGTTAGTATTTATTTTTACATAATTTTTAACCATATGATTGTGGTGCAACTTCGTAGACAGTTAGCAAACAATTAAAACACAACCAAATGAAGTAAAGAGAGAACGGTTCACGATTTAACTATTGCAGAATTTGCAGATGACTCACTACCGAGCCACAGAGCTCTTTTTATAATTTCGTGGTTTTTCACTCACTTTTCGCTTCTTTTTGTTTGTAGTTTAGGTGCATTAAAGGAATTTCTTGTCGCTTCCAGATTTGTCCACCCATCTTGTCAACAAGATTTCAGCAAAATGAGTACTCAGTCTTGGCTTGTTTTCCTTTGGGCGGACAAATGAAGACCATTACGTTTATATTAAGGGTAGCTCTAAATAGTTTAAAATCAGAGCCAAAAGTCGCAACATTTGGTGCGTTGTGGCTGGTTAGTTATTTTACCGGTAACATATGTGATATTTCTTCATTCTAAATTAATACGTTATATTACTATGTCATTAGAGACTAGGACTTTACTGATTTCTGCGGGAGTTGGCTTCAGCATGCTTTTAGTGTTCCAAACTACCAACATCCGTTCGGTATATTGTTACGGGTTAGTGCAAACTTCCGCTACCTAGAATGTTGGTGCTACTAGAGACTACAGGCCGTTAATATCTAACGATTTCACTATTGGTAGTTTTTCTTCCGTAATCTTCATGTTTCTCACCTAGTGATCGCAAAATTCGCAGGAAATAGTTTTGTCCTAATTCTGTCTTACTTTTGGTCGTAGCTTCGAAGCGTTTTATCATCATTATCACCTCACAAACAGTCCAGTGCTGAGGAAATACCTCTTCAAACATAAATTTTGGATTAATCGTCACACGGAGAGGTATGCTGATTCCTCTTTTTTTTTCACAGAACTACTTTAGTTGCCTTTACGAGATTCATAAAACTAATATAAAACTAAAATAGAGTTATTTTATTTTGGGCCGCCATAGCATGGTCGCTTTTTTGTGTTGGAATGTCGTTCTTCACAGTTTCAATTTCCTTATAATTCATCGCGCACTTTTTCACATTCGCATGACAAGTTATTTGCGGCGCTGACCTACATACAGTTTGGAGCAATGAATGAATGTTTCTCAGAAGCTGCCATACTTCTGATTATTACACCTCGGTAATTTGGCATAGGGTTACAGTAACGCGAGGCATCCCGATGCAAATGACACTATGTAGGTATGCACTAATGAAATAATTAATGGGTAGAAATGATTCATAGGTACTTCTAGAGAATCCTTGTTGGGATTTGTTTGAAGATTGTATCATGATTGGTAATTTCTAAATTTAGGATTATGTATAGTCAATGATTTTAATTAATAAGCACATTTATACTACTTTAATTGTACTAGGGTTGTTATTAAATACCATGTGTAGAAAGACTACAGATATATAGATATATATATATATATATATACATATATATAATTACTGTAGCACACGTAAATATTGAGAAAAGTGAGAGATGCTTAACTATACTACAACTCAGTTCAAGTTATAGCTCTCTTATAAAGTTAAATAAATTATGAGAGCTGGCCGCTGAAAAATACTTTAGTTTTGCTTACCTTAGAGAAATCGTATTGGATTTATTCTGCTATCAAACATTCTTGATTCCGATATCTGTACCCATTAACACTACCCTTCAACTAAAACATATTCTAAGTCTAGCCATAACTCAGAACCTACACACTGAACTAAATTGATAAAATGAATACAAAGTTCACAGAAAAGATTTTGATACGTTTCAAAATAGAATTCAAATCTCTGACAGTCAGTCTACGATTGACCATTACACTTTTAAAACCTTCCGCATTCACTGTCCAACACGCACGCCAAACATTTTCATACATGTTAATGAAGCCCATAAGTTTGTCTCCGAAATCTATATTATTTAGTCTAAACCATCGTTGACGTGACGTTATACCAAATCGTATCGAAATAGCCGTCTTATAAACCCACGTAGTGATGCGAGCGGGGATTCGTTCTATATTAATAACTTTATATTTAGCGTTGCCTCATCTTGGTTGAGCATTAAGCATAAAGTATTACACGCAGATGGATTAGAGACTGATATAAAAAGCGGACGTGTTTTTAATTTACCATCTTTATGAAATTGTGTTGCAGCTAAGTAGCATTCATTGTGTCAGATAGTTTAAAAATTCAATTTTTCATTTAATTTTTCTGTTTCTTCTTTATAACTTTTAATATCTTACTCTATTCATTGTTTACAATCTTTCCTCAACTTTTAGTATCCCGTTCCAGTTGGGGTTATTTGACCAGTATCTGAGATGCTTCCGGTGTTTCACTTAAAGCCTTGATGACTTTGGGCCTCCGTAACCCTTAACAAGGAGGCGAAACCATTTTTGTGTCACATAACACAACCAAACATTTGCTATCTAAATTTGAAGATGTTACAACGATTTTTTACTTTTCTGCCTAGGAAATAGTATAATCCCTCCAAGGTATGTTGAACAAAAAGCGACTAATTGCAGCTTTCAATTTTTTTTAAAAACTTACGTTTTTACAACTAATCAAAATCAAACTTTAATAAAATTTGCTCCACGAAACAAGTAAGATATTGCATCACGAATTTTATACTACAGTAAAATTAAGAGGATATAACACGAGTGAAGAAGAAAATGCAAACGCCTGTCATCTTGTCAAGTGTGATGTTGCCATGTGTTGTCTGCCAAGCCATGTTTCAGCAGGCACTTGACATGTGTCATTATGGTTTATGGTCGAATGAACTTCTTGTTAAACGGTTTTCCCTTTCTGCTGTTTGATAAAACTTGGCAAATCCTCTCTTCCATTATCGCAGGAGCGCTAAATTAAAGTGATTTATTTGCATCTTCACGGTGCGTCCGTGCAAGAATTCAAAATTATGAATAATGGTGTGAAATAGTCCAACTATGTATGTAAGTAGGTACCTTTATAATTTTTGCTCTTACATTCTCCCACAATAAATATTCGCTTTCCCTTTTCTATTTATGCAACCAAACTTGAAATTACAAGGAAGATGACTTATTATTAACGTTAAGTTTATATATGTAAATATGCAACAATGAAGTTAAAAATCCTGTATTAGTCAGAGTTGTTTTATAATAAAAGCTTCAGCTTGTTCTGGTAAATTTGGAATAGGTACGTACGTAATGCAACATTAGTAGTAGTTTAACCCTAGATAGATAGCCATATTTCACCGTGCAATAAAGATAACCATACGTACGATTCGACGTGCGTATTTTTCATTAAGCATTTTGGATAAAGTATAAAAATTTGATATTATGTCTTAATGTATGTAGGTACTTGTGTACTACATAAATGAAAAAAAATTGATTATACTTCTATTTTTATTAGAAAACAGTGAACAAAACAAGGTAGGTACTTATTACTTTGCAAAATTTAAACATTTAGGAATCTCTCTATCAGTCTTATAATTTAATATTTTAAATGTTCAAACTTAACTATTCGTAATCTCTATAATATGAGAAACCTAAGTAATTGTAATTTTTTATTATTTTTGACCTCAAAGGCACTAAGGACAGGCGCTGGATTTGTCCTCTCCACTATATGTTTTTCTGCACGTGTCTCTCATCGTCCATACAACAACCGACTGATTTCTGCATGAATTCGTGACGTCATTTTATTATTTCTTATCTTTGCCTTTGTAACAAGCAAAAAAATAAATATAAATTTGTACAAGTTATTCCCAAAAAATCGTAATAAATCATTTTACCAAACGTCTAAATTAACTCACACTAAAGATAACCATACGTCCCTTCGATGTATGGTAGGTAAATAATTACTAAAGTATTGCACTTAACGCAGCAATATTGGTGTGTCCTGCAAGCTCCAACGGCCGACTGAGTTGGCAGGAACGGCCAGCTTACTGATGCAAAAAACCAAGAAGTTATATCGATTTTTAAAAACCGTGTACGTCGATTCGACGTAGGCTATCTATCTAGGGTTAAGTAACGGACCAAAATTTCGGGGTCCTGGGTTCAACCCGGGTCGGACAACCAGAGTTTCTAATTTTCGAACATTGCGGGATTGTGGGTTAGTGAACACAACCCGCATTTGAAAAGTGTAACGATAATGCCTGTACCCATCATAGGTGTGATAGCTAGTTTGAATTCTGGTGGAGGTCTGAGCCCGCCAGTGGGAATCATCCCACTAAGGTACCTAAGTATCTATAGGCTGCTACTTTACTTTGCAATGTAAGTTAAACAAATATGGGTGGTGAGTGTAGCCTGGTTGCAGTGAGGTAAAAAACCGACTTCGTATAAGGACAGGTTTTCATGTCTCTGTATAAAAGACGGACATCTTATTGTATATTCTTATGTAACAAATTTGATATCTATGTAGGATTACATAATTCTATTCTAATTGACGACCTAAATAGTGGAGTCGTGTACACACCGGTCTTCAAGGTGCCATTTCCGAGTTTTTATTTCCGGACGAGACAATGTAAAAGAGGGAGCCCAAAAAAACTCGTACACTTGATGTTTATATCCTTTGATGTCGTATTGCCAAGAGCATCGAGATTAGGTGGGATGAACATTAAAATACCTTTACACCGAAGAGAATTACTTGATGTTATCGGCCGACCTGAAATATATTTGGCACGCCCCGAGTGAAGTATTAGCGATAGATTAACGCCAACTGATATCTATTTTTACCCACTGACAGACTGAACTAAGGTTGAGGCCAAGACTCGGTGGGTATCCACCTAAGAATAACAATTGCTGTATAACCCAAAATTCTGTTGACCTAATTTTTAAGTAAAGTAAAGATACAGCCTATATGGATTCAACTGGAGGGCAAGGGCTATCATTATTGATAAAATTAATAGATTCAGGCGATATTTTGCGGAAATCCATTACTTTACTTTACATTCATATAACGGTGTTGGGTACTAAGTAATAATTACATTATCTGTACTGCATCCTTTTTTGTAGGGAGGGTGGTTAAATAGTGCTGGCTTGAAATAGTGTTAGTGCGGGTAGGGTGGTAAAGGTACCTAGGCCGGTGTTAACGAGCGGAAATCATTAGCAAAATAATTTTCAAAATCCAAATTTATCATTATTGTATTAAAGTTACCACAGCAATTAGGGGCTCCATAAATTACGTGTCAAGTTAAAGGGAAGGAGTAGGCCGACGAAGTGTGATATAAGTAGTGTGACAAGGGAGTGGGAGGTGTTCTAAATTTTGTGTCATCACATTTCAAAATTACAATGCACTTTAATTGTAAACACAAACTTTAAACTATAACGAAAACTCAAGATTATAATTGATAAATGTAAAATTTCATTTAATTGACGTCACGAAAGAAGGAGAGAGTCTCGCAAATGTGACCAGCTATGACATGGACGGGTGAGGGGTCACATAAAATTTATGTGTCGTAATTAATGGATGGCCCCTATAGATACAGGCATAATCACAGCGTGATCATGCGGGGTGGTGATCACCAACTACACAAACAAATATTCAATCATTGCTTGGATTTGTAATCACAATTTTCGAAAATTTGAAACTCTTTTTGCCCATCCCGGGGACTTTGAGATTCAAGCCTAATACTTATACCACTAAAACAATAGGCCGTTGCAATAAAAGAGTAGAATTTGCGAAAGTGGAAATTCCAAAGAAACTGATTGACGAAAACTTTTGAAAAAAAAAACTTTTTGACTTTTCTAAAATTTATGAGACACAAAGTAGTAATAATAATTAGCAAACTCATATTATAACCGTCAGTCATCATCAGTGACCGAGTTCTGTCAGTCAGTCTCGCACGGTTCCGTAAAACTATTCAGGCGTTACCGGGAACGGGGACATTGACCTCGACGCCGCACACAATAGATTTTAAGGGAAAGAAGACTGAACAACTATTAACTGAAAGATAATCTTAAGTAAAAAAAGAAACGGCCATTAATCATCCCATTGTCGAGCAAAGGCCTCCATAATTGAATTCAAGTTATCAGAGAATTGATGAGTAAAGAAAGGCATAATTACCACGCTTGCTAAATAAAGAGAAAAAGAAAAGCTTGCTTAAGAGATATATTGCAGAAAAGGCAGTCGCACGACGTATGGTGGTAGTTTGAGTCTAGGGCAGACAAAAAAATATCCAAGGAACGTAATTTTAAAAACATTTTTCTCATTGAATTTTTGATAGAGAAAATTTTTCTAGTGAACAAATGCAGTCCGTGAATGAGGATGATCGTTGATTCCTTGTTTGATAGTGATTCGAAATAATGATTAATTTATTATGTCATTCTAAATTAAATTTTAATAATTTTAATCTTGAAGAGGTTAGGTAATAGATGCACAGACAGACTTTGGCATGCTGGTTTCTTGAATGAAAAATCTTGCCTACAGGTGAATTCACAACACAACCTTCTGCTTACCGGGCGGCTCCTCTAACCAATTGAGTTGTGAGAAGTATATACCTAGTCCAGCCATAAGTTCTGTTACAAATGAAAATGCTTTTTTTTAATAAAGTAATGTAATATTATTTAAAATTACATTTTTATTAAAGTCTCAGAAAAAAAACAATTATATTCGAAATGGTCACCTTTGGCTTTTATACAGGCCGTTTTATCTGTTTGGCCACGAATCTATTGATTTATGCACTGTTTCCAAGGGAGATTTCGCCACTGCTTGCTCCAAAGATTTTTAAGAGACTTAATGTCGCCGTGTTTTTTAGAGCAGGCCATGTCTTTTAGGGGTAAGGTCTGGGCTAGATGAGGGCCAGTCTTCAGCTCTAATAAAGTCCGGAACATTGGTTTCAAGCCCGGCTTGGGTAGTTCGTGCCTTGTGACCAGGTGCAGAGTGCTGCTGAAAAGTCCACGGTATATTTTAAAAAAGTGTATTGCTGAGAGGATTTAAGTTTTCACTCGTTTTTCACAAAATTTAGTTTTGTGACGCCTTGATAAGACACCCCCACCCATCCAGCACTGACGCAGGATGATGACCACCTTGTATCTTTCCGATCACTTGAGCAGCTTCTTTAGCGTACACTTTATCAATTAGCTTATTGTAGTGTTCTTCAATCGTAAAATTTTTTTCATCGGTAAAGAGGATATTTCTGTGCCTTTCACCTGAATATCGCAACAGAAGGCGTTTTGATCGATCCACTCTCTTTATTTGTAAAGATTGATTTAGGGCATGTCCTGTATATCGACGATAAGCACCGAGATTAAGGTCTTCTTTTATAATACGCTACAGACTCCTAGCGGGAATCTTCATTTCTCGTTATAAGATTTTTTCTTCCTAATGGGGTTTCGACGAATTCTGGCTTTAACAGCATTAACAGCCTAAGTAGTTCTAACAGCACGCGGCTGGCCCGATCTTTTCTGGTCTTCGACAGAAGAAGTGTTACACTGATTTAAACTTTCATGGTCACTATCACTAGAGCTATTTAATTCGGGATTTATACCATGTACCTTATTTATTATGAGTTTCCGATATTTCGGCACTGTTGCAAGCATGGTTATGTTGCAAGCAAATAAGGTACATGTTATAAATCCCGAATTAAATAAGTCTAGCGGAAGTGTTGTTGTATCTGTTGATAGTGCGATATACGATCATACGGCTGATACCAAGTGTGGTATATTGTTCAATGTTATGTTTAGTGCTATTGTACATTGTCAAATATGTATTCCGTTAATGCATCCTTCCAGCTTTTTCTCTCTACTTGGCATATTTTGAGACGCTTACTGATATCTCTGTTCTGTCGCTCCACCTCACCATTCTGTTGCATTCTCTTTAGTTCAAACCTTTACTGCGTCATCCCACTTCTTGTTAAATACGCCCTGTTTCACTTTTTGTATACCAATATCAGTCTTTGAATGTTCTTCAATATCTTTTAGCGATATGGCTATTGGTCTAGCATGTTCAATAATATCCTGGACGTAGTCTCTATACTGGGTTTCATCGTGGTTAAAAGTACATAATCTAGACAAGGGATCGGCTATATTATTTTCTCCAGGACGATAAATGACATTATATCTGTAAGATTGAAGTCTCAGTATCCAACGCTCTGTGCACAAGGTTTGGACTTCGGGCCGAATATAACCTCAAGAGGTTTATGGTCGGTAATTAAATCGAATTCTTTGCCATACAGAAACATATGAAAGTGTTCCACGGCCCACACCAGTGCCAGAGCCTCCTTCTCAGTTTGGCAATACCGACGTTCACAATCACTGAGAGTTTTATTTCCAAACCCAATAATGCGTGGGCCACTTTCATTTGTCTGTACTAATATTGCCCCGAGTCTGACCGGGCTCGCATCTGCAAATACCGTCGTTTTATCGTCCACGTTGTAGTACCCCAAGTTTGGTATGTCACTCAATGCAGCCTTTAGAGCACAAAAGGCTGTTTGCTGACTTTTACCCCAAGAATCCCTAATATCATTCCTGGCTGATTTTAGACGAAGTAATTGCTTCAATGGTTCTGTAAGGGTGGCCATATTTGAAATCCATTTCCCAATATAGTTAATAAGCCCTAAAAAGCTTTGTAGTTCCGAAATGTTGATTGGGGTCCTAAAATCTTTTATAGCCGATAAATATTTGTCTAGTGGTCGAATTCCTTGATTTGACAACTCATGTCCTAGAAATTGAACTTTTGTTTTTCCGTAGATAGATTTATCTTTTCTTAACATGATGTCATTCGTCCTTAATGTTTCTATTACTTTTTGTAACCGTTTGTTATGTTCTTGCTTGTCTTTTCCATATACTAAAATGTCGTCTATAAAATTGACTACACCTTCACATTCAATTAACACCCTTTCGAGTGTTTTCTGAAACATTTCCGGAGCACAGGTGATTCCAAACATTAGCCTCTTAAAACGATATAACCCTTTACCTGATATGAATGTTGTAATATGTCTTGATTCGGGTACAAGCTCCAACTGATGAAACGTGTCCTTTATATCTAATTTACTAAACATTTTAGCATTTTGGATCTTTGGTAGTAGTTGTTCCATTGTTGGTAGCGGGTGATTTTCTCGCTTGATGGCCAAATTTACACGTCTCATATCAATACAGAGACGGACATCCCCATCTGCTTTCAAAATTGGCACTACCGGTGATATCCATTCAGACGGTCCTTCTACTTTTTCTATTATATCTTTTTGAAGTATTCGTCTGTAAGGTTCTGTGATCGGTTTGACATCACTACTAATTGGTATTTGTATTTGAATGTTTTTAAATTTAGGAAAGGGTGTCGTCTCAGCTTGATTTATGTGTAATCCAAGTTTTAGTACGCCTAATGCTATTGCCGTCTTTTTACCTAATAAATTACGCGTTCTTTTGTCTGTAACGTAAAAGGTGGCGTTTTGTGTTTTTGATCCCACCCGGATATCTGCATTAAAAGACGTTAATAATCTAAGAAAATTCAAAAACATTTAATCTCTAATCTTCCTTGATCTAACAGTTTATTGTTAGCTGCATTTTATTGATAGTAACATTTTGTTGTTATCAATATTTTATTTATGTTATTTAATTGAATATAGGAATGAATATTAGGAAAAAAATAATATGTAATTTTAAATTTTGAGTGTAACTATGTACTCGCAGTCAAACCTTTTTAAAGGTTTTGCGAGACCTTACCTATAATATATAATAAAGATATTTGTTAATATAAATAAATAATAATAATAAAGAGGGACTTCACTTCCATAAGCAACAAATGTTTTTCCTGGATTTTTTACCCGTTTTCAAATTTTTTTCCTTAATTTCTAACCATGTCTTGTCTGTTATTAAGATATGTTGACACTCTGAATCAATTAGCATCTCTACTTGAGTTCCCCCTACTAAACAAGAGAGTGTATCATTATGGAGAACATTAAAAACGTAGTCAATTTTATCTTCTATCGCATTCGCCTGCTTTATGTCTTCAACCCTTTGGTTCGACTTCTTTAATCTTTTCGCATCTTCACTCTTTCCTGCTTTGCTATCTTCATAGCTTTGTTTTGGCCTATCGCTTTGCACTGAGCTTGAAAATGTCCCACCTTCTTGCATTTGTTACAAATTTTTCCTTTAGCTGAGCACTTCGCATCATAAGCTAGATGATTCTAGCTACCACATCGGAAACACGTCTTTTTACTTTTATTTAGGAATGCCTTTTCCTTCAATTGTGTATCGATTTTATTGACGATTTGGTCTTTTCTTTTCCGGCTGAAATCACATAATTGACGTTCCACCACCTCTAGAGTATTTGCTTCGGTAATCACTTCAGATAAAGTAATTTTTTCGCCTGCGCGAAGTACTTTCTTCCGGAGTTCTTCCAATGAACACTTTTCAATTATCTGATCAATCAAACTATCATCCACATCCGTAAATTGACATTCCAAAGCTGGTTTCCAAGTCGAACTAAATATTTTTCAAATTTCTCGTTTCCATCCTGTTTCATTTGTCTAAATAGGTGTCTCTCATACCGTTTATTTTGCTTAGGTGCGAAATATTCATCTAAATTCTTTATCGCTACTTTGAATACATCTATGTCACGATCATCTCCTTCTATCGCCGTAACGTAGCCACCCGGTATATTAAACAGCATTTCTTGGAGTTCTTGTCCTCCTCAATGCAACAAACTTGCGCGTTTTTTTGAACTAGTATTGACATCAGCAGCTCCAACAGATCTTACATCACCATCGCACTCGAATTTTTCAAAATTAAGACTTGACATCGTTTAATCTGTGAACAAGGAAATAAATAAATAATGTCTTAGTTAGGTCACTAAATAAGCATCCTCCTTTTAACAACCTGACACATTCTTTATTTATTCCTTACAGCGTTCATTCAATCGCAATAGTTTAATTTTAAACTAACATTGTTGTTCAAATTGCCTTCAAACTTCAGAAGACGGGCGTCACCCGAATACAAAACTTCATCTTACGGGCGTCACCCAAGTACAAAACTTCATCTTACGGGCATCACCCGAGTACAAAACTTTATCGAACGAGCGTCACCCGGATACAACAAAACTTCATCTTACGGGCGTCACCCGAGTACAAAACTTCATCGAACGGGCGTCATCCGTATACAACAAAACTTCATCTTACGGGCGTCACCCGAGTACACAACTTCATATTAGGTACGGGCTTCACCCATATAACTACCATGTCACACTGTACACTTTGTCATACCTACGTCGCATCGCATTATGTACTTACAGGCATCACCTGTACTTAATAACATTACGAAGTCTTTACAGGCGTCACCAGGCTGGACTACCAGGCATCATCTGGTAACATAAATAGCTTAATGCCGACAGCACTTGTTCCTGTCCAACTCATCACGCAAATTTTATACGTCATTACATTATATCATGTAACAGGCGTTACCTATAATTTATCCCATACAGGAGAGACTGTGACATGTACCACACGCCCCCGACTCATGGTCTCCTCTGTACGAGCATCTTAACTTGATACAATAACAAATAATCGTACATTGGTCTAGACTATTATTAGATACGAAGTCGATCATGTAGCTCAACAGTATATACGCATTTTGTATAGAAATATTCGTAATCTAAAAAACATACTTAATTCTCATTAGACCGGGAATCGAACCCGGCCCTCGTAGTTCAGAGGTAAAAATTTTAAACTTGTAAATGTATACGTTAATCGTATGATTTATACAGGATGAAATTTTAACCACTTTCCAAAATTTTTATATGCGTTTAGTATCGTATTTAGAGCCTATTTATAAAGTAAAAAATATTAATCTAGTTGTCAACCGAAAATATTTTTCGCGATATAGTTTCCAATTTTTACGGTCCTAGATCTGTTAAGGTATAAAGAGAAAATTGAAAACTTATGAATAGTATTGTAATGATTGAATGAGATGCACATCGCGTAAAAAAAGTGTTACTAGGATGCCGTATCAAAAATTTTAGATTTTTGGCGGACATTTTCTAAGTGCTTTATCTTGACATTTTTGTACTGGGCTATACCAAAAGAAAAAATACGTCATTTGTTTTTTGCCTCGTAGATTGCTTTATTACAATTTGGAAAGTGGTTAAAATTTCACCTGTATAAGAATAATAATGGTTACTGTTTTATTGAGTTTACGCGAACACTATACTTACATTGAAATGAAATATAGTTTGAAAAGATTTTGAGTTTGAAAAGATGGTCACGGGTAGTCTACCCGCTATAAAGGGTTCGAAACGTCGGGTTAAATCAAAAATAAACGCGTTCTAAATTCGTAAACTATCTTTTATTTCAATAATGATGGTTATTGAATAAATCATATACAAACGACCCAACTCATAAGAAATGTAAACAAACGTCCCGCTTGAAAATAATAACCTACAGTATCAACAAAACACAATGTCACGCGGTCGTCTGCAACATAGTGAGTAGGTAAGTATATTTACTAGACGAATAGAATGTTTGCATCACTGTTGTAAATTTAATTACTTTAAGTTCACATTATTTAGTCTTAAAACATCGCACACTATCTGCTATCTTTTTTTTGTTTTGTAATTTAATAATAATTACTCACAATATTCCTGTTTGTCCTCGTCGTCAAAATGTGGTATATTGTTCAATGTGGTCGGCTTTTAGACGCGAGTGCCCTCTCACCTTCGCCGCTCCCAGCCGACTGAGCTGTAGCTGTGTTACGACGACCGCACGTGCGCTAGAGATGACATAATGCTTCCTTCTCTTTCACTCACATGCACTACACCAAGCTTTTGAAGTGTCTTGAATATTGACCGACGGCTCCATACCCACTTTGTGCAAGGCGATCACTGCAATCCTATTTTCTTTAACACCCCATTCCATATTGTAATTTCTGAACACGAAAATATATGTGAAATGGCGCTAAATCGAAAGAAGTTTTTAAAATAATATACGTGTTCCAAATTCAAAATATTATATTAAGCTATTGCATAGCTTCTATCGCGGGCCTTGAGCGTGGAGACCGAATCCAGAAATTCCGTAACGAAAAATAACCTAACATTCGGGGCGAGGCACGATCGAACAATTTTGAATAACCGAAATTTAAAAGAATTTAGAAGAAAATAAGGATTTTGACAGTATGGTTGCCTATGGGAACCATATCTGCCAAAATAACAGAAAAATTTAATTACCAAATTCAAAATTAGAAAATACATAAAATTATAAAATTAAGCTATTTTGCATAGCTTCTATCGCGGGCCTTGAGCATGGAGACCGAATCTAGAAATTCTGTAACGAAAATAACCTAACACCACCCACTCCGACCGGCACAGCGGTGATACTTTTTAGTTTTATAATTGCATAAGTTGATAAAAAATGCTATGAAACAGCTTTACCGCGGCAGTCTCCGAGTGCCACACGTCTTTTTTGGGTATATATCGGATTGCCGAATTATTTGTACTCCTAATAATTGTCACTGGCACACAAACTTTAAGCCTAACATTTTTTCGCACATTTTCACTCTTCCTAAACGTGCTTAGCCTATATTTACTACGCCTTACTGTATATCGCCGTATTATAATTTGCCAAATGCGACATTTAGCCGAATATATCCCAATACCTACCATTTACAGTTCCAAATTTTTATTCGCAAAAAGTTAAAAACTTTATCAATATTTTAAAGAAGTAAGCATTCATGCATGCAAGCAAGCAAGCAAGCACGCAAGCAAGCATGCAAGCAAGCAAGCTTGCAAACAAACAAGCAGGCGTGCATGCAATCAAGCAAACATGCATGCAAAAAAGCAATCATGCATGCATCCAAACAATCAGACTTCCGTGACGGCTTCGGTGCTGCGGGGCTCCAGCGGTCCCACGCGTGCTAATCGTCGCAGATGGCTTACACTCAGCACCGCTGCTTCGGCTTTCTGGCCAGCCTCAGCCGCGACGCCTCGATTACAGCCTCCTGCTCCTCAGCCCGCGGGCCGCCTCGCCCCTCCGCGCCTACGCGCTTTTAAATTACACTCTAGGGATAGGGCAGACAAGACTGCTTGGGGTCGGTTTGTGAGCGATTCGTTTTTTTAACTTTTTCGGTTTTAAAAAAAATGGCTTTCATTACTTAGCGTTATGCCAAAAGAAAGATGCGAATATATTTTAGTGCATTCGATATTAGACATACTAAAATTAGGTTTTTAAATTTTTAGACCCAACTATGATAGTGCGAAAACAACTGTTAGGCTAGGCAATAATTATACATGATTATACGTTATAAGTTTAGGCCAATACGGTTCGGCTAAATGAAATTAGGACTTCAAATTTTAGGCGAACCGAAGGGCACCCGTCTTTTTTATGTAACAGTATTTATGGCCAGACTAGTTAAAAGGTATCGATATTTTTTAACCAAGGAATTTATTGTATTTTCAAAACAATTTTTAAGTACCTACCTACGATTGTCGCGCCATCGGTTAATTTCTTTGCCTTCACCACGGGTTGTTATGACGTATAAATAATATAATTTACTGTTTTATTTTTCAGGTATATACTGTTTGCAGTATCAGTGGTAACAGTAAGTTTTTTTAAACAATTTGTTGTAACATTTAAAAACACGCGAACAGCATTGGTGAAAGAGAAACTAATTAAGTTCTGAGTTTAACTAAAATATCTAGTTTTTGGTTATGTAAGTCCAGAAATTGTGGGTTTAATCTTACACAAGTGATACAGTCAAAAATTAGTAAGTATACAAGGAATTGTATTTACAATTTACGCCAAAAATTTTATTGATAAAATAACAGTTTTAAATTATAATTCTAGTTACAGTGTTAAGTTTCGCTAATCATTATCATTTACTTAAGGCCAGCGTGTGTTCAAGACTTAGTAGCCAGGTACATACATGTATATCTAGGCGTACGTGACTCCAGTACATACATGTATATCTAGCTAGGCGACTAGGCGTACGTGACTCCAGGCTTCATTCTCCATTTGGATCACGAACTATGAAAGGATATATTCGATAAACTTTTGAGAAGTATTGGTAAACTTTAAATAGGTACTGAAAGTTTGATCTTTCATCATTTTGAAGGTAGCGATTTTCAATTCATCTGACGAAATTGTAAGACACTTGTTACGATCAGCATCGAAAGTAGCAGAGAACTTTAGTAGTAGCAATACTAATCTTGCTGATAGAGAGGATCACCCTCAGTTCATTGTCTTACGATTGTCACCGGATAAACATTTATACTGATTCTTACTGAAATACCTAGTATCAATATAAACACCCCCTTAAAGACCAGAGACTTTAAAAAACTTTTTCCAAAATTAAACTTACGAATTAAACTCGTGAATCTAACAATTTATAGTCGGTGCTATGTAAGTCATCATCAGCGACGATGATTATGCTTATTTCGTGGTGATTGTAGCTTGGATTAAAAAAAATATTTATTTTTTGCTGTCGACCCTTCTGTCTTTCAGAGTAGATTTTTAACAAAAATAAATGGGCCAACTTTAGGCTAGAGACAAACTTCTTAGCGTTACATGGATTCACCGTGCGGGTGCCGGGTCCACCCTTTTCCGACGTAGGTACATCAACACTCACCTTCACTACTCGTGTTTCTCTGCCTGCCCAGCCAAATCTTATATGAACCTGCTAATGCAGCTTTCGTACTGCATTATTTATGGAATACTAGCTTGTCTTAATATTGCGCGGGTAATGGGTATCCTGCTACCGATATTGCCGGTATCGGGTTACAAAATAGCCTATGTCCTTTCTTAGGGTCTAATATATCTTTGTACCAAAAGTACCAAAATTTCTTTAAAATTGGTTCCGTAGTTCTGTGGCATAACAAAGAAACTCACATTCACAATTATAATATTAGTAAGATTATATTTAGGTCTAGTGACCTAGACTGTTCTGGTATTGGTGCGAACAATGGCCTCTCAGATTTCTATCCCAGCCCGACCGGTTTCTGTCATATCTTTAAGACCTAACCATATAAACGCTGACAAGCATTTGCGATTGAAGGTTAGGTCGCTATCTTATTCATACTCATTAATTAGTATTAATATAATACAAGTCAATTTAAAATTTCAATTAACACATATTTTTTATAACAATTTATGTCCGGTCTAACCTAATTATTACTTAGAATGTCACAAAAATATAAATATCTATAGTTTTTTTTTTATGCATAAGTAGTCGTTTAGTTACGTTACTACTACTAGTTGTGCCCGCGGCTTCAATCGCGTAGACTACAAGATGCCCTCTTTTTAAAAATCTAACGATCGAGCGATCGAAAAGCTAGTAACTAAATAAATGAACAATTGAGTGTCATCCCATAAGATGTATTGCTTGTTTGATTGTAAAGCTATGACTAATATCGCAGACTTATTAAGTGGTGGGTGGGCTCTTACTCTGGCTACTTCACGAGTGGGCAGGTAAAGTATAGCGTACTAACTATTTGACCGCGGCATGCCTCAGTCAACTGCTTTCAAAACATCCGAAAGGGCGTATTCTCTAGCTGACAAGCTTGTGGTTGAATATTTCGTTTCGTGCAAATTGACCGCCGCGGCAGTCTACACTGCCCGCGTGTACTACTACACGATCACGACGTCGCTGCTGAGGCCAGCATCAGCATAGAAAGTAGCGTATATCCCTTCTCAAAGTCTAATATATAGTTGCACTAAATTTAATCAAAATCGGTTTAGTGGTTTAGGCGTGAAAGCGTAACAAACAGACGGACAGAGTTACTTTAACATTCGTAATATTGGTAAGGTTTAAAATCACTTTCTGGGTTTTACTTTTAAGTTAGTTAAATTTAAAACAGTTTAGACTTGAGTAAGTCTTGGTCTTACACTTTGATATTGAATAAATAGACAAAACATTCTTGATTGCGTACCAATTAAAGTAATAACGCAATGTTTACAAGAAGATAGATAATTTGGGAGATGTTAAATAAAATACCTCACTAGTAACCGTGTCAAATCATTTTTGATTTAAATAAAATGTTTTGCCTTTTAGTGTTTGAAAATTCAAAACTCTTGTTACCCGACCCGGGAAACGAACCCAGAACTTCGAGGTCTTGGTCCTGTACTAAAACCATTTGACAAACTTTGTAGAATGGGGCTATTAGGGCAATAATGTGAGTTATTTATTGTTTCTATTTTATGTTTTGAGCACGATCATCTTATCTTGATGACCGTGACAAGTTCTACACAATCCAGGTGAGGACATATCGTGCTGGGAATGACGTCATACTTGTCTGAGAGTATTATTCTGACTCAGATTGATACTAATTTACTAACGTACACAAACATTCCTGACTTTAAAATTGATATTATTAAGCAGATGACCTAATATGACACCCTGCAGCACGCTTGCGGTTTATCTTTTGTTTGACATTAGTATTTATATTTTCCATCTTCTGCAATGTAATCATTAATTAGCGTTGTCTAATTCTAAGAAGGCTAAGCATATTTTTAAAGTCGAATATTTTACCAAAGTTAAAAATAAGGTAAAAGATTTTTTATTTGTAAGACAAGAACAAGACAGTACACGTAAGAATTTTTCTATTTTAAAAAATTGTTTACTTGACCGTAAACTTTAACCGTAACCAGAGATTTTTTCCAAAAAATGTTTAAGTGCCGCAAGTGGCTTTGTTTACCGTGGGAACACGGTATATTAGTTGAGTATTATGTGAAGTCATATGACACTTGCGATAGATGGCACTACGCCGGTTGGTTACCATATCATTATTTTAAGCACATAAATGCGTTTTAGGGTTCAGTGAGAAATGGATGTGATCCACATTCATTTGTCTCTGATGCGTTACTATCACTTTCAGATACTTTAAGACATCGGTACAAGTGTTATGGACAGATGGATTCGAATATAAGGACATCGTGTTGCGGAGTAAGGCCTCTAAACCCAATACATAACTCCATGCAGACAAAGTCGCGACTAAAGCTAGATTATAAAGATTATATTATAAGTGGATTCTCCAGGATAGATTCTTGTAGGTCCTTGTAGGAACTTGTTCAGTTACTCCCCGGAGCCATACGCCTACGTGTCCACAAAGGGACAATAGACTATCGGGTTGCCAACCGGACAGACGGGTCGGCATCAAGTTACTAGACTTAAGACTTGCAGATTCACTTATTGCTAAGATGGCGAGCGGTACCCTTAGAGACATTTTATCGTCTGACCAAAAATGAGGTTCTGAATTTGACAATTTTCTAATTGTTTTTTATGTACATATGTTGTTTCTAGGAATCGACTAATTGGTCGTAATTATCAAACTTATTTTAAGTAAAGTCTATCCATTTTAAAATGTATTTTTCGGCATTCGTCTATTAATTTATGTGAAACTGATATAAATTTACAGTGTTTCGTAATGACTGTTTGTGCAAAAATAAATTTAAAAATAAAGTCACAAAGAATTAAAACGCTGAAAAGGGATCGAGCGTAATGATTGTCTATGGTTTCTTGTTTAGGAGTTTATTTGGTTTCTTGTTTAGGAATTTATTTGGTTTCTTGTTTGTTAGCGTTTATTTCGTGATTTTAGTCAACCAGTTCGGTTCAGAAGTAAACGCTGTTTCTGAGTCATGATGAGTCACGAATTCGATCTCCACACCATAGATTTGTGTGCATGAACATATCTTTTTGTACTTTTATGTATTATAAGTACCTATTACCAAAAAAGTTTGGTAAGTTTATCAGTTTTCTAGAGTATCAGTTTTCTCAGTGCGCCACGTTTTGAAATATTAAGTCATATCCTGAACATACTGTTATTTAAATATACATATAGGTTAGTATTGGACGACCTCCGTGGCGGAGTAGCGTACGTTCTGGTTTTCAAGGTGTCGCTAGCTCCGAGGTCCCAGATTCCATTCCCGGACGGGTCAATGTAGAAAAAAAAGTATTTAAGTACTATCAGTATATAAACTTGAAAAATTATGTCTCAGGCGGGACTCGAACCCGCATCTCCTCGCCATGCCAGGCGGACACGAACTTTAAGTAATTTTAATAATGTTGTGTAATCTTTTAACTGATTTTGATTGTATAATAAGTCTTTTTTTAAAAATAAATTTTAAGGAATATTAATCCTTCGAATACAAATCAGGTTTTAGCAATTAAATTGCAATTATAATATCAGTATATAAACTTGAAAAATTATGTCTCAGGCGGGACTCGAACCCGCATCTCCTCGCATGCCGGGCGGGCGCTATACCATTAAGTTAACTGACTGTCAAACATCTGCAAAGATGTTTCTTTCGGGTGTTAAAGGTGCAAACTCATAACATTCGATGAAGCAACGCTGGCTTACAGCGTTAAGAATATACTTCCACGCATCCAGCGGCTTTCCGTAAACTTTACCAGTACTGCGTATTTTTTTTTTTTGGTAAGTACACACGGCGGCACATCAGACTATACATGTTGACCTTGAGACCGCCTTTATGCCCTACGTAATAAAAGCTGTTATCGCAGTTCAACTGTTTAACTTGATGTGCTGTCGAGTGTACCACATTAATACACACTGGGTGTAACTGTTCGTACTACTAATACTTGATTTGTTTAGATTACTCTTTTATTCCTGACGAGAAAAAGCCAAAGTAACATTACTTTCGGTTGAATTTTATTTCAGTTCAACAATGCATATTATGTGAACAAACTGCTAAGAATTCTCTGCATTATCAAGGAACCGCACCTTGTTAAACTTTTTACCAGACATCGTGTTTATCACCCACGATTTAAAGTTCAATATGCTTTGTAGAATTCAAAAGAAAAGTTGGCAAAGATTTGGGGTCATTGACCTTGCGATAGCCTTGATCGTACGTGCGGTCTAGCTGCGGTGATTTTTTGCAGAATTCTTCCATTCTCTAAATGTGAAAATCGTGTATGGTCTTAATTTAATGCTTTGCTAACATTAAATTCGGAAATTCGTAAATTATCTTAAGTATTACCTACTTGTATTTGATTTAAAAAGTCAATTTAGTTAATAAAATATACATTTTGAACTACACTTTGTCATGCCATTGGTAAAATGCTTGCGATTTGTCACATTATTGAAAAAATCTGTGACATTTAGATGTTCTCTTACCTTCATCATCATCATCAGCAGCCTACCGCAGTCCACTGCTAGACATGCTTCTCCAGTTGAACGCCACTTAGGTCGATCCTCGGCTTCTCGCATCCAGCTCCTGCCAGCCATCTTGCGCAAATCATCACTCCACCTGGCCTGAGGGCGTCCTACACGACGTTTGCCGAGACGCGGTCTCCACTCAAGAACTCGTTGTAATCTCTTACCTTAGTTGCATTCAATTTTAGTTATGTAGGTACGTAAGTTTAAATACGGTAGGTACGAGTATTACACATGACATATCTGACTATATTTAAACTTGAACAGTTCAAAGTAACATTTTTAGGATTCCGTACCCAAGGGTAAAACGGGTCCCTATTACTAAAACTTAGCTGTCCGTCCGTCTGTCACCAGGCTGTATCACATAAATCGTGATAGATAGACAGTTAAAATTTTCAGAGATGAGGTACATCTGTTGCCGCTATAACATTAAAAACAGAATAGAATAAATATTTAAGGGGGCTCCCAAACAATAAATGTGATTTTTTTTCTAGTTTTTGCTCGATATTGGTAACGGCAACAGGTAAACGCTTAAAATATGCACAGAATATATAATTATATTAACTTTAAAAATAAATAATTAAATCAAAATATACATATCCAAAACAAAGTTCGTGATATTTTACTAATTTTTACTCGATATTAATATTATATTCGATGATTTCATACGGAAACCTTCGTGCGCAAGTCCGACTCGCACTTAGCCGGTTTTTTATTTTATGGGACTGTGTATCTGATTCTTAAATTTTATTGATGGTATATCTTGACTATCACAAATCGCACTTTGGCAGTGTAAAGATTTATTACTTAACATAAGTAACATAATAACATAAGTATTCCGTGGAAACAAGGTCGTCCTCTTATATGGGATGCCACCTGCGTGGACGCATCCGTGCCCTTCGATATAAGCACTAAGCAGTACTTCCTCTACTGCATGTGCGGCGGCGGCCTCTGCGGTGCTGAGGCTTTGAAGCGACGCAAATATGCAGCTTTAAATGAAAGCTACGTATTTGCGCCGTTTGGCGTTGAGACTGTGGGTTCTTGGGGTCCAATTACCCATGCTCTCTTTAAGGAGCTGTCTTAAAGGTTTACCGATGCAACTGGTGATCAAAAGGCGGGCAGCTACCTCGGGCAGCGGATAAGCATCGTTATCCAGAGAGGTAATGCTGCCAGCGTTTTGGGCACCATACCCGGAGGCAGCGCTGGGGCTGATATCTTTTATATTTTATGACTTTTAGCAAGTATTATCTTATCTGTGCTTTTAGGTTACTTTGTTATTAATAATTTTAATACTTTTTTTACTTTCCTTCCTGTCATGTTTCATATATAAAAAATGTGTTGTTTGAATTGTAAAATTTTATGACATAGTTAAATCAACATCAGTATGTTACTCTATAAATACTCCAATATTATTGTAAATATTGAATACTTTTACAACTTACATAAAAGCGCTGAGTTCCTTAAATCCATACAAAGTCGTTGACTTCGTTTGGCATAATGGCGTTATTTAAGATTGTTTTGTCAATCGAATATTACTGTCCACATTCGGCTTAGCTGAACTGCGTAATTTCCCTTGCTAATGTATCGTATGACTGTGGACCTCTGTTAACTGCATTAATCACTGTATTCGTTTAATAATCAGTGATTAATGCAGTTAACAGAGGTCCACAGTCATAAAAATAATTTGTAAAGTTATTAATTATATTACTACGTTTCATTGCATTTATAATCCTAAGAAGCCCTGCACTGTTTTGTGTCAGTAATGGTTTGTTCGACTAAATGTAGAGTTCAAATAAGCGATACTCAAATGACAAGGATAACACAAAAAAATTAAGCGGAGTCCCAAAAAACAAACGTGATTACTTGATATTAATAACGGCAATAGGCGCTTGACATATTTATAGAAGATTTGGTATTCGGAACCCTTTCTGCGCGAGACGCGAGTTCGACTCGCACTTTACAGTTTTTTTTTTAATGTATCTTAGTAAGTTAAGAGTGCTAATTTGTTTTAAAGCCTAACCGAAATAATAAAACACCTCGCCATAATGCGGAAAATTTTGGAACTAATTTTTGTGGAGTATTATTACCGTATAAAAAATACAGAGGCGACACCAATGCAGGTTTTAAATATTTCAGACTTTAAAGTATTAGTTTTACTTAGTTTGATAATGTAATATGATTTCACATATAAAGTTACTGTCAAAAAATTGTATGACATAAATCTCAAAGTCTTTATGGACATACAGCTAACAGGTGGTCGGCCTTATATGTGAGCATGCACTAATGAGAAACCTGATAGTTATTTCTCCTTCTTAGGTTGTAAAATCGTGGTATCACTTAGAAGATGATTTTGGTTTTCTTGCCATAATACATTGATAAATAATTGGTTAGAATTCTTGCTAATATTAGAAACTTGCAGTCCGTCTCGGCTTTTCACGGGTTTACCAAAGATGATAATGCAAGCATAATAATTATGGTCTGTTTATGAACATGTTTCAAGGGTACCTAACATTTGTCATGGGATATATTCTTAGACAGTTTTTTGTTTCTAAGTATACAATTTATCAAACATTTTCTTTCATACATATAAACACAAGATTTGTGACCATTACAAACATACCAAAAAACAACAAACTACCTAATTAGGTGCAGTCGATCGGAAGTACCTACATATATTTCGGTGATTCATTTTTATTTTAAGGTAGATAGATGCAAAAGTAACTCTATCTGTCTGTTACACTTTCATGCCTGAACTAATGAACAGATTTTTATGATTTTAGGTTTGATAGATTAGACCTAGTTAAAGTAGTGGCCTTAGGTAGTGGCAAATAAAACAGTGTTACGAGTAGTATCTTCTTCGAAGTTTGTGGATTTCTTTTAACCATGTTATTAATCTTATGTTTTCGTCAAAGGTACATATTATGTAGTACCTACGTGCATATGAATAAGAAGCAACAAAAAAAACAGTTAAACAAAATCGCGAGCAACATTTAGTTATTTATAAAAAAATATTTCTTTCATCAAAATCCGAAAAAATATGTTTACAAAGTCGCGAGCATAATTTAGTTATTTACAAAATTATCTTTCTTTCATCCAAATTTGGACTTTCATCGTCCGAATCAACAAAATTATAGGAAGGGTGATATGTAGGTCACTCTCGTCTGCTGCGCAGTTCCTTAGGTCACCCAAGGGCAGGGCTTCGGCCCTTAGCGAGACAGTGATGTGTGCGCCAAACAAAGGGACAGAAAGAGACCGCGTGCTATTACAGCTGATTTTCGTCAATTCTCGGGATGCGTTGAACAAAATTCACTCGGTCGGTCTGGGTCTCTGGGAGTGTTTCAGTTAAAATAAATGCAGTGCGTCACTGCGCGTGCAAAACCGCGGAAGAGCATTTGACTATACATATTTTACGGATCGAACTAAATAGGTGCTTAGTAACTTTCTTGTAAAGTGAGTCACAAAAAAGTAGCTATTTAGTTCGGTCGTAAAATACAAATAGTCAAATGACTACGATTTCCAGTTCTTTTCACCTCCTGTAAAATAGCAGATACACGGTATTAACAAACTGCACTTCCGTGGTTTTGCACACGCAGTGACGAGTCTTACATATTTGGCTCTTAGCAAAGTTGTGGTCCAAAATTAAAATGGTTTCAATGTTGAATTCGATCGGATCTGAAACTGATTTAAAGGTTTTGAAATTAAGTATATAATTTGCGGGGTCTTCATAGCTAAGGTATCGTCATATTAAAATGCACAAAAAAATGTTCAGATTCCATATTTAAGGATAGATAGCAATTAAAATAATTAAATTTCAAAATTCTACGAAGTTGTGGCCAACAGCTAGTTTTCCTTACATCTATCGGTGTCTATACTCGTATGATGACATACATAATATCTCAGTGTAGGTATGACCATAACATGTTAGGTACGTTCGATTTCAAACAATTGAATGGACAGTGCCTAAATGCCTTTCACTCCGAAAATAGAAAGGTATGACATAATGACTAGACCTCGTAAAGCCTACCCATGAGTAAAAATGACATGACTATCGACCTTGTAGGTATAGCCTACCCAGAGGTTTATACCATGGGTTCCCAAACTTATTGTACCTATCTACGTTGTAACGAATGTAGAAATTGCATAGGTGCGAATTGACAAAGATCTTTTTAGGGTTTAATTGTTAAGTTTGTATACATTTTGTACCAATGTATTATAAATACTTACATAACAGTACAATTCAAACAATGACAGTTCTAATCATTTAGAAACGATGCCAGAAAGTGATAACCCCTTTAATCCCGTTGCATAAATATGCATACCTAACAGTGGGACTAAAGATATCTTGAGTTATTTAATTCGGGGTTTATACCATGTACCTTATTTATTATGAGTTTCCGATATTTCGGCACTGTTGATCATGATCCCGTGATCATGGCGCTTGCAACAGTGCCGAAATATCGGAAACTCATAATAAATAAGGTACATGGTATAAACCCCGAATTAAATAACTCTAGTGATAGTGACCATGAAAGTTTAAATCAGTATAAAGATATCTTGTCGCTATAAAAGATTCCTCAGGTCACTATTAGCAACGTCCAAAAGCGAACATTTAAAATGAACACTATAAAGAATACTGCAAAATACTTAAAAAAACAGTCAATACATCAAAGAAAATAAAAATATGCATCAATTCCAAAACTCACAAAACAAAACCAAATCTATGTGGCAAATAATTATTTACGAAACAAATAAAATCAAGAGAAGACATAAAAACATTCATATAACAGCAGACAATAACACACTTACTGACCCCAAGTCAATAGCAAACGAATTTAACACTTTTTTCGCATCCATTGGGAAATCCCATATAAACACATCTAAAACATACACAAAATTTCATTGAAAATACATTCTACTTAAGTCAGATACAAACAGAAGAAACAAAAACCATAATTAAAATTTAAAAAATAAAACATCCTCTGGTATAGATGAAATCCCCCCTATATTGATAAAACAATGCTCTGATTTGTTTACTACTCCATACACGATGCTAATCAACCAATCCTTTTCAGATGGAATCTTCCCGAACGCCCTAAAAGTGTCATTAATTAAACCTGTACACAAAAAAGGAAAAACCATAGACGTAAATAACTAACGCCCAATTGCATTACTATCAACCTCAGCAAAAATATTTGAATCTGCTATGATAAGACGCCTAAACTCTTTCTACGAAAAATTTAACATTCTACACGAAAATCAAAATGGATTTAGGAAAAACCGCTCTACTATTTTAGCCATATACAAATTCATGAAAAATATTTTTGAAGAAATAGATAGCAAAAAAATTGCTGTAGTCCTCTTACTCGATATGAGTAAAGCCTATGATAGAGTCTGTCATAAAATTTTATTAGAAAAGTTGTATGAAACGGGTGAGAGGTTTAGCCCACGAGTGGTTCAAATCTTACCTCACCAACCGCTATCAACTGGTAGAAATAGAACATACAAACTTTGACACTGGGAAAATAACAAATGCAAGATCGGAAAGGATACATGTCACTGGCTCTATCCCTCAGGGTAGCGTTTTGGCTTGTATGTTGTTTCTAATTTATATTAATAATCTCCCAAGTGTGCTGGAGAAAAAATGCACCCTTTTTGCAGACGATGTTACTATTCTGATCTCCTGCTCAAACTCAAAAAAATAAATTAAATAAAACTTTAGAAAACATAGTAAATTGGTTAGAAATACATAATCTACAACTTAATCTAAATAAAACTAAAATTATCCCATTTAAACCGTACCAAAAAACTATATTCGAAATTTCCTATACATATAATAATACAAAACTAAAAACCGTTGTTAGTGCTACTATGTTGGGGATAGACTTAGACACCCACCTAAATTGGCAACACCACATCCAACATTTACTAAAGAAAATGTCGTCCTTCACGTATGCTCTACAACACCTAAAAAGAGTAACAGATTTTAAAACTGCTCTTACAGCATACTATGCATACGCGCATTCCAGACTTACATATTATGGTATTATCCTCTGGGGGAACTCTTGTGATGTAGACAAAAATTTTATTGCACAAAAGAAGTGCCTCAGGATACTAACCAATATAGACCAAATGGAATCATGTAGAGCCCACTTTGTAAAATATGAAATATTGACCCTTACATCAATCTACATACTTGAAGCATGTAAATTCGTTAGAAAACATCTAGAGTTTTATGTAAAATTAAAAGATACAAAACGAAATAAAAGAAACTTAAATAAACTAAATGTCCCTTTCACTAAATTAAAATTAGTCTCGTCCAGCCCTCACTACATGATTATAAAAATATATAATCACATTCCAAACTACATAAAAAATCACGAAAGCCCACAGCTTTTTAACAAAACATTGAAGACATTTCTTTTTAGTAAATGCTACTACAATATACAGGAATTTTTTGGAGATAAAGATAACGAATAATAATCATTACAAATAAATAACTGCTTCAACATCTCTCTTTATAGATTATAAATAAATAAATAAAGTAAAGTAAAGTAACAGCCTATAATCATCCCACTGCAGGGAAAAGGCCTCCATCATTGAATTCAAGTTACCACAGCAATGATGGGTGTACTGGCATAATCACCACGCTTGCCAAATGCGGGTTGGTGATCACAAACCCGAGCAACGTTCGAAAATTCGAAACTTTTTTGTTGCCCGACCCGGGATTCGAACCTGGGACCCCGAGATCTTGGCCCGGTATATAAACCACTAGACCAACGGGGCGTATAAATAAATAGTAAAGGAATATTTTATATGAGTGTTAGCTCGAGTTTATGTCTGTTAATGTTGATTTAACTAATTTTTATAATTTTATCTGTGTTAATTAGTAATATTATTGTTTAACTTAGTTAGCCCTCTCAAAATTTGCCAAAAGTTGCCATGCCCTTGCAGGGCGTCACATTAGCTACTATCATATGTACCTACTATCTTACCCTACTACGAGTATTAATGTGACATGCAATAAACTATTTGAATTTGAATTTGAATCTTCTATTGATTGTTCGACGTTGGTCTGCCTTAGATGGGAATTGAACCCATGATACATCCGGGCGACTGCTCTTTCTCAATACGAACGATAATACGAAAATATTACTTGTACCGACGAATTCGCTTAATTTGACTAGCTTTGACACTGAGAAATTTTATTTTTTATGTTTAATTTCTGACAACAGTATACCTACCACCAGCAACTAACCATTTCATATTGAGCCTCTAGCGTGACTTCGTATCATAAAATCAGGGTTTCAGTTCTTGATAGTATCAACATAAAAAGACACACTGTGAATTGAACTCTACATTCAAGTAAATAACATTGGAAATTGCAAAGTCCATATATCGTGGAAGTGTATCAGTAATCGAAACCAATGTTTTAAATTTTACATATAGATCAATATATTTTGGGTTTTGATATAATTATGTCAGAGGGTCGGGATTTTTAGATTCACATTCATATCGAAGAACTATTTGTAACTGAATGATGATTGGAGGAAATGATAACGAAGGCATTTGTTTGCCTCAACAACAAACCAGGAAAACACAAAATGCTTGATTATTCATTAATTTAGTTACATTTCTAGAACCACATTTTGCTTCGGGAAATATAGGTAGGTAGGTACTACATAAGTACAGGCAGGTTTAAACAACAAACTAACTTCAACAAAATATAATTTAAAATTCTTCACAATACAACAAAAGCGTATCCAAGCGACCTTACATTTTGATTTGTGTTGTAAAATAAGACCAATAAGTTTTTAAGATTCCTATTACATTGGGTAGCTATATACTACCTACCGTATTAAGTATAAAGAAATGAGAGCCTTGTTTGCAATACAGGTAAATACTTACACAGCACTTGCAGACAACAATAATTGTTATTTATCCTGATTATCCTTGATCCAGTAAAAACTCTAAATATTAACTTAGGTTTATTTAAAACTAACTTTTGTCCACGAATTCTGTTAGAGAAACAATTATTAGCTCTTCATAAAATAAAAATGTTAACCAAGCCATAGGTAGCGCCTTCTATCGTCTGTGCCACGTGCGTGACATATACAAAGCTTTCGGGATAAATTATAGTCTATATTTTTCTGATGTGTAAATACATAACTGAAAAGATTCTTGTAAATCCGTTTGGGAGTCTTCGTGAAAGTGTATCTAACATCCATTCCAACTTTTTCGGTAAGAATAAGGAAACCAGTGCTACGAAAGGCTTTGCGGAGCAACTACCAGAGTACTAGGGCAGCATCGACGCTCAAGAGATTGCAGCTTTGCAGCAACGAGCGGAGGCTTCGAAGCTTGTCTAGGACCCGTCTACGAGCGCACGTGGCCTCGCGCCGGCGCACTGCGCCTGTATAGATAGAGTCGCCGGCCCCCCAGTATCGAGCGAACCTCCGCACAGAGAGGTCATGTCGCCATGTCCGACGGGCGCGACTCACCGTCGCAAGCCGGTCTACGTGACCGCGTATCCTTCTTCGAGAAAGTATGGACAGGACAAACCAGCCATGACACAGTGGACGCGAGCACCGACGTCGATGATATCGAGCGTCGCTTAGAACAGCGAAAACGCCGTCCGGAATCCCCAAGAATCGAAGTTAGGCTTAAGCAAACTTGTGACACAGAATCTCCTACCAAAAGTTATGAGAGTACATTCCCTAATTTGAAGTTACGTCATGTAGACCCTGCGGAGGAGGTGGAACGTTTCGAGGGGCAGATCGAAGAGGGCGATCTTGCTTCTGGAATGCGTTTTGTCAAGTTCGAAAGGGTTGTTGTGAAGAAAACTATATCGGAAAGCCGGCATGAGCGCGCTGAGTCACCACAGCACGAGTGGTATTCAGAGTATCAGCAGCAAACCCTGCACACTGCTCCTCGGAAGGAGTACATGAGAAGCAAATCGGAATATGACTCGCATATCGCTGAAATTCGCGGTGAGTACCTAATTTATAAAAAACTTAAATAAGTAGGTAGGTACTTATGTAGGACGGTACACACCTCAACGAAATTGGAACGAATGAACATTAATAAATCGTCACTCTAGCTAGAGCGCGTTGATATTCGAATTATTAAGGTCAAAGGGTCGTGTCAGTGTGCGACCTTGTCCGTAAAAAGATGTAAACAAAGTTACACAATACGAGCCTAGTTTAAGTAGGTAAGTATGTGTGCTTGTTTATCGATATGAAAATAAAAACAATGTGTGTAAAAAACTGTATTTTACTAAATAGAAGATGAAAGTGAACCTAAAATATTTAAAGGTAAAGAAGAAACAAGTTACAAATGCTTTGTAATGATGAAATTTTAAGGAGAATGTAGTTGAGATTATACTTAGTAATTAATTAAATACACGATTACAAACAAGGTAGGGAATCTCCGCTGCGGGCGCGAAGATGAAACATGATAAGGAAGGTCGATGAATTGTTCTAATGATATGACGATGTTCCAGCTATAGTAAATAGGTCTTAGACAAGGACACTTACCAGCACTTACCTGACTAATTTGATGCATTATTCGTTTGGACGTTGGATTTCAATAGGACAAAATATCTAAGTTACAAATACATAGGTTTTTAAGACCTCTTCTAATTCTAGTTGTGTAGGTTCAATTCTCATCCTTGATCTGTGAAAAGATTATTTTGTCATAGATTTACCTACGCTACCTATAAAGTTATGGAAAAGAATGACGTCGAGAATACCGTAGGTACTCAAGACTGACTGTTAGGTGACTTGAAAGCACTTTTTGGATTTTTAGGCATTAAGATGTACCAAGTAACTTTAAAGGAATAGTGTTTTTGAATTAGGTAGGTAGGTATATAAAGGTATATATACATATATGTGAATGGTGCCCAGCACCCAATTTTACTAAGAGTCAAAACTGTAGGTAGAGTCATCATCGCTCATCAGTGCACTAAGAAATTAAGAATGCATATTATTGCAAATTTGTAGTAGGTAGGTATTACCAGTACAACAAAATCACAATAAATGTAGTTTTTACCTACCTACCTATTTCCCAAAAAAAACACGCTAAATGAATTTATTGTTTTTGACTGTTACCTACTAAGTTTATTATATTTTACAAATAAGTTTATTTAACATTAACCTCGCAAAAAGTACCTACTTACCTAATCCCATAATAGTTCATAATTTTTCCTAACTTTACAATAGGTCATTTATTGCATTTAATCCTTTTGTAGTGTTAAGTTTGTGAGAAAATGCAATATGAATGTTTAAAATCGTATGATGTTCCATTTTATAATTACCTAGGTAGGTAGGTACCTAGGTACCTACTATGGATTTTGTAACAGTAGCAAATCATTCACAAAGCACTAACCTATATGGTTATACTTCTGTTATCAGTAAAATTATTGTCCCTCATAAAATCGGGTTGTATAATCTGTTATTTTAATCTTTGATAAATCGTTACATGAAACTAATTGCGTTGAAAATCAGCAGTGTCTGTAAAAAATCTTATAGTCCCTAACACGTGTAATTAATGGTCAGTTTCGAATGCACTAGATGAAATGTCTATGTTATCTTATCGTTTGCAGTAATAACAGAGCGATAAAAATTGCACTTGTAATTGAGTCTATCGACTTGAAATCTAGCGAATATAAGTTTTGCTTACATTTTTAACGGGCAAAATGATTTTTTTTTTATAAATAATATGGACACCATTACATACATTGTTCTGATCCCAATTTGAGTAAGTGACTATTTTAAAGCACTCGTATTAATTAACACTAACTGACCCCAGTAAGAAGCTGCCTGGTTTTGATACTGACCGCAAATCCTGGACCCGTCTTAACCGTCGTATTCCGTTCCAACCATGTAAAGAATAACCACCCACAACCTCCAGAAATGGGGGTGAAGCGCGACTGCGGAGCACGTGATCAAACTCTTTCCCATGTGGTAAACTAATGCCCACTTCGCAGCTTTGTTAGCGGAATTTCGGAAGTCCACAAATGCACACCTGCTGCCGCAAGCTGGCTGAAAGAGTTTGGACATTGGTGGACATTGAATTTCGGAAATCAGAAACAACGAAGGTAACACAAACACCCAGACCCGAGAAATTGTACAAAAACACTTTTTTTTCTACATTTACCTGTCCACGAATCGAACCCGGGACCCAAAAGCTCAAAAATCCTTGTTACGGCGCTCTGTTGGTGACTGGTGTAGTGGTCTACGCAAGGGTTTGATACTCGGTCGAATTGGTCGGTTTGGGGTGGTAGGATCTACCTCCTAGTGGTCCACCTTGGGCAACGGCATCTTTGGTTTTCTAACCAATGATGACGGGCTAACAAATCCCTCTGCGGTGGTAGGCTTCGTAAGAGGCTGCCTTGATGCTACTAACACCCTCCTGCCGGAGTCCAGCGCCAAACAGTTTTTCTGTGTTCCGCTGGTATGTGGGAGGTGTTAGGCTTCTTCTTAACCGTATAGTTAAGTATGTAGTCAAGAGCAAGCCCATTATTTGTAAAAAAAAAAGAATCCATAGCGAATCAATTAAAAGAAGGATATTTCTAAATTATTTTGGGTCTAGACGAGCGGTTCTGTTTCTGTTGCCCGGGCTTCTGTTGCAAGATGGAAGTCGTAATACTCGTCACATCAGGGGCCTGTAATAGGTGCATTGGAAAACTCTGACACAAGATCATCCTAAAAGGATAATTTCACGATTACTGAGAAGAAGGCGCTCGGCGTTGTGTGGACTATAAAATATGAAAATCCTATTGGCTTGGCGTAAGCGTTGATATGTGATGTCAGAGCATGCGCATGCTTTAAATTTATAAGATATTTTAATGTTTTTTTTTAAATAGACTAAAGTCTCTTTCGTCAGTATTTAAACTTGAAAAATTAAGTTGCTAAAAATATCATTTAATCCCTCAACCCCCAGGAGGCACGCGCGTGCCGCGATAACAATTGATTTCAATTGTGTCTGGAAAAACTCACGATCGAGGGATAGACTACTTCATCGTTATTCCATATAGGACCTAGCTTATTTTACATAAAATCACCTTGTATATTCAAACAGATTAGCAATAATATTTGAATGCACAGTAAATTACAATTTTACAACTAATTACAATTTTGCCTCTCGCAAGCAATCAGTTGTAGGAAAAATGTTCGTTTTATGTGTTTCTGCAAATTAATCGAGCAGTCACGTGACGTGATGATGTCATTCCTCAATTCCTCATTACAAGAGATAATTGACGCTCGGAATCGTCATCGCCGCGGCTCAACTGACTCGTTAATCGTTATGTAATACTGGCTGTTGCCCACGACTTCGCACGACGTGATATTTCCCTGCGGGAACCCTAAAATCCCTGCCAAATGATATCAAGATTTGTTCGGCCGTTTAGGCGTGATTCAGACTTCAGTAACAAACATCCATCCATGATCCAAACTTTCACATGTGTCATATTAGTAAGGTTACTTTAACCTTGTTTTGTATTTATTTTTAGGCAACGAAAAGAAAAGGTCAATAATTAGGTATTTACCAAATTTTTTTCGTAATGAAACAATCAAGTTTGTCGTTGTCAGTAGGTAGGTAGTTGATTACTTGTTTGGCACAAACTTATGTTTCTTGTTGCGTGATTATCGTCTTTTCAAGACGTCAAACCCTATTTAACTTTTATTTAAATTCGAAAATTATATTTAAGTTCTAGAAATTTTAAAGAACTAACCACGTAGGACGTATCGAAGGAATAAATTACTGAAAACTGACAAGGCCGTAAAATTGTATGACGGTTTATCATAAACATTTCCACATAATTATTTAACCTCTCGATTGTATGTTATTCCAGACACAATTAAAATCAATTGTTATCGAACCGCCGCGGCGGTCTTATGATCCTGTAGGAGTTAATCCGCGAAAAATTTGTAATAAGCCACATAACTTAACAAAATACTGTCGGTGAGTTCCTTGTTCGGCACCATCGCAAAATCAGTAGATTATTAGATAATTTGAAATAATAAGTTCTAAATGAACGTTAACTAATGATCAGGGCCCTGTTCAATAAACATTACAATCCGACAATTTTGTAAATAACTTACATATTTGTTAAGTTTTATGACAAGTGCTGTTTAATAAACCTACAAGTAAAAACCTTACAAATATTGTAATTGTAAATGTTGTTTAATAAACGTTTACATTGTAGAAAACGCCTGTAGAATTCGATGACAATATTGTAGTTGTAAGTTACAATTTACATAAAATGTAAGATTTTGTTGACAATTCTTAATTAGCGAGTGTAGATTTCATAAACATTTAGTAGCATTGCTTTATAAAGTACTTTCTTATTTGTTTGATTCGTAACGAATGTCATGGAGGTTAGTAACAAAATATTGATTCTGTCTGAGTACAGTTTATCCGTTTACGAAAAACTCGCCGCTGCCGTTCACTATATGTATACTCATCATCACTACTGTCACTACTTCCACTACTAGTTGTTAGCACTGAACAAGTAATCACTACGTTGTTTGGACCATTTTTTTATATATTCCAATTTTCTTTACTTGTTAGGTTGAGGCACAAAATTGTAAAGTTCTGACACAAGGCGAGTCTACCTGTCGGAATTGTAATACAATTTACAAAATATGACTTGTAACTACAATTATGTGTTCAATAAAACAGTTTTCCCTACAAATATGTAAATTGTCACATGTAGAGAGAAAATGTTTATTAAACAGAAACTTGTAAAATTTTAGGTACAATTCTAAAATTTTGTAGATTTTCCACCATGGTAAATTTGTAAGTAATATTCTTTATTAAACAGAAACTTATAGAATTTTAGCCTGTAATATACAATTACAATTTTCAATTTGTAATGTTTATACAGGGCCCTGGTTTAAATCACAGGCATACATAATACTACCCGTAACACTAAACCGGCGCGTGCGCAGATGCATCGCAGGTGTGTTACTCGCCTGATTGAGTTCTCGGGTGGCCATTCAATCATGTCAATGTTTAAGTATTTTACATCAAATCATGAGTATTTTGTTTAACTAACGACAACTATCATAATGCTAAAGTTATGTTATGCGGATACATAAAATATCGACGAAATCTACATTAAAGTGTTGTTAAAACTATTCCTTGTGAATGAACCATTGCATTATCTAGTATTTTAGTGTGCATTGACCAACCACAAAATGGGCCGTAGAAATTACATTGTTGCACTATTGTCTTGGTTTTCCCAGTGACATATCTGCAGTACAGCTTTTGTAGCATGTACAGAATAATATGGGACCAATATCAAGTAACCGCACAGCAAATAGGGGTGACAAATATTTTTAAAGTTTAGATCTTGAAATGAATTAAATCGAATCGATGTCTGCAGTTGTTTCATTAATTATTTGCTATTTGAGTTTGTTTTAAATTAATATTTTAATTCATATTATGTGAGTGTATAATAGTTCCTCAATGATATTTTTTAAATCAAAACAATATTTTAGTCATGAAAATGCTAGAGATAATGAAACACCTTTTTTAGTCTGTTTCAAGTAAAATTTCTTCGTTTTTGCTATCCTGGTAACCTTCTTACTGATAATTGTTTAAAGGCCGGTCCCAATAATCTATCTATCGCCAGTTTGACATTTCAGAGATAGGAAACAGTTTCTATCTCTGATCTTTCCGTCCAGAGAAACAAAGACAGAAGTTGTTTTCTATCTGCGATATGCCAAAACTGAAGATAGATAGGTTATTAGGACCGGCCGTAAGTAATTGTTTTTTTGTTCTGTTATTATAGTAAGGAAAAGTAAAAGGTATTGTACACAAATATCACGCGTTTTTTTAAATAATTGAACTAAAACCTGTTTTTTTAACGGTAGGAATTGTTGGATACTTATGGTTAGGTAATGGTTCTTTGCATAAATTTAAAAATAACATTTTAAATACATAAATAAGATGACGAATAGGACTAAAGCTTTGTTGATGATGATGACAATAGCAATTTGTGGAAATAAGGCGTAAGAATTTTTTTAAAGCAGTGTTTGCTGGGATCCTGTTTGATGTTTTCGGGAAGAGAATTCCAAAGCCGTGTGGATTGAAGAACAAAAGAGTTGGATACGAAACCAGTGCGGTGGGAAGGAATAGATAGAATTAGCTTTTAAGATGAGTGTAACTGACGAGGGTGTGTAGAATAATTGAGATTTAAGATAAGACGGGGATACAATATAGAGAAATGAGTGGATAACATTCTGATGTTACGCCGTAATGCGAGGGGAAGCCACTAAAGCTACAAGCGACACTTAGGGATATGCTCGTATTTTCGCAAACAAAAAATAAAACGAACTCCATTATTGATGCTGGTCCAATTTGTTATGCAAAGCTTGGTTTAGGTCGCAGTAACAAGGAAAGAAATCGATATTTCTTTATTCGATTCCATTTCGCCATCCATAAGCGCAGGCGCATTGCAAGCGGTTGTAGCCTAATAGATTGTGACAATGCAAGCCTGAGCTTAGCTTGAGGTTTGGGTGCAAGATTAGAAATTGTATGATACGGAACTATCGATTTCATAGAGATAATTTTTACACAGTTTGATTACAGCAGTTTTTTTTTAAATATACTGCTATTACTTTCGTCAACAAAACAATCCTAGCACCTACTAAAATATATCCTTGTATTTGTATTATTCTGCTGCGATACTGATTTATGATAATCCTCGAACGTGACAAACTTAACTTGATGTGTGTACGCATACTATAAGGTATGACATCATGGCGCCTATTCTCGGGTGTGATGTGATCTGTGTTATCATTGCAGCGTCGGATAAACATTTTGCTTGACCTTGTCATTACTCTGATTATGTTTCTTGTATTATAGCACTTTTAGGAATGATAATATGTCGTGTAAGAATGATGAAAATTAAGAGTTAGTTATTTCGAGATTTCTACCATATACCTTGTTTTTTATGAGTTTCCGATATTTCGGCACTGTTGCAAGCGCCATGATCGCGGAAGAACTGATGTCACTGCGGGTGGGTGGTTGTTACGAGTAGAATCTACCCTCCGTCGTAGTCTTTCCCTCAACCCCCAGGAGGCACGCGCGTGCCGCGTTAACAATTGATTTCAATTGTGTCTGGAATAACTCACGATCGAGGGATTAATGCACTCGACACTGGTACCATTGTTTTCAAACACACTATTCACTCTGTCGAACCTGTTCTCGACACACAACACTCACAGTATCCGATCGCGAAACATTAGTTTTTGGATTTTTCTGGTTATTACAAATTTTAACCACTGGATTCCAGACACACGACAATTTAAAGCCATCTTCACGATTAAAGTTTTTGTGTTTGGTGATTTCGATCGCTTCTCTAACCATTCTTGGTGTGTAATGGCGTTCAGTGGAAATTATCTGTGTGTTGTGAAACTCAATCCAGTGGTTAGGACCCGAGTGTATTAAATGTTCCGTGATGGCCGATTTCTGCGTATCGTTGTTTTTAACCACTTTTATGTGTTCCTTTACCCGGCACGCTACTGTTCATTTAGTTTGGCCGATATATGAGCTACCACAACTACAGTCAATTTTGTAGACACCATGCAGGCTTCTCCAACGGGAAGTTATCCTTTGGGGAACGTAGACACTGCGCAATCTTTCTAAGGGAGTGAAGATAGTATTCTATGAGAATTTCTAAAGTATATTAGATATCATATCTGTCACTCCCTAAGACTACGACGGAGGGTAGATCGATATATCTACTCATAACAACCACCCACCCGCAGTGACATCAGTTCTTCCGCGATCATGGCGCTTGCAACAGTGCCGAAATATCGGAAACTCATAAAAAAAGGTACATGGTAAAAATCTCGAAATAACTAACTCTTACGATAGTGACCATGAAAGTTTAAAACAGTATATGATGAAAATTCAAATAAAATTCTTGTTTCCATAGCAGTTTAAGAGATGCATGTGTTTGTTTCTACTTACTCAGTGTTTAGTCTGATGTGATTCACATGTTAGTTGCTTCGAGAGTTCGAGATTGCTACCATGTACCTATAATTTCGCACTGTTGCAAGCGAAATGATCATAGAAGAACTCGGAAGTTCGTGATCACAGAACAACTCATGCATGACTTCTTCGGTAATCATGGTGCACTGCCGAAATATCAGAAACCCAAAAAAACAACGCAAACTCGAAAAATTACTGACCACATACTCCGGGGTCTACCTTTTATCGCAGAATTTTTAATGTCATAATATTATTATGCATATCAGCGGAAGGCATCATCTTCATTACGCAGAAACTCATTTGGCATTCACTCATTAATCAGACACTCAAAACGCATAATTTTATAAGCTAGAATCATCTTTAGGCATACATTTGATATCCACAATAATTAAAAAACCGACCAAGTGCGAGTCGGACTTGCGCACGAAGGGTTCCGTACCAAAAAGGCGAAAAAAACGGGTGTGTTGTATGGGAGCCCTCCTTAAATATTTATTTTATTTTGTTTTTAGTATTTTGCGATAACAGAAATACATAATTTGTGAAAATTTCAACTGTCTAGCTATCGCGGCTCTTGAGATAAAGCCTGGTGACAGAGCGACGGACAGACGGACAGACAGCGAAGTCTTAGTAATAGGGTCCCGTTTTTACCCTTTGGGTACAGAACCCTAAAAAGCAGAAACATCATATCGCAGAAAGTTCACAGTCAGAATCGTCTTTTGGCATACATTTTATAACTATAGTTATTAAAAGGCAGAATTATCATATCTCAGAAAGTTTACATTCAGAATCCCAAGCAATGCTATGTAATCAATACTAGCAGCATACACCATGCATGCAGCATGCAAGCAAGTATGCAACAAGCAAGCAAGCATGCAGCATGCAAGCAAGCATTCAGCATGCAAGCAAGCATGCAGCATGCAAGCAGCATGCAAGCAAGTATGCAATAAGCAAGCAAGCATATAACATGCAAGCAAGCATGCAGCATGTATGGTTTCTGTCACGGCTCCGGCGCTGCGGAGCTCCGGCGGTCCCACGCGAGCTTTTCGTCGCAGATGGTTTTAGCTCACCACCGCAGCTTCGGCTCGCGGGCCGCCTCGCCCCTCCGCGCCTACGCGGGTTTAAATTACACTCTAGGGGTAGGGCATACAAGACTGCGTGGAGTCGGTTTTGCAACGATTCGTTTCTGTCACAGACTTTTGTAACACAACATGGTAACTTTTTAAGACGATTTCTTAATACAATTCAAGGTTAAAATACTTTTTTATAGAAATAGCAATGCCTAATGAAATTCTGCCACATGCATAGTATGCCAAGTAAAATTGTGCCATGTAATCGTCGCACTAAGTAAACGTTATGCATAACAAAATTATGCATATTGAAATTTTGCCAAGGGTTATTATGCCTAGTGAAATTCTGCCATCTTAAGAGTATGCCATTGTAAATTCGGCCATATAAACATCCTGCCAAACAATAATTATGTTTAGAAAAAAATATGCCTTGTGAATATTCGATGAAAGAAGATTATGCCAAGTGTGTTATGCTAAATGAGTTTCGGAGCAACAAGATTCTGCCAAATAAAGGGAACCCCCTACTCTGTTGTGTAACGACGGTGCATTCACACCGCAGTAAATTTTTGTTGATCAACGTTTCCAAGTGTAACTCGGCAACATCCGACAGCAAAAAGTTAAATTTATTGTTAATGTTGCCGCGTTAGTCTACCTCACTCCGGTGTAAATACTCGGTTTGTAATATTTGTTTGTTTTATTCCTGCATGGAAGCTATAAGTATCGAGCAACAGTCAGACATAAACGTTACAGTCTATGTTACCGTGGTGTAGATTGTTGCTTAACAAATAGTAACTGCGGTGTGGATGCACCGTAAGCAACGATAAGTTATGTCATGTAGCAAGATAGATAGAGAGATATATATATATCTGTATTAAGAGCAAAAAACAACTTTTTTCTTATTTCAAAGCAAGACGTATCAACCTCCATTTAAAAAATATAAAATATATGATAATAAGTAAAATCTGTTTTTTTTCTTTAATGTGAAATATTTTAAGACAACGAGTAGTAGATTTACTTAAACTTCTGTATTCATGAAGTGACAAGTCTTTTTTTGGTAACTTCTTAAAAAATGATATGGAACCAATTTCATCGGGGGGCACGGCAGTGCCCCCGCCAAGTCGAGCGCGAAGCAAACACTGCCGTACCATCCTTTACTGGAACCATTTCGCCGCATTTTCAGGCCCCTATTTGAGAACCTCTGGATAAGACCAGAACGCAGAAATTTTCGTTATCCAGTAAGCTATAAATACATACTTTAAATCCAAAATTTAGTTCCTAAGTTAAGCGAAAGCAAAGTTTCGCAGTTATGACACTCACTCACTCACTCATGATCAACAAAATAAAACTAGTACTTCCCATAAACTCATAGAGCTGAAATTTGGTACAGAGTTAGGGTTTAATGGCCACATAAAGGGAAAACTATAAAAACTAGGATAATCGAAGATCTGGAGTACCTGGTGACCCTGATTAGAAAACACAAGAGCCCAACCAAACTATAAGAGGTCGACATACCGCCTTTACAAAAAATATTCAACTTGGTGGGCCGCTTCATTTGGTATCAAAAATCGAAGTATCTGATGAAGAACCCTCAGCTGGTCTCAGCTGTATTAGAGATATGGTAATGGCCCTTTCTACTATTGGTACATAAAAAAATCGACTGTCATTGCAAAAATCCAGCGTAGTGGGACACATCTTCTAATTTTATCTAGCCTACAACGTCCCACTGCTGGGCGAATGCCTCCCCTTCTGCTTTTAATACGCATATAAATAAAATTAAAGGAAAACTCTGGATAAGACTAGACTGGCTTTTATACTTATACTTACAAGTTTACAAGAAGAAATAGTCGAACGATTAACTCGAACATTACTCAAATTGTTTATAAGCCGCAATAACAGATTGGTTTTCTTTCAATAAATAATCTGCTTATGAATGTTGATAAGACACAATTAATAATAGGGGTTAAAGTATGAAATTGCCGATTTGTACTGAAAATCAAAATTGTTTATTTTTCAATTTTTAACAAATTTATTAAATCAAAATAGTTACCATTATTATCTATACACTGCTGCCATCTAATAGGAAGGTCATTTATGCCTGTGTGATAGAACTCTGAGGATCTAGACTGCACAAACTGTGTAAAAGCATTTTGTACTGCCTCCTGGGAAGAAAACTTCTTGTCACGTAGATAATTGTCCAAATCACGAAAAAAATGGTAGTCCGTTGGAGCAAGGTCTGGCGAATACGGAGGATGTCGAATGGTTTCTAATTGCAGTTCCTGAAGGGTCAAAACGGTTTCTCGTGCTGTATGAGGTCTCGCGTTGTCATGGAGTGATAATGGTGAAGATCGATTCATGAGTTGGGGCTGTTTTACTGCACTTTGCGTTCATTAGCAGATCCCTCTCTAAACGCAACATTGATATTGCGGGCTGTTTCTGCCGCGTTACTTCCGCGTCGGAACTCGTATTCAAAATTCACTCGAATTCAGTATCCATCTTTCTTGTCTAAGTTAAATAACAAAAACAATTGAAAGTCGATATTCAAATGTTTCACATTTTTTAAAAGAAGAACATCATAGAAACCATGTGAAAAAAGTTTCACTCGAAAACCTCAAACCATAAAGATTCTATGACAATTCAAAGAACTTATTACAATAAAACGGCAATTTCATATTTTAACCCCTAATACATTTCAGACTTGGTAATGAAGTTACGCCTCTATGTGTGAGTAATACTATTGACGATCTTGATTTAAGTGAACAAAATAAAGTAAAATTTCTCGGAATTGAATTAGACAATAAGTTAACTTGGGCATCTCATATACAGCAACTTCCACAGAAACTTGGTGCAGCAACATATGCGATTAGGAAAATCAAAGAATTAGGAGGTATAAGAGCAGCAAAAAACGTTTAATTCGCGTATTTCCATTAATTGATGTCGTATGGAGTGATGTTTTGGGGCATAGCAGCAGATGCTCATAAAATCTTTGTCTTGCAAAAAAGAGCTGATAAATATATTTTAGGATTAAAATACAATGACACTTGCAGGGATAAATTTAGGCAATTAGGAATTATGACGGTAATTGGTGAATTTATACATATATCAAAGCATAAAAGAGAATGTTAATAATATCACAAATATGCAACACGATACAGGAATCAGACAGCACTTGATTTTTCGCATGCGTTACATAAAACATAGATTGTATGTAATAAATAAATAAATATTGTCGGTGATGTGATTTGGTTTTTCGGAGAATTTGAATTCTTAGTATCGAAAATTAAATGTATTATCTTGACCTGAGGGTTTAAAATTTGTATTGTAAATATTTTAAACTCTGATTCTCAATTTTTATTCATTTGTCTTGTCATCAGTTAACATATTAAAAAAAATATTGAATCTTTCAATACTTGGCGTCGTATAAAGGGCAGTTTTATAGCAAATATTTCTAACATAAACTTAAAAATTGTGTACATGATGTATTTTGGCTTCTTCTGGACTCTTACAGACATGCCATAAGTATAGCTTTTCCCCTTGTGATGTTTTGTCGCTCGTTAAACATCTATTTAGTAAACAGTATTTTACGTTCAAGGTCAGGCCTCAGATGGCAACTGGCAGGTTAACATAGTCTTATTTACCTGTGCAAAAAATACGCTTTCATTTTTAGATCATGTACACGTTAATCTTGGATTTAGCCAATCCATTACTATTTAAAGCCAAGGAGTGGTTATTGAATTCGTAGATCGTTTAATAGCAAAGCGATAACCACTATAATAATCTTTTAAAGTAGTAATGTGCGTATTTATCGATTCCAAGATTTCCAAGTTGGGTAAAATTACCCACAAGGTCCCTACCTAAACAAAATCGAGGACCTGTATTTTCAATTAACAGCAATTTAATTGCTTTAAGAACAATTTAAAACATCAAAAAAGCTTTATCAAAAGTTTGATCTTAACCGATTGTGAAATATTTGTAAAACTATTTCTGTCAGATGTTGTTGTTGTAGGTCGCAGTTTGGCCGGTAGCGAAAAACTTCTGCCTGTCTTCTGACAATACTCCGTTAGTAGCTTTATACACCCATAGGAAGAGAAGGGGTGTTGCTATTATGTGCGCCGGCACCGGCGAAAAACTTAATAAAACATTTCAATACCCTTGAGTTTCAACTGTCCTAAATAATCCCAACAAAGAAAAATATCTTAAAGTATTTAATATTAGATGGCTAAGTACCACCTACCTCTATTTATTTTTTGATGGAATGAATTATTCAATAGCTAAGTAGGTACATAATTTACTTATTTGATCTTATTTTTGCGTCTATAAATCTCTGCTAAGCACATAACATTAGATAAAGCAAATAAAACTTTATTTAGCATAATAGATTGTATTCCTTGATTTGTTTTAAAATGGTGGCTCACTTACTATCAGTTAACCTTTTGCATGAAGTTTGACGCAAAAACAAAATTGCTTAGCAATAGCTAAACACCGCAGATTATCTCCTTTTAGTAATGTTTTAAGGCTTTAATCCAATGATATTTAAAAACATCATTGCTTTGGTCATAGTTCATACGAACAATATTGATTAATTATCAAAACAAAAAATGACACAAGTCTCTTGACATTTTCTTTACGTGTTACGTTTAGGTACAAACTAGTTACAAACAATCTTGTTTCGTTATTAGTAGGTACTCAAATTTCATAACTCAAATTTAGATGGTATTTTATATTTATAGACAAAGATACCATTAACCACAGAACATGGAGAAAGGTTAGAAAGGCTGACATGCGCTATTTGTACGAGAACCGATGTCGACGCTTGCGCCCCACTACACATTTAAACCAGTTTGAAGAACGCCAATCAAGCAAACTCTTTTGACGTCGCGCAACCAATAAGGTCGCGCGACGTCAAAAGAAACCAATCACAGCGCTCACGTTTGGGCAGAATTTAAAGCATTTGCCTATAACCTCTGTGGCGCGCCTGCCCCGCTTACTAACCTTTTTCCATGTTCTGTGCATGAAACGGTCGCAGGAGAGATTTGTATTTCGTTAATCAAAGAAACTCTTGTAGATAATATTCTCGATATAACTGGGAAAGTTATATTACCGGCAAAGTATCATTACCAGAAAACACATAACTCGATGAAACTCAACTAACGCGTTAACGATATATTATTATTGTGTGTCTCGGATGCAGCGTCATCTATTCACTACTTTGCATAACCAGTTCATAATAATCGTCATCTTAGTCAAACAAACGACTCCTACCTACTGCTGGACATAGGCGTTAACTAACAGAAAAAAAAACAACTTCTGTGCTATTAACTTAAGTCATTAGATGTTCGAAACTCATAAATGAAATACGAAACTATGTCGTCACCACTCCAGACATCACATGAGTTTTATTGCTCGATAAATGCCCTTCTTGTGATCCAACATCCGTTTGCTAATAAGATGACGCATTTTCCCAATGAATCTATACTAATATTATAAAGCTGAAGAGTTTGTTTGTTTGTTTGTTTGTTTGTTTGAACGCGCTAATCTCAGGAAGTGCTGGTTCTAATAAAAAAAATATTTTTGTGTTTGATAGTCCATTTATCGAGGAAGGCTTTAGGCTATATAACATGACGCTACGACTAATAGGAGCGAAGCATCAGTGAAAAACATTGCAAAAATAATCGCGATCATAATAACAGAAATTGACGCGTACGAAGTCGCGGGCAACAGCTAGTTGTAAAATAAAAATATAAGTTTTTGATGTGGACGAAACCCTTCATTTAATTAAAATTCCGTCTAATATTAGGGAGGTACCTGCTTACGCTAAATTACAATTTTCCTCAAAAGAGATAAGTGGGTTACATATGTGGCCATTTATAAAAATGTTTATTAAGAGTTTTTTACCTACCCAAATATTAAAAAAAGATAAATCCTTTGCATTAAAAGGTCCCGAACGTACTGGACTGATTTCAAAATTATTTTACCAGTAGGATTCTGCATTATTCCTAATGATGAACATAGGTGAAACAATTAAAAAAAAAATTGGCATCCGTATAACTTCGAAAATTTTCTCGTGTCTGGGGAGTTTCTAGTGTCGTTGTTTCTGATTTCCACAGAACAAATGCTTTGAATGGTTACTTTCTTTGGGATCAGAACAATGTATGTGATGTTTACATTTACAATTATTATTTGGTAGGTTAGGCATGAATGCGTACCAGACTGACCGAGTTAGTTTTGCAATTTATAATTATTTTAGTTTATCTAGTTTATCCACTAAGGTATCATAATTATAGCTTTGGCGACCTCCGTAGCGGAGTGGCGTACGCACCGGTTTTCGGGGTGTCGCCTGCTCCGAGGTCCAGGGTTTGATTCCCGGACGGGTCAATGTAGAAAAAAAAAAGTGTATATCTAAATTTTTTCGGGTCTTCGTTGTTTCTGGTTTCCAAAATACGAATGCTTTAAATAGTTGTTCAGACATTTATGATGGGATTTGTTTGTAATAGCTATACTTAGTAAATAAGATTCTTAAGTCGAGAACTACTGCCGACAAACTGCTACGCAGTTTGGCAGATGTGAGAAAGATGTAATAAATATAAGTGATTTGGTAATAAATAAATTTAAAAAAAAAAGAAAAAAAGTAAGGAGTTCTTACTCATAGAATCCTTACTCCTAGAATCCTTTCTATGTGCACTAACATCTAAGTTCTCTCATTGCTTCATCTCAGTTGGTTAGTTAGGGCGATTTTCTAGTTCAATAAAATATTTTGTAGAGTCGGCATTGTATTCAAATGATGGAGGCAAATTATTTTTCCCAAAAACTATGAATCATAATCCATTTGCATAACTATTTACATAGCATTGTAGTCGCCACTAAACATGTCTGAGAGGCAAGGTCATTTTTGGGACACTGCAATACAATAAAATGCTCGTACCTATACAATTCCCAAATTGTATTGTGTTATTTGGCGTTTCACAATTTAATTTAAAGCATACACAGCAACACAACGTTAAAGCGTGGAAAAGTGTATAATAACATAAAGTTAATATCTTAAATCTTATCTAGCGATCTTAATATTTGAGTGCATTATCTGTATAAATTATATCCTATATGTTACTCTGATATTTAATCCCTCAACCCCCAGGAGGCACGCGCGTGCCGCGATAACAATTGATTTCAATTGTGTCTGGAATAACTGACGATCGAGGGATTAATTACATTACTGGAAACTTGGCGTTCATAAAGGACTTTAATTTTACGGTGATAAATGGTAATGGGTTAAAAATGAAATGTCATGTAAGATTGTCAGCGGTTCAAACTCTATTCTTATTCAATTTAGGTAGGTTACATGGAAAAGTAATTGACCTTCGGTTTGAAGGTTGAGCGCTCCGGCGTAACGATAAACAATCGCCTAACAGGTTAATTTTGTTAATTTCTATAACGTTTTAGAGTATTTTAGTAATAATGTTGTTCGCGAATAGGTACACTTTTTTACCAAAGTTATACCTTGTTAGATACTCGTAGATTTAAAAAAGTGAAGTACCGGCCTATAATCATCCCACTGCACCACAGTGATGACGGGTTCAAGTATAATCACAGAACCGGGTATAATCACCACATCTGAAAAATGCGGGTTGTTGATCACAAACCCGAGCAATGTTCGAAATTAAACTCTTGTTGCCCGACCTGGGGATCGAAGCCAGGTCGACGAGATCATGGCTTTATAATTAGTTAGTTCATTCGTTAGTAGAGTATAAAATTGAGTCCTACGCACGTGAGTCAAGTTAAATATTTAAATGTTAACAAAACCTTACGATTGAAGATGGCCAGCCAATCCATCTACCCATTAATGTCGAATTTTTCCTTTCGATTTACAACCTTAAATGCATGTTTATTACGATACCACATAAATTGATAAGTACACATTTTTGACACACATTCTGGGCACATTTTTTATCCCGGAAACTCTACGCCTACGAAGTCAAGGGAAACAGCTAGTTATTTCTTAGTAGTACCATTATGGTAGTAACTAGCCATTTGTAAGTCGGCGTTGGTAAAGTACGGTCGTCCAAGAAAGGTCTATCACCCTAAGGTTGAAAATTATTCGCGCGTCGTAGGGTTGATTTTCCCATGCTAAAATATTCTGACAGCTAGCTACTGAAACTATACATTATGAGTCCATGAGTTCAAGTTCCTTATCGCTTTTTTACTTGCACATGACATTTTGTCATAACTGGTAGATTACTTTCTTGACCGACCGTACCGTACAGTCAATGAATATAGGTAGGAATTCTTTATGAGATTCAAGTCGCTCCAATTTCAAAGGGTTTTAATTGATGAGTCATGCATGTCGTTTACTTTTCAACAGTCTTATAGCCTCTTATAACCTGACACAAGTAAATTCTAATATCATCTAAACAATTTAATTTAGATATAGCTTGTACCATAGGTACATGTTTACTAGAATCCCTTCTACTTGTATGTCAGGTCAATCTGACACCAAACTCGTTCGCAAATGCCAGATCGAATTCGGAAGCGCTCTCCATTTCACTTGCACATATAGCTGCGTTCCCCTTCGACTGGCTCAGTGTGTCCACATGCGCAACTTATGTGCCGTTTTGTGGATGTAGGCAATGGGCATTTTTATCTTGATGTAACTCTCTGAGAGTCCTTGATTATCTCTACCGAGCCCGTTTTTTAAAAATGTTATGATGTTTGTCATTTATTATTGTACTTTGCGCCCTGCCTGCGACTCTGCGTAAGAATTGACTTAAGCTATATAGTAGCCTCAGTAATATATTTCGTTCCCAATTCGATCACTATATAATGAAAAAAAACCCGGGCACACTTCTCCTTCCCCTTTAAACTCCTAAAGGAGGATTTCTGGGATAAAAACCTGAGAGAATCAGACGTCAGAGTATTCCGAACCGCCTGTTACAGGCCTCTGACGTATCTTGCTATAGGTCTCCTATCTTGCTACAGAAGCCGGGACCAACGGCTTAACGTGCACCCCGAAGCACGATTCTAACAGAAAATCTGACCCGTTCTATTTAGACCCAAGCCAGTTCGTAAAAGATCATTTTACATACTTAAATTGATCCGACCGGAAAATAAAAATAAAGCCCTTACTTTGGGGATTTAAACAGCAAAGAGTGCAAAGTACTAAGTAATGTCTAACTGACTGAATAAACACCACACGTGATGACAGAAATCTCTCGTCAAATCCAACTTACCTTAGTGTCCCGAAACAAAAGTTTTTAACTAGTGCCTGTTGCCAGTGATGACTTATGGAATTGGTGGTCGCTTAATTTAGAGCTCATGAGAACTTTCAAGGTCACTAAGCAGGCAATGGAGAGAGCGCTGCTTGGAAGGGACACATAGAAAGAGGAACCATAGGCCGTTGAGGCGGGGAGCCTCTAGAATGGCGATCGCGTACCGGACGATGACGTGTGGTTAGATCCCCACATGGTGGATCGGCAATCTAGATCTGGTGAAGGTCCCTAGATGCGGGAGGCAGAGTACCGATCGTCGTTGAGATCCTCAGGGGAGGCTCTTGCCCTGCAGATAGCGTCGTTTGGCTAAGATGATGATGAGTGACAGAATACTCAAGACCAATGGACATAAGACTACAAATTTTTGTTGCAAATTCGCACCTGTCTACTATATCAAGATGCCCCAGTGTGAAGCATGTATGTGCGTGCTGTCGTCCGTACACAGAGAAACATTAGGCTTATTGGGCAACAAGTTTCATAAAATTACAGCTTCGTAATTTCATGTAATACTCAGACGTGAATCACATCACAAAGTATCTGTAAACACTTTTAAAAGGATGACAGAGCCTATAAAAATAGCAGTTAGCGCCTTCGACTGCTCTCATTCGAATGAAACTCTTACACCTTCCCTTCAAGGTTTATTTTTGATCATATATTATTTGGTATTCCTTTAGAGGCGATGCGACATAGTAGGAATTTAAAATAGAAGATGTAGAATGTAGACATAGAGCAAGGAAAACGGCCGCAAACATAAGTGAACAGATTTATATTATTAAAAGTTTAAAATTTTTTAACGAGCTTTTTAACCGTCGAAAAGAGGTCTCACTTATTTATTTGTCTTCAGTTTCACGGGGTTGGTCAAAGTAGGTAACATTTTATAAGATGTCTCTCTATTTTAGTGTCTTATAATATGTTTTAAACTCAAGAAGACAGTACTGCGCTTATGAAACTCTAATTTACGTGCCAGGTTTTGTAGTAAATTTTGATTTAAGAGCTGACTTTTTTTGACTTTACTTCGAAGCAAGATTACATCTGTCAGAATTGTGAATCTTGAATATATCATGATTTTATTCGAAATAGTTAAAAAATATCAGAAATGACAATTGCCATGATAATGTTCGGAGTTTTGCAAAGCGCCGCGCCCAGTATGCATGAAGGAGATGTGTGTCTGATGAGTCCCGCCTGAGACATTATTTTTCAAGTAAAATACTCTTTATTTGATATTTTAGCAATTAAATTGCAATTATATTAATTATACATATACTGATATTAAGTTAAATACTGATAAAAGAAAACAAAAATATTTCACTTGTTTCATTTGTGTCGTATTCGTATGGTGCCAGCGCATTGCCAAACTACGATCGCCAGTCCTGCTACGCATGGCGGTTATAACCAAACTCTCCTTTTGGAAAGATCTGTATCTAGCAGTCGAATGATAGAGGCTGGTGATGATGATCTGACCTCTATCGTGTGCCCTACGTCACGGAGAGGTGTCTGTTCTATACTGATTGTGGTGCAGGATTGTTGCATGTGTAATGTGGCTATATTCAGCGGAGATAGGACTTGTTTACCAGTTGATAGTGTTTATTTATGCGCAGGCGTTGATACCCGATAATTTTCTTATTAGCAACCCACGCGTGCAATAAAATTGCATTAAGCTTAATGTTTGTCTGCATTTTTACAACAAGAAATATCAAAAAGTAGGCACTGTTCCAAAATATTATAATAAATACGAGTATTTAAGACACGCCTCACTGGGCCACACAGAACCATCTAGTCCCAAATTAAGGTACTATTAAGTACCCTGTCGTATGGGGGTACTAGACAACCGATGAACTTACTTATATACTTTTTTTATTTTTATTGTAAATACATACTTATAATACATAGAAAATACCCAGACCAGTACAAACAGACATGTTCATGCACACAAATATTTGTGCTGTGCGGGGATCGAACCCGCGACCCATGGCTCAGAAGCAGCGTTTATTACCGCTGATCCAAATGGTCATAATAATGTGGTCAACAGTACACATTTTAGTCAGATCCTTTAAGTGGCTATTTAACTGCTTGTATTATGGAATAAGTAAAATTTTTAAATTTCCGATATACATTCCTAGCCCTACCAGGTCGCCCAAGGATCAGTTCAAGGTCTCACAAAGCTGCTAGACCGGTTCTCAGTGGAGGCTCTTATCCAGATGTGGGTGTCATCTTTCTGAATTTGTTAAACTCAGACTCCTAAACTACCACCACGCATAATAATGATAAACAAAGATTTTAATCCCAAGGAAACTGTATTTTTGGGTATAAAAAGTAGCATTTGATGAACTATTTCCGTGCTGTTTTGACGAGATTAAATAAACATCCATTCACATTCGCATTTAAAGTAAGTATTAGTAAGAAGCAAGATAATAATTTTTCGATAACGATTTACAATTACATCAGTAAGGTTGTCTGGAAAAGATCGCTCTTAGCCTTAAGATCGCCCAAATTGTATATCTTTCTGTAAACACTAATTTTAATTGCCTAGTTTGGTGTGCAATAGAGTGTGTTTTAATTCTATATTTCTATTATACACGCAAATATAACGCCCCGTTGGTCTTCTAGTGCTTCAAGTACCGGGCCAAGATCTCGGTGTCTCGGCTTCGATCATCAGATCAGGCGACCAGAGTTTTGAATTTTCGAACATTGCTCGGATTTCAGATCACTAACCCACTTGTGGCAAGCGTGGTGGTTATGCCTGTACCCATCGTTGCCTTGTATTCAACGATTCGAACGAGCTTGAATTCAACGATGGAGACCTTTACCTTGCAGTTACTTTATTTTATACAGGCGAATAGATTTCTTACGACATAGGTAGGCTTGCCGGCTATTTGGCAATAATTTAGCTTATCTCACGTACTGGCTGACATTTTCGCATTACATTCAAAGCCATAACATGACGGTGACCTCATACCATGTTATTGAATTTCCACAGACACTCTAAATTGTTACCTATTTTTTCCGACATAAAGTACCTTTTAGCTTCTAGTTCAATCAAGGTTTAACGAAATTCGTTTCGCAGAACGATTTATATGCACGCTTGCAAAGTGCGTAGCGTTATAATGTGGTTAGTCAAAGCTTTATTGGAATGCATTCAACAGTAAAAGTAATGTATCACATCAGTACACTTTACTTCTACACCTACTTACGAATGTTTTAGTTTTGATTCGGTATCTACTAGCCACAATAATAAGAACTCTATCATCTGTAAGATCTCGATAGGAAAACTGAAAGGCACTTCAAGTCATTTTATACAGGAAGAATTAAAAGTGTCCTTCTTATCTTACGATAAGAACTATCTCTCAAGGATAGTCTTATGTCAGATTTCCAAACCTCGTATTGCAGGTCTCTGACGTGATTTATTTTTTCGAATTCCATCTCGCGGCAGAACCCGACACCAACAGTTTAATGTGTTTTCCAAACTACGACTTAGCCCTCTACTCCTTCCTATCCTAATTGAGATAATATCGTTTTTTCTTGAATCAAACCCGAAAACCTTGTGTATGCAGGCGAATAATCGCTCCACTACAACAACCGTCCTGAAAATAAAGCACTTTAAAAGATTGTTATTTAATTGTCATGTTGATACTGAAAACATACCTGGTTTAACTTATCCTAGTTTCATTTGCCGGTTGATACTTTGAAGTTTATAAATTAACGCAACTCATCAAATTAATTGAAGCAGCAATCAAACGAACAGCGTCATAAAACTTTGACCATGAAATAATGTTGATGTTAAATTTTGAATCAAGATAAAAATATTCATTATACCATCATTGCACAGTATGTGTCATAATAACATCACACGTTTTGTAGAGATACTCATAATATATGTGTAGACATTAATCATTAACCGAACAAATCTTGTTCATGGTTCATTAGCAATTAGTGTCTACTATCGTTACTTATACCACTTAAGGTATAATAGCTTCAGAACATTTGAAGGATCTTGAAAAATAGATAAAGTGATTTGTCGATTTCTTGAATTTACGCGAACACCATACATTGAAATCTATACTAATATTATAAAGCTGAAGAGTTTGTTTGTTTGTTTGTTTGTTTGAACGCGCTAATCTGAGGAACTACTGGTTCGAATTGAAAAAGTGTTTTTGTATTGGATAGTCCATTTATCGAGGAAGGCTTTAAGCTATATAATATCACGCTGCGACCAATAGGAGCGAAGCATCAGTGAAAAATGTTTCTGAAATAATCGCAATCATAACAGAAATTGACGCGTACGAAGATGCGGGCAACAGCTAGTGAAAGATAAATTTATGGATTTACTCGCGTTTGTCAGGGTTTTATATTAAATCGTTAAAATAATAAATCGTTTATACAAAGACTAGCTGTTGCCCGCGACTTCTTACGCGTAAATTTCTGTTATTATGATCGCAATTATTTTTGCAACATTTTTCACTAATGCTTCGCTCCTATTGGTCGCAGCGTAATCAAGCGGTCGGTCGCAATGTAAATCGCATGTTATATATTATGTATAGCCTAAAGCCTTCCTTGATAAATGGCCTATCCAACACAAAAATAATTTTTCAATTCGAACCAGTACTTTCGGAGATTAGCGCGTTCAAACAAACAAACAAACTCTTCAGCTTTTTAATAAATATTAGTGTAGATATGAAATTACATTATAATAAGCCTACCTAAAATTAAACAGTGCAGATAGTATCTTTTGCCTGAACTAGGTAGAACCTGTGCTTCAGGCGTAAAAGATCTTAAGAATTTTATTTTAGGTGTCATAAATTAACAATTTAACTTAAATAATACTAATTTAATTAAGGTAACCATATTAATCTATTTTATTTAAGTAATAAAAGTAGTTCTTCTGTATCATTATAGGACAAGATTTGAAAATATTTAGTTAGGACTTTTTTACAGTTAAATAGTTGAGATCAATATTAAGTGCTTTAATCAGTCTATTGCATAAAAATGGGCCCAGGGATGTAAAAAATTGCTTAGTGCAAACTATATCTTTCCGTCTTTTATTAGTTATATCTGCATTATAAGGAAGCATTGCGTGTTGTTTTAGTATTGTGTGCATTGTAAACAGTTGGCGGACAGTTAGTAGATTACATGATTTATATGTATAATAGGTGTGTAGGGTAGAAAAAGGGAAGGTTATTAGCAACTTTTAAAATTGCTCGATGGGCTCCTTCAAGTGGGATCAAAACAGTTTTTAATGCTCCACCCCATCACGTAATGCAATATTGTATAATTGATTGACATAATGCTAGCTATACTTGAATTATTAGTTTTGAGTCCGAGATTGGTCGAAGATTTTTGAATACGTAAATTAATTTACGGACTCTGTTAACTAAATTTTCAATATGTGGTCTAAAAGAAAGAGTCTCGTCAATTATGATTCCGAGACATTTCAAGGTGTCAGTTTTGAGGGTAGTGAGACATTTACAAGCATTTATTGTTGGATTTTGACATAGGTGTGCATATAATTTAGAGTTAGTATCATTGCGGTGATATTTGCGCATGCAGAAATGTATGTGTTTTGTTTTTTCAGCATTTATTGTTAATAAATTGCTGTATAGCCAGTTATTTACTGAATTAAAACCTAGCTGTGCATTTTCATATAATTCTTCGCTGGTTTTACCTGTAAAATTTAGCGCCGTGTCATCAGCATATGATATTATTTTGCCATTTATAAATTTCAGATTTCATAGGTCATTAATATACACCAAAAACAACGTAGGGCCAAGGATACTTCCTTGAGGGATTCCATATCCTGAGGTTTGAATGTCATCTCTCGTAGTGTTTCCTATTTTTACACATTGTCACCGATCCCGTAGAAGTCTGCAAAAAGTTTTAGCTGTGTTCCTCTCACACCCAAAGCCTCAAGCTTGGTTAAAAGTAAAGAAACAGACACCGTATCGAACGCCTTTGCTAAATCGAGGAAAACTCCTAGGGTATGGTTCCCTTTTCCAAGTTCCTGGGAAATTAATAGACTGAGGCGTTACTTTCCGGAAATCCATAATTAGTTCCTGGGAGACAAATTCTGTGAGACTGTGGACTGCATCTGATGTGGATGGATCTGAAGCTTACTTCTAAACCCAAATTGTGTTGGTGACAGAAATCTATTTTATTTCCAGGTAGTTTACTAGTCTACTATTGATGATTTTTTCAAGGATTTTAGATATCGAAGGCAGGTACGATATAGGTCTTTAGTTGGAGACTAGAACTTTGTTACCTGATTTAAAGATGGTAATTACAGGCATTAAGGAAAAATACCTTCTGACAGGCAGGTTTGAAATATATGCGTTAGGGGCGGTATCAAAATATTGACAAAGCTTTTAAGTATCTTATTACTTATGTTATCCCAGCCTGCCGCACAGTCATCATTCATTCCCAAAATTTTCTGTGATATTTCCCGTTCGTCAGTAACTAGCAAAACAAAAGTATTTAAGTTCCGAGAAGGTATACTTGGCTGGTTGTGCGTTTGGTTTGGAATACGTTCCGCAAGGGTTTTCCCCACATTAGCAAAATAGTTGTTTACTCTGTTAGTGGACTTAAGCGGCGAGGAATTTGTTAGTAACTTTCTTGAGTTGGACTGACGTTTTGACGTTTTGACATAAAAGTGATATCCTTAATATGTTTCCAAATTAATTTGCTATTCGTACCCCGCTTTACGTAATTTTTTTTATCGTAATCAAGTTTTAATTTCTTTTAAAGATTGTTGCAGAAGTTCCTGTATCGCTTATAAGATACCTGTAGAACAGAATAATTGTCAGGACACATGGTTTATCCCAATGACCCGTGACCACAAACCATGTACAGTGTTAATATAATCTTTTATTTCAAGACAAAGTAAGTAACAAAAGTAAACCTAGTCAATTATGAAACTAAAATAATGCACGTATTAAAAATGCATTAAACACAACAGAAAAATGAATGACTGAGACGAGTCTTTGGATTGTTTTTTTAAATCATCCCCTCAGCCTTTGCCTCGTAAAAAATTACTCGATACAAAATGTTGAAACTACACAAATCAAGTATCACACATAAACACAATTATTTGGATCATGTGCTTTTATTAATCTTCTGTCTGGACGGTTCTGACATTGCAAAGGCTGGTTATTGGCAAATTGAGAATCGTGTTATGCTTAAACTATAATTTGGTCGTTATTTTCATAATGATCGATACAGTTTATAACTTATAATTATGAATTTATGAAACTACTATCCGAATTGCATAAAGCACATAATATATAAGAATAAAACCTTTGTTTAAACTTTTATATTTATTTTTCAATTTTAATTAAAACACTCTATTGACACTAAAGAACTGCCTAAAACGTTTACTAAACATTGTTTTGTAAAACACTATTCTGAAATGTTGTAAACTAAAAAAAGAGTAAAATTTTTACTTAGGTGATTTAAGGGACTTTTAACTGTTGAACAAATTTTAAAATTTGGAATCCATAGTGAATATCAAATGGTCTTGTTTTTATTTGTTTACTCATTTATTTCATTGCATCTCACATTTGTAATTATACAAACACTTTAGGTGCTAACGGATGAGTCGATGACGTGTGAGCAGAGTCTGATGATATAATTGTTGCCACCGTTTACCGCAAATAACTAGGTCATTCCGTGAATGAATGACATCATTGCAATTTCAGATGACTTTGATCGTTTTAGTAAGTTGATTATCTAAATAATATTCAAGTTATTAAGTAAATCAGTACATCGAAATAGGTACTCAAGTAAGTACCTATTGACATGCAGATAAAGTCTCATTACCTATGTGTATGTGCACTTAGATGAGCTTTGTCAGTTATAGTGTCAAAGATTTTACGTACTATTGTTTACTTGCTATGATCATGATTGCATGACTAAATTTAACTTTTGTTTTATAGTTATGTTAGTTTCTTTAGATTTATTTCACACTGTACAATGATTTTTATGTTAGACTTTCTGGGCTTGCGACTTCGTCAGCGTTAATTTAGTCTTGAAAAGAAAGTCATACAAAGTTTAATTTTCATAAAAAAAGAATTTAACCCTTCGAGCGTGGGTTATTCAAGACACAATTAAAATCAATTGATATCGCGACAACCGGCTGTCGCTTGGGGTTCAAAGCGAAGAGCTAAGTTTAGATTTTTTGAGTTTTATAATAACGGCAGAAAAGCAGTAGGAAAACTGATAAAAAAAAATTAGGAACTAACAAACGTTTTGCACCAACAACACTTTGTTACTAGTAGGAATTCATAAAGATGTCGCAAATTTTAAAATGTTTATAGTGTCACTGTCGTTTAAATCGGATTATTTTGCCTACACTAAACCTGTCGTACCTGTTCTATCCACCGGCTGTTCCATTAGTTCTGCCATAGTTTGCATGGATGACGTAATAATGGACGCCAACGACCGTCAAGGGCCGAGTGCACGCCAAGGTTACCAGAATTAGGGCAGTTGTGAATGATGTCTCCTGACATGTTACTTTACGGATATTTTAGTTAAAATGTTTCACGTCAAAAATTGTACGTGTCGACAAACGTGTGTACGTATCTATTTTTGTTATTTGAATTTTAAGAGTTTTTATTCGCATGATGTGTTTATTTCAGTAATTTACAGAACGATGTTAATCTTGAGATGTTACGTGTTTAATAGTTTCTTGGAACTGGTGTATTTTTTGTATTTATTAATGATACTTTACCATGTAATATTTGGGTGTCAAAATCTGCTTCGCAGTTCTATATTCATTCAAGCTTTTTCTTAATTTTTCGCTATCGAATATTATATTTTTTATGCAATGTACAAAGTAGTTCAAAAAAAATTGTATGAGTAGTGCCATTTGATTACTGATGATTAAGATTATGCGTCATGCGCGATTGACTTTATGTGTATAAAATTGATGGAAGTTTCAAGCGATATCCCCTAGAAGTCCCAAAAAATTGATACCAATATCTATCAGAGCACGGTATATCATACATCTAAGATTTCTTTGCAGTGCTTTTTACTTGATGCGAAAGCAAAATAGTGCAAACTGACATCTTTAAGCCTCAAATATGGTACTTTCAAAGAAACTATTATTTTCTTAGTAAAAACAGACAAATTACTGATCGTTTTATCATTGTCATCATAGAAGTCGACCGCTGGACAGAGCTTTCTAAGGCAACCGCACAAACGATCCAATAATGATTTTGCACTTGCATTTAAATGCACTTTTTCATAATCTACGAGTATTTTGGTACCAATAAATAAGTAACGATTATCTTAACAAATGAGTCTTTGTTAAGAATTTTATTTCCGTTCCAGATAATTCACCACAGAGTTCAACAAGCAATAAATATGCAGTGAACTTCACAGATAACAATGATTAATATAATTGTATGAAATTTAATATTTATCATTATGAAAGTATTTATAAGTATGACAGTTTTGTCTTCAAGGTGAGCCGGTTAGTTACATGATAGTAATATGATCAAGGCTTCTATCACGTTTATTTCATCAATAAAATTTTGTATTGCGCTGTCAAATGGTTTTATGCTTTATTTTATTACACATTTTAGCTTACTCGCGATATTATTGAATGAAATTACGAACTCTAGTAAACATCAGGCATTTCCTGTTAGACTGTATAGATAGCTGCTAATTAAGACGTGTCGAAGTGAAGTAATGTTAAATTGGAAAATAAGGTCTTAACTTTTGATTTAGTTTTACCTGCCACCATAATCTAAGATTCAGTTTTGTTTTAAATTTAAAACATGCTACAAGTAGCAATCGATTTCTGATGACACACGATGGCTCTTCCTACTGATATATTAACACTGCTTAGTGCGAGGTTTACTCGATAAAAGTTATAGAACCCGTAAACTTTGTATGGCAATGATAACAGAGAAAAAAGATCAGTGCCTTATAATTGGATGACTTTTTTCATCACCATCTGCAGCCCTTGCTTGTCTTCTGTTGGACAAAGGTCTCTCCAAAAGAAAGATTTCGCCATAATCGCCACGATGAGTATGATTGAGTAAAACTCCACACTCGCACTGAGCACTCCGAGATATTTTGCCCATGCCTTTGCATTCTATACTGGGATTTTTGCAAAAATTTCGTGACCTTGATGTTTTTAAACTTTATCACCTGAACAATAAGTTACAGTTTACATGTTTAATGAATGTCATGGGTCTTCTGCATAATGTTAACTATCTTGGTTACGTTATTTTAACGGCCAGTTCCAATAACCTATCTATCTTCAGTTTTGGCATATCAGAGATAGAAAACAACTTCTGTCTTTGTTTGTCTGGACGGCAAAATCAGAGATAGAAACTGTTTCCTATCTCCGATATGTCAAAACTAAACTAGCGATAGATAGATTATTGAAACCGGACGTTAAGCGATAACCGAATTGGTTAGAGGCCGGACTCTGTTTGACCGGTGTCACATAATTGAACTTGGTCGATAACATTTAAAATATTCCAAATTAGAAATTGCAAATTTTGGAGATTATAGTTTGTTTAATGTAAGTTACGGTCTGGGTACAAATAGGAAGTGTGAAACATAATAGTAATAAATGAAAATATTTCGGAACAAATCCATAGAGTCAAAATCAGGAGCTATGCTCTTATCGGTGGAGATTTTTTATCCATTCTTCTCGGTTCTCGACATTGATGCGTTGCATGAATTTCTATCTTAGTGCCATGGCATTGGACTGAAGCGTTCAAACATAGCAATACTCGTAACCTAACTTATGTACTATACGAAAGAGGCCAGGCGCTCGGATCGAGTATTGTGAGTTGTGACTGCCACAGAGCTCGGTGCCAAGGTTGCGTTAGATCATCTTGTGGTCGCAATCGCTTGTTTACTGTAGCTTTTTACTTTTAATACTTCATTTGTGATATTGGTCGTAAATGTGTTTAATTTGGTAATTTTGGATTTGGTTGGCAATACTAATTAGTAAAATAGATTCGATTTTAGTATTGCGCTATAACATGTAACAGATGATCGGATATTTTTTATGAAAAAGTTTTTTTTTGCAATTTCGGAGTTGAGTGACAGAGTGTGGCCCTATTGAAAAAGTTGTTGTGTTTGACCATTGGAATGACTTCAACTGAAATATTAAACATTCTTCATATAATAACTCCCCGTTGGTCTAGTGGTTTAAATACCGGGCCAAGATCTCGGGGTCCCAGGTTCGAATCCCAGGTCGGGCAACAAAAAGTTTCGAATTTTCGAACGTTGCTCGGGTTTGTGATCAACAACCCGCATTTGGGAAGCGTGGTGATTATGCCAGTAAACCCATCATTGCTGTGGTAACTTGAATTCAATGATAAAGGCCTTTTCCCTGCAGTGGGATGATTATATAATAGGCTGTTACTTTACTTTTTCATATAATAAATAAATAAAATAATAAAAATAATAAAAAATAATAAAAATCATTTATTTTCAGACCAAAGATCCATAGATTGTTAGTAACAATATAACTTATGACTATGTTAGTAGTATAATAATAACAGAAAAGGTATATTAACACCCCAGTAGGTAGGCTCACCGCACCTTAGTCACGTGCAACTCTGTGAACCTGCCCACCAAGGCCGAATCAAGTCGATCACCCACCATCCTCAGGACTCGGTTCGAGCTCCACTGCACCCTGTTTACCAGCGAGGCAACCTTTTTTCGCACCCTCGATCGTGAGTTATTCCAGACACAATTGAAATCAATTGTTATCGCGGCATGCGCCTGCCGCTTGGGGGTTGAGGGATTAATGCGTAAAAGTCATCCACGCTGGCATCGGCGAACATACCCGACGCACTACAGTAGCGTGGAAGCCAGAGCCCTGAAGATGTTGTTGTATTGAACACGTAGGGCGTTGTAGCATTTCTGTGTAAAGTTAGCCCAAAGGCTGCTTGTGTAAAATGTCTGACAATAGGCTTTAAAAAGCGTGATTTTGACTTCGGCTGTACATCGAGCAAACCTTTGTGCCAACATATTACCACGTACCGACAACGCCCTAGTCTCCCTCTCAATATCCAAATCATCACACATATTTTCAGTGAGTACATGACCCAAATATTTAAACTGTGTGACACGGTTCAAAGTCACTGCGTTCAGTGTAAGTGGTGGTATTGTGGATGGCCCTTTATTGTTAGATTTAAATAGCATGAACTCACTTTTTTTCGCGTTATATTTCAAACCGTGCAACAGAGCATAAGACTCACAGACCCCTATCAACTTTCTAAGTCCTCCGATTGAAGGGCTCAGCAACACCATGTCATCAGCATAACTAAGATTATTTACGCACACATCATCTACAAAGCATCCGACATGCGTGTTGCTGAGCTCCACAATCAGGTCATTTACATAAATGTTAAAAAGACGAGGGGATGTCAAACCACCCTGTCTAACCCCACATTTCATATAATACTCATCAGAATATGAATTTCCCCACCTCACAACATTCACCTGATTGTTGTACCAATGCGAAAATATTCTAATAACCTCAGGAGACACACCAGCGTCTTCTAGCTTTGCCCACAGCCCGCTGTAAGAGACCATATCAAAGGCCCTGGACAAATCCAGAAAACACGCGTACACAGGAGTTTTCCTTTTAACATAGTAGTTTACTGTATGTTTTAAAGCTAGGACGGCACTCTCTGTAGAGAGCCCCGCCCGAAAACCGAATTGCGAGTGCTGCAACGATGAAGCCACTGCATCAAGCTGCTTATCCAGTAACCCATCCAAAACCTTTGCCATGATTGTGGCTAAAGAGATTGGTCTATAATTTAATTTATCCGTCGTGTCCCCAGTGGGGTTCTTCACAATTGGTACCACAATCGTTTTCATAAGATCCTTAGGTAAATAAGTATGTCTTACGCACAGAGTAAACAGCATAGCTAGTACTCTACAGAGATGTGGTCCAGCATGCTGCAGGTGCTCAATGCTAAGTCCGTCATGGCCAGGTGACTTACCACGTTTCATATTCTTTACAATCGCTAATACATCCTTGGCATCACTTGCGGGACTCCGGGACTTGGCATCCATACATCGTTTCATATTCTTTACAATCGCTAATACATAATAACTTCTGTAGAGTCTTCCTAAAGACTTACATAGGCTATATGATTTTATCGTGATAATTAACAGATTAACACCTTTAATTAAAAAAAAAACTTGCGACTGCTGGGCCTTTGACCTACAGCTGCCGCCGCTAACTGCTTTTTCAACTAAGCAACTGATTATAAATATCAAATATGATATTTTTGATAAGCAATCATTTCAATTGGTCAAAGTGAAAAACCTACCTACCTACCAATTACTCAAAATTTCATGGGTAAATAAACTAGAGTTTTCTCCTTGAGCTATCAAAATAATATATTTCTCTAGGAGAGTAACAGTTCCTAAATCTGATCAACAAAACTAGAACCAATTTGAAAATTAAAAGGGAAGAGCGACGCGCTAAGTTACTTTTCCACATCAGACGGAGAGCTTTGGGCCTGTGATTATTATCAATCCGGGGCCGTGACACATTGTGCTTTTTAATATAGTGGTATACGTCTTAGTTTACAATCGACGTCTAAAAAGTAATTGGATAGGAGCTTCTAACTATTTTGTTTATACCGCGCGGCCTTGGCACAAATGCGCTACGTTTTAGTTTTTCTGTTACGCCGCCCACGCTTCGTTAGTCGGGTTTTATATTTTGTTTGGACACTAAGAACATATACCTAATTATTATTTATGTGATTTCGATTCATTAATAATATTTTTTTTATAAATTCTACTCGTATTTCCACAGTCTTGCCTACCTACTCACAAATATGTAATCACACTACAATTTTTGACAATTTATGAAAAGAGCGCCGTATAGTGCCAGCGTTGAAGTATAATAGCACCACCCCATCTCTTCCTATGGTTGTGGTAAGAAGTGACTAAAGGATTACCACATGGGCAGCAGCATCTTCTCCCACTATTGATTGCTCAATATCGGTTACCGACTCGCCCCCCATCCAAAGAAGTATTCAACTTTATTTGTGTATAAATGTTCCGGTGGTTGTTTGGTGAGGACGGTTTTAGTCGCTGATTGTATCTAGTTACTTACTCAATATATGTGGTAGTTAAATATAAAAAAAACTAAAAAACCACGCTTTTAAAACAGATTGAACTAAAAAATTAAAAATAAAACTGTAGTAATCAATTGAAAAATTCATATTATTGTACAAAAAGCGTGGGGTGCTTGTTATGATATCCACAGATATAGTAAATTATTGATAAAATATTTACAACAATCTAAATCAAGCCCCCACGCTTTTTGTACAATAATATGAATTTTTCAATTGATTACTACAGTTTTATTTTTAATTTTTTAGTTCAATCTGTTTTAAAAGCGTGGTTTTTTAGTTTTTTAAACTATAATTTATTTTTTACTTTTTAGTTTAGTTTATAAGATTTGATTCCTTCTTTACCGACTGTAAGTCCAAACCTATGCAGGAAACATAATTGATACAGATCGCGCGCTAGCTCTATCTCTTTTACTCCCTCTTACAGAGGAAAACTGGGAAAACTGTTATTAAATTATTGCATTGTCATCGGCCCTTGATACGTGTGCAAAGTTTCAAATTAATCAAACTTCTGGAAATCGGTCAAATTTATGCTCAAAGATTCCATTACATAGATACAACCCAAGCTAATAAAAGCGTGGTAAAAATATCAACTCGTTTAGTGTATATTTGAGATATAGGTGCCAGTTTTAAACGAACATGTAATGCTTGATTTAAATTGTCCATAATCTGGCTGGTAGTTTTTAGTGTCTGTCTCTCTGTCCCGCCAGTGATGTCATTCGATCGTGTTTAAGCGCCTGCTAACAGTTTTACGGCGCTATGTTAATTAAGAGTCAAATTAGAGGCTAAGTACTGTTTATGGGTCCATATATAATTGATCCACTAAATGTTTGGATAAAAGAATTTACTCCATCCCTTTTCGGTCTGCGGGTGGTAGGTACTCCGAGAAAGCCCCTCCGTGCTTTAAAAATGATCGGGTTTGTAGTCATTGGGGAAACAGACGCAGTCAGGGCGCGCGTTCCAATCCTTGGCAGTGCACATCACGAAGTAGGAAGAAAAGTGCTTTGTACGCAATCGCGGAATATTTACCAAGAAGGGGTCACGCCTTTTTTCTTTCTATTATTATTTATTATAAATTTCCCACTTTACGCAGTCTGAAACTTGGAACAGCAAGTTTATCTTTATGCCTGGTAAGTATTGCAATAGTGTAACGAGTCTAAGGCCTTTTAAGTCTTTACGAGTAAGTGCCAAGAGGCTAGACACAATAGACATTGTATTGAAGCCGAAGTGTAAAAGCTTGACGACGTCCGTCCGTGGCAGAGTGGTGTCCACACTGGTTTTTAAGGTGTCGCCTGCTCCGATGTCCCGGGTTCGAATTCCGGACGGGTCAAAGTAGAAAAAAGTATTTTTTCTACATTTTCTCGGGTCTGGGTGTTTGTGGTACCTTCGTTGTTTCTGATTTCCACAAAACAAGTGCTTTAAATAGTTACCTATTATAAGATCAGAATAATGTATGTGATGTTGTCCACATTAAAAACAAAAAAGAAATCATATCCGACGGTCAGAATGGGCTTGACATTGGAGCGCAAAACGCCATGGTCAATGGCGTCACTAATGGCTTACTATGGTTCACCGGGTGACCGCGACCTAGACACAACAGAGAACCATTATACAACTTTAGTGAAATAATTATTATACTATCGTAAGAGTCGGTCGTTTCGAGATTTCTATGTACCTATCCATGTACCTGTTTTTTATGAGTTTTGCGACTCCACTGTTGCAAGCGCCATGATCACGGAAGAACTGCACCTATATAAACTTACGATAGTGACCATGAAAATTATAGTCAGAATAATTTATCGTTCACCTCTTCTCGGCACCAGCCCTTTCTCGAAGCAGTGCTGCAGTGGTTGGTTTAAATTTAGAACGTAAAGAAGCGCCTATGTATATGCCTATATATATACGTCCGGGGGCCTATTAATATTATTTTGTTTGTCACTAAGACGGCATTATTAAAAACAGCTCATTAAAACCCTTTGTAGTACGTCTAGAATTTCCTAGAACGTCTATTATTTTTTCACCTATTGAGACAAAAAGCTAAAAATTATGATCGAGATAGGTATATGCGGCTGCTTTTTTTAATCGTATTTTGTTGCTACCTAAAAAAATATTTTCCAAATCGGTTATTTTCGAGTGTTTCGAGTAGTCTGGAAAATGCATTAAAAATATATACAACGAGTTGCGTGTTTCTTTTTATTGAGGTTGGCTAGTAAAAAAATAAAAGGCCTCTTGTGAAGATCATCATCACCAATATAAATTAGTCACTTGTCATAAACCTCTCCAAACGTAGAATGGATATATATATTTTTTTTATTTATTTAAGGCAACATGCTTCTCAGGCGATTTGACCAATGGTGAGAAGACGCTCTGCCCCTCTTCTTGCGTCTTACGACACCCATAAGAGGAGTTGGGTGATTATTCTATTTATGTACCATACCACAGGGCACTGCAAGGATACGGATAATGTGAAATGGTATTCAAAACGTTCTGATTTCCATAACAATGTAAGTTAGCGTGGGCGGATGGGTGTGAGCCACAATGTGGCCGGGGTCAATTCAATGAGAATAAATTTGACCCGTTTTTATTCGGACAGCTCTAAATTTATACATTGGTATCTTTGAAACGGCTGTTTTGTTTTGTATTTTAATTTTTAACAGACTGAAGTGGGCCTCGACACAACCTTACGCTAATCGGGCAATTGCTGCCACCATTTAAGCTTCCCAGTTATTTATTTGTCGTTCGAGTTCAATAAATAGCGAAAAATGTAACCTATATTTTATCTTACATTTTTGAATCAGTACCTAGTTTTAAGAATGCAGTTAAAATATTGAAATAATCTATGGAAAAATAAGTTACGAGTAGTCAGATCTGCTACAATAACCGAAGCCAAGTTTGTTTTCATAAATCCTCCATTTTGTTAATAAATAAAAAAGTTTTGAGTTCGCGTACTTAGTGCCGGCACAATAATAGAATAGCACCACTTCTATGAGTGTTGGCGACTAAATGAGTACCGAGGGAAGAAGAATTATCTTCACTTCAGTTTATAGCAAATCTTTCCTTTTAGAAAGGTCTATTCCAGCCTATTCTATGTTGTTAGAATGTTAAGGCCATACTGTGATGATAAGGTAACCAACATTGAAATAGCAACCGAATTGTGGACTACCTTTATTATAATCGGTTAAATTAGGTCACAGTTATTGACATTACAAGTGAACTTACCATCCAGAAGGCTCCGTTTGTGTTTCTAATAAAAGTTGGTAAGCTACCCGCGGAAGTTACAGCGAGAACATAAAGCACGCAAGTGCTGTTTTAAGTTTTGAACATTTTTAAAGTAATCAGGGTTGGTATATTGTAGTGTATGTAATACCTACCTCATAAATTATTTTGTATAAGTATAAAAAAACACGATTATATGTTAAATCAAATTAAAAAACATAAAATATTTTTACTAATGATAAACGAAAAATAAAATTATTAAGTAGAAACAAGCGTGGGGTGCTCTGTGCCATATTTTTTGTTCCTTTCGCACGGTTTCTGATGCGAAGCGTTAGAGAAATAGAGAGTGCTACATAACTCCGTAGTGAAATTTTTGTATGGTCATCTGTCTTTTTGTGACATAGGCTAACTTTTTATGAGAACTGACCTAACTTTTTATTTTTGACATACGTATTTCTTGTTTCATTTTTAATTATTTAAAATTTTAAAGCTTTTGTCCTAATCCATCATCATTCAATTTTATTCTTCAACTGAAACAGCCCTAGTGTTCATCCCCGTATCACCCCGTACCAAGTGCGTGTCCCGACTGCGTGACCACCGCGACAGCTCATCCTGAGGGAGCACGCAGGAATGTACTTTGGGGCACCCACCCTAAGTCATTCGCAGGGAAATTTCATTATCGAAACCCGAAATCTATGGAAAAGATACACAAATAATGATCGGTATTGTATTGGGGGTTTTTGTATGTTAAAATATTTTTTAGGGATCTGTATTTGAATAGTTAAAAATAGAACCCTTATGAGATCACTCTGTTGACCGTCCGCGTCCATGCGCCCGTCTGTCAAGACCGTTGATCGCAGTATCAAGTTTAAAATAAGAGGTCTGCAGTTCCTCAGGATCTGTGTAAAAATCAAATTTCTAGTAGTCCCCGCTAGAGCAATGTTCTGCCCCCAATTGATATATTTTATTACTTCTAAACAAAATCAATTCTCAAAAAACTAGAACAGTATTATTTTAGCAAATTACCTCTGGTATTATTATAATAGGTAGCCTATATGCTATTCCAGCCTATGATCTACCTGCATATTGTTCAGCCGTTTTGACGCGATTGTGTGACAAACGTCCATTAAAATTTTACATTTATAATATCAGTGAGATTAGATAGCGGTATTGGGGAAGGCTTTGAACCCATAAACTGCAAATAGAACCGCGTAGATGCGCGTGCGCTGCTTTTATTACGAACAGACAAACAGACAAACAGACGGACCGGTCGGTGCAGTGAACTTGGCGGGGAGATGGTGATAAGGCATAGAGCACACAGGACTTCACAGAAGTTAAGAGTAGTTTTAATATACTCCTTGATTTTGCTCATTATTTCTTCCCGCGTGGACTTCGGGATTAGGCTTAGAGATATAAAAAATAAACAGCTAGTAAAATACGATATACGAGTACCAACCAATCGGCAGCCTATAGATCGTACCAAATATCGATATTTTAATATAGCGTTAGAATTAGACAATAAAAAAAATATTGTTTTTAAATGTTAGTGTAAAGCCATAATTTTTCAAATACTTAGGTAAAAACTGTTTTCTTGTAAATCCCCAGGAGGTTAATACAAGGAAAGTCTCGGCCACATCGTAACTAACCCTCGTATTTAAAAAGAAGTAATCACTTATTGCTTATGAAAGTCATATCTTAAAATTATAGTGCTTAAGTAAAGGAAATGGGTTACCAATCACCAATAATAGACATAATACTATTTGGCTGAGAATGCAAACTTTTCATAGTTCTAACTTCTAAGGATTAATTACTACAAATTGTCACCTAAGTAATTACTTTTAGTCAAGTGGGTAATTACTTTTACTTGTTTATAAATACGGGTGTAAGAATATGCCCGTTTGCTATTTTCAAAACGGTTGATCCAACTTTTGTTACAGGGTGTTAGGTGAATGGTATAACAAGTCGAAACCAGCGTAGGTTAACATATGCATGTAAATTACTATGGTGAAGTCAGAAATATAATAAGCTTTGACACGCCTGTAAGTATATTTTGCAAACTCTTAAGAAAATATTTATGAATGTGAAATATTATGTGTGCCTAAAATGTGTTGTGTCCTTCCTTTACAAATATTTTAACCAGCCAGATATAACGGTACCTACAACCAAAGATATTTTTATATTTTTTTACAGAAACTAAATACGAAATTCTTCTCCCCCGTACCTATTAAGAACCTCTTTATACGACCTTTGAAAAGGTCTTATATGTTCATTGTCAGTAGGTACTGTGTGTGTAACCCAAGGTGGATGATTCATATGATTAGCGTCGTATTAACTCGTACTATATCGAACCTGTTCAAAACAATAGCTCTTGGTAGAATGAACCGACAAATACAAGAAAGTTATTGGACGCATTGTTTTTGCAATTTATCTATCTAAGCCTTAGATAGATAAAATGCAAAAAGAGACACCTTATACAGGATGACTTTTTCATTCCTTCCTTCCTTCCAAATTTTTTATGGGCGTTAAGTATCGTATTTATGAAGTAAAGAATGTAGGTCAAATGTTCACCCGAAAATATATTTCGCAACATACTTTTCAATTTTTACGGTCCTAAGCCTGTGAAGGTATAAAAAGGGAAAATCAACAACTTATGAATACTATGTAATAGTATATAATAGTAATAGTAATGAATGCATGAGATGCGAATCGCGTAAAAAGTGTTCTGAGGAGCCCGTTTTAAAAATTTTAGATTTTTGCCGGACATTTTCTAAGTGTTTTATCTTGACATTTTTGTACTGGGCTATACCAAAAGCAAAAATACGTCATTTGTTTTTTGTCTCTAGATTATTGTATTATAATTTGGAAGGCGGTTAAAATTTCATCCTGTAGGTATATAAGGTGTCTTTTATTTTCCACCAATTTTCGATCAGTGGTTTTCATAATATTAATATTGTTTTTTTCCATTGTTACAGATGAACAGGAAAGAGTACAGAAGAAGACATTCGTCAATTGGATCAATTCACATTTATCAAAGGTTTGGAAACATTATAGAATTCTAAAAATAAAATAAATTAATAACGGCCTTTAATCATCCTACTGCAACTAAGGCATAGGCCTCCATCATTAAATTCAACGGGTTGATGATCCACAAAACCCGTGCAGTATCGTGTTCGTAAATTCGAAACTCTTGATGCTTGACCCGAGAATCGAACAGGACACCGAGATCTTGGCCCGGTTATTAAACTACTATACCGATGGGGCGTTAAAAATAAAGTGTTAAACAATAATTAATTAATAATATTATGGTTAAGTATGGGTCGTGTGATATTGTCACGAGAATAGACTTGCACCACGGTCGCAACCAAAAGAGTGATCGCCAACCAGTCCGCCAAACGAGACGATTATTGCAAATCCTCCTAACAGATAAGCCTGTGTACAGACTAATGTGAACCAATGATGATAACAAAATAATGTACTGTAAATGCCGGTTACTTGAGCCCAAATAAAAACGAAGCTTTAATATACATTACTTTTACATTGGCCTTTTGGATTATTTTAAATTGAACTCTTACGTTTAAGTAATTGCCAAGTTGCTTATTAAGTAAAATAAAAAAGGCCAAGGCCAATGTAGCAGTACCTAAAAACTTTTTTTTATTTGGCTGATGTCACCGCACTAACAGTACCTACCTTTTTTAACTCCTCCATTTTCCAGCGCGTGCCGCCTATGCGTATTGACGACCTGATATACGACCTGCGCGATGGCACCAAACTGCTTGCGCTCTTGGAAGTGCTTTCTGGAGAAAAATTGGTAAGGATACAAGTTTTTATAAGAATACAAAGACTTTTAATAAGAATACAAAGGAACATGGATAGAAGGAAGGGAAACCATCTGAATGTGTCTAAAAGTGTCCGTCAAAAGGGAGCAAACGAAGGTGACGCCATAGTAAAAGCAAGTGGAAGGATTTTAAAAATTGCACCACAAATTTTATATTTGCTAAATTACATTTGACTACGTAAATTGTAAATTGTAAATTGTTGAGATTTTAAATATTACATATTTTAAATCTCAACAATTTACGTTCGTTTCATTGGCTAAACTAGCGCCATTTCGGTGAGTATTCTATCTGTAATTTGCTGTTTACAGGTGGACACTTTTTCAACTTGTCCCCCATACAAGATGGTTCTCCTTCTTTCTACCCTCCATAAAAGGAAGGACATTCGCCTGTCAGACTGCAAAATCGTTCTTTTGGAGAGGCCTATGTGAGTCCAGCAGGACGCTGATATAGGCTGATGATAATGTAGCTGATGACGTCTTAATGTTTGTATACTGCTGGATCTACAACAGGAACTGAATGTTCAAACTTTTGTTAGTAACTAAGGTTGTCATGTTATTTTATCAGGCTTTGACCATCATGTTTTGACTACTCTGGCTGGCGCCTAGCATGAAAAGGCACTAAGATAAGAGTATACACTTACATGTAAATTTTGCGTTTCGACTAGTGGTAAGTGAAGAGCTCTTTCTTGTATATATAACTTAAGTCAAGGATGTTTTGTGTGTAATTAAATGTGTTTATTCATCATATTAAGCCGCCTCAAGACAAGTTTTGCTGGAAAATTAGTGTGATTCCACTACTCATCATCATTCAAATTGACGAGTGTTTACTGCCCATATTTATATAGTATAAGTATTTTTATTAATTCAATCATTTTAATTCTAGCCAATGGAAAGAGGTCGCGTACTCCGCCGGCCGCACTTTCTTTCAAACGCGAACACGGCTCTCCGCTTCTTAGCCGGCAAGAGGATCAAGTTAGTGAACATCAATGCCGCCGATCTTGTGGACGGACGCCCCGCCGTCGTGCTCGGCCTTATCTGGACCATCATCCTATACTTCCAGGTAGGATGTGCTTTTTAGGGGCGGTATAAAATAAAGTGACGGCCTATAATGATCACACGGCAGGGCTAATGTCTCCATCATTGAATTCAAGTTACCCTAACATTGGTGGGTACAGGCATAACATCAATGCTTGCCAAATGCAGGTTGGAGATCACAAACCCGAGCAATGTTCAAAAATCCGAAAGTCTTGTTGCCCGACCCGGGGATCGAAACCAGGACCCCGAGATCTTGGTCCAATTAAACCACTAGATTAACGAGGATAAAGATAAAGCGTAAGGTACGTAATTGTTTGCGTCAAAGTCACTTCGCCTCGCGATTGGCGTGTTCTTTAAGCCTCGGTACCTCGGTTTCTATTTCGTGTAAACCTTCTATGGCAAAATCCATCTTTTGGAGTGTCCAGCAGTATGCTGGTAATAATGATGATGATGATGATTACAATACTCAAACAAAATTGGAGACAGAGATATAAAAATCACGTCATGAAACAAAGTTTCAAACACACCGAAATCATTTTCTAGTGCGCAAAATGTGTGCTGCAGAATCAAAAATGAATTAAGCTGCATAAGATATCTTAATTACAGAATATGTCTTTAGTTATATCACAGTCTATGTTGTATACTACTTACTAGTACTACCAACTTTTTTAAAAATATAATCCTATTCATAATAACCACTACATAATAAAGTTGATGATATTTGGTCTTAGTTTTAGAGAACCTGTAAAAGCACTGAGGTTTATAAATCGGCACATTACAGATTGGATTTTGGTTTTAGTATCTTATACTTATCACATTATTTGTAGAATTCAAATTTAAAAAATACTTTTGGTTTGTTACTTGAACATAATATGACGCTTAACAATCGTCGTTTTGTTCAGTACCGACCCAAAATTAGTTCTACTCGTCGGTATTATTTGTAAAAGAGTTTTAGATACTCTCAACTGTTTGATGTAGAATTTGAGTTTCCTTTTAAAATTGAAGTGTGGCCAATATTCAATGTTATCAAATCAAAAAGATAACGAAAGATATAGAAAGTTAATGCAGTAAGCGTGTTGAGATGAGAAGTATTTTCTTTTCTCGTCAATTAAAACTGACTTCTGTCGACAACATATTAATATTATTATTTGTTTTGTTGTCTCATCCACTATCCTTTCATTCCCATAAAATAGTTCATGTTACATAAGAATATAATGATTATCAAATTCAAAAACATGGACAGCCAATAGCAGAAATCCCATAATTATGTTACTTTATGCGCATTTTATTGAATACATGAAAATCTTACAAACCTGTTTCTGACAAAATGGTCTTTTTAATGTCGTCTACATGAAGATATTTCGTCTCAAAATTTACAATGTTTTGGTAGAATTAATAAACAAGTATGTATAATAGATACGCACTAAGTATCTAGAGGATCATTTTATTTATACATATTTTTTATGGCACTGACCATTTCTAATGAGGATAAACCATTTTCTAACTGCTATAATTTACAATATTTTCTACGTTACTTTCATTTTAAAAACTGTTGGTATATTCTCATTTTAATTGGCTTGAACTTATTTTGTTTGCGCAAGCTTCTGACAATTTATTGGACCCACAGGACAGAGGACCAAAGGTAGGTGGATGCATCACAGCTTTTAGAATGAATTTACATCAAATAACATGAAACCAAAGGTCTGAGACATGCGAATATTATTTTTCTATTGCTTTTCCTCAAAGTCTATGAAGATACTCTACATTCCACATCATTATAGGTAGTAAGTTAAGGTAGGTACCTATAGACAGTAAGTTTGGAGAATTTGAAAGCGATTCTTGTAGAGGACAAATAAATATGCAAAAAGGAGGCGGTAAAAGTAAAAAAAATAGTAATAAATATCAGTTCTCTGTTTGTTCTCATAGAATTTTATTATTTGTACCTAAATGTTATTTTCGATGAAATGCCTACTTATACATATAGAAACATCGATCATAACGAAGAAAATTTAGTTACGTAAGACATTTAATGCAAAATAAAAGTATGATCCTTTGGTTCATGTTTGTTTGATGCAAGCAATAACGCAGTGTGATTAATTATTAAGTAATTATTATAAAAGTAGTTAATTGTGCTACATGTATGTATGTATAAGTTAGTATATGTAAACTAAGTACAGTCGAGACTCGATAAACCAGAACACATTTTCTACTAAATCATTCGAATTATTCCGAATAATCTACTTTATTAATTAAACAATATTATAATTTAAATTATAATAACAGGCTGTACTTACATACAATATTTACAATTCAAAACTACACTAAAGATTTTTTTAAATATAAAACATGACCAGAAGGAAAGAAAAAAGAGTGTTAATAATAATGAAGTTTGAAGTAAGTAATGTTTTTTTCGTTTTACATAAAATACTTTCGAAACATAAACATATAGATGCCTTATTTTTTACTTTATCAGATTTGCATGTTTTAGTATCAATAAATTAATGTTAACTCTTGTAATGTTTACAAGAGTCACATATCCGAATATTAATTAATTTAATTCGATTTATTTTGATAATAGCTTACAATGTACAATAAAATTAAAAAAACAATCGGTAATTACCATGGCCTATTGGATCGAGTCTCTTCTCTGTACCTCCTATCCTATGAGTACAATTCCAGCCGGAAATTCCTAATAAGCTGTGACTGTAATGAAAATCAAAGTGTAATTCAAAATATTTGTATTATCGACATTATAGTATTCAAAAATCTTTTAAAGCGTATGTTAACTGCCTACTTCTCTTTCTTTTAGCGCCTTCATTGAATATACAAGCAATATTTCATCACAAATTTATTGCTCATTGTCCTTGCTTATAATGATATCTGCTATTGGTTGAGCATAATATATTGAACTAAAATAACATTACCTATACAAAAAAAATCGTAAGTATTGCTTTTTCGGCATAATCTGTAAGTACAATAACTTACAAACGGTACTACTTAAATGAAATTGACCGAGTTCAGTAGGTAATTTAAGTAATATCATTACTAAAGAAACACAATTTTCTTACTTTTTTATTCATCACTTTCATTTAAAATTTCCCTCTTTACAGAGAAGTTAATTAGTTCTAAACAGTCCCATACAAGAATAACACTTCGAAATATCCAAGTAATTTAGTGGAGCAGTCGCCCGGTAAGCGACAGGTTGTGGGTTCAAGTCCCAGCTAAGGCAGTTGACATTTTTATTCCATTTTCAATTTATACCAGCAAGGTAATGCCCAAATATTTTTACTTGTTAATCGTTTTTGCTAATTTTATTTTATTTTTTCATTTAATAATTTAGACTAATTATATTTCATAAATGCTAAGCAAGTCGTTTGCACAAATCAGAGAGTTACAATTTGTCTTAAAAAATTACTAATCTTTTCTGTTTTATATTGTGAATTCATTGTAAATCTGTAATGTGTAACTATAAACAAATAAATAAATTTGATTGCCTAAATACAGGTTCAAAACATTATGGCAAATGATGGATAGATAGATAGATAATTATATTATTGCACAAAACAAAGGTAACATAAATTACAATGTGACACATATGTACAATAAGGCGGTCTTATTGCTAAAAGCAATCTCTACCAGACAACCTTTGGGTAGAAAAGGAAAACTACGTCTCAGTGGAGTAGGGAAATGATTATTTAACTCCAAGCATCTTCCGCAATGTTTTCTAGAAGAAATTTACAAAATAAGGATAAAGATCAAATCAATATAGTAACAGCTAAAATTAAATTAACAAGCTCAGACGAGAATTCAAATGATGTTGAAGGACCTGTTGTCGAGAGATATCAGGATCATACGTGCATATTACTAGTTTGACTACATAGATATTGTGGGTGTGTCACTACTTAGTTAATAGTTTGTTGTAACCGTCAGTTTTGACATGACAACAACATAATAATACAAGCAATTTGTTATCAATTTATCTAATGTCAAGAATATCAACAGTCAACTAGATGTGGGTTCTAGTTCCGCCTGAGACATAATTTTTCAAGTTTAAATTGCTTAAATATCATATATAGTAGTCAACTAGAAGTTTAAAATGGCATTATTTTAGATATTAACAAAACTCTGAGTATAAGATCAAATGCAGAGTGCACTATTAATTAATTAATTATTATTCAGACTTACTAAGTCCAGACTAATTATATCTTCTTTAAATAACTAAGTCTTAACCTAGTTTAAAAAATATAATGACAACTATAAAATAAAACAATAACATAACTACGAGTATATACACAGGTCATTGCAATGCAAGCCCGTGTGAAATTGCACTGCAATAACTTAAGTACGCACAGCAGCACAGTCCACCGTGCCAACAATTATGCTCAGGATGCTGTTGGAGCTGATCCGCACTCTGATCACAGGGATTAACGCACAGTGGCGTAAAAGCAGTCTATGCGCGCTTCTGTAAACATCCCTGAAGCGCTACAGAATCGCGGCAGCCCATTATTTCTTGCTATATGCCTGTTGTGTCTTGATTTTTAGAAGTGTCTGGTTTCTGTTTGCTTTACTGCCGAAATATCGGAAATTCATGGGGAAACATAGTTTGTAATACGTTTAATATTCATATCGTCTCGTATGTCTTCCATAGTGATTGTAAAAGTTGAAATTAGAACATAATTTTCGGTGTATCATAATTAACCATGCATCTTATTTACCTACATAAAACGGTGTTAGCTAACAAAAAGCTAGACAGGGAAAAAAGTAAAGTAAAGTTGCAGCCTATAATCGTCCCACTGCAGGGCAAAGGTTTTAATCGTTGGATTCAAGTTATCATAGCGGTACCGGCATAATCACCTCATGCAGATTGGTAATCATAAACCCGAACAATGTTGCGTGATCCCAATATCTAAATCCTAACCTTACCCATACGACTAATGGGGCGCTAAACAGTTAAATTTCGAAGCTCTCTTATGTGTAATATGTGAGTGACGCTTAATCACTCTCCTGAAATCCGTCCCAATAAAACCAACCAGCATGTCCCGATTTTTGAAATATTGTAGGAACAATTCTAAATCCCACTTTGTTTTCAGATTGAAGAGAACAGCCGGGCGTTAGAGTACCTAGTAGGGTCGCGCTGCGCTTCTGTCATGTCCCAAGAGTCGGGTACGGCCACTCCGACTCAGCGGGCCGAGGACCGATGGAAGCAAGGCGCAAGGAAGACCTTACTGCAGTGGGTGGCAAACGCTTTGCCTAAGTAAGTATTATATATACAGCAATAAAGAGTCTAGCACACCAAAGGCAGTACTTCAGCAGAACAGTTTGAATGCGGGCCCGTAAAAGTGGTAATAGTAAGGTCCTATAAGGTCTATAGTCCTATTCAATACGTCACACTAAATTAACGCTCAAATCGGGTAGCGACTTGCGAGGCAGAGCATTCTGTTTTATAACTATGGCGGTCAGGTCAGAGTGTCACATTACAGGCAGAGCTGAAGCAGAGCAGCACAGCTTGTCGAAAGCTATCGACGACTCGTGTATAATTTTACAACTGCGCTAAAGTTATCAATTAAAAGATTATCGACGGGCCAAATTCGATTTTGAAAAGAAAATCTTTTCTTTCTCCTTTGAGCCAAAAGCACCGCAGTTTTTTTCATTTAATTCAGTATAGTCCGTTAACTAGATATCGGACAGCCAACTGCCAGTCTAAAAGCGGTTTTGACGCGTTGTGCTCAGTCCTCCATTATTTAGATCAGTTAACATTGGTGTTCCAAGCTCATAACTGAGACTATACTCCTCAACGCGAAACAATATTTGCCTCTACCTGTCTCTTACACTTACTCCGTGAAATTGGCAGAAAAATATACATTACATTCTAATCTGGGTGTTTATGGCTCATCTGCTGTAAGTAACCCTAGCAATTGAAGATTAATCCCTATATGTGTGGTCTGAGGTGACGTATGTTGTCAGCACATTAAAAGAATAGTACCTACTCCTTCTCTTTCTACGGGTGTCGGAAAATCCATGAAACAGGTAACTTAAAGAGTTCTGCCAGAAGGAACCGGGCAGCAGCGTCTTCTTTCTATCATTAGCCAAATTGCGATCGAACACATCTGCCAAGTTTGGCGATTATGCAAAATCCTGCTCTTGGAGAGACCAGTGTCAACTGCAGACTGATACAGTCGTAGGTTCCTCCTATTCTACATACCTATTTCATTTACATGATATACGAGTAAAATGTCGTTTGTAATATTTTTGCCATTAAAATTTTATGTTTATTTAAAAGTGTAAAAAGTCAAAATATAAGAATGTCACTAATATTAACTACTTGCCAGGGACTCCAACATCCACGTGACAGACTTCGGTCCATCCTGGCGGGACGGTATCGCCTTCCTGGCCATCATAGACGCCATCAAAGCGAACCTGATCAACTTAGCAGAGATGAAGCGGAAGACCAACAGACAGCGCTTGGAGCACGCCTTCGACGTGGCGGAGAGTGAGCTGGGCATCGCCAGGCTCCTGGACGCTGAGGATGTGGACGTGGAAAAACCAGACGAGAGGTCCATTATGACATACGTAGCACAATTCCTGCACAAATACCCTGAACCCAAGGTAAGAACTGGCTTAGCTGATGATGATAGTAAAATAGTGAAAAACGCCGAATTTTGGTACAAAAATGAAATAGTACAAACATACATACACTAGATAACACATATGATGTGTCAAAATATTGAACAGCAATCTATTATGGTTACAAAATAAATAAATGTCAATGTCAAAGCGATAGTAAATGTGCTTTGAGTCGGCGATTAAAAACTATTAATGTCTTAGATAGTCTTATGGGCGGGGGTAGGGAATTCCATAAGCGAATAGAGTGGACGGTAAATGACTGCGAATAGTAGTTAGTGGAATGGGAGGACGTTTGAGAATAAGTTATTTGGATGACCGTATCTCACAATCCTGTGATGACTGCAGAAATTGGAAGCGCTCTTTAAGGTACGGAGGTGAATTAGGGTTAAACAAAATTGAATATAATAAAGAAATGATATGATAGTCACGCCTAAGTCGGTTGTTGGCTTAATGATACGCATAACCTAGTTAGAAGCTTGTCTATAAAAGAGATTGTTGCAAAAAGTAATTGTAACAGAACTGATAAGAAAGACAAGTTTTGCTAAGGTACAATTCGTTTCGTTTTATCCCATACATGTATACGATGCTTAATTAAATCTCTAATTACAGACAACAGGACCAGATGCCGTAGCGGCGGTACAAGAGGAGTACGAATCTCTTAGAATGTGGCTGACGGAGCGCGTCACCACAATTCAAAGGCTATACGACTCGCGAACGCTTTCGCATAACTACGACGACTACGTGCGCGCCGAAAATGATCGGCTCGCCCGCGAACCGATCTACCAGAAACTCGAAAAACTCATGTACACACAGAGCCTAGTCGCAATAGCACCTAAATCCTGGCGGGAACTCGTCTCGCTCTGGATAGAACTAGAGAGGCTCCACAGGAGATGGCTTTGGCTTCTCGACTCAGATCTGCCTGGGGATTTCAAAGTCATTGGCGAATGGCTTGCACGAGCCGAATACCTTTTATACTTCGACGAAATCCCTATGAGTTTAGACGAAAGAACAGCTGCAATCATTAGCGAGAAACTGGAAGAGCACAGCTCGTTCTTCGCTAACCTCCCAGAAGTAATCGAGAGATTTGAAATGGCTTTGAGGTCTCCCGAAGCGTCGAGAATCCCCCCAGAGAGGTTACAAGATATGAAAGATAGGCTTGAGACCGTAAGTCGAAGGGCGCCACAAAGGAAAGCCAGATTAAAGTATTTGGAGCACAAATGTTGTATCGTAGCATTTACTGAACTCACGAAGGCGAAGCTCGCCGCGTGGACCGGTAAATATGGTCGAATTGACCATGTCCGTGCCTTATTAGATGACTATGACAATTTCGTAACTAAAAATAAGATTTTCCAAGAGTTTGATAGAGCGTATGTTGATATAAAACAAGTCGCCGATGAGTACAAGAGAGTGTGTGAAGTGGACAGGACTGAAGCGAGAGAGATTGATGCATTTTTGAGGGAAGTATCAGAGACGTGGAGAAGAGTAGCTTCAGATGTGAGATGTGCCCGGAGTGTGCTGGAAGAAGTCATTGCTCATTGGGAAAGGTGGAACACATTGGCCGATGACTTTACAACTTGGTTGGATAAGGCTCAGCATATGCTGAGAGTTTCAGAAGACGAGAGACTTGAATTCTTCCACGACCTGACGGTTTGGAAGGAAAAGCACCAGTTATTGGGTGATGCGGCTGGCTTTTTAGCTGCTACATCCTCAGAAGAGATAAGTTCAGAGATAAAGAGGAAATACGTGGAAATCACTGAACGATGGGAGCGCGTCTGGGAAGAAGCAGAGCGGTAAGTTTAAATACTTTTTATCTTAGTCATATTTCTAAATACCTTCAGAAGTCAATAGTCAGAAGAAATAGCTTAAAAAAGTTTGGCAAATCCCACGAAACGTAAGGCAAGTTTTCTTTTTAAATAACTGTATATTGTATATAATACTGTGCCGGCACAGACACAGAATAGCACCAACGTCTCTTCTTATGGGTGTCGAAAGAAACGAGTGCCAAAAGAAGATGGTCAGCAGTATCTGATTTCCACCACTGACTGAACTATGATCCCGCCTGCCAAGCTTGGCGATTATGGCTTCATATCGGGAGGTCTGCGTCCAGCAGTGGACTGATATAAGCTGGTGATGTGATAATAATAATAATAATAAAGGCAGGGGCCATAGTCCTTCCATAGTCCCAGTTACCCAGTCCACTAGCACCCAAACCCATAGCCCAGTATCCTTTGTATCCACATTCTACAATAGTCCTGCACTGACCGGGGGTTATCCTTGGGTGTACTTGTATAGTGCGCACAGGGAAAATCGTCGGTTGGTGTTACATTACATCATTTAGATAAATGTTGTCTAACGGGCCTCCGAGTTGGCTTCGGCCCATCGTACGCCTTCCAAATGTCCGGGACTCCATAGTCCCGTGATCGGAAACAGACCAACATAATAACAATAATATTTAAGACTTGCCTCACTGGGCCACACAGTGCCATCTAGTCCCAAATTAAGCTACTATTAAGTACCCTGCCGTATGGGGTACTATAGACAACCGATAAACTTACTTATATACTTTTTTTTTGTAAATACATACTTATAATACATATAAAACACCCAGACCAGTACAAACAGACATGTTCATGCACACAAATATTTGTGCTGTGCGGGGATCGAACCCGCGACCCATGGCTCAGAAGCAGCGTTTACTACCGCTGATCCAAAAGGTGTGATGTATGTTTAGGGCAATAAAACAATATTTCTATCTAGTTAATTTGTCACCTTTTTAACGTACCGTCAGTTAAGTCCGCAAACTCTTAAGGCCGGTGTCGAGCATAAGACAAGAGTCATTATAGGCTGTTGATATAATGTGATGCCATTGTCCAGCTGCAGACTTCCACGACTTGATTGCCACGGATGGTGATGCTACAGGATCTAATTAGTTACTTTGTAATCAGAATAGTGTATGCACTGTCGTCATTTTCCTAACTAGGGAACTAATGTAGGCTGGCGATGTAAGCCAACTATCTAGGTATTGCGGGATCCGAATGGTTTTTTATTTTTCGGACGGACTTATCGCTGGATGTCTCAAGATAAGGCTCTGACCAGTCAAAAGGGCGTTCAGCGTAAGTCCGCCTCGCTAGAGGTCTTCGAAGCCTTAGCAGCCTTAGACAAGTTGTTTTCTAATAGCGTGTACGCTAGAAGAGTAGATAAAAAGTGTATATGAAGACGATATTAGCTTAGTATCGTTTCGAAAATTATTTAAGGTTGCAGGATTGCTCGTGCCGGGCCCCATACTAACAGGCAATTCAGGCCGTTTTGTGGGGTGATCAGATGTATGTGATATAGTCATTTGTACACGACTACGGCAAAGCCAACAGGAAAGGTTATAATTTTAGCAGTCCTAAGTGTATAATATGTAGGTATTTCTGTGGATTTCACATTTGCGGCTAAACTACTGAGCCGATTGTGGAGAATGAGGTATCAGTCAATTCTTTATTTTAGTCCGGTAACATTGGTTACCTAACCCGGGTAACAGTATATTAAGGTGCTTTGAAAAAAAAGTTTGTAGTCGTAACGAGTGGGGTATCAAATGAAAAAAGACAATGAGTACAAAAATTTTTAAACAATACAGCAAACATACATTGAAACTTTGGATTTTCGTAGTCGTACTAAAGTTTTTTAGTCTATTTTTTTATGTATCACCAGCTACGTCCGCGGTGGGGACGCTTTACGTCACCGTCGCGCGCTGGCGGCGGGCGGGGCGGCTCTGGGGGCATGGCTTTCCGCCGCCGACGCGTTGCTAGCCCGAACGCCTAGGGCTCATACCAGCCACATACAAGCGTACATCGACCAGCTGCTGCAGCTTAATGGAGAGATAGAAGAAAATGAGGAGCTGTTCAAGAATATCAGCAGGTATGTTGAGCCAGAGACATCTTCAACCCACAAAAATCCATACCGGCACACTAGTACAGTGCTTCCGAAACTTATCTATAGGTACTGGGATACCTTTGACGACAGCCCCATAATAGCCACATACAATCGTACATCGACCAGCTGCTACAGCTGAATGTAGAGAAAGAAGAGAATGAGGAACTGTTCAAGAATATCAGGAGGTATGTTTAGCCAGAGACGTCTTCAACCCACAGGGTTCGGCTCAATACATGTTACACAATGGGACAGGGCTTCCCAGATCCCAATCAGTTTTCAAACTCATAAGAAACTACGTCTTACAATTACAAATTACGACGACCCGGTTTGTCTTCCGCACAAACCGTAGGGTTGGGTTCGATTCCCGGTTGGGTATATTTAGGAAACAATATTTTCTAACTTGGATCTGCACTATGACCATAACCTCGCGGGTGTGTTACAGTTGTGCGTCGGAAGGCACCATAAAAAACAAATTACAACACATTACAATTTCCAGAACTTTCCAAACCGCGATCGCGGAGCTGCCTCGCGACGAGGTCGAAGACAACATGGCGAAGCTGAAGCAGCAGAAGGAAGCTCTGGTGCGAGTCAGAGCCATGGTGCCAGTGAAGCTTCACCAATACAGGCAGCTGCTTGTCCAGCATGAGTCGCTTGAGAGCGGGCAGAAGGAGATCGGCCAATGGTTGGACAAAGCCGAAGACGCTTTGAGAACTGGCGGTGAAACTAGACGGTAAATGCACAACAAAAAAAAAATTATATACAACGTGTTCCTTTTGATATCCCATAACTCTTAAGGTTATGGTCTATAGGTAAAAATAATATAAAACGCCCTAGAACATGTGGTTCAAAAATCAATAGTTTCGAATATATCATCAATTTTAGTTAAATTTGCGAGACGTTAGCAAACTTACACTAAAGTGTAGTAGTAAAGTAGCGGGAGAGCGTAACTTGTAAAAAACATTGACGTGTGTGGGTGTTTCATTGATAAGTAGGTACGAGTAAATCGTTTTCATTCAAAAGTTCATTTATAACAAGGTGAAGTGTAAAACATTACATAAACAGTCGTGACTTTTTAGAATTATTTTGTATGAAAAAAATAAACAAACAAAAATTTATACTTGAAAAATAATTCATAATGCAATTTGATTCTTTACGATGGTCTGTTTCATACCCTAGAGTTATGGGATATCAAAAGGAACACGTTGTATATTATATCCTTTTGTTAAAAATCGCTTAAAAGTATCAGTAATGAACATTTTTTTCCTAACTTCATGTTGTCCTCAGTGAAATAATAGAAGAACGCTACGAGATCCACCGCTCCTTCTTCTCCCGGACCACGTACTACCGCTCGATGCTTGAAAGCAAGAACAAGGTCTTTCAGAACATAGTGAAGGCGGCCGACACAGACCGCAGCGCTGACGTCACGGACCAAGTCAGTCACATGAGGGACCTGAATGAAAGGTTAGATATCATCAAACTTATTTTTTAAATTAATTTATTTGAACAACAACATTTTACGATCATTACAGGTACGAGTAAATCTTAATGCGGCAGTGAAAAAACATATTACCATTCCCATGTATGTTTAGAAAAATCCTATGCATAGGTACATATTCGTATTTATTTTTCATTTATTTTTTTATAAATAAAAGGCTTGCTCTTGACTACATACTTAACTATACGGTTAAGAAGAAGCCTAATTTGGAGCGGGATTACCCCTAGGTACTGGTTCTCCCACACACCAGCAGAACACATAAAAACTGTTTGGCGCTGGACTCCGGCAGGAGGGTGGTAGCATCCAGGCGGCCTCTCAGCGCAGCCTACCACCGCAGAGGGATCTGTTAGCCGTCATCATTGGTTAGAAAACCAAAGATGCCGTTGCCCAGGGTGGACCACTAGGAGGTAGATCCCACCACCCCAAATAAAACATCCTGATAATTTTAAGACGCATGGATCTTACGCATGGATAGGTATTAAAAAAATAAGTGTTATACAAAGGTTTTTATTTGTATGGCTATCAAAGTAATAAAATAAACTACCTACATGTTGTATGTTAAACAAGGAGATTCAATGCCCGAATTTTACAAAACAGCTACATAAGAGGCTACTTTTGACCATTGTTTTTATTCGATTGATGATTTTTTTGGTCTTTGAATTGTATAGGTACTAATATTATAAAGCTGAAGAGTTTGTTTGTTTGAATGCGCTAATCTCCGGAAGTACTGTTTTGAATTGAAAAAATATTTTTGTGTTGGATAGTTCATTTATCAAGGAAGGCTTTAGGCTATATAACATCACGCGGCGACCAATAGGAGCGAAGCATAACTGAAAAATGTGGCAAAAATAATCGCGATTATAATAACAGAAATTGACGCGGACGAGGTCGCGGGCAACAGCTAGTATATAATGACAATAAATTAATAATTTCTTGTTACTAGTGTTTTGTTGTTTATGTTATTTAAAATTAATAATTTTTTGCTAATTGTATTAAATTAATAATAATTGTTTAAATTTATTTAATTGTTGCATTGTATAAATTTTTATTAGTGACTATATCACTATATAAATTAACGTTCATATAAATCGGAATTGACATTGATGTTTTTAACTATGTAACTTAATTTGATATTAACTGTCAATTATAATATTCACACGCCAACTATGACAATATACACTGTGACGAAACCTACATAACCGAAAAATCAAATATGTTCGTGTATTTCAGTGAATAAAATATTTGAATTTGAAAGAATTCCACTGCCGCATAGAAAAATGACACCGTTTTCTTTCTCATTCACCGTGATCTTCAGTCGGGTAAATATAAATTGTGAAATCGGAATAAGCGAAATACATTTTTTTTAATGAATTATTTATTTCAAAGTATATTCAAGAAACCAAATTGTATCAGGAAGGAGGGTGGGCTATGTTAAATTTCAGAAGGCATGTAAAGTCCAAATGATTATCTAGAACAGTTAACAATTCATATCGAAGACTCGGAAAGACCTTATCCAAAAAAAAAGTATTGTTATTCACATACTCGTCTGGGAATTGTTTTGCTATACAGACCACCGCAAAACTACACCAACCGAGTCGTTATTATTTTTAGAAATTCTTTTAGGTTGTTCACCAACAACAATGGTTTGAGTTTTTGCTTTCCTAGAAACTTTATTTATTAAGTATATCCACCTCCATCAGATTCGCCCACGTGTCATCCGAAGCAACGCGCCGCGAATCCGAACTCCAGCGCCTCGTCCGAGCCTGGGAGGAGTTCGAGATAAAAAAGCGAGTAGTTGAAGAGTGGGCGTCTAGGGCCGAGGCCCTGTTGGCAGACAACCGGGTTGACTCGAAGCAAGCGGTTGACTTCCACAAAAGATTCTTCCAGGGAGCCGATGAGAGGGCTGTCTCGGAACTCGTACGATCTGGCCGGGAACTTCTAGAGGTAAGTGGCATGAACATAACATGTAGGTATTCCAAAATTTTATTAAATGTATTTTCTTTCTTTCTAAAATAGACGGGCCGATCTAAGATGATAAATTTAAATATTTGATTGTACATAGGTATCATCAATACATTGTTATAGATGTATTATAGAATTCATGAAAAACTATCGATTGAACCGATTTCTACTCCAGAAAATAAAGTTTGAGTGATGATGATATTTGTGCTTATTTCTTTGCAAAAGAAACAACATCAAGTATTAAAATCTGCTTTAGTAAAATAATCAATAGGTGACAGGCGGGATGCGCGTCAGTGAATTTAAAATTGACTGAACGAATATGATCTAACCTATTCATTGAGCGAGCGAAAATTAACTGAATTTCGACCGAATCTCGGCTACGGCACAAATTTAAATCGGAAATTCGGCCGAATACGACATTAGGCATGACTTTAAATTCGGGAAATTACAAAAAGTCACTTTGTCACGTGACTGGTTCATTGCTACCTATGTATGACCCTATTTTAGGCTCCGCCTGCCACGGGTTCTGTTTCATGAAACCAACATGCTTTAGGCGATTGTTATTCATAACTTTAAATGTTAAATTTTAAAGCAATTTAAATTATTAAAAAAATGGTTAAGTAAATAAATTTCATATATCCAGGACATATTTTTTTAAGAGTCCCACACACAGAACATGGATAAAGGTTAGAAAGGCGATGTAGGCGGGGCAGGCGCGCCGCAGAGGTTATGAGCAAATGCTTGTAAGTGAGCGCTGTGATTGGTTTCATCAAAAGAATTCGCTTGATTGGCGTTCTTTGAACTCGTTTATGGGTAGTGGGGTGCAAGCGGCGACATCGGTTCTCATAAAAATGGCGCATGACAGCCTTTTTAACCTTTTTCCATGTTCTGTGGTCCCAACGCAAAGCTCTGTGTGAACTATGCCAGGTTTAAACACTTAAATTAAATATTCTCTTACGTTTTGTCAACAGCTGGTGAACGAAAACGACCGACCCAGCGTGGTGCAGACCGTCGAAGAGTTACAGAGAAGATGGCGCGAACTGCTAGATAGGGCCCCACCGCATCTCATGAGGCTGGAGTTCCGCTTGGATGAAGCTGTCTTCCAACACTGCATTAAGGATATTGAAAAAGAGATCGTTTATGAGGAACAGGTCAGTATCGTTTATATAGGCTTAAATGTATTCATGCCATATTATACAAAAAAAGAACCGCCCACAAGCATTTCGGTTTAACCCTATGTTTGAGTGGTAGAGAGCGCTATGTGGCATTAGGTCCACCTTTAGTACATTTTCTACTTATTTGTGCAATAATATTTCAATAAATAAATTGAGTGATCGTTTAAACTTCTGGAACATCATATTTACCTAAACTTAGTTTATTTGAAGATAAATATTAAAATGATTAAAGGCTTTTATAATAATTTTGTCTGTTGCTCATGGAATTTTGAATTAATAACTGTACTTTGGTCTGGTAATAAAAAGCTGCCTGTATACTATTCTACCGTACCAAATTTCGATTGAGTACCAAACATCCATCAAATATTTTCTTTTTATAATATTAAGATGATATAACGTCACTAGAGAGCACAGAACAGTTTCAGTCATCATAAAACTAAAAATTAGAACAACTGTCTGTAGTACTAGGTTAATAAATCATTAAATTTTCAGGCCTACAACCAAAGTGACGATGCTGACGGCATCTTAATCAGAAATGAGGAATACTTCTGCAACCAAGGCAAGGTGATGCAAGTGGAGCACTGCCTCCAGAACTTGAAGAAGATAGCTACCAGCTACACGCACCAGACGGGAGACGTTGCTCTGGATGAAGCATTGAGAAGATGCGAACAACAATGGGAAGGAACTGTGCAAAGAGTTGAACACTTTAGACAGCAACTCCAAAGAATACCAGCCAAGTGGGACGCTTACAGAGGGAAGTTCAGGGAAATGGAACGATGGATGGACCATGTCGATAAGACTATGGACAGTATTGTGAGAGAAGTAGACTCAGCTGAGGCGTTCGAACGAGAAAAAACAATATTTCAGGTAAGTTAATAAAAAGCTATAAGCAGAATAGTCGTTTTTAAATATCATATATTTATAAATGCTATTATTTTAAATGCCTGCCTTCGGAACAGTTAAGGGAGCTAATGGTAACTATATATGTAATAGTACCTTTCGATAAAATGTTGAATTAGATGCAGTAAAATATAATTATTTGTTAATATGTGTATTTAACGCCCCGTTGGCCTAGTGGTTTAAATACCGGGCCAAGATCTCGGGGTCCCAGGTTCGATCCCCGGGTCCGGCAAACAAAAAGTTTTTCAATTTTCGAACGTTGCTCGGGTTTGAGATCACCAACCCGCATTTGGCAAGCGTGGTGATTATGCCAGTTCCCATCATTGCAGTGGTCAAATCAACTTGAATTCAATGATGGAGGCCTTTTCCCTGCAGTGGGATGATTATAGGCTGTTACTTTACTTTTTTTTTATGTGGATTTTATTTCATATTTTAGAACATCTGTCGTGAAGCTGACAAGAAAAGAGAAGATATGAAGTGGCTCGTCCAGACATTGGATTTGCTATCGAACCATTGCTCAGAATTAGAAGCTCAAGAGGAACAAATGAAACTCGAGAATCTCATAGCCAGATATAAGAATTTGATTCCAACTATAGAGATAACAATGATTAAGACTGAAACTTATACCAGATGTTACACTTATCGCAGGGAAGTTCACGAAGTTATCTGTATATTGGAGAGCGCAAAAGAACAAGCCTTGATTGAACCAGAACCACAATCATTGCAACATGTGGAACAGCTTGTCGTCGAACAGCAAACGGCAGTACAAAAACTTGACCGACAACGTCCTTCGGTAATGTCAATGCTGCAACGAGGCAAAGAGCTTATCAAAGACGCCAATGCACCTGCGTTCGTTAGGGAAGACGTAAGGAATCTCGAAAGTGGCTGGAATACTGCATATGAATCCTCCACTGACAGGCTTCATAAATTACGTGATACCCAAAAAGTTTGGTCCAACTATGAATATCAGAAGGAGGAATTACTTTCCGATCTTGACAAAATTGAAAACTACGTTGCGCACCCTGGCTTGGAGCTTGGCGTAAGTAATATTGGTCGCGAACTTCAAGAAACAAAAACTATCAGTACTGATATTGAAAAAGCTAAATGTGAAAGACTGCCTCAATTACAGCAAGCTTATGCTGAACTATGTTCTCTGACCGCAAACAAACCAAAGCCAGTGATTGAAAAAGATCTAGAAACTATTACACGTAAGTTAGATAGAGTACAGGATGAAGTACATACTAAAGTAGAGCACCTAGAAAAGTTCAATGAAGAATGGGTAAAAGTTGAACGTCAACTGGAACACGTAAGAGAATGGATCAGGAAGGAGAGTCCGGCGCTGATATCGCAAATTCAGTCCGAAAACATTACTCCAGAGGAACGTGTTTTAAAATCACAAGCTCTACAGAAAATAATTTCTGTAAAGTTGCAGACCATAAGAAACGTCGCCGATCAAGGAACAAAACTAGCAGTTGAACACAAAGTTCAAGATGCCAACAGGCTTAAAGGTGAGGTGGCATTGTTAGAAAAGATGATGGCTGACCTACAAAGATCAACTGAACATCAAACTAAAGTGGTCGAGCATGACCTAGCAAGCTGGCAGAAATATCAGAAAGGAGTATCTGAGATCAAGCCATGGATAGAAGAAGCAGAGCTCAAACTAGGTAATGTGCCAAAGCCCACAACATTGCCTGAAGCACAACAACTTCAGCAGCAATCAAGGGCAATAATTACAGACTGCGACAAGCAACTAATGAATCTGCAAATCCTCTCTAGTGTCAGCCATCAGCTGTCAGGAAAAACCAGTGCTCCAGATGAAGTAGATGCTATTCATTCTAGATGGGCTGTAGTCCATGATCTCGCAGACCAGTGGAATAGCAAGTTAGACAAATTAGTAGGTAACTGGGAGAACTTCGAACGTGAGGCAGAGAAATTAGAGACTTGGATTGAAAATGGCGAAAAACTGCTTAGCAGTCGTAGTGTCTTAGTTGACACACCACAAGTAGAGAAACTTGACAGAGAACTCAACAAGCTCAAGTCATTTGGCAATGAAATCTCGCAGCAGCAAGCCAAGATCATAAGCTTATCTCAGACATGCGACAGTATTTGTCACAATATACAGCCGGAGGGTGCAAATATACTGAAAAACAAGGTGTCGGATATAAAACAAAGAACAAATTTCTTGGCTGAAACTGTACGGACGAGAGTAAATGAACTATCGGACAAGATTATTGTTCGACAAGAATTTCTGACCAAGTTACATAATTTTGACAGTTGGATTACAGATTTCAGAAGGAAAACTGAGAGCTATGATCAAATCGGTGCCGACAAAGTTGAACCAACATTACAGTCCATGCATGTGCTTTCCCAAGAACATGCCGCCAAAGAGCCTGAATTCACAGAGATTTATAATGAAATCAAAAATATGACACTTTCGTCCCATCCTGACGAGTCACGCTCTTTGAGCGAGACTTATTCAAATATTGCCCAACATTATCAAGTGATAGAAAATAACATTCAACAAAACAAGGCTGTCCTACAAAAATGGTCTGAGCTGTTGAACTGGTATGACGACACTAAGCAACAACTTGGTCACATTCAATACCAAATTGACGGTCCCAAGCTAACACCTGAAAGTTATGAGATTTTACGACAAGAACTTGTTAACATTATTACTAAAGTACCCGAATGGAAGAGCCATGTTGCATTACTAGATGGACCATCAAGAGTCAAAGTTACTGACCAAAACACTGGTCGTATCATGTCACCGACTAGCTTGGTGAAAGAAGTGGAAATGAAAGCAGATGCGTTGTTAAATCAAGTAACTACCAAGAGAGATCTAGTACAAAAAGTCGGTGCTAGATGGGATAAGTTCAATGTGCATCATAACGCATTGAGCCAAGTATTGCATAGTATCCAATCAGCTCTCAATGAGATGGCTCAAAAACCAGTTCCATTAACAGAAGCTACAATTCAAGATATTACTGAACAACTTGATAAACTTGATGTAGAGCTTAGAGATAAACAAACTATTAGGAAAGAGCTAAGGGAAGAGGGATTGCATTTGATGAGAGAAGACCAGCCGAATATGGGAACAATCCAAAATGCTCTATCTGCAGCTGATAACAACTGGGACCAAATCGTGAATTCAGTAAGAGACACTAAAAACAAGTACATTTTGCTATCGTCAACTTTGCAAGAACTGAAAAACTTTACAATCGCTTTTGACAGAGAAATGGATAGAGCTGAAAAGCTGTTCAATGACTCTAAAGACGCACCAAATGATTACGTCCAAACAGCTCAATCTTTAGAAAAAGCTAAGAAATCGTATGAAATTTTGAAGCGATCAAAGGGACTTTTAGATCAAATGGATGTCATAAAGCAATCTATTCTAAAACAAGCATCGACTTTAGGAGGTTTTGACACAAGTCCTCTTGAGGAAGCATTCCTGACCTCACAAACACACTGGGAAAAAGTCAATGATGCAACTATCAAGAGAATACAAGATTTAGAGTCTCAGCTGATTGTTTGGAGACAAATCGATGATACAAAGAATCAAGTAGTAGCTTGGCTAAGTGAGACAGGACAAAACCTATCAAACGCATGTGACAATCTAGAAATCAGGTTTGGTCAAAATCATCTGACTAAATATAAAGAAGAATTGCCATTGTATCTGTCATTGAAAAATAGTATCAAGTCTAAATGTGAACAAATTACTAATTTAAATAAAAATATACCTGTAGAACAAGTCTCTTCAATTGTCAATTATTTGGAAACTGAATTTGAGGCTTTACAAAGTCTAGCGGATAACCTAGACAGTGCAGTTTCTTCATTAGAAATTAAAGAAAACAAATTAAAAGACAAGATAAAGCGCCTATCAGACAGCGTTAGTAAAATAAGAGACGATATCATTAAATGTGATGACATGACAGGAGATAATGCTAAGATATTGGACCGTCTTAAGAAGTGTCAATCGTGTAAAGCCGAGTTGCAGAATTTAAACGATGAAATTGATAACTTAACAGAAAACGTTTCCGAAATGAACGCTAACTACCCCGGATTCTATGAATCATTAGTTCCTAAAGAATTAAGTTCTTTGCAAAAAAGATTTGAAAGTGTATTAGTACACGCTAATAAAACGGAAACTACCCTTCTTACATTCTTACAAAAATTATTTACTGACAAATTAGCAATGTTTAATAGGAACTTGAAGATTCTCGATGACAAAACGAGATGGTGTGTGCCTGATGCCAGTAGTGATAAATATAACTTAGAAGTAAAAGCAGCAGCATTAGCTGATGTTGAAAACGGCATAGCTGAGTGTCAAAGTAAAGTTAAGGAATTAAAGGAAGCCAGTGAAATTCTTAAAGTAGTGGCTGAGCCGGCTTGCGCTGAAGAGGCCTCTGTACAAACCACTAAGGCGCAGAAAAACTTGGAAGTTTTATCAGCTAACTGTAGTGAGATTAAGAACAGACTAAAAGAGAATATTGATGCATGGCAAGATTACGAGAATTTGTTAGAGAATGTATCGGAGTGGCTAAAGGAAAAAGAAAATACGGTTAGAGTTGAATCAGCAAATCTTTTAAATATGAACGAGATTGATAGCAAAATACTTGCGATGCAAAATCAAAATCAAGAAGTAGTAAATTATAACAGTGAAATTCAGAAACTTACTGAAATCGGTGAAACAATCATGTCTCGCAATCCAGATTCAAGGGTACTGCAATACATAAATCATTTAGTGACCAGATATCAAACAGTCGGAAAATTCATGGAAACTCATATACGACGATTACAAGAACTAAAAAATAATAAGAAAAAGTATGTCAAGTCAATTACTGACTTTAAGAACTGGCTCCAAGATGCTAATAACAAAATTAAAGACTTAGCAGTTATGAGTAAACACGCCAAGCCAACAGCAGCTGATTTGGAGCAAATCAAACGATTGAATGATAACAAAGAAATTGGTCAGAAATTGCTCAATAGTGCCATAGAATCAGGCGAAGCTTTATTCAGTGGAATAACTCCAGAAAGCCGGGAAGAAGTAAGAAATGAGCTAAGAGCTTTAAGAGACTATTTTGAAGATTCTGTTGACGCACTCAACAATGTCATCAAAGATATTGAAACAACAATCAATAAAAGGTCATCGTTTGATGATACATTCAACCAAGTACAGAAATGGATAAGTGATAAAGAAAATGAACTGGGTGAATTTAAATTGTGTCCAACGTTGCCAGAAAAGAAAGCTCAACTTCATTCCAATAAAATCATGAATCAAGAAGTAGCGTTGCATCAAGCAATGCTGACTCAACTAACTGATAAAATCAAACTAATGCCAGATGATGAGGCAGAAAAAAGTTTGTCGAAAACTATTAATAGGTATAAAGACATGTCTAAAGAACTTGAAAACCGAATTGCTACGTGTGAATCGCACGTCGCAGATCACGAAAAGTATGTTCAATCTTTTGAAGATTGTCGTGACCGCCTTAACCACATAATTGCTGAAAATAGCATGTTAAACTATGGAGTGGTTACACAAAAAGACGACGTTGATTCTAAGATTGTAGCTATCGGAAAAGTTACTGCTAAAGCTACTGAGATTGAAAACATCCTGGGTGGCTTAAAATTACAACTGAACACTGTGTTACAAACTACAAGCACAAATGGCCACCCTGTACTAATAAGTGAATACGAACAACTTCAAACAACTTGGGATCAATTTGCAACACAATGCACAGAACAAGACAAAAAACTCAAAGACACCTTAAAGCAATGGAATGAAAGTCAAAAAACTTTGGATGAATTAGAAGAGTGGTTGAAAGCAAAAGAAAATCAAGTAAGGGACCAAAGTTTAAAGAGTAACCTTGAAGCTAAAATAAGTCACTTGCAAAAAGTCACAGAGATTCAAGGTGAATTAGCGTTACGTAGTCCTGAGTTTACTGATTTGACTACTAATAAACAAGTTGCAAGTGAGTCTGATTTAACGAACAAAACTTCAAAGTTGGCAACGAGGTACCACACATTGAACAACTTGGTTAACGAAATTATTTCTAAATATGAAGTATTTGTATCAGAGCATCAAGAGTTCGAAAATGAATACGAGAATATGGAAAATTGGTTAGTTGGAATGCTTGGAGAATTACAAGATCTAAATGAAATCGTCGGTGATTATGCTGTTTTGCAAGACAAGCAAAATAAAACAAAAATACTTTATGAAACCAGAAATAAAAAGACACCAGTATTTGAAGAATTCTTAAGTTTGGGTGAAAAATTATATACACACACAAGTCCAGATGGCCGTGAGGTTATACGACAAAAAATCCGAAAGATCAGAACGTTATGGGATAGTTTTGGTGACAGTTTCCAGGAAACTGTTAACAAATTAGATCAGTGTCTGTTACAGTTCTCTGACTTCTCTCTTGCCCAGGAACAACTGACTAAGTGGCTTAAAGATGTTGAAAAAGCAATGCAACGTCACACAGAACTTAAAGCTTCTCTTGAAGAAAAGAAAGCTCAGTTGCAGAATCATAAGATAATGCACCAGGAAATAATGACTCATCAACAATTGGTCGAGTCTGTGTGTGACAAAGCACAACAATTAGTTGATCAAACACATGATGCATCTTTGAATGTCTACTTGCAATCAATTAAACAACTATTCCAAAATATCGTGACTAAATCTCAAAACCTCCAAGACAATTTAGAAGATTGTGTAAAGAGGCACGAAGATTTGGTACGTCTAATCCAACTTTACAAAGACTGGTTAGGTTCTCAATCAGAAAAGCTGTTAGACATCGAAAACGCAACTGGTGAAAAACCTGAAATTATCAGGAAATTACAATCAGCAGTAGCACTAAAGGACATTGAGAAGATAGGAGCGAGCAAGTTAGATGAAATAAGAAACGTTTTTTCTTCTGTCAGTAAAAGCACATCGGAGCCGGGTAACTCGGCAATCAAAACTGAGATTGACCACTTATTGGAACAGTTACGTAATGTGGTTAAAAGTATTGGGATGTCAGAACATAAATTAAAACACGCAATTGAAATTTGGAACAAATTTGAAGTTTCCATAGAATCCATTACGGAATGGCTTAAAAATATGGAATCTAAGTGCAGAGATCAAAGCTTATGTTCAACATTGCAAGAAAAAGAAGCACAGCTGAAAAGATATGTCGACCTCAGAAATGAAATTAATGCAAAAGAGAAAGAAATTGATGCTTTTGTTGATGAATCTCATAGTCTCATTCAACTTAGTGGTGTAGAGCGTTTGAAACCACTCGTAACTCAAGTGAATAGCAGATATCAACAGCTTCATTTGATATCCAAAGAAATTGTTAACCATTGGTCCGAGTTAGTTGCTGATCATAGAAAGTACGTCCAACTGAAAAATGAATTCGATACATGGCTCAAACCATTGGAAGAGCAACTATCTCAAATGGTTACAAAAGAAGACAAGCTTAGCATAGAGAGTAAAGGAAATAAGCTACAAGTGTTTTTGATGGAAAGAGACAATGGTGAACACAAAATAGGAATACTTACTAGTGCTGGAGACAAAGTTCTTCCCGAAACGGCGGCGAATGGCAGAGAAAATATTCGCGCTGAAATAAGAGCTCTCAAAGAACGATGGGATAAACTAAATGACACAATTTTGCAGCAGCAAAAAGAATATGAATCCCAGACGTTGCAATGGTCAAGCTACCAAGATGTATTGCAACAGACGTTGTCATGGTTAGATGAAAAAGAAAAGATAGTTGAATCAGAAGAGAAATCTGTGCTTAATTCTGCCCAAGAAATAAAGTCGAAATTGCTTAAAAATAAAACTTTATTACAAGAGATATCTTCGCACAAGAGAGTGATTGAAACAGTAACAGATAAAGCCAAATCTGTAGCTGCTAATCTTCACTCAGGTAAAGACGACGGCAATGATATGTCCAAAATAATCCAATCGGTTTGGGACAGATACAACGCATTAACAAACAGACTGTCCGGCACAATAGATAAACATGAGAAAACTTTCGAAATATATCAACAATTTTCGGACCAACAAAAATCTCTACAAGACTACCAGAAACATTTATGGGATCGCCTCCATTTGCTGTCGGATTTCACTGGAAACAAAGCTGCTTTACAAAGTAAATTAGCCAAAATACAAGAGTTGTTAGATGCGATACCAACAGGCAACAACAAGCTAAAGATTTTATCTGACCTGATTGAGAACAGTGCTTCAAAACTGTCACCACGGGGAAGAGAAGGTATGTCCAGAGAACTGGCTTTACTGAAAGCTGATTTGGAAAAGTTTACCGCCACAGTGCATGAAGTTAAGCGGGGTATTGAAGATAAGATACAACAATGGATTGAATTTGAAAGTGCAAATGATCGACTACAGCATTGGTTAACTGATACTGAATTGAGTTTGAAAACATACACTCCAAAGGCAACTCTAGATGAAAAAATCGATCAATTGAACAAATATCAGGTACGTACTTTCAACGATTTTTTATCTTATTTAAAAATCAGTATAATTCAAAATGTTTATTTTGCAAAATTTTAAACAGGACTTAAGTAAATCAATTGATAATCATGAAAATGATTTGAGTGCAGTTATTAAACTTGGAGAGGCTTTGGATCAAGTAAGACAATAAAATGAAAAAAAAAAACTTTACATCTGGCACTGTATGATAGTCTAATTTTCAGTAGATATTCTATTAATTACATTAGAGCTTTTGGTTTTATCAAAGCCTAACAAGAAACTCCTTAATACTTCACGTTTATTAAAAAAAAAAATGGTTGCCTGTAAAGTCGGTTTTACGGGCGAAGATTTTACGTGACAACGTCTTTTTCTCGGTAGAATATTTATTGATATGAATATAATTAAATTGCACAATAGGAACAAGGAATTGAATGAAAATAAGAATTGCACAAATTTTAACTATAGAAAATCTAAGCACTCCACATTTTCACTACAGACACAGCTGACGATACTTTAACCACACGTGTGAACTTGTATTATGACGCTTTCTTGTTTTTCCAACGCCAAGAACGTTCGAGAAAGACAAAGACAGAGACACAAGCATGCGCCGATTCAATGCGCCTAATTCTCTAGTGCTGCGCGCGCGGCAGACCGATCATAGTTGAGTGGGAGAGAGACGCAAGGCATTCGGCGGGCCTCTCTCTCGTTCGGTGACTCATCGTAACGTTACCGAGCGTTACACTTTTTCATAAGTGACTCCCAGCCGCAACCTAATTTAAGACGTTGTCACGTCAATAAACGTAGTTACTCTACTCTCCTGACAAAATATTTTTGTATAATTTACTAATTCTAGAGGCATTGGTTTTTGTTATTTAGGTCGTTGTTTAGGCCAGTAATCATATTAAACAGTCAAACGTGTTCATCAATACCAGTAACTAAATAACCAATAATATAAAATAAATGATTGGTTGTTCCATAGTACATACAAACTTGCGCTCTGCTTCGATAATAATTGGTTGGAGAATCAACATGTATTGAAATTTGTATTGATCTTACATGGCTACTGAATCAAACAACGCCTTACATTATATAATTAGATCTGACAGCAGTATGGTTTTTTTGAAAACTTTATCGTTCACCCAAGTGATGAAACTAATGGTAGTTGTCGTAGTTAGTTTAAAAACATTATATCCCTAATCACATAATATGTATTTCAAATAAAAATAAATTGACTCTTTCAGGCTATCTTAGCTAACTTGAAGAAAACCGAAAATGACGTTGACAAGCTAAGTGACGAATTCAACGATCTAATTGAAAACTGTAACGATACAAGGATTATAATGAATCTGCAACAAATGACCTCACGTTTTCAATCAGTACAATCGACAGCTAAAGAGTTAGTGAAGAAATGCGAACAGGCGGTTAATGACCACAGTGCGTATCAAGATAAATATAGCCAATGTACAGAATGGATTAAAACTGCCCAGCACAAGTTTGAAGAATGCAGTAAAAATATATCAAGCACGCCAGAAGGTATAAGTGCAAAACGTGAAAGCCTGAATGATCTGCTCAGCCAACGTCGTAATGCTACATTGCTCGTTAACAATACATTTGAATTAGGAGAAAAGTTGTATCCGTCTACATCACCCGAAGGTAAAGAGTTAGTAGAGCAACAACTACAAGATATCCAACAATCTCTTGATAACCTTTATGACAACATTATTAGGGCTGAAAGAGATTTAGATTCTGAACTGAACAAATGGTCGTCGTTTGAAGATAACCTTAAGACTGTGCAACAGTGGTTGTCAACAGCGGAAAAGAACTTACCAAAGGAAATTGAATTGAAAGCAACTTTAGATGAAAAGCGTAATCAACTGAACGTTTACAGGTCGTATCTTCAAGATGCGATTGCTCATCAACAAGATATTGCTAATTTAGAAGCTCGCACTCAAGGCTTACCAGATATCACGAAAAACATCACAAAAGAAATAAACTTGCTTAAACAAAGGCATGAAACTATTCTTGCACGAGCTAAATCATTTGTTGAACAATACGAAGCTATTGTAAATAATCACCAACAATACACTAAAGCTGTTATGGACTTGCAAGAGTGGGTAGAAGCTACACATAATACAGCACAGTTATGGGGAGATGTCAACTTGGAGCGCGTGGCACTAAGTAGTAACTGTGAAAAACTAAAATCCTTACAGCTGAGCTTGCCAGAAGAGAAGACGCGCATTGACAAGATACGATTCTTGGGTGAGAAGGTTCTTCCGGGTACTATTAGTAACGGACAAGCTAATATAAGAAACCAAATTGATGCATCTCATCAAGAATGGGAAGGATTAGTATCCTTTATTAATAAGACCATTGAATCCCTCGAAAATAAGATACAACAATGGAATGAATATGAAAACATGAAAGACCAATGTTTGACCTGGATTAGAAATACAGATACTCAAATTCATGCTGTTGACTTAAAAGCCACACTACCAGAAAAACAAGACCAATATAAAAAGTTCCAAGAGTTACAAGGTGAAGTGCGTGCTAAAGAGCTTGAGATTGATAATATAACTGAAAAAGCACAGTATTTATACACAGGAGTGCTTGGGCCTCGGGGTTCACAGATATCTGATCTTGCAGTAAAATATCAAACATTATCTCAAAAGGTTAAAGACTTAACGAATAGATGGCAACAGTATGTCAAGACACATCAAGAGTTTGCTAGCAATGTTACTGAATGTTCTCAATGGATCGAGGAACTAAGAGATAAGTTAGACTTCTGTGCTGATCTCAGTTCTAGCTCTCAAGACGACTTAGAAACCAAATTGGTTCTAATACAGAATTTGTTGCTAACAAAAGATGAAGGGTTCACAAAAGTGCAGTCACTTGTTGAATTAGCGCAGAATGTGATGGCTAACACTGCACCTGCTGGTCATGAAGCTATTAACAATTCATTAATTGCTTTACAAGAACAATGGTCAGCGCTATTATCAAGAATGATTGAAACTAAGAGCATGTTAGATGATTCTGTAACTAAATGGGCTGGATTCTTAGAACAAATTCAGCTTGTAGAAAAAAGCAACAATTGGCTTGAAAATATGCTTGCAGAACTAACTCCATATGAAGCTTCAATGTCTGATAAACGGGCTCAACTTGAAAAATTAAAAGAAGTCGAAGAAAAAGCTCGATGCGATCGTCTAGATGTAGATACTTTAAAAGCTAAGGCCTCTGAAATGATCGCTAGTGGTCAACAAAATCAAGTTGCATCCAAGGCACAAGAAACACTCAATAAATTTGACACACTTTACGATAAAGTCAAAAAGTTATTAGCTGATCGTGAGGAGCAATACAAAGACCACCGACTATACAAAGAAGCGCATGATGAACTTATTCAATGGTTAACCAGAGCTAGAGAAAAGGTTCCATCTTTGAAATCTAAGCCATTAAGTGATAAATTGGCAATCGAAAATTCGGTTGCTCCTCTGGATGCGTTGATTAACAAACAAGCACAGGGCGAGTTACTACTCGAACATCTGCAACACACTGGAGAGGTTGTACTAGCAAGTACTTCACCGGAAGGCCAAACAGTGATTAAAAATGAGATGAAAGCATTGAAAGAAAGCTTTGATGATCTGTTTAATGAAATAAAACAACAAAAAAGTCAACTTGAAGAAACTGTAAGCCAGTGGCGTGAATACAAAGATGAATATGAAAGATTATCAGATTGGCTTCAGCAAAAAGAGATTCTCATCAAAAACCATAAGCTAGCCTTGCTTGGAACGGCAAAAGAAAAAGGTGCACAGGTTAATGAAGTCAAAGAAATCGTTGATCAACTTAACAAAGGTAAAAAAGATATTGAAAATTTCAATGCTTCTGCTGCTGGTCTGTTATCATCACACCTTGACACATACGTAAATAACCAACTGCGGCATTTGAATTCAAGATATCAAGTTTTAGTCAACATGGCCAATGACGTACTTAAGAAGGTAGAAACTAACTATGAACAACATCAAAACTACGATGAAAACTATGCAAAAACAAAGAAATGGATAGACGATGCTTGGGAAATTACACGCAGTGGCAGTGAAGCTGGTAACAATAGCAGTAAAGAAGCGCTACAAAAACGATTAGAACAAATTGAAGATTTACTAAAGCGTCGAGAAGAGGGCCAAAATTTGGTTCATGCTACGGTCAATAGTGGAGAAAAAGTACTTAGAAATACTAGATCAGATGGAAAAGACCGTATTAACACAGAACTCAAAGAATTGCAGAACGAATGGGATCGTTTAGTCAAAAAAATGACTACAGCTAAAGTTCATTTAGAGACGGCTTTACTTCAATGGGCTGACTATAGTTCTAGTTATTCACAGCTCCAACAATGGATATTAGACAGAGAAGCAAAACTACAAGAAGTATGCGAGCAGAAAGTAGCCAAGTCTAAAAAAGGTCAAGACCGTCTTGCTGGTCTTACAACTGGTCTTAGTCTCGGCGAAAGAAAAGCCAATCTCCGTCAAACAAACAATATTGTCCAAGATATCGTTTCGTTTGAACCAATGATTCAGTCTGTAACTTCTAAGGCTTCGGAACTTATGCAACAAGCTCCAGCATCTGAAATCACTAGCAAATATGAAACACTATCTAAACAAGCTAAAGATTTGTATGAAAAACAGAAGGAAACCGTTGAACAACACCAAGCTTTCATTGACGCTGGAGCAGATTTTGTCCAATGGATTAGGGCTGCTAAAGAAAGGTTAGGGAAGTGCTCTGACGCTATTGGAGATAAAGAATCTTTGAGTAGTAAGATTTCTCAACTTAAGGTTTTGGAAAGTGAGTTACCAGAAGGACAAGCAAAATTACAAAAAGCTTTGGAACAAGGAGAAATATCCTGTGCAGTAGCAGATGATGAAGATAAAGAAGAAATAGAGGAAGAAGTGGCTCTCATGCAAGAGGAATACGATACCTACGTGTAAGTTAAATATTGTTTTATTAGTTTTTTTTCCTTTTAATTTTACTAGTAAATAATAATTAAACTATATTGTAGTGAGCAGCTAAACAACACCAAAGCTTTGATTGAAGGAGGTATTGTTAAGTGGACTGAATATGAAGAGCAGTACAAGGAAGCCTTGGATTGGTTGTCAAAGACTGAGAAATTAGTACAATCATTTAACAAATTGCAAAATAACTTGGAGCAAAAGAAAGTGGTACTTGAAGATTTTCAGGTAAAAGCCTTTCTTCACTTTATATGTCACGTTAAAGTAGGTAGTTACAGTCAGTATATTTATTTTTAAATATTTATAGGGACATCTGCAAATGTTATTCGACTGGCAGGCAGAGCTGGATAAGCTCAATGTCCACGCACAGACTTTGTTAGAGACGTGTGCCGATACCCGGATATCGAATGGAATCACTCAAATCACAACAAAATACAACGCCCTACTGTCGTTAGCTAAAGAAGTAATGAAGAGACTTGAACTCCATTATCAGGTAAGTAAATAGGTATGATATGATAGAGATTTTTGGTATATACTTTAACAAAGATTATAACAATATATTTTGTCTATTTAGGAACACCAACAACATAATGCTCTTTACGGAGAATGCCAAGACTGGCTTGACAGGACTCGTGAAAAGCTCAACCAGTGTGCTGAAATACCAAACACGTTGCAAGAAGTTAACAACAAACTTAACACTGTTAAACTTCTACGACAGTCTTTGGAGCAAGGTCAGAATAAATTAAGATATTTGCTAGAATTGAAAGAGAAGGTAATTATGAACACAGAACAAGCTGGCGCAGCCAAGATACAGGAAGATACTGATAACTTGAAACAAGAGTTTGACAAGTTAATAGCTGATTTACAAGACGTTCGCAATAAGCTGACAAATAGGGCTGGCCAATTTGATGACATTTCAAAGGTAATTTAAAATTATAGGACAACTGAACTTATTATTAAGACTACAGGTCGTGCAATTTATTCTATTTACATAAAGTAACTTTATTTATTTACTTGCAATAGTGTCATAGTGAAATATATATACCTCAATGCCGAGGATAGAATGAATGAATTTAAAATTTTATGTGCAAGTATGGTTTTGTTTTATTTGTATAACAAACAAAACCATGCTTTGCTAGGATTTTAACTAAACAACAACGCATTACCGTTACCGTTTTTTTCAATACCATTTTTCAATATTTCAAGCAGCACGTGATTTCATGTATTGCAGCCCCGTTGGTCTAGTGGTTAAAACACCGGGCCAAGATCTCGGTGTCCCAGGTTCGAATCCCGGGTCGGGTAACAAAAAGTTTTGAATTTTCGAACGTTGCTCGGGTTTGTGATCACCAACCCGCATTTGGCAAGCGTGGTGATTATGCCAGTACACCCATCATTGTTGTGGTAATTTTAATTCAATGATGGAGGCCTTTTCCATGCAGTGGGATGATTATAGGCTGTTACTTTATTTTACTTTTTTTTAAGCACATAACTCACATGATGTCGTTCTAGCATCTGATTATGACATAGTAATTGACAAGAAATATTGTTCTTTTGAATGCTCTGTTTTCAGATCCACAAATTACTGGTAGAATGGTTAGATGACATTGACCAGAAAATACAATCAGACGACTCTCTGATGAATGATCTATCAGAAAAGAAAGCTAAACTAGAAAAGTTTAAAACCTTTAACAGAGACATTGACTCTCACAATGATCTCGTAAAAAAGCTGACAGAAAAACTACATGAAGACGGATCTTTGAAGTCCAAAGAAATTGAAGAAACGTTGAAACGCTATAATAACATTAGAAAGACAGTGAACGAGATGATCGCTGTAAGTATTCTTAGTTTGTTAAATGAATTAAGTTACGTTTTAAGGTCAAATTATAAAAAAATATTAATAAGTACGAAACTTCTATAACTTTTACAGAAACTTGAGGATTACGTTAGTTCTCACATCCAGTACAAAGAATCTTATGATACCTTTTACGATTGGATACGTAATTGCAAGATAGAAATCCAGCAGTGTTCAGATTCTCATGGTGAAAAAGAAGAAGTGCAAAAGAAACTCAAGAATGTAACCAAAATTATCGAATCATTACCAAAGGGAGAAGCTCTTCTGAAGAAAACGATCATTCACAGCGAAGCTGTATTGAAAACAACTGGTAATGAAGGAAAAGATACAATTAACCAAGAAATTAAACAGCTCCAAATCGAATGGGAAAACCTTCAACAAATATGCAAAGATACTAAGAAGTTATTGGAAAAATGCTTGTCTGCTTGGTCTGATTTCTTGGAAACATCAGAAAAGATGAGCAAATGGGTTAAAGATTTTGAAAATAAACTGAAAGGTATACAGAAAGTTGACAAAATTACACCTGAGCATTTAGATAAATGTCGTGAGCTACTAGCAGAGGCTCTTGGAAATAAACACGTTTTGGAAGAGCTCAATGACAGGTGTGAGAACTTGATGGAGCTTAGTGCTTGTGCATGGGTTCGAGACAAGACAGTTACTTTGCAAACTGAGTATACCACTCTGCTTACTAGGATACAAGGCCTGGTGTCCAATGGAGAGAAAAATCTTTCCGATCACACTGAGTTTATTAAGGCTAAAGAAGATCTGCAGAAATGGCTAGAAACAGCACACGGGACAGTTCAAGATTCCATAGGAGTAGGTGATATTGAAACCACTAAAGATAAACTAGAAACAATTAAACTTGTAAGCAACAGAATGACTGAAGGTCACCACTTACTTGTTGTTCTACAAGAAGCATTTAAGAAAGCTCTAAATAATACTCCGCCAGAAGAACAAGATGGATTACGAAATGACGTCAAGCTTTTACAGGAGAGTTGGGACCAACTTAAAATTGACTTGAACTCTATCACAGTTCAACTTAAAGCTGCTATTGGCAAATGGGAAGATTTCGAAGAATCAAAGAACAAAATGAATCAGTGGATTAAAGACACTGAAAACAACTTAGACAAAGTACCACTTTCCAGTGGTGAACTTGGTGAAATGAAGACATTACTGGAAAAATACAAGCACATTGAAGACGAAATTGATAACAAGAAACCCGAGTTGGCAAGGCTAAAGAATGAAGCAGCTGAATTAAGTAGTTGGGCGAAAAAGCCAGCAGTAAAGGAATCGGTGACAGAAATTGAAAAGAAATGCAACGCCTTACGTGCTAAATGTGCGGCAAAGAAAGCTGAATTGGAGTCCGATATCAAGGACTACAACCAGTATCACCAATCGTTGCAAGACACCGAAAAATGGCTATTACAGATCTCATTCCAACTTATGGCTCATAATTCTCTTTACATTTCTAACAGAGAGCAAACTGAAGAGCAGTTGGCTCAGCACGCCGTTTTGTTAGATGATATTCAAAAGTACAGGTCAACTCTTGACGACTTGGAAGCTAAAGGCAGAGCTCAGATCGAACGGTACCAAGCTACGACTCCCTCGATCAAGGATACTGTAGGAAAACAATTAAAAAACGTCAACGACAGCCACAAATCTCTGCTGGCCACCGCACTACAGATCGAACGCCGCTTACGCGAGGGCCTGGCTAAGTTCAAGGAGTATGAAGATACTCTTGAAAGCATCTTGAACAACTTGGACGAGTGTGAGCCCGCAATCACCGAACTTGATGTACCTGTTGATGGACTATCTCATGGCCGTGAGCTACTCGACAAAGCGAGGGTATGTCAATCACCTACTTTATTATTTACATTTATATGATACACTCAATTGACGTCTTGTAAGTTTTTTGGTTTTTATGGAAAAATATATATTTTAATCTTTATTAAGAATACATATTCGTACTTAAAGACCTTAAATTATTTTCTCTATCAGTTGTTAAGTGACAGCACGACCTCTTTTAAGCCAGGCTTACTTTTAACTTCGACTTTCGAGAAGCTTATGCGAGTCGATTTCGATGACCTACGTGGTTGAGTGGCGTACGCACCGGTTTAAAAGGTTGCTGGCACCACGGTCCCGGGTTCGGTTTCCGGACGGGTCACTTTAAAAAAAAAGTATTTTTCTATATTTTCTCGATTCTGGGTTTTTGTGGTATCACAGTAGTTTCTGATTTTCACTAGACAAGTGCTTCAGACAGTTACTTTGGGAGCAATGTATGTGATGTTGCCCACATTTATTTATTCAATAGCCAGCGACTTCGTATGCATAGAATTTAGCAAAAGTCATACTACACCACGGAAACTGTATATTATTCCGGGATAAAAGGTAGCCTATGTGATATTCCAGTCCATAATCTATCGCCGTGACAAATTTTATCCAGTTTCTTTTATCAGTTCTTGGGTGATTCAGTAACACACATTTATCTAAAAATTCGAATTAATAATAATATTAGTAACTAGCTTTTCGCCCGCGACTCTGCCCGCGTGAACTCCACGTCAAATCGCGCGATCGGAAAACTGTGCCTAGCGGTGGCATATACAAAGATAGATCAGGTAGGCTTAATACATTCGTGTAGAGTCTGTGAAACCATGGACATACATACAAAATTTCAACTTAATCGGTCAAGCCGTTTAGTAGTTGGCATACCGACAGCAGCGCCACAAACCAAGTCCCGCGGTAAAAAGTAGTATATGTTCATCAGGGATAGCTATGTCGGCTTCTACTGGTAAAATAATTTTTCAAATCAGTCCAGTAGTTTCGAAGCCTATTCAATACAAACAAGCAATAAAATTTTCCCTGTTTATAATATTAGTGTAGATACATATTTATATTTACTTACCTCTTTAGGCTCTGCACAACCGTCTCCAAACGGAGAAAAGTCGGCTGTCGGCCGCTGTCGCGGCTTGTTCGGCGGCCGCCGCGTCCGTCTCGCGGCCCTCGTCGCCGGCCGACACTGCCCCCCTCCCCATACCAGCCCGCGAGCTACATGTGCGCGCGCGCCTCGAGGATCTCATCGACCAGGTACTGTATTCTTCCGCTAAGATTCTTGCTTCTGATGCTCTGACTTCTTTCTAACTTGTGTGCTGGAATTTGATTTTATTAATAGCAAGCATTAACACACAACTCAACAAGGTCTAATTTTACTGATTGCAGGTACCAAACAAAACTCTTAAAAAATTAAAAAATAGAGTCCTGCATTTATCACTATCTGTTTCTTATGAGTTCTTCCGTGATCATGGCGCTTGCAACAGTTCCGAAATATCGGAAAATCATTTAAACATGATAAAATCACTTAACTCTAGTGACTACTTATAAAAGTTTAAACAAGTATGCTACATTTATCAGTTCAGAGCATAATTATTTTGCTTTTTCATAAGTTAGTGTTAGGTTCTAAGTAAGGTATTTTCCAAGTTTGGTTTCATGCGCTTACGCATAAAATATAGTTAGTTAAAACTTTATTTTACAAACTAAGTGAATATTACAGCGTTGTAAAATTGAGTCTTGTTTCAGAAAGAAACACAGAATTAAATAATTTTAGAACTTTTAACAGTTTCGCTGACAATCAATAACTTTATTCTAAATCGACGAATCTAATGTTATTGAGTTCAAGTATAGAAAATATTATTGTAGTTATAAATTGTGTCATCTAGACACCTACGCCTTAGGTTAAAATAAATGTAATATATAATTGTTTGACGTAATGTGTTCAATAATAAGAGTAGTTAATTAAGTTAATAAAGGTTTTAGTTTGCCAGGTCAACAAAAAGAACAAACCCAACGAGTTTTAAAGTGACTGAAGTAAGAATTTGATTTTATATAAAGTTAGTTTAATGAATATGTAGATAGCGGAACTAGTGTAGTTAGTAAATAAAGATTAATGTAAAGGCTTTATCGTTGGCAATGTATTTTTGTGCACCTGGTAATACGGCTGATTCAAGATGATTAATATGAGAAATAAACAGAACAAAATTATTCTTAGAAACAATGAAAATAACAATTGCAAGCTGTTTCGAAATCGTCTTGACTCAGATTATGAATAAAGTCACTTTGTTTGGATAACAATTAAGACACTGTGCAATTTCATGTGATTCACTGAAGCTCGTTATCACAAAATGCACGCAACGGAAGCAGTAGTAACATTGTATGTATTGAGAACACAATTAACAAAATAATATACAATCAAAATTACGTTTCTGTAAATGCGACAGAATAACCTCTTGTTTGGTTTTGTGTCAACCTTTGAAACAATAGATTATATTCTGTCACGTTAATCACACAACAATAATTCCTTAAAAAACTGTATCTGGAATTGCATTTTACTTACCTACATGAGAGCATCTTTTTAAGGCTGTGTGTAAATAACAAGCACTGTGTGTTGTTGCCGGCGTGTTGTATGGTGCATGGTGTGTTCTAGACGCGAGTTAGCGATGTTGGCAGTGCGCCGCGTATCCACGCTATTCTTAGGAACCTGGAGACGCCAGAGTTCAACGATAAGCTGACAGCTTTCGAACAAAGGGTAAGGCTTTTGTTTGCTTTAAACTGTAATGCACAATGACCCTACACCTTTTAAACAATAACAATCAGTTACGTTTAAGTGCGTTCGCATTTACTTTGTTTGCATTTGTGCTTTGGATCTTGCAAAAATAAATTTGTAAATACAATTTTATTTAAAATTATGAGACCTCGATTATGTATCTGGTCAAAAATCAAAGTAGACACTACAGCACTAAGTGTACATGTCCAGGTACAAAGCCACTTGGAAACGCTGGGTGACGCAGTGCACGGGATGGAGGAAGCTATGAAGCAAGTGGTGGAAATCCAGGAGTGGATAAATGTTCATAATGCGCTGGCTCGCGACTGGCTCGCCAACCCATCCAAGCTGCGTCCAGAAGCAGCCAAGCAGGACATGGCTGCCATGAGTGATGCACTAGTATCCTTGGGAGAGAAAAGGAACAGGCTTATAACTGAAATTCCTACGGACGGTATGTTAACATACTTTTAATATATTAATGCTTTACAAATAATTACAAAATGTTTCTAATGGTGTAATATTTTTAGGTTTAGAGGATGAAATCAACCTTGAAGAAGAATTAGATAACTTAGAACTCAACATAGTTAAAGCCATCGAAAGGGAAAAGGGTAATCAAGCAATTATTGATGACTACAGACATAAATGTCAAGAAATTCACGATTGGTTTGACTCAGTGCTGAAAAAGATGGGTCTAGCCGACAAAGGCTCTGGTCTGTCTTGTCTTCAAAAGCTAAGTGCACTGCAGGACTTATCAACAGAGTTTGGCCAAGCAGGGAAACAAAAAGTCGATAACATCAAATCAATTGGATCTAAAGTGATCAATATTGTTAGCAACTTAGAATCTCAGCAAGTTGAAGAACAGGTGCGATTGGTTATTTTTTTTATTTCGACATAAATTAAGTTAGTCCATAGACTAATGACTTATTTTATTTTCAGATGAAGTCCGTGGAACGAAGATATAATGACATTGCAAAACGCATTCAGCGGAAATTGCATATGCTTGAAATTACATACAAAGCAATTGATGGCACCAAAAGTGAAGTCAACGCACAAAATGAATGGATGCAGAAAGAAATTGACAACATTTTACATCCGCAACCATTAAGTTATGACAGCAAGTCTGTCAAAGAGCGCCAGAAGCAGGTAGCGAATTTATTGAAAGAAACTGATGGTAAGAAAACTGTCATCGACTCATTAGAAAAAAAAGTCAGTAACATACAATCTGAACTGGAACCATCAGAACAGATGCAATTAGAGTCTGAACTATCTGAACTTGCATCTAAACAAAAGCAACTGGCTTCATTGATCAAGCAAGAAATCGAAAGATTAGGTGGCTGCACTGAAGACAGAAAGAAATTAGAAAATTATATAGAAAAGGCCAAGAATTGGTTAAAAACAAAAGTTGCAGAAATTAAAAAACTTGGCGGTCCAGTACCATTAGAGGCAGTGAAGGTAGAAAAAGAAATTGCAATTCACAAGACACATCAAACTGAGCTTTCAGACTTCCACAATGATGTTTTAACCGAAGTTATGCGCCAAGGCAATGCTATATCAAAAGACTGCTCAAGTGAAGACCGAGCTAAGTTACAAGCTACTTTAGAAGACTTAAATAAAACTTACACAGCTGCTAAAGTTGATATTGATGATAAATTATCAACATTAACTAGACATCTGCAAGGAAGAAGCGAATTTGAGACTGATGTTGCTAAATGTCAGAGCTGGCTTAATGAAGCTGAAGTGGCTGCAACTCCTGAACTGAGAACTACAAGCTTACAATTACTAGAAGAACAACTAGCTAAATTTGAAAAGTTAAGTAAAGAGGCAGTAGATGTCGATAAGAACATAACAAAAATTAAAGACAAATCGAAGGTTATTCTGGACACATTATCGGACTCAAACAAATTACAACTCAAAGAGCAAGTAAACATTCTAACAGATAAGTTTGCTAGAATCAACGCTATTATAAATGATAAAAAGAACATATTACAGAAACACATCAGAGAATACAAAGACGCTGCTGCTAAGATTGCTGCTGCTCTTGAATTTTTGAATGAAATTCAGAATAAACTAAAGGCTCTTAATAAACCGATTGGCAGCAAAGTAGAAGATGTGATTCCAATCATTCAAGCGTATGAATCAATACTTTTAGATCTCAAAAAGAACAAAGCTATGCTCAAAGAATTACAAGGCGGGAACCTTCATGACTTACAAGATATTCTTACACAACAAGATGATTTGATGGATACTATTGACGATCAAATATCCAAACTGAAACAGCTTTTGTTATTGCGTGAACAGTTCTTTGCGCTTGTCAAAGAAATCGAAGAGTTTATTGCTAAATACACCGACGTTACAGCTGAAATTGAAAAATCCAACGATAGTCTGGAAGAGAAAATCAAGGGCTACGATGATATCATCACTAAAATTCAAGGTTGCGAAGCTTTGCTGGCCACAGCTACAGACAAAGGTCAACAAATAGCAGCAGAAGGTACAGTAATAGATAGAAATAACATAACAGAACTACTGCAGTCATTAAAACAACAGCTTCTTACTTTGAGAAGAACGGTAGAATCTAAACGTCAAGAGCATGAAAGAGCTGCAGCAGAACATAAGAAACTGGCGTCAGATTTAGCTGTAATATTACAATCTCTACACGACAGTGAAGCAGCCGTTCATTCACGTCCACTTCTCAACAGAGACGTTGCAAGTGTTGATAAGAAACTAGTCGAACACGCCACGTTGGCAAAGAACATGCAAGCTTGTTTAGACAAGTTCACAAAAATCACTGACGTCATCAAAAACGATGATGGCATTCCTGGATCGTTGCTGGAAATGGTATCTGAAGGCAATTCTCTCAAGACTTCCCTACCTGCCGAGTTGGCGAATAGAGAAAAATACTTGCAAGATAACAAGAAGAACCGACAGCAGTACTTACAATTGGTTGAAAAGCTAAACATCTGGGTAAATGAAGCCAACATTCGTCTGGACATGAGCAAAAACGGAACTGACTTTGAAAATATTGAGGCAGATCTTGAGGAACACAAGTCGTTCTTCAATACTTCCGAGCCAGAAATGAAGGATTTAGTCGGGAAACGTATGCAGGATATTGTTGATAAGATCTGGCCATCTCTTTCGACGCATGAACAAGAGGAACTTTCCAAGGATCATCAGAAATACAATCAATTTTTAAAGAATACGTTGAACTCCGCGAAATCGAAGCAAGCGCAGTTGGAGCAAGACCTGGAGATCTGGAAGGATTTCTGCCAGCTGGTGGAGAAGATCAAGGCGATCCTGAACAAGAACGACATCGAGGATGAAGCCGTCACAACCGTCGACGAGCTCCGTGTCCTTCTGGAAAACCTGAACCGTGCGAAGAATGATTTAGAGGTGAGTGCTGAACATTTTCCTATTTCTTTATTTTGAACTATGTTTACGTTAGTAATTGACGGAGTAATATGAAATCAAAGTTTAAGGAATTGAGTAATTAGGTCGTGGACGTACGAGTATGTCTCATCTCAGATTACAATTTTAAATTTTTTAGGATAGTCAACAATTGTTCATCACATAAAGGTTTCATATATACTCTGTTGAGAAAGTAATGGTAATGTAAATAATTAATACTATATTTTGTATAATTATGAATGTAGGTATACTAACTACTACCCTGTTAAGATAGTACCGGAAATAAACAAATACTACACAAATTGTTAGTTAGGTACTTTTACTTTATTTTACTTCCTTTAAAGTAACATCGTATTAATGCGTAGTTACTTTGCTCTAGTATAATTTTACAATTCAGAAACTTTTATTTAATAGTATTTACTCTACATGCCGGAAAATTTTTGCCGTTAAATGCCGGGCCAAGATCTCGGGGTCCCAGGTTCGAATCCCGGGTCGTGCATTATAAAAAATTCGAATTTTCGAACGTTGCTCGGGTTTGTGATCACCAACCCGCATTTGGCAAGCGTAGTGATTATGCCAGTAAACCCATCACTGCTGTGGTAACTTGAATTCAATGATAGAGGCCTTTTCCCTGCAGTGGGATGATTATAAGCTGTTACTTTACAAAATAAACAAAAATTATCACTTAGTCTTAGATAATACTAATCTTTTTAAGTAGGATGTTAAAATGGTATCGCGATATATGTTTCGATTATCTAAGAATGCGAGGCTTACTCATTTTTAAGGTTATTTTACACTTACGTTAAATCTATCTTATTGCTGTTCGTTAGTCTCGCTAAAACTTGAGAACGGTTGGACTGATTTGGCTAATTTTGGTCTTTAAATATTTGTGGTAGTCCAGGGAAGGTTTAAACGATGAGAAAATATGGAAAATAATTCCCATAAAAACATCCTACATTCAATTTATTGTACAGCCATTGTAGCAAAAAGAGACTTTTAATGTTGTCATCTAGTTAAAAATAAAATACAATTCCTTGAATTAAAACTGTTTAGGGAATACTTATATCTCAATTGTTATAAAGATAGCGATCGCAATTAAAAACATCATACTTATCTTCGTTATTCTAATAGAAAATAGCAGTCCGCAGCAGAGGCCTTACTCCGCAACACAATGTCCGTATATTCGAATCCATCTGTCCCTATCACTCATGCCGACGTCTTAAAGTATCTGAAAGAGACAAATATATCCGTAAATACGAGCTTCGTGTTGGAGAGTAAGGCATCTGGACACATGCCCCTCCATAAGTTAAATTGCCATAATCACCACGCTAGACAGGCAGGTAGGCGATTACTGGCCTATAATGTAGAGAAGATGCCCGTGTTTTTCTGACGGTACTCCTTTAGTCGCCTCTTACGAAACCCATAGGAAGAGAAGAGGTGATGCTGTTCTTTTAATGTGCCAGCCACACGACAAGTCCCTGGCGCGGGCGTAGCATGGAAATGCATTACGCATACCTGTCACCCCGGGCGAAGTAACAGGTTATGTGGGACTCCCGATGATATTTTGAAGTATAGATATGTTTCTTCATAGTAATTCGCGTATTAAATCTGTTCCGAGCAATACAAAACTACACACATTGACAAGTTTCACTGATAAGTAGAACAGAAGATGCGAAATAGCAAGCAAATGAAAGAGATGGCTATAATTTTTAAGATTACCGCTCGTGACTGCACTCCACGTGGACGTTGTAAAAAAACACCCTAATATGGGCGTATTTGAGTCCTTACAACGCGCGCGCTTATTTCATATCTGCTTCGTTTTAATATAATATCACTGGGGACTCCGGACCTCGGCGGAGGTCCGTATACCCACTAAAAAACCAGCGGTATCCCTCCGGTGCCTTATGATCCGAGACTACGGGTTTCGCCTGGGCCTATGGCCACAAGCATGCTCCGCAGTCCCAGATCGGCTGTGGTTCGCTTAGTAATAATAACCCACTACAACTTCACTATAACAAAATAACAATACTTCGGTATTTTTCAGCACATTTTCTTACTACATAATAGATCAATGCACCCGGCTCGCATACCAGCTAAGGAGACGCCTGCGTAGTATTTTTAGCATACCGTACCCAAAGGGTAAAAACGGTACTAATAGGATCCGTAGGATTTCACTGTCCGTCTGTATGTTGTCGTGTCTTATAAACTGTTATAGCTAGACAATTGAAATATTTAGAGATGTTTTTTCTTATTGTTGCTATAACAAAAAATACTTACAGAATAACACCCATACAAGAAACGTGATAATTTTTTGCTCGATATAAATCATCAGGTAGACGGTTAAAATATTCACAGAATATTTAGTTGTATATTTATTTTAAAAATAAATCATTCATTTAAATTAAGGTACAGAACCCTTTGTACTTGTGTCCGAGTGGTCCTTGGCCGGTTTTTTCAATAAAACCGATGTTTAATGTCTAATTTAACTTGCACGCCGCGCGCGAGAGACTATTGGGATGACATCATATTTTCAGTGTTCGTTTTATGATTTCTATTAATGGTTCACGATAACTTACACTTACTAAGTAGAGCAAAGCCCGTGGCAGACCTTGGTTATTTTACAAAAAGCTAAAAGTTTGCCGCGCGGACTCTTAGTCTGAAAGAAAAGGAACCGTTTAATAGTTTAGAGATAACAGACGTTATAAACCCTGTTGGAGGCCTTTGGGTGGCTTTAATAACATCCAACGGCGGGGTGATGTTGCAACAGCGTCGCCCTTGTCGTCCTACAACCCGCACTAGGCCAGCGTGGTTGATCTAAGGCCTTAACCCCTCTCCTTAAGGAAGAGGAGAGATTCTTCTTTTGCTCCACAGTGAGCGACAATAGATTATTACTTTATGTTGCCTGATAATGAAAAAATGAGTCATTCGTGTCGTTTGCTAGTCAGCTGTCAAAAAATAATATCAGCCCACATCACTAAACTGCTGGCCTGGCCTAGCTTCTCCAAAAAAGGGCTTTTGCCATTATCGTCACGCTCGACAAGACTTTGCATTCGCAGTTGCTATCCGTCCTTTTCTGTCGCCTATTAATTGACACCAGCGTTGCGAGACGTCCCGATTTTAGCGGGACGTCCCGATTTTTAAATCAAAATTAAATGTCCCGCGCGGGACAGGCTCAGTCTACTGTGTATATAATAATAATACTGTGTATATAGTAATAACTCGACTGTGCGAGAAGAAGAGAAAAAGGATACTTTAAAAGAAGTTAAATCTTCACAGAAATATTATAAATGAGTAATTCTTATAAATAATTATTCTCTTATTGTAAGTTGCAATTTTTAACACTCACTTCTCAGACTATTACCTATTTGAAATGCCATATTTTTATAAGGAATAAAACTTTTTTGATTTTGATTTCTGTTTTTTTTATTATTTTTTTTATTCAGAAGACGAATAAGAATCAACTTTTTAGCGACAGGGTAAATCTCATTTAAAATATCATATTTTTTAAAAATTTTCCATTTTTTAAATACGTTTTTTTACTATGTCCCGCTTTCGACGAAAGAAATCCCGCTTTTAACTTAAAAAGTTCCTAAATCCCGACTTGGCAAAAAAAAAATCTGGCAACGCTGATTGACACCCATAAAACAAGTACGTGCTACACTAATGATGGCGGGCATTGAGCAAGTAGGTAATCACTATGGCGGGCACTACGCCAAAAAAATATTGAATATAATCGTCGAATTTCTATTCAAGGAATTGTATTTTTAATTTAAACTAGCAATTTTAATACTTATAAAATAGTATAAAAAACCATGTGAGTTGACGTTTCGTGTTTAAAACAACCTAGATGTATATTCGGATCTCTTTCATATAATATGTAGTGTTTCCGTGTCCAATTAAAAAACTCATTAATGTAAGTAGGTACGAGAAGTTTACATATTTCTTTATTCATGCCGTGAATCGGCATATTCAACAATCGACAATCGTACTCCTTCTAATATTATAAACGTGAAAGTTTGTGAGTAAGGATGTCTGGATGTTTGTTCATCTTTAACGCTAAAACGATTCAACGGATCTAAATGAAAATTGGCACGGTGTTAGTTTATTGGCTGGAATAAGGTACCAATAGTTTACTGCTACTTTTTATCCCGGGAAAAGGTATGCTTCCCGTGGGATAATTTCAATACATAGTTTTAAATTCAATATTCCACGCGTTCGAAGTCGCGGGAAACAGCTAGTTTTATAGTAAATGTAACACTTTTTTGTGAAATGAAAGATAGTTACAGCGTTCATGGTCACGGGTAGACTAACACCTTAGTCTACCCGTGACCATGAACGCTGTAAAGGGTTCGAAACGTCGGGTTGAATAAAAAATAAACGCGTTCTAAATCCGTAAACTATCTTTCATTTCAATGTATAGTGTTCGCGTAAACTCAAGAAAACAGTTTACTTTTTTGTGACTTTGTCCGCTAGTATTACAATTTGCTATTGGTCCAATGTAAAGTAGGTATTTCCAAAATTTAAAAAATAATCATTTTTATATGTCCAACTCGAAAATAACATCCAATTCACCCGGTCATCTTAAATTCAATATATTTAGCTAATTCTAGGGTATAAATAAATATTATACATAAATAACTGTGAATAACGTCAACAACTTTGTTCTGACCTTTAAGCAAGTAAATATAATAGCACTTGTTTTGTGAAAATTAGAAACAATGAAGGTACTACAAACACCCAGACCCAAAAAATATAGATAAATACTTTCTTTTTTATGCATTGAATCGAGCCTGGGACCTCAGAGCAGGCGACTCCTTGAAAAACGGTGTGCACGTCACTCCACCACGTAGGTCGTCATACAGGTATTTATAAAATAAGTCAGCTTCCTGAAATCATGATATTTTTATATGCCTACTTTGGCGAAACATAGTGACACTATAACACCTACTTAATGGTTACCTATGATTCGTAATAAATGTTTCTGATCAAGAAGACTCGTGCTCACCTATTCGCAACAAACGGTTCACAATCAAGGCAAATCGAAAAGGAAAATTTTTCACTTATGTTTGATAATAATATTATTATCATTCGGCATCGCGAGCGATTCGCCTTAACTGGATGATGTAATGCGCGCGCGAACCAGTCCGCACTCGCGTCCAATCCCTTGCTGGAGACAAACGCTATGAAAACCAAACATAAAACTACCTGTTATATTATTACGTTCTGTTATTGTACAAGTGTGGAAATAACGTGACAACTTAGTCAAACTGTTACAGTTTAGAATTTTCGTTTATTTATTTATTTAGTTTAAGTTGATAAACCGTAATCATTCCGCGAAAGAGGAAGGTAAGTGCGCTAAACTAACATTTCGTTATTTGGCTATTGAATTAAATTTACCGGCTTTTTTATGCTCGGTAACAATTGTCTTGCTATGTTTTTCTTCAGTTAAAATTCTACTACGATATCAAATTCAATGTTTTATATAGTTTTCATAGTTTAAATTGTAATCAAATGGATTGTTTCAAATACATTGTGCAATACTTACTCGAGTTCAATGCTACAATATCTACATACTTAGTACAGGCTGCATACAATTGTTTTTATTTGTTAACTGTGCAATTTTTTTTTAAAGGACATCGTCATTGATGTTTAGTCCATCTACTATTAGTAAATGTTTAGACATTTGTAGTCCGAATTAAGCGTTATAAATGTCTAAACATAAGTACTTAATGGAGATTTATGAAAGACTAGCTTTTTTAACGGACTATTATTCAAGTTTAGAGCCAAGCTTAGAATATAATATATATTTAAACTGAACTACATTCATCTGTGGTGTGTTTTATGAGACACTAGCGGCCGGGCCCGGCTTTGCACGGGTGAACCAGATAAGTTTTAGTAAAGATCCCTAATCTTTTCTAGCAATTAATATAGCCTATGTCACTCGGGATGAATGTAGCTTTCCAATGGTGAAAGAATTTTTTAAATCGGTACAGTAAAATTTTGAATATATTAATTTATTACAAATCTTTCCTCTTTATAATATTAGTGTAGAAAGAAAATTCTAGATATTTTTCTACATCGAATAGCAGAATATCTCGTATAAAAACGTTGGAAAAACTAACGATAAAAAATTAAGATAACTGTTTTTTATTATTGACATTAAGGGCATCAAAATCAATCTTTAAAGTACTTATTACTCTGAGTCGGTCAGCTAGTTAAATGAAAAAAATCTCTACTTTACCACCTTAACGTTTGAGAATAAAAGAGTCCTTAACGAGAGTATGACTCAAGTGTGTCAAATTTCAGCAAATTCTATCCTGAGTTAACATAATGTTCGTAAAACAGTTAGTCACGATATGCTTTAAATGAATATGGCATATTTAATAAACTGTAAAAAACACAACTTTAAAAACTCTAGCGTGCGTCTTCGTTAGATTTTCTTTTTAATTGTAACCCCTTTTTCAAATGTAATTAATTTATTGTGGGCCATTGTTTACGTTAAAAGAAGTATTTAGTCACGTTGCATTTGAGGCTGGCTAATTTAATGTAATAGCATTAGAACTCGACAAACAGCCACAGAACACGATATATTTTTGAAATTTTAAATCATATTTTACGAACTAATAGTAACACTGGTAACTAGTACCTACCTACCTGCATGCATGCAATAATCACGCAATATAATCGTAGTTTAGAAAATCGATAATACTTGCGCGGGGCAATGATCAGACTAACTTATAGATAAAATTGCGAAAAGATGTGAGCTATTTATAACTTTATTTATTTAAGAACAAAACTTTTAAATATGTGTAGAATAAAAACGATGCGACAGTGGGGCAATATATGGAAAATTGAATAAAACCGCTTATTTTAATCTTATACTTATATAAAATTCTCGTGTCACAATGTTAGTTACCTTACTCCTCCGAAACGGCTTTACTGATTATTACCAAATTTTATATGCATATTCAGTAGGTCTGAGATTCGGCTACTATCTATTTTTCATACCCCTAAGTGATATGGGTTGTTCACCCTTAATTTTTATTTTTTATTTTTGGACAAAATTTTTGTTTTTATTTTTCTTTAATTTGGCATTAAAAATACATACAACCCTAAATTTTTACCCTTTTATCACCAACCCCTATTTTTTAATAGCCATTTTAGTAATTTATTCATTTTTATGCCAAAACAACATTTGCCGGGTCAGCTAGTTAATCTATAAAACTACTTTTGCGAGATCACTCATGTTACTCCAGATCCAGAAGTAGGTATATGTAGAATACATCAATTATAATTTGTCAATTTCACGCTTTCCGTCGGTTCCATGAAAACATTTTTCGTAATTGTTTTGGTGGTAACAAAGATTGTTTTGTGACCAAACCTAGAGCTGCGCTTAGTCACATAGCAAAAACAATAATACTAATGATAAAAGTGTTCCTAATTTTGATCTATAAAAATAAAGTATTATCAGCTGTTGACACACAAATATGTATACTTCAGCGAAATTAATCTACAATCTTATGTTATCAGTCAATATCGTATCAGACGCCGGTTGCGCTGATAACATTGTAAACAGCAGTGAAGTACCTATATAGGTATGCATATTGATCGAACAACAAAGTGTAAACTGCAGTTTAGTACCTCAACCCCCAGGAGGCACTCTGGTGCCACGATAACAATTGATTTCAATTGTGTCTGGAATAACTCAGGATCGAGGGATTAAGTAGTGGTTGTTTCTTGGCCCACTTGGTAACATAATGTTTGTAGCCTGTAATTGTTGATCCTCTATTTCATCATTATTCATCATCATTTCAGCCATAGGACGTCCACTGCTGAACATAGTCCTCCCCCGATGACCTATCACCGGGGGATTGCCAATACTCGCCACGCTTGGCAGGCGGGTTGGCGAGCTCAGTTTTTAATAAGATTTCGCACGCAGACGCTGCTGCCCGTCTCGTGCTACAGGAATTAGGTAGTCGCCTCTTACGACACGCCTACTGTTGGCGGTGGGTGGGAAAGTATATTCTTTACTCTATGTTCTGTGTTCTTTACGGCACACCACACGGCAAATCCTTCATGCAACAAGTTCCTCAATACTTTTATTTGATATAGCTTCTTAATACAGTATGAATATCCTTTAAGAATAGTCTGGAGTCAGAATTTTCCGAGCTGCCTATTACAGGCCTCGGACGTTGTGACTTGTTTTTACGACTTCCTTACTTTTTTTACGACTTGCGACTTAGGTATGACAAGACCACAAACGGCTTAGTGTGCCTTCCAAAGCACGACTTTATCCCTAATCCTCCCAGACTCAAACAAATTCAGAAAAAATACCTAACTAGTTTCCTAAATTTATTTGACCAGAATTCGTTATCACTACATTAACTTAGTCAACTAATTAGGTATAGCTGAAATGTAAAAACTTTTATTACCTGGAAATGGGTTTCATAAAGAACAAGATAATTCCCAAGTAGGTACCTACATATTATAATACATTGTTACATAAAGGTTATATAACAAATAATGTAGATATTGTTTCTCTACAGTGTAAAGTCTAGCCAAGTTATTATTAACAATGTTTCTCTTTTTATTATCGTTTGTTTTCTACTAAAACATTTATATTGTCAAAATCCTATCGTCTCGTGAGTTCCGCTTAAGGCCGTGGATGACCTCATGGCGTCATTGTTCATCAAGGTCACGGCAAACTAGCCAGTAACTTCATTGCTAACTGATTTGTATTACACTCGGGAAAATGTTTATAAATACATCAGCCGTCGTAGTAAATCTAAACTTTGATGACTAGACTCTGCGTAATAATTCCTTTGAGTTGAAAATCCTTATTTACAAACCAAATTAATGTGATATCTATATGAGCAAAATAATTAGGCGCATGCATGACAGGAAAGTGGTTTCGGCTTCCACATTGCGTCTCTTTCTTCTTTATCAATAGGATGTCCTCTCAGCAAGGATAATACAGTTAATAGGTACGTCCTAATGTAGGTAGTTAAGTTAACAGTTTGTTGTTGTAAGTATTTAATCATTGACTAGCTGTTGCCCGCGACTTCATCCGCGTCAATTTCTGTTATGAACGCAATTAATTTTGCAACATTTTTCACTGATGCTCCGCTCCTATTGGTCGCAGTGTGATGTTATATAGCCTAAATCCTTCCTCGATAGATGGACTATCCAACACAAAAATATTTTTTCAATTCGAACCAGTACTTCCCGAGGTTAGCGCGATCAAACAAACAAACAAACTCTTCAGCTTTTAAATATTAGTATAGATACCTACGTCAAATAACCACATTTTCCGTAACAAGACAAATCCTTATTTTAAAGCAATAGTCTTAAATGAATGAAAGTAACTAGTAAAAGCAAAGTAAAGTAGTGCCTGTTGTCAGCTTGCAAAATGCGGTTTGGTATTCACAAACCCGAGAAATGTACGAAAATTCGAAACTTTTGTTGTCCGACCCGGGGATCGAACCCAGGACCCCAAGATCTCGGCCCGGTACTTAAACCACTAGAACTACGGGCGTTACTACTAGTATGTTCTACTAAATAAATCATAAGTATAGTTTTAAAATATATTAGGTACCTATACGTAGTCAGTTTCCGTAGCTCTCATGCGTCTAATCATCTTGGTCGCTTAGTACGTCGGTTTCCAGCTCTCCTGGGAAGCTAACACAATAAAATATACGTGATCAGAGTACTGAGTATGTGCTAAGTATTGTTTTAAGTAATATTATACAAGTCATGAACAGTGGCTGTACATTTTTGTTGCAAACTCGCACCTAATGTCAACGACATTAAGATGCCTCAATGTATCTAATAGCCTGTCGTCTGAACTTCGAAACAAGAGTCTCGACGATAACAGACTGACTCATTTTTGAAGTAGGTACTTTAATTATTGTCTGATAATACGAAAAAAAAAACTAACTAATGCAATAAATGTGAAAGTTTGGATGCATGTTACTCAATCACGCTAAAGCGGCACAACGGATCTAGATGATATTTGATAAGAAAGTAGCTAATAGGCTGGAATAACGCACAGGCTACTTTTTATTCCAAAAAAGAGTAAAGATGCCTTACTCTGCAATACGAAGCTCGTATTTACGGATATATCTATCTCTTTCAGATACTTTAAGACATCGGTATGAGTGATAGAGACAGATGAATTCGAATATACTGACTCAGTTACCGTGGGACAGTGTGTCTTAACGCGAACGAAGTTGCGCACTACAGCTAGTACCTTATATTTTTCCTACGTTACGATTTAAAAACATTACGGTTGTTAGGTAAGATTGAAAAAATTTTTTTTAGTTAAATGCCATGATTGATTCTTATTATACGGTGATGAAGCCATCAATATAATATTGTATCAGTAAGGTCTCGTGATTATTGTGTATGGTATAAGGGAAATTATTTCTAAATGTTGCCAAAACCTCAATGTGATCTTGTCACAACCTTCGCATTAAGTCAAAAGTTCTTGACCCTGTGTAAATGGTGCTTCTATCAAGTTTGTTGACTTTGTTTAACATGTCTATAGGCGGTAGTAATCAGATTCTAGAGGTTCTGAAATCGGAATCTATTCTTAAGAAACATGAAGTTTTCATTTAGCATACTTAACCTACTAACATTTTAAATGCGAAAGGTTCGATAAATGTTTGATACCCAATGTGGAATTTGACACGATGATTATACGCTTGAAAAACACATAGGTTTAAAATTAGGTATTGTATTTTAAACGCGACTGACAGTCCATGACTTCAAGATTCAACAATTAACGTTATGATATAGGCATCATATTTCGTTTCCACCTATAATTAAGTTTTCTTATATGAACAAATTGCATTACAGTGACATAAGTTTAATCAATAGGTAGCTTACAGAATTTTCTTTTCAACCAAATCAACAGTAGCAGATTCTCTCTTTGCACTTGATCAGTTGTATTATTAGGAAGGAGCCCTAACAGACGTTTAAACACGTCCCAATATTTATCCTTCCCCTGCTTCCTTTCTCAAAGCCTGCTTCGGTACAACTATTATATTATCTGTGGTACATCTGTGCCGAGAAGCAGCGCGAGAAACACGGTTACTATAGACAGCAGAAATTGATTTTCTTGCGCTGCTTCCTTGCTGAGAATATTGTTCTCTCATTGCCCGATTTCTTTCTCAACAATTAAAACGCATTTTAAAAAAACATAATAACTTTACGGTTTTCAATGCAACATAATTATAACATACAATTCGATTGCAGTAAACCTGTAAAGCGTTGAGTGTTACTTAATTGTAAAAAATGCAAAAAGAAAATTTAGAATCGTATCTAACTTATGCTCTTCGTCACTAGAACCAGCAGCCGCTCTTGGACGTGCTCCGGGAGCGGGCGCGGGAGCTCGGCAGCGCCGCGGACGCAGCCAGCGGCGAGAGGGTCGAACAGAAGACCAGGGAGCTTGCTGACAGATGGCACGTCGCCTCTGAAGGTCAGCGTCCTATCCATACTCTTTACATCTTTTTATTTTCTGGCTTGACTGAGGGTGTTATGACATGCAATCAGCCAGTGCAGCGGCGAGAGGGTCGAACAGAAGACCAGGGAGCTCGCTGACAGATGGCACGTCGCCTCTGTAGGTCAGTGTCATATCCATATCTTTACATCTTTTTACTCTCTGGCTTGACTGTGGGTGTTATGACGTGCAATCAGCCAGCAGCGAGAGGATCAAATAAAAGACCAAGGAGCTCGCTGACAGATGGCACATCGCCTCTGAAGGTCAGTGTCATATCCATACTCTTTACATCTTTTTACTCTCTGGCTTTACTGAGGGTGTTATGACGTGAAATTAGCCAGCGGCGAGAGGGTCGAACAGAAGACCAGTGAGCTCTCTGATAGATGGCACGTCGCCTCTGAAGGTCAGTCTTCCACTACCACCATCGTCAGCATCAGCAGTCGCTTGTGCAAGCATAATAAGAGCCCCCGCGCTCTAGGCAGCCGGGCTTCGAAACCAGGCTGCCGCAGTCAGTCAAACATATGACATCGTCTTGGCTGCTTAGTGCGCGGGTTCCCATACAACGACATATGTTTGATTAGCTGCTGTAGCCTGGCTGTACACTTGTACAGCTCGTCAGCCTAAACAGCGGGGGCGCTTACTCTAATATATATTACAACTGGCACAATGTTTCTGAAGGTTTTAAGCTGTTTTTTTAAGCTTCTAAGACGACATTGTTGGTGTTGTGCTGCGGTGACTTAGTATGCAAGGGTCCCGGGATCGATTCCCGATCGTATCTTTTTAGGAAATGATCTTTTTCAGTTTTCCCAGCCGCCTATAGCAGGCGTGACTGTTCTGATGATTTCCATCTTACGGCAGAAGCCAGGACCAACGTCTTATGTGCCTTCTGAAGCACGACTATAATCACCCCACCTCTTTCAGACCCAAGCCAATTTAGAAAAGATCGTTCCCTCAACTGACCCGATCGCGAATCGAACCCGGGACCCTTGCGTTGTAGGTGGAACACCGATTCACTACGCCAACTGGTTCGTCTCATCGCAATGTTGCAACTTTCATAGGTCTGGCCAAACGTGCGTCGATCGCCGACAACCAGCTCCAGCGCTGGACCCAACTCCTGGATGTGCAGAGAAGTCTGGCAGCGTCCATCACCGCCGCATCGGACAGGTTGAGACAGCTCGATGCTAACCCGAGCACAAGGAGGAAGGCCCTAGACACCAGACACGCTTTGCAGGTATTTATAAAGGTCAGGGTTTGAAGGTGCAGGTGCAGGAATAAAAACTGTATAGTCTTAATAAATCAGTATCGTGGCTGTAGTCAGATCCTTGATGTGTGAATCCCAGGACGTAGATACCTCTGGATTTATTGAAATCTGTTTTCGAAGAAAGAAGACATCGTGAAGAAACCTGCACGTTCAAATAACATTTAATTTATTGGTTGATCCAAGTTTTTTTTCTCAGGGTTACTGGAAGTCAGACTCTTAGACTATAATAAAATCATGTTTAAGCCTATTTAATAATAATTATAAGTGTAAGTCGGCTAAATTGAATTATATGTCATTTATTGTTGATATTACCTAATGGAGACAAAGTTTTTGTTGTAAAAATTAGTTGTTGTATAATTAGACAAGACTTCCTTATTGTTTTAAGTGAATCTGTTTTTCCAAGATTGACAAATCCAAGATCTAACAAACCTAGGTACAACAACACAAAATGATTTGAAGCGAATGTGTTGTTTAATAATAATTTCGACTTAGATAACAGTGTCTCTTTACCATTTTACCTAATTTACCATTTTACAAGTGTCACGTTCAATGCAACTGTGATAACACATGTCACAGATAAACTATCAAACTTCTTATCTTATCCGCATAGCATTTTTTAATTTGTTGAAATACCAGAGAGACGCGTGTTTTGTGTTCGTACAGGAGTTACAGAACGATGTCAACAGTCTTGAAGAGTCTAAGGACGAACTGCTAGAGCATGCTGACTTCATCATCAGCTTCTTGAAGAGCCACTCTGGACAGGCCGCGGAGGACACAGATGCTAACGTCAAAGAACTGGTGGAGGCGTATGAGAAGTAAGTGATGTGTTCGTTTAAATTTTTTGGTGTGCTAACTTTTGATTTTCAGTTATTTACTGACTTTTAACTGTGTAGACGTGTTTTGTATTTACTGACTAGGGAACACCTATGCAAAAAATAGTTTTCTATAGTTTAAAGTTTACATAGATTGATGAAGAGTCAGTCAGTAGGTTTAGCCATTTATTTGTGTCCTTAATGGTGCGACTAGAGTTGCAAACCTGTACGATAATAAAATTAGCATTGCAAATAATTGGGACTAACGTATAACGTACAGTACCTATCTATACGTAGTTTTTGAATTGGTATCACTGCCACAAAAATAGTTACTGAGATTCACTGCCTATCCTAGTCGTTGGTTATAAATGACAATATGTTTCATACGTATGCGTCTTTAATCATTAGCATGCTTATATCAAGGATTGTTTGTGTCTGCGTTATTAGTTATACGAGTAATACGGTAAAACTCGACCCACTGCGGGCATTACGACATCGAAGATGACATGGGATCGCTTCCAAAACATGGCGGAAACATCGAAAACAAAAGTGACTCCAACCGCAGCCGCCATAACATTGACGTCACACGGCACGGTTCAGTTTTTCAACCGAGTTCCGAGTGTTCTGATACTATCTCGATTTCCCCGAGTAAATTGAGCGTGACCAATGGCTAGACAGACACAATTCGATATTTAAAATATGTTCAGGGGAATTTTTCAATTCTACTCGTACTCGTATCTATTCGTATTGTTTTACAGTTGTTTGTGTTAGTATAACTTTTTACAATGTAGACCGATGCGTAATATTTATTTATCGTCTTTCGATCAAAATCCCATGAAATCATTTAGGTAAATTGAGTTTGACCAAATTTGAGTCTGCGTCTGAGGGTCCAATGGTCGGTACTCTATTGGTTGTTTGGCACCGGTTTTAAAAGCAATGGCTTATTTAAATTTGTGTAATTATTATTTTGTAACAAACTTATTAGTATATTTTTTCTATAGCTTCTAGTTATAAACGTAGTTCAAACAGCAAAATACCTCCTTGCATTCAATACATCTCAGTCTAGAATGTAGAGTGCGAATATTTTACTTTCGTCCATTTTCCGGAGACATTCCAACTAATTTACTGGCAGCATGTCAACTAGTTGTTTTTTTTTTTGACGGACCTATCACTGAAACCCCATATGGGAGGCTTTAATCAGTTAAACCGGGCAGAGTGTGGCGAGCGCTGAAGGCGCTCAGCCTAGGTCCGCCACGCTAGCGGCACTCCGGTGGGGCCGAGGGTGAGGCTTCGCGAAGCGAAGCCTCAGGCTCGCTCGCACCGGGGCCCATACTAGCGGGCGTGATCGGGCCAGTGTGGGGTGCTAAGGGCACCCTACCAAATGGCGAACCCACCAGTGGTGGCGCAGCCGGAACCGGAGATGCCGTGGCATGCCGGATCACGGTCGGGCTCCATTCTGGCGGGCTCGATCTGGGAGGGGGGATCGGACAGCGACCTCAAGGGCGCCTCTGTAGGCTCGGACCACGGCTTGGGTCGCCGTCCGAGGGGGGGGCAGGTGAGAAGCGGCCAGGCACATGATTGTGTCGGCCGAAATGAAAGGCGGGACCACGCACCCGCCTCCGACGGGTGCGGTGTGGAGAACTACTGTGTTGTGCAGTAATTGAAGTGCTTAAGGCGGTGTTGGCTGTTGTGACATACGCGGTGATCGGATCGTCGGGGTCGTTCAGCACGTGCCTGGGCCGACGGCGTCGGAAGGCGACATCCCTCTGGGGGGTGTACGTGGCGGCTTCCGCTATGAGCGGATTGGGGTGATTCACTGCCTTATCGAAAAAGCGTTGAGAGGCTTCTTTCATATAGAGGGCAATGGATTGGATCTCGAGATCTCGGTGCATATTATTGTTGCGTACGAACCACGGGATACCCGCGGCCCGACGCAAAAAGAGATTTTGAAGTGTTTGAAACTTCTTAAGGAGGGATGGGGCAGCGTGAGCAAACACCGGACTGGCGTAAGTCATCACGGGGCGGATGCAAGTTTTGTAAATTGTCAACTTATTTCTAAGCGACATTTTACTCTTGCGGCCGACTAGGTGGTATAGTCGGTGCGTGTAGAACTTCGCTCGGTTACAGACGCGATTGATGTGCGATGCGAACGATAGTCGTCGGTCTAGGATGACACCTAAATATTTGACCTGCTTGACCCATGGGATCCGCTGGTCGAATAGGGTGAAATGAGTGGGAACATTAGGGCGGGACGGATTAGGGGAGGGCGCTACGGGGATGTTCCGCCCGAAGTACATCGCTGCACTTTTGTCGGGATTGACTTCGATACGCCATTTTCTAAACCATTCACCCAATTTGGTGGCCGCGCGCTGTAGCGCTAGGATCACATATTTTGAGTTTGGACCGGTTTTGTAAATGGCGGTATCGTCAGCAAAAAGGGCTAGCTCCGTGTCTGGAGTCTTGGGGATGTCGTTTACGAAAACGGAGAAGAGTAGGGGTAATAGCACAGAGCCCTGTGGGACTCCGGCTCTGATGGGTCGAGGGGAGGAGAGAGTGCCGTCAACTCGGTAACGAAAAGTGCGATTCGACAAAAAGTCCCGTAAGATGAGCACGAGACTGTCCGGCACTTTGAGTTCGTACAGCTTGTAAATCAAGCCGTTGTGCCAGACTTTGTCGAACGCTTTCGCCACGTCGAAGAACAACGCTCCCGTTCCCAAGGGGTGGGGTCTATTGAGACCGTCCAGAATGTGTTCCGTGAGGCGGTGCACCTGTTGGACGCAGGAGTGGGAGGCTCTGAAGCCGAATTGCTCGTTGATTAAGAGATTGTTAGAGAAGAGGTAATCTCTTAATCGGGAAACTAATACGCGTTCGTATATCTTGCCCATAGTCTTTAAGAGGCTGATGGGCCTATAGCTGGTGGGGTCGGCCGGGTTTTTTCCCGGTTTTCGGATGCCTATGACCTCCGCCTCCTTCCACGAGTCGGGGAAGACGCAGTGGGTCATTGCGGCGTTAATGATTGCCACCAATAGGCAGAGAAGTTGGGCGGGCAGGGCGCGGAGTACTCTGTTCGAGATACGGTCCGGCCCGGGTGCCTTGTTAGGGCGGAAACCTTTGACTATCGCCTGCACGTCATCAACGGTAGTAGGGGTGAGAGGGGTTGAGGGGGGGATGACCGAGCGGCGCTGGACCTCATCGTCTACCATTTGAAGGTGGTCTTGGTCGAAAGGGAGGGTACTAGGGGAACACTGTGCCTCTAGACTGTCAGCCATACATTCGGCTTTTTCGTTATCGTCAAGCGCTAACGATTGATCGGGGTCAACTAGTTGATAGTTGATAGTTAACAGCAACGCTGACGCGCATATTCAAAACAATTATCAACAATCCCACTGACCTGCAAAATTATGGCGCCAAACTATTTAAACTGTCAAAAGTTTTCACATTTTGCCACGGAATCAGCTCAACGTACGAGTAATTAGGCCACCTTTGTTTTCATTATTAGTTAGAAATTTTAATATCATCATTTCAGCCAATACGACGCCCACGTCTAAACATAAGCCTCCCTTGAAGGGGTTTTTTTGCCTTAATAGCTTCAGCCTGCCTGTCAAAAGACGCAGTTGAGCCAATGGTCGATAGAACACGCGACGATTTTCTTTATTTATTTGAATTCATTTTGATTTGGCGCCAAAACCAGCAATGCTAAAAAAGTTGACATGTTGTCCCTTAATTTATAATTTTTTTTTTAGAAAAAATTAATAATCTATGCATGTTCTTCTACTATGAGCTTCTCCTTTTTTTATTTATTGTGACACTGGAGGTCCAGCAACTAAAGTAGGCTGTTGATAAAATTAATAAAAAATAGGGCGTATGTAATGACAACGAACGGCTGTAAAGACAAATGAATGTAGGCGCACAAACAAATCTTACGATCGTAAATGATGTTTGTTTTTTTTTATAAATAATGGGCTTGCTCTTGACTACATACTTAACTATACGGATAAGAAGAAGCCTAAGATGGAGCGAGCTTGCCCAGAGGTACTGGTTCTCCCACACACCAGCGGAACACAGAAAAACTGTTTGTCGCTGGACTCCGGCAGGAGGGTGGTAGTATCCAGGCAGCCTCTTATGAAGCCTACCACCGCAGGGGGATCTGTTAGCCGTCATCATTGGTTAGAAAAACAAAGATGCCGTTGCCCAGGGTGGACCACTAGGAGGTAGATCCCACTACCCCAAAAAATTGATCGAAGGAATAAACCAAAAAACTGATTCGGCTTGCGTCCAAAACAATTCAGCTATTCGTAAAGTAAGCTTAACCTTGTAACGTCGGATGTGTGTCGAAGATTCATTATTATGAATAACTAGAAGATTTCGTTCCCGGCCTTTGATTATTTATCCAGTTCCCGGCTTTGCATAGGCTAGTAATAATTATGCAAGCTAACGGTCTATTTATTAACCATGCTTACGGGTTTATGTGGACATTTTAAAAATCTTTTTTTTATTTTGGTATATAATTATCAATCATTTTCTTTTATGTAAACCTTCGCCTGATAATCTACACTAATATTTTGTGTTTTTGTGTGTGTGTATGTTTGTAATGAATAAACTCAAAAACTACTGTGCCGATTTCAAATATTCTTTCACCATTGGAAAGCTACATTCACCCTACCATACTATATTTATTGCTAGAAAATATTAGGGATCCTTACTAAAACTTAACAGGTCTACACGTGCGAAGCCGGGACGGGCCGCTAGTAACATAATAAAGAAAAGAATTATCCAATTCAGTTCAGTTGATCGGTAGTAATGCGCGTTCAACCATTTCAGTTTTTGTTTATTGTATAGATAAAACATTGTTTTTTACAAAAGCCGCTAATTGAGAGTCGGTGCGCAATGATAAGGAGAGGTGTTTTATTGTGCACCAACTTCAACACCAACTATTTGTAGGTATAATTTGTACTGTTTTATTAGATAAATAACATACACTAGAAAATGCTTAAGACGTAGGAATATTACATACTAGCGGACCAACCACGAAAAATATGGCGAGGTAGGAAAATCTTATGTTTGTACGAGAGTATAGAAAAGTGTTGCTTTTTTACTTTTTCAGGCAATTTTCAAAAATATTTTCTGTGTAAGAACCATCCTCGTACTTCGAGGAATATTATAAAAAAGGAATTAGCGAAATCGGTTCAGCTGTTCTCGAGATTTGCGCTTAGCAACACATTCAGCGATTCATTTTTATATTATACGAGTAGAATCCTTTAGCTAAATGTGCCTTAATAACAATGTTGTTTAACATTTTCTTTATTCTATTTAAAATTCATTTGGTTTTTTCTTCCGTTCTTATTTAGCTTCAAGACCAAGACCGGACTGCGAATCGTCCACTAGAACGAAAAATATAAATTTTCAACAAAAATTCTTTACCAGCAACTATTATTGTTATTACGCACATGAACTGCTACTTAATACCAATCCAATTTCAGCTTAAACGCCCAATTTGTAAGGGTCATATTGAGTCACCCAATTCGGGGACACCGTATACGGCTGGCAAGTTAATTTTAACTGAGTTCAATGGAATTTTGATCTTTGTTGGCTTACAATAAGGGCTATTATGCGCGTGAAAAGGAGTAGTGAAGTCATCGAGTAAATTGGTGGTGTCGACCACGTATGGCGTGGTCAAGGGCAGTGCGTCCACACGGCAACGGACTTACTTGGCAACTTGTTCAGTGCATTGCTTGGGTACGTGAAATATTAATTAATTAATAAAATCCCGCCAGAAGCAATTGAAAAATTCCCCCATTCTCGCGTGATCATGGCCGAAATATCGGAACTCATAAAAACTAAGGTACAGACAACAGCACGTCAACCTACCACAAAACGTCAAATTTTCTCAATTGATATTGATCTTTACCTATTGGACTTAAAGTTAAAAATCAATTCAATGACCTTTAACTTTTTGGGTAGGTTGACCTGCCGCTGTCTGTACCTTACTTGTGCCTACATGGTATAAACCCCGTATCAATTAATTCTAATTGAAAAATCTAAAATCTTCTATATCATAAACTTATCTTATGATTATATAAAATAAAGACGTGTTAGTTACTCCAATTATAACTCTAGAACGGCTGGACCGATTTTTATGATTCTGGTGTTTTTGGATTTTTTTTCGTCGGGAATAGGATAATAAGTAATAAAAACTTTGGAGAATGATCGTTAAAAAATTACCTATTTTTCCAACCACGCGATATTTGATGACAATGACATTTAAGTAAAAAATCAAAGACTATTCTATTAGGTGAGGGAGAAGGAGAGGGAGAGGGAGAGAGAGAGAGAGAGAGAGAGAGTGAGGTAGAGGGAGGGAGAGGGGAAGAGGGAGAGGGAGAAGGAGAAGGAGAGAGAATAAGAAATAAATTTAAAATAAATTAAATTTTTATTACATACTCGTACCTTCACTAAAAATTAACTTCGTTCCATCCGGGTGTCCCTTGACACCTCTCAAGTTTTTAATTTTAAAATAGAATACTAATAATAAGATACATTTTTAAATTGTGTAAAAATGGTTTTATTGATGGAAAAAACTTCTGCCTAGGTAATTCTTCACAATGTGGGTTAGGCTCTTTAATTGTATTGCGACTCTAGTTTTAAAATAAATTGTACCTACTTAGGTAAGTACTACCTACCTATTTATGTTAGATTTATTAATTTTAGTGAAAACTGTTACCTCAAGTGATTTGTCATTGGAACACACAAATTATAGATCACTAGCTTTTGCCCGCGACTTCGCCCGCGTGAAGTAGTTATTTTTGGTATTTTTTAACTTTTTGCATGCTAGGTATTTCTGGTAGTGGTAACTTTATCCCCCATTGAAAGCGTAACACACAGACAGACAGAGTTACTTTCGCATTTATAATATTAGTAGGGATTAGTAGCGATTAATTTTAAAGAACATTATTCGAAGAATATGACGATAGTTCAGAACATTTTTAAATCATGAAATCATCAGCAAAAATATATTAACGTGTAAAGATTTGTTTTTTTTTTTACTTGAACGCTGATGTCACTATGCCGTGAAAGATTTTGTGCTGTAACACAATGGTATAAAGTTTAATTCGATTAAAAGGGATATTTTTAAAGCTGGCTAATTTAAAATTCTTATTGCGTAATAAGGTGACGAATTGTTTCAAATAGGTCGATGGTTGCGTAGCTCAAAAGAGAATCTGCAGTAATAAAATAGAAGCAATGGATAATTAAACTCGTACGTTTCCGCATGACCTTGGAGCGCGTATTCCAGTGTTTTATAACGACAAAATGGATGCCATTGCGATTAATTACAAAAATAATTTAAAAAAATTACACGCACACCGTGACTTTCAAATCTTGAGCCTCAAATGGTAAATAAATAGTTAAACCAAAATAACTGCTTCTTCTCGGCACAGGCCTGCAATTATTTCGAAGCAGTGTTAGGTTAGGTTATTTACTTAGTAGGTTAGATACTGGGGCGTGTAAAAGCGGAACTTCAGAAACTAAAGTTTTTTTCTGCAGATATATATAAAGTAACAGCCTATAATCATCCCACTGCAGGGAAAAGGCCTCCATCATTGAATTCAAGTTACCACAGCAATGATGGGTGTACTGGCATAATCACCACGCTTGCCAAATGCGGGTTGGTGATCACAAATCCGAGCAACGTTCGAAAATTCGAAACTTATTGTTGCCCGACCCGGGATTCGAACCTGGGACCCCGAGATCTTGGCCCGGTATTTAAACCACTAGACCAACGGGACATATATATGTCAATCGCAAAATAATAACCTATCTCGTATAGATGAATAAATAAAACTGTACGAAAATATTGTAATAGTCAGTAGTTAGGTAGGTAATTAAAAAAAAAAGACGTGTGGCACTCGGAGACTGCCGCGGTAAAGCTATTGCATAGCATTTTTATCAACTTGTGCAATTAAAAAACTAAAAAGTATCACCGCTGTGCCGGTCGGAGTGTTAGGTTATTTTTGTTACGGAATTTCTGGATTCGGGCTCCACGCTCAAGGCCCGCGATAGAAGCTATGCAATAGCTTAATTTTATAATTTTATGTAGGTATGTTCTAATTTTGACTTTAGTAATTAATTTTTTCTGTTATTTTGGCAGATATGGTTACCATAGGCAACCATACTGTCAAAATCCTTTTTTTCTTCTAAATTCTTTTAAATTTCGAAAATTCAAAATTGTTCGATAGTGCCTCGCCCCGAGTGTTAGGTTAGGTTATTTTCGTTACGGAATTTCTGGATTCGGTCTCCACGCTCAAGGCCCGCGATAGAAGCTATGCAATAGCTTAATATAAGCGAGAAGTAGCGCCAGAAAGTCGGTCACGCGTTTTACACTTTCGCGTGAAAGCGTAACAAACAAACTTACTAGGTAAGTAGTTTTTATGTAGGTAGGTATGAGCAGTCCAATGTTGGACATGTTTCGCCGTTATCGAATTGTGGATGATGTCATGTGTTTCCCACAGGAAACATCAACGGTTTATTGTGTACAACCAACGATGTAGGTACAAGTAATATTTCATAGACTCGTGTTGGCTTTTAAAACATAAAAAATACCTACTTCAGTTGACTTTTGCTGTAAGTGCTGTACCTACCTCAATATTTGAAAAAGTATTTATTTACCTAGCAAACATATAAAAAAAACAAAGATTTTTTGATTCATCGTCATACTTGAACCTCATTGAAAACACCTATTAACTGTTTAATACCTGTTTATCAAAGGGGACTATATTTCTTGTCATCAAAATTTGGACAGAAAGTTGGACAGAAAAGACAGTTTGGACAGAAATCCAAACCAGCGCTTCAGTGATTATTATTTTTAACAATAAACATTGATTATTTTGACTTTAATTACTTAAGTGTTTTATTTACTATTCTGCTAGAAATTTTACTTAAATATATTTATACTACCTGTGGAAATTAAGATCCTTGGGGAAGGCATATGTCCAGTTATGTAGTAGGTAGACCCTTTTGGTTGAAACGATGATGGATGACAACACTTTTTGAACTTTATGAAATTTTCTAGTCACATAGGTAATATAAATGATTTATTAGTGATCTCTTTAAATTAGTTTGCTTAAATACTTATTAGGACAATCCTATTATAATACCTACATACAAAAACAATTATTTGGTACTAGACCCTATATCCCTATGATTTTAGGTGATTTATTGTGGAATGGATTTTATATTGTTTGACGACTACATTTTGGTGACAAATCTACTATTTTGCGGACAAACCCTATTATTTAAGAAACACAAAACTAATTAAATTGGCGATAGCTTAAATGATACCCTTTATCAAACAACAATGCTACAGTTAGTGCTTTTAGATATGTACTTACCTACCTATGATAATTAGTAAGTTGAAAAAGGACCTACTACCTATTTAGGTTTTTACCAGCACATTTCTTTTGGATGTTGAGGTTTGTTTGATTCCCAAAAATCATGTTTCTATTTTTTTTATTGTGTCTGGGTTTTTGATACCATAATTCCGATTACTACAAAACCAGTATTTTATTAGCTACTTACTAGGATCAAAACAATGTTCACATAAGATGTTGTCCACATTTCGAATGAAAATAAGAAACAATAACGACAAACATTTAGAACCTCGCAATACGTTTCCGGAACAAACTTCAAGTTAACTCAGCCAGCAGTTGTCTAAAACATGCGTTCCGACCTACCATACGCCATGACATTGCTCAGCGAAAATAATCAATCAGCAAATCGTCTTGACAACACCGGGAACCCCACTGGCGCGATCAATAATGCCAAAAATAGACTCTATTGACGCAGAATATGGCATAAAATCACACAGCAGATTCCGCAGACAGCCGGCAGGGTACGGGGGACGTGTAATCGTTATTCAAACTGGCAGACTGAGACTACTATTTCCGAGCCTAGCGCGCATGCGCTCACCGCTCTTTATAGGTCAGGGCCTCCCAGTCTGCACTGGAACCCGGCTTCGAACCGGGATATACTTAGCACTTACGCCATCATAAACTGTAACTAATATACGAGTAGATTTCAACGCAAAAAATACAACCAAAAAGTACGCAATGTGCTCAAACACCGATCGAGTGCCACCGTCAGTGATAAGTTCAGCCGGCGACACTCGCAGCGCAAACAACGCGCCTGAAACCGGTCCTGAAGTCGGACTCGAAAGATAAACTATTTTAGTACGCAATAACACAATATAAGGAAATCGGGACGCACCACACCGCGATACAACTGGTTACGAAACTTGCTAATGTTTTATTTTCGCACTCAATTATGTGATACAAATGTAAATGTGCCTACGTGTGCCTCAAACCGATGAGTCACGGCGGTCTTAGATATTTCGAAGGATTAGAAGCAACTCCGACGACTGTAAAGTTTTGTAAGATTATGTGGACGTGTAGTTTTTGGCAGCGATCCCTTTTAATGTTTACTTCGTCTTGTGGCCAGAACTCGCGGCGCCGGCCGGCCATGCCTCGCCGCACATTAGCGCATGTCATTCATTTATGTTGCGCAATACTCTCAATCCGCTTTGGTTCCCTTTGTAGATTATTACCACGCTTTTATTAGCTTGTTATTAATGTAGTTGAAATCGCCTAAGTAAAGAGTTAGGTAATAGCCGCTCGAGGCAAGGTCGCGCTATGTCAGGTTAGTTGTGTGTGCAAAACGTAAACACTTGCCATATGCACCAAAAAAACTCGCGGTCTGATGTCACCGTGCAAACATTAGAGCGTGGAATTTAAAATTAGATGCGTCCAGCGAATCTATAGAGAGATGGTTCATTGAGCGACGGACGGGCGCCGCGAGCGGATCGCCGCAAGCGAACGAGCACGAACGACAAGGTACGGCTGGCGCTTCGCCCCCGCTGCGGCGACCTTGCCGTCACGGGCGCCGCGTCACACCGCGCCGGATTATTTTCGTCGCGCTTTGGCAGCTCCGCCGCACGTGTGCACCCCACATCCACACTCGCATCGCACACACCGCAAACTGTACACTAACGTTACCTTTCTATTGCAGATTGCGACAGACAATAGCGGCGAGGCTCGCGGAGATAGACAAGATCGTTTCTGAATTCGATCGCGTGTCAGAGAAGATTGACGAACTCCGTCAACTGATCGAAGTCTCCATAGCTAAAGTCAAGACTTTCTACGTATTCGGCGAGGACGAAACAGAAGGCGTGCGCGCGTTGACTAAAGAGGTTTGCGATTTGGTCGAGCGCACGAAGAATTTCACAGACGAGAGCAGGAAACGGTACGGCGGATCGGCACCGGCCGACGTAGCGCAGGAGTTGTCGGCTTTAGAATTATCATCGGAAGCGTTAGCGGCGGCGATGGAGGAGAAGGAAAGGGAATGGAAGCGCGCGCGCACGGCTCGCTCTGAATACGCGACGGACGTGGAGGACGTTCAGGCGTGGATAAAGGCGGCCGAGCTGACCGCTCGAGACCGCACGTCGCCGCCGGAGCCCTACAGAGAGCGCCTCGTTGCGACCAGATCCGAAGTGCCAAATGTTGCCGATCGAGTCGAGAGGCTGACTCGCAACGCGCGCGCTATAGTCGAGGGAAGCCGTGATGCCGGCGAGCGGCAGCTGGTGCAGTCGACCGTTTCGGCTCTGACTGAGCAGTTCGCGGCGGTGTGCAGTGAGCTGGAGGCGCGGCAGGTGGCTATCGAGGACGCCTGCGACGCCGTCACGAGGTTCCTCGCGCTGCTGGAGAAAGTCCTACTTTGGGTTGAGACACAACGTGCATTCCTAGCGCGGCCACTCCCATTGGCCGACTTGCAGGAGGCGCAGCAGAAACAGACTGAATATGGGGTGAGGCACCGCGCCGCATATAAATGTTCTCTTCGCACTTCATATATTATATATAAATTTATGTTCACAGAATGCGCTCAAAAGTTGCAAGCAGCAAGCTAAAAACTTAGCGGACATGGCCAAAGAGATAGAGGCCATCGAACGCGTCACGAGTCCGGGAGACCTCCCGTCAAGACTCGAGGCGGCCGAGAACGCGACCGTCGACGTCGAGAAGAGACTCGCAAAAACCGTCAGTATAGTCACTCCGTTCGAACCCTGACCGCGAGGGTAACCCGTGCTGAATTTGATATCTTTCCACAGAACGGCCTGCTCCAGGAACTCGCCGAGGAGTGGGAGAGATGCGAGAAGAAGCTGAAGGACGCCGGGCACTGGCTCGAGGCGACCTCACGGACGCTTGAGTTGCCTCAAAATGCGAAGAAGCCGCTTCGCGATCGTCTCGCTTTCCGGGAGAAGTTGATAAACGACATCTCTACGCAAAAGACGAAGATCTCGTACGCGGTCGAGAAGCTGAACGTGAGTGTCGGTGCCTAGACGGTTTCGGAATTCGGAGATGTAGTAGTCGGAGCTAACGGTGTGCCGTTTGCAGGTGCACTTCGGTCCGGACGGCGTGGCGGCGGGGTCTCGCGGGCCGGAAGGCGTAGAGGCGGGCGCGCGCGCACTGGCAACGTCGCTGGACGCGCTGGGCGCGCGCACGGCGGCGGAGACGCGCGCGTTGTCGGCGGCGCTGGCACAGGTGGAGGCGTACTGCGGGGAGGTGGCCCGCCTGCGTTCGCAGCTGCTTCAGGCCGAGCAGCAGCTGCGGCACGCCGCGCAGCCACACCACCGCCCGCAGCACCCCGAACGGGACCAGCACCAGCAACAGGTAAGACCAACGCACTCGTACTCACACCGTAGGTGGCTAGCGAGCGTTCTAGTTTTGTTTATGACTTAGGATCACTGTACATTACACACGGGCCGCGCACTCGTACGGTATATTCATTTTGTTCTTCTTTTTGTTCTCCCCTCTTCCCATCACCTCGCACTAACACTACGACCGATATCCTCCGTCAGGAGTGTCGAGAGAGAGTCAAATCGCTCCAGAGTAAGATTCAAGCGCGCAACGAGCGAATCAAGCTTCTAGTCCAGCGCGGGAGTCCGGACTCGGACCCGCTCCGGGACGCGTAACCCGCGTCCGTTCTAGCCTCTATTCCTATTTTTAATGTGTAATATTTTTTAATGATAACTGTCGTATTTATGCATCGATTAAACGTATTCGACGCACCGCAGCCACCGTCGTTTCCTTTCATCATCCCGACTCCGTCGCCCGCATCATTGACCTTTAACCCGATAGTAAATTATGTATGTCCGTACTTGCGTATCAGGAAATCGGCCGGCGTATCGAAGAGCTGAGTCGGGCTATCTACGAGTTGGACCCGTACTTCGTGATGGCGGTGGGGGCCGAGGCGGCGGACGAGCGCGTGGCCACTCTGAGTATGCTCGTGAGTAGTGGCGCCAGCGCCCGCGCCCGCCGCGCGCGCTCGCCCCTCCGCCGCGAGCGACCCGCCCCCGCCCCCGCCCCCGCCGCTGCCGCCGCCGACCCTTGGCTGCTGGCCGGGACCACCTACGCCGAGATAGTGAGAGGCTACGGCTCGAGGTCGAGCTCGATCGGGTCTAGGCAACCCAGTGCGCAGAGACCACCCGGCGCGAGAGAGCCCAGCGCGCAGAGAGAATCCAGTGCACAAAGAGAACCCAGTGCAAAGAGACAACCCAGTAGGCAGAGACGACCCAGTCCACATAGACAACTCAGTTCACAGAGAGTACCTAGTGTCCATAGAGACCTATCCAAAGCTGAAAAGAGCCAAAAAACCGATTGGAACGTTCTTATGGATATGGACACTCTTCCGAGTGATGTTAGTGTGATCGTGCAGTGCGACCCACCGGACGAGCCCGGTGGATATAGTGAGACTCGCGTGTGCGACCTCAGTGAAAGTGAAGAGTGTAGGGACACGAGTATATACGTAGACGAGTATAGGTCACATGCAACCCCCGTGACCCGTAAAGTGCACGAATGTTACGTTGAGAATCCTCGCGAGGAAGTGTTCGCTGACACTCAGTCTGATAAACATACAGTTCACGCTGTAGGGAATACGCCGACACGAACTGTTATCGAATTGAGTCCACCGGACCGAGAACAGAGATCTGTAAGCCCTGCGACAAAATATCGCTCACAAGATTTATCGTACGCTGAAATACTAGCTTTAGGTCTGCGTAAGCAGTCTAAAAGTCACAGTATTATGTCATTGCCTAAGCCGCAAGTTGCACAAGTAGAGTTGGTCAAAGAAATTATTGTTGAATGTGTTGAAAAAACACCGGTCCAGAACACAGAGCCAAAAGTTGAACGTATTCAACCAGCTAAATTGAAACCAGAACGACCGGAGAGGCCGTTTCAACGTAGCCGTTCTAAAGACATGCCTCGACAGCGGCGTGCGCCTGAAAAAAGGCAAACCAAGGCACACGATATACAAACCTTGAAGAAAAAGAAAACTTCAAAAAAAGTTATAGAAGTACAAGAATTTGATGATGCTCTTGAGCTTCAGGAGCCAATTGAAATTAAAACAACTCCTATACAAATAAAAAATAAGGTTGAAACTGCTAATAAAGAAATAACGAAAAAAATTCAACATAGCACGACTGTAGTTGAAACGATTACAGAAATAATACCTATTGATGAAGTGAATTCCGATTCTGTTGAACTAGTTTCTGACCGGAAAAAGTCTAAGAAAAAGAATAAGTCTAAGAAAATAAAACCAGCTCTAGACGAAATTCAGAAAGCGCTAAAAGAAATCGAAGAAATTGAGACTAAAAAGAAAAGGGCCAAAGAACCCCATGATGCAAAACCTGGAATAATATCTGTTCATACAGATCTAACAAAAGTTACACCACCATCTGAAATATGTCAAATCGATAAAGATCACAAAGATGGGCAGAAAAAGAAGAAAAAAGGCTCTAAACAACAACAACCAATCGAAAATAAGCAAAAAATATTGTCAACGCTGCCTTTAGACATAGATAAAATGCAGTCAATGCTAGAATGTGCAGATAGCAAAATGAAAACCGATATGGTTATTGACAGAAATGTTTATTTGAACAGAAATGAAATCACAAATGTTCCGCCTCTGGAAATTGCAAATGATAAAAAACTACAAAAGGAAGCAAGTGACTCATGCAAGTCCGGTAAAGAAAATGAAGCTGAATCATTTTCGAAAAAAGATATGTGTTCCACAGATGATGTTGTAAAAAGTAAATCTTCAACAAGTAAGAAGAATAAAAATAAGGACAGACAAAAAACATCTGACACAGCAAAACTTGAGGTGGACAGAAATTTTGAGCAATTCAGTGATAATACATTTGAAACTGAAAAAGTTTTAAAACAAACTGAGGATCATAAACAAAACAAAAAGAAAAGACATAAAACACCAGATAAAATACTAGAGCGAGTTATTCTTGGAACAACCGACACAGTAAATATACCCTTAGAGGAAAACATAAAAACAATCGAACCAATAATCCCAGAAATATCTACTGTCGTTGAACAAGTAGAAGAACTTACACCTGTGCCTAAGAAGCAAAATAAGGCTAAGACACCGGAACATTCGATACCAAAACTACCTGATGCTGAAAACGTAGTTACAGAAATTCAAGGTGAAGCAGACAATTTAGTAGAAGTAAAAGGTCAAAAAAAGAAAAAGGTTAAAAAGTCAAAGGTTTTTGATGATGAAGTAGAGAAAGCACTGAAAGAAATAGAACAATCAGAGTCATCTAAGAGAAAACCGAAAGATAAACCTAAACAAAAAGAAAACAAGCACAAAGCGCTTAAAGAGGAACCGACTAGCAAAAAAGAAATTCATGTGGTATTTAATAAGTCTGAGTCACAGTCTAAATGTGATGTAATTTCTACCACTGATATGATTTCTGATCAAACCACGAAAAAGGTAATATCAGTAGATTGGAATGACTTAATAGCTGAAGAAGAAGGTATCACGGATCCTGTTATTAGCCCTATTGAACACAAAGAAGAAAATTTGCCATTGAAACTGGAAACGCAGATCGCTACTGAAGTTACAATACTGCAAGGAAGTAATAAAAATATTGATGATATTGACAGTACTATTGTATTCGATGATATCACTGGAAGCGTCATTGATGATGGAAGAAAAGAAATCCTTGAAATTTGTACTGGAGCTGCTGTTACACCAAGTGATCAACAGAAAGATATAGAAACGCAGGAAATAAAACATGAAAGGTTATCTGCGATTTCGAGTCCTCTAAATGAACAAAATAATAACGATAAATTTTTCACATCCGAAGATCAAAAGCAGGGTTCTATTAATATAATAGAAGAAATTACTTGCTACGAGCCAATAACTAACAAAGCTAAAACGCGTACAATTTATCTTATTACACATGAAGAAAAAAAACTACCGCCAATAAGAACAGTAAAAGTTTTTAACAGCAAAAGTAATTCCTTAGAAGAATCATCTTGTACTGATGACACTACGAACATTAGCGGTGATCAGAGAGGCAACGAAATCACTATGGAAATAAAATCTGATATATCAGAAAATTTTGAAGAGTCCGCTAATATTCCTGTTAGTGCAGATTTCATACAAAAAACAGTCACTGAAAATTTGTTGTCATCTGAAAAACGATACGCAGAAGAAACTTTGTGCAGAGTAGAAGATGAGAGTTCATTTAATGTTACGATATCAGAAGTAGACCACAAAAATATAATTTTTGAGAAGGAAATAACAAAGAATACTGAAATCAATGAAGATAAATCAAAAAAGGGTGATGATGGCCAAATACACAAAGGTAACGATTCTGAAAGTAGTACTTATATATTAACTTCTTCCATCGAAAATGTATCAAATGAAAATTTACCACAAGACGTGTCACATATTGATAAAGGCCAAGTGACAACTAATGCTCCTGTAAATGATATTCAAGCTGTTTTAGAGGAAGCTATATTTGGATCAGTACAAGAGCGCAAACAAAACACTATTAAAGAAGAAACATTCAGCATTCCATACAAACAACTAGTAGAAGAAGTTAAGACCTATTCACTTGAATTAGATATGGATCAACTTGATTATGATTACCATCAACATATTACAAGTGACAAAGAAAGTATAGTACCGAATCAAATCATTGATTTCAGTTCAGAAAGTCAAAAAGAAAATTTACCAGATCAGCTGTCAAGTGAAATTTTGCAGTTATCTACAGATAATAACGAAGATAACCTTGCTCTGCATCTTGAGAATCATGATAAAATTACGAGCATAAGCAGCTATCACGAATTAAGAGAGGCTGAAAGTATTTATGGTGTGACAAGAATGAAGCAAGTGATCATTGGGGATGAATTATTGAAAGAGGAAAAAAAAGATCTGTCATTACTTGATAGCGATGACACCATATTAGACTCACAAATTCAGCACACATTGCATACCGTACATGACACGGTACTAGAGGAAATTCCAAGAAATTATATTCGAAAGGAAGAAGTTTTGAGAACTAGTTTTCATGAGTTGCAAGATGCTGAAAAAGTATTGGCTCAAGTTACTACTTCTAAGCTAAAACAAGATAACATAGAAGACACGTTGCTAGAAATTACTACAGGTAAAAATGTTCTTAATGAAACGGACCATCTAGAGCAAGATAGAGAAGATGGAATACGAAGTTTTATCCCTATAGAAGAAGTAATTCGATTTAGTTACCATGAAGTGCAGGACGCTGAAAAGCTATTGGTTTTATTAGCAAATACTGCACAAAGTCAAATTGTACCTCAATGTCAAACCGGTCAGCCTTTGAGTGAAGTGGGGAAACTTTTACAGTCAGATTCATTGGACCTTTTTGACAAAAACGAAGATGTAAGTTTTATTGAGGAATCCATAGATAATAAGAAAGCTTTAGTGCAGCCATTTGATGAACTAGATTCTAGTCCGATACCAGTTGATTCTGGGATTGGTGTGCAAATATCACATACTAAAAGTAGCAAACAACAGCTAACGAGTAGCTATGAAAATATAAATACTGAAGTTACTACTAACAAATTTAGAGATGAAAAACTAAATAACCAAGAAATACTACGACAGAGCTATCATGAGATTGTAGATGCTGAAAATATATTAGCAAACTTATTATCTCAAAAAACAGATATGGAACCAGCGACAATTGAAACGGAACAACTCAAAGATGTTTCAATTCCTCAAACTTTACAACAAATTGAAAATAATGTCAAAAATGATTTAAATGTCGTCAGAAGAGAAATTCCAAGTATGATTCATGATCAAGTACAAAGTTATCAGCAAATAAATGATGCTGAACATTTACTTGCGACAGTCATCACAAGAACTTATAGTCGAGAAAGTTCTCCTGTCAGTCTCTGCACTTTGCATGATGAAAAAGAAACATACGACTCAATCACACAAAACCACATTGGCGAACAAAGTAAACCTCTCGATCGTAGTCAAGTACGACAAGTACTTAGTATTTTCGAAATACCATCATACAACTATTATGAATTACGCGACGCAGAAAATATACATGCACGACTTCAAGTTTCTTTGCAATCTAGATTTGATGACAGGAATCTTATAACTGACGAAATTTCACCCATTCTACCACATGAAGAGACGAGACAAAAGAATGAAACTAATGCTGGAAATTTGGTTCAAGAGGTAGCCTCAATGAACCAGACTGAATTGACCGTAACACCCAAGGAAACCAGTCAACCTATAAGTGCAGCAATTCGTCATAGCTACCACGAATTACAAGATGCTGAAAATAAGCTAGCTGTATTGCTGACTAAAGAAAAAAAACTGCAAACAGACGAAACAGAAGAGAGTGACGACGAAACGAATTCTTTACAAATAGACAAGACTTTACCAGAAGAAACAATAATTGCAGATAAAACGATAGATTCTATTTCTTCTGAAAATATGACACTACATTTAGCTGACTTTGAAACAAATGAGACTGATGCTAGAAATTTGGTTCAAGAGGTATTCACAATGAACCAGACTGAATTGACCGTAACACCAAAGGAAATCAGTCAACCTATAAGTGCAGCAATTCGTCATAGCTACCACGAACTACAAGTTGCTGAAAATAAGCTAGCTGTACTGCTGACCAAAGAAAAAAATCTTCAAACAGACGAAACAGAAGACAGTGATGACAAAACGAATTCTTTACAAATAGACAACACTCCATCAGAAGAAAAAATTGCAGAAACAACGATAGATTCTGTTTCTTCTGAAAATATGACAGTACAGTCAGCTGACTCTGATCGATCTACCTTGTTTCAAACGGTTTCTTATGTAGACATAATAGAGCATGAACAGTCAACCGACGTTGGCCAGGAAACGCTATCATCAGCTAAAATTGAAAATTCATTTGAAATTGAAGACCTTAAAAATACTCCTATACCCGTCGAATATGGGGATAGTACCATTGAAAATAAATACACTGAAGTAAGGGGAACAGAAAGTTTATATGTTCCGCCAGAGGAGTCATCAGGCATACAAAAAAATCTACCTATTACTGATGTCATATTATTTAAAAACAAAACTGAATCATCGGATTTGGTGGACTTTGGTACAAATGTAACAGAACATGGATCCGTCACTCAAGAGCTCAAAAGCCCAGAAGAAGAAATTGTGTCCGAAGAATCGCAGGAAAAAATTACGGTGGTCTCAGACGAACAGTTATCAAAGCCTGAAACTATCTCGGCGGAATTAGTTCAAAATGAAATATTACAAATGAAGAATATTGGCTCAACCCTCTTCGCCGATCAGCCCAAATCTGATACAATAGATATTAGGACGATTGAGGTTCAAAGTACACCTATGACTCTTGAGCCGTCGGAAACTTTGAAGGAGTTATTTAAGGCTACAGATACTAATGTTACACTAACAGATAACCCTCGCTCTGATAAATCTCCTATACATAGTTTGCATGATCTTCTCCCCGAGATTGATTCCATTCCTGAATTTAAACCATCCTATACAAACACTGTACTGTTTTCAACGTTATCAGCTGATGCACCAGAATTTACGCCATCTTATATGTATCAAACTGTACAGAGTACTGTATCTCAAACTATGCCAGCTGAATCTAAAGCGGTTCAAGACCCTGTTATCGAAGATGATAACATGGAAAAATTACCATCATCATCTAAAATATCATATTCTTCTGTATTACAAGCAAATAAAGAAAAAATTGAAGAAGAGTCTGTTGATATACCTGATGAACATGCAAATCTAAAACTGGTATTAGACAAAAAAGTTAAAGAAGCAGTTCCTGAAAAAAGCAAGCGTAACAAAAAGAAGAAGAAGAAAGATGACAAGAAGGAAGTCCCTATAGCGAGTACTCCAGAACCTTCACTAGTAGTTCACTTACCATTTGAGTCAGATACATCTACTATAGCGCCTGTTAACGTCTGGTCAAAAGCTGCAGATGATGGTAAATCTTACGCTGAAGTTGTTGCTGAAAATTTGATTGCCGAAGAAAAAGAAATTATTCAACAGATATTAGAAAAGCCATACCAGACCACAGTTGAACCTAAACTTCCACAGATTGATGAAAAAGTTACTGAAAGACATGTATCACCTCCAGAAGATGACCATGGCATAGGCTCTTGGGCAAAAATAGTTGCGGCCAGTCGTCCTACTCCAGAACGCACTCAAGTAGATATACCTAAACGCCCAGAAACCCAATCAGCAATACGGCCACCAATAATAATGGTTGACGAGTTGGATTCCGAATTACAAAGACCAGAAGTTGAAGTTGATGCTGATGGATTTATAACGGTGGAAAGACACAGACGGTCGCGATCTCGATCTAGAGATAATAGATCACAGTCGACATCAAAAATATCGCAGGTTGATGAAACACGTGATAAGTCAGAAAACAGATTTGACGCTTTGACAGGCACCCTGAATCTTGATGATTTTGAACCTAGACAAATAAGTTCACCGGAGGACACCAAGCAACCACTGAAGAAAGATAAAAGGCGCAAAAGTCGAAAATCAACGTCAATAGAAAAAGAAGTTAAAACCTCTCAAGAAGAAGTAAAACCACAAAAAAATGATAAAAATAAATCTGTATCTGAATCTACAGAGTATACTAAGAAAAAAGAAGATAACAAAGACCCAGAAAAAAATAAAAGTGATGTTGAAGTGCGAAACCTTGAAGACAAACCAGATCATAAAGTGACGGATGAGAAAAAGAAAAATAAAAAGAAAAAGAAAGACAAGAAACCAATATCATGCGCTACAGAACCTTCAGAAACAGGATCTTCAGAAAAAAACACAGTCTCTGAACTAGAAATAGTCACTGAAATTAAAACAGAAAGAAAACTATTATCTAAACCAGTCGAATCGGCTATTTCTACACCAGAATCTATGCACACGCCTGTAAAAGATAGATTATTTTCTGAGGCACAGTATTGGAAGTCAGATTTGGGTAATTTGCATGACCTATCGAATGTTTCAGAGGTGCTTTCTGTTGAAACAATAGACGCAGTCGAAAGAGATATTGAAACGTCAACTCAAAATACTTGTAATATCACAAAAGTCACAGAAAGTATCGTATCTAGTAAAGTATTGGTAGATATACCACTCACAACTAATTTAAGCGACTCAACTCTGTTCAAACAAGATGAAATTGACAATAAAATCTCCGAAGAGCAATCTCTTGAAAACAAGATGGCTGATTTACAGAGAGAAATCGAGGAGATGTTGCTACCCGAAAATGATTCTTCTCAAGTTAGTGATGACATACCGAAAGAGTTAACTGATATTCCATGTTATTTAGATTATCGTTCTGATGAAGCATTAGATAATATAACACCATCACTGGCATCACCCGACCCAGAAGATGGATTGTCTTTTGAAACAAGAGATCCAACTCAAGCTATCTCATTTTATGATGAAATCAAAGAACATGAGCATTTTCTGCAAATAGAAGAAGATCCAGACATCAAACATATAAGTGTGAGCATGACTGACACATTACTCAGTGATTCTGATCTTTTAGTGAATAAACCAAAAGTCGCGCCAAGGACAGTTACTGAAACCACTTCAACGTTGGATGAACAGCAAAATGAATCGGATGATACAGTACAACCTGCCACAGTAAAAATCGACACAGTTAAAGTACCAGAACCGTCTGACTCAGTACCAATTAACATTGACTCCAATAGTACTAACAACTCATTTTTAAAGCCCGAAAACTTTTGGATTAATAAATCTCTGGTCGATGACGCGGAAAAAATAAGCGCTGAAATAAAATCTGCGTCTTTAAATGAGATTTCTGCAGAAATAGTAACATTAATTCCTGATTCAGAAATAGCAACTGTAATTAATGAACCATGTAGCTTAGAAGAAAATCTTGTTGTTGACAAATCGTTCTGGCCTGACAAACACGTTTATCATGACGCTGAATGTCAATATTTCATACATATGGCGAATAAAGCTAAAGCCCCAACATTAGTTAGGACAGCTTTTGAAAGCATAGATCAAAACGATAAAGACAAAGACCCAGGTGGCAGTTCAGGTCATTCTTCTGAAGCAGACGAACCAAAAGATCCTTGTAGTTCTCCCTTTGATTCCAACTACATATCCATGGACTTACCAGGTGGTATCTGTAGTTGGAAGGATCACAGTTCCTATCTTAGCTTAGAGACGCCCAGTGATTCGTTGACCGGTCTGTTGAGCGAAGACACGCCTCGGTTAGGCACAGACACCCCGGAGGATATACTAACAACCACACCTCTAGTACCGGTCACCCTACCCCCACGCAGGCAGGAGCCGGCGGCATCTGAAGCACTTCCAAGGAGAGCCAAGGTGACTGACCGCCAGTCGTATTGTACAATTTTACTGTTACTTTATGTTTGGCATGACATTACTACTAAATTCTTAATTTCACTTATTACAAGACTTTGTATCGTGAAATATCGTTTAGCAACGCCAAATTTGCCGCTCGTCTTGTAGTGCCAGTTTTTGGCATGCGATGAAATGTTAATGTAGAAACTACGCATTTGGATTTTATATTAATCAATCAATGTAGTGTGTTATTATTAATCTAGTCGTTTAGCTAGTCAGATCAGTATCTTCATTTAGCTAGTAGATTGCAGCAACAATGTTTCTAGTCTTACAATGGTCTGAATTTTATTTACTGTAACAATAAAATAAATATTTGTGCAGTTCTTGTTTTATTTAAAGTTTATTTGTTTTGGAAGCCCCTTTTTTATAACAAAAATGCTAAATATGAATCACTACGAGACGACCGACAAATGATGCTTTCTTTTTTTCTAGATTTTTTATATTTGGGCTTAGAAATAAATATGCAGTAATAACACAACTACAGATTTACAATATAATTTGCTCAGGTTAGTTTTGCCTGCATCGAAAAAGTAAGATGTTTTTTGAAATACCTATTGTAGACAGAATATTTTGTTTTGGTAAATGTGGTCCTGTAGCTGACCCTTTATTCATTCTATTATGTTAAGCATTTATAGTATTTTATGAAATCCTTGCTCGAGTAAATTTATATGTAGGAGGACAAAGAAAATACATATTCAGAAGAAGTAATATCTATTATTAAGTTCAACAAGGCACTTGATATTCGCTTATCGATGTTCTGGCCACAAGCTTATGAACACGCTAACTGACTAAAACCACAGATAATATAATACCTAAAACTAACGCAACAATAATCACTTGCCAAATAATCACTGAAACTGCATCGTATGTCTATCGAGATATTTCATAACAGTGTAAATACTCGTAGTTAGGTAAAAAACACGTATTAGGTATAAAATTACCTCAGTCGTTTAAGGCTATCCAATAAATACAAGCAGCTTTCATAATTAATTAATTAAATAAATAAATGTGGACAACATCATACATTGTTCTGATCACAATTTGCGTAACTAATTATAGCACTCGTATTTTGGAAATCAGAAACAACGAAGGTACCAGAAACACCCAGACCTGAGAGAATGTAGAAAAACACTTTTTTCTACATTCTCTCACCCGACCGGGAATCGAACCCGGGACCTCGGAGCAGGCGACACCTTCAAAACCGGTGTGTATGCCACTCTGCCACGGAGGTTGTTAAAATTATCAACTAATTCCGCCACAATTTTTATGAAATAATTATCAATCAATAAAATCTTTCTTCTCTGCCGACTCTCGTGCTTTGTTGAACTTGTAATTTAAAGTGTTTCTCCATTTATTTTGGAATGCATAGAACCATTGTAATGTTTTGTTTAAAATAAAGCCCTTAAAAGTATGATCCGAATTAATCCATTGCTATCAATGTTATTTTTCGCATGTCATGCTAAGACAGATGTTAAGACTAATCAGTTTGTGACTTGATGTTGTTTATTGTGTAGCTAACAGAGTACTCGAGTTGGAATGCTAGCGTGGTCTGCAAGATTGTTTTTCCTTTTTTATGTCATAATATTTAACGTGGAATTCAAACGCTTTAAATACACCTTCATTCACAGCGAAATAAACTTTATCTGCAAGCCTTTTTATTCCACGTTGCACCATTGTTTTGTTTAATTTACTAATATCGGCGTGTGTTCTCAGGATGACTTGTCTAACGATATTGAAAGTCTGCTAGAAGAAGTCAGAAATGTTCAGACTCGTCTCTCGGATCTACCAGACGAAAGCCTACATGCGATGGAGGAAGGTCTGAGGGTGAGTTCTACTGTAAATACGACACATATAAAATAACAAACCCAAGCCCTACTGACTCTACGTTAGATGTAGTTTTCATTATAAATTTAGACGAGCATCAGTTAAAGCCGTGGTTATGCGTTCTCGTACTATTCTTGGATACGTTCGAACGAGTTGTTTGATTTAAAGCCGGCTAGAAATTGTGACGGACTGTTTCTTACTATGTTTCGCGGTTTATCATGTTTAGATTCCAAGTAAACAAAACTAGAATCGTACGTACATCACACTTAAATATAACTTGTTACGTAATTGTGAATATATGTCATATAAAGCTAATGATTGTATTAATATCATCTGTAAATAATACATTATAGGGCCTTGACAATGAATTTATCCGTGACTAGCGTTTGTTTGGGACGTTCATGATGTCACCTATGCACATTTGTGTTACGAAATGGAGTTAATAATACACTAAGTAGTGTTTGGCATCTCTCAGTAGGACACTAGCATACGAAACCGACGGGGCAGAGGCTGCGAACAAAGAGCTTTGCGATCGAACTTGTGATACATAGTGCATTGATTTTTTGACTTCAGTTCATTAATTTCATTCAAAATGAATTAAAACAGTTTGAAGGTGTCAGTGATAATTACCACTTACACATTGTTGAGGATTTTGGAATACCCATATTGTAAAAGGTAATTTATTATGAATTACAAAACGGTTTTAAAGTTGGATGTATTAAATTTAAACGAATATGGATTTTACTACTAAAATTAATTAAAATGATGCATCATTAAATTACAAATACTATTATATTATATTACAAAGCCGGTTTTTCGGCTGGTTACAAAAAAGTAGCCGTCAAGTAAAACTTCCTTATCATAAGTACGGAACCAATTTGGATTTAAGATTTCATGAATAAGAAAGTTAGGTCGAACCTTGATGACAAGGTTTAATTAATGAAATTTTGCAGGAAAATATTAGTTAAGATTAATGGTGAATTCCTGTTATGTACCATCTTAAATCATTATGTATAAAAATGAAAACTGACTTAATCTATGTATAAAGCAAAGTCGTGTTAGTAACACCACTTAAGTCAATAAGTAATCAAAGTTAGATCGATTTTTATGTGTGGGATTTGTCTCCGTACCGTACCGAACATACTCAAATGAGTACGTAAACGGTGACAGGATATCGGTAACAAAGTCTTTCTTAACTTTGTTTCCAATATACTAAACAATTTATAGTGTTATTAGCTCGCCATTGTAAAAAAAACTGAGCGCAATTCAGGTCATTAATAAAAATTTACTTTATTATGTTCTTTAACCGAATAGTTGTATTTTTTGCATGAATATATGACGGATAATTGACTATTGTAATAATAATTAAATTACGAGCAAAACTAATAGAAGTGTTGTACTCCCTTGAGGCAGGACACGGCTAGTTCTTAGCATTACTGTAAGACCTTTATGTTCACTTGTTGTCCCATAAAATTTTTATGATTATTATTATGACTTAATCTCTTATTTGCACCGGCAATAAAAAGTTGCATTTATTTTCAGTTTTACGTTGCTATTAACCAAATATTATTCTAAAGTATTTATAGTTATTTACAAAGACGTCATCGACTCCCATGATTTAGTGGCTTCAGACTCCAATGATTTCACATGTTGGTTTGCGGCTTTACATGAGACTACTTATACAAATTTATGACAAACTGCCTACTTAAATTAAATATCAATATCAACGTTTTACTCAAGATCTTCAAATTAATTATTTCTAATTTAACTTCAATAAATTAATAAAGACATATTAAAAGCTTAACTGATTTTCAGCGAATAGAGTTTTAAAGCAAATTTAGACCTTTTGTGCTAAAGGATATGTAGGTAGAGTAAGAAATTTGTAGTTTACAAACAAAAACGGTAACCGACAAAAGGCATAGGCTTATCGATTGTTGGTTTGTCACCGATCGAAAGATTCATAAAACATCGACATTTAGTAGTAGTAGTAACAGCCTATAATCATCCCACTGCAGGGAAAAGGCCTCTATCATTGAATTCAAGTTACCACTGCAGTGATGGGAACTGGCATAATCACCACGCATGCCAAATGCGGGTTGGTGATCACAAACCCGAGCAACGTTTAAAAATTCGAAACTTTTTGTTGCCCGACCCGGGGATCGAACCTGGGACCCCGAGATCTTGGCCCGGTATTTAAATCACTAGACCAATGGGGCGAATGGTATAACGTAACAGAATATCTGGGGTACCCTTGAGGAGGAATACCCTCAGAAACCTAGGTTCTGCTACGCTACAAAAGAAAATGAAGTAAGGGGAAAGTTAATAGGACCTACCTCTCCTATAACTATTCCCTAAGAACGTAAAATAACAAGATTATTACAAAAAGTATAGCGGTATATTTACATAACTTAAAATTTACAATATGAATGAGGAGTGGAGGTGACCCGGCTATAGACCACGCCAGGACCCAACTGCGAAGCTAAAGGGAGATGACCCGGTCTGCCTTGACCAAGCCGGGGTCCAGCTCATAGATTTAATATATTAAATCTATGGTCCAGCTGCGCAGGATGGAGGTGGCCCGGCGGTCTACGTGACCGCCAGGGTCCAGAAGCACCAAATAAAGAAGGCTCGGCGGTCTACGTGACCGTACCAGGGTCCAGAAGCACTGTAGAGAGATGTACCACTTCTTAATTATTAACATATTTTATAAAAGCCGAGAATAGGTAATAATGTTTATAAATAATATGGCTGCTGAAAGCCGAATGTCAACTCACCGATTGTCGTGCTCACCTAACAATATAAAAAAAAATGTAAGATAAAAATGATAATGGGATGAGAGGGAAATGAGAGCTACATGCCACAATGGGGCAAATAAAACATCGACATTGAAAAAAAAATGTCATTTTTTATTCATCTGCTGGAAGTAAATAGTGTGCAATAAGAGTGTTATGTGCAATATAATCCCAAGAGCATGTTCTACTATACCAATGCCACTCGGAAATAAGTAGGTCAAATGTAGACACGGTTTTGTAGCTAAAATAGACATGTCATAGCAAGTTCATAAATCACTGATAATTTCTATTAAACGCATGAATAAATGCCACAATAATAGAACATGATGTCATGATTCGAATGAAGTGCACATAGGTTGAGATAAAAAAGTTTACTTACTTTGGCATAAAAACAGGTTGACTCATTTCTTAAATTAGCTTTCCCTGTTTACATGTTTGATTGTAGTCAAGTCTCATACAGTTGATACTCTTACGTTCATTAAATCACACAAAATTTCGTGGATAAAAATATTTCAATATTCACATGTGGAGATTTGCAATAGGTATAGAATTAGTAAGTAAATTCATTGTAAATATTCATGCTGTAAATCTTCATAAAATACATAAATAAAAAAATTATAAGAATAAAATATTATAATGTTATTCTGATGTCTACATTACTGGAAAGTTTTATTAAAATCCGTTCAGCAGTTTTTGATTGATTTCAATCAAGAAGAAATACTTAGTTACAAATTTTCATATACATACAAACTTTCACCTTAATGATATTAGTAAGGATTATGATAGTAATAATAAGAAATAAGATTAGTAACGTGTGCTCCTGATGCATTGTTTTCACTAATATTTTTTTAAAGATTTAATTTGACTTAAATGTCATAATTTCTTTTCGATTTTTTTTCGAGGATTTCGTTTCCTGTGTGATAGTTTCTTATAAACAATTTAAATCAAATTAAGAAATGTGCAACTAATATGTAGTGGTAAATTGCTGAAATATTCCCTCAATTCAAAACCTTGGCATTTTCAGGAGGGTATCACAGTTCTAGTCAAGTGCGAGGAGGCGGCTGAACTTCTAGAGACCAAGATAATGGAGCACCGGCAGGAGCAGGAGGTACAGGTGCTACTGAAAGATCTGATTATTATGAAGGCAAGAATCTCAAAACTATTGGTTCAAGCCCGTCAAGGGCTCGAAGTCATCCAGGTAAGAAAGGTACTTGTTTTCTTTATTTTATTTTTATGCTATTCTCTAATGTCCTAGGTTCTGTCCTGTCTAACTTCTTATTCAAGTATTTAAATATCTAGTTACTTTTATTATGATGTTATGAAAGATGAAACTTTTTTTTAAACTGATGTTTTACAAGAATATTTTATTGTTCCAGGACGCTAAAGATGAAATGGCACGCCAAGCAATAGAAATTGAACATAATAAAGAGAAAATTCTCAAACTTGATAGTTGGCTTGAATCTATTAACAATGAACTCAAAGAATCTACTAAACAATCAGATATACTGGTTGAAGAAGATATAATTAAGTATATTGAAGTTTATGAAAAATATATCAGAGAATATGAAGAATACGAGATTATATTGAAATCTATCACTGTGATAAGTAATGATGAATCTAGTCAGTCGTTGAAAGAAAAGTTGAATGCAATGCATAAAGCCTTAGAAGAAACAAAGAATCTAGTCATTATAGAGATAGAACGGTTAAGATTGGTGTTGGTGCAGATCAAATCTGCACCGGAAATAGTTGAAGAGGACATTTCTCAAACTGACAGAACAATCGACTCTACTTCCATGCCTGAAGAAGTTGTTAGTCCTAGAGAAAGTGAATTAATAAAAGAGGAAGTACAAACCATTGCTGAAAAGTTCCCCTTAGAACATAGAACAAAACAAGAATTAATTGATGAGATACCTAAAATGACAATAGAGACACAAACAGGAAAAAGTCTTATGTCCGATGCTCCATCTGTGGCAGACAAATCTATTATTTGCCAGCCTGATCGGATAACAACACACGATGTCTCAATAACTTGTGAACCACCAAAAGAAGTTGAAATTCAGACTAGTGAACCACACTCCCTTGAAAAAGAAGAACTTGAAAGTATACAAGTTAGGCAAACCATTTCAGATGGTCATGAGACAATAGAAATTGCTAGCAGGCCTGTTTTAAGGGAACAAAGAATGGATGAACAATCGTTATTTGTCGATGCTGATTACAAAGACAATAATGAACTCAAAGATTCTCAACTCAACATCATACACAGTTTACCTCAGTCATTTGAAACTGTCATGGTAGAACCAGATGAGACAACGACAGAAGTGATAGTTGACGCTGATGGCACCAAGCGAATTATTGTCAAGAAAATACGAAAGACTTTAGTGACAAGACAACAAATGATTCAAACACGACAACAACAGTCACAAATACTTTCAGGTTCACAAGATATGTTATCCCAAGTGATTTTGACGCAAGACATAGGCTCAACGTCTAGACAGGATGACGATGGTGTTCAACACATACAGTATCAAACTCATGATGGCAAAATTATTTCTGGTCTACCAAGCGGTGAAGTTACTATTCAGGAATACACATCAAAACCAGACCTTGTTATTAAAATGCAAAAAGACATGAAACCAGAAGATATTCTTCAACTGGCAGAGGGTGAAATAGGACCAGACATTCATACATCGTCATCAAGTGTCACAGCTGTTGTTCAGCAAGTAACGAAGCGAATCGTAAAAACAAGACGGCGGATTATTCGACGTGTAGTAATAATTGATGGTAAAGAACATGTCACTGAAGAGGTGATTGAGGAACCTGACAACGTTGAGGTATATGAAGAACAAATACCAAGAGTGTCTATCAATGTAAGAGATATTGGCAATGTACAATTTGAGGAAATTGATGATTCTCAAGGTAAGGATGATAAACCACCACTCATGCCACCTGATTCAAACGTGGATCGAAAAACATCAAGCGATGATAAAGTGGATGATTTTAGACGCAACGATATCGAAAACAATGCTAATAATTCTATCATAAAGCCTTCATCATCAGGTGGGGTTCCTGCTGACACAGATAATTTAAAAGGCTCAATGACAGAGTTCATCCAAAAAGAAACTGAACATTTAATTGGTACTCACTTGTCAAAATCTGAAACAGATATTCGAAAATCTGTGACAAGGGAAAGCACGCCAGTTATCATGTCAGTTTCTGAAACTCATGAGCTACCTACTACAATATCACAAACATTTGAATCAATACAAAGGACACCAGAAGACACACATACTGCATATAGTACGGTACACGTAGGACAGTATACAAACACCGAGATGTCCTCAAACACTGCCACAGTGATACAAAAAGTAACGAGGAAAATTACCAGAACCAAGAAAAGAATCATCAAACATATTCAGATAATTGACGGTAAAGAACATGTTACTGAAGAAGTTATTGAGGAACCTGAAGATGTTGAATTAATAGAAGAAGAACCTAACATTTTACATAACATGCAGTCACAAGGTATCAGGACGAAACGTATTAAAATTATTCGTCAAGTTCAGATAATTGACGGCAAAGAACACGTAACAGAACAAGTAGTAGAAGAGCCCGACGACGAATATATCCCGGGATCAACTGTAACAGCTGAAATAGATGTTAACATTAGCAAGCCATCGATTCCACTGATCAGTAAAAGTTTTGAAATAAGTGAAGTGTGCTCAGATGTTTCAGCTGATGATATCAATAAGCGTGATAAACAGGTTACCGAAAAGTCTGAAGGCACAGTACAACAAACCACCTCGTCTGATGTTGAAGATTCAACCATCATATTACCTGAGGAGTCTCTAGTATTACCAGCATCTAGTGAAGATATAAAAACAGCAACCCAAATGGTAACGACAAATGCACCTGAAACTCCCAAGGTGATAGAAAATCGTCCTCAAGACACAATTACATCAACTGAGTCAAAAGATCCATCACATCCTGGTGACACCTCTAAACACGAAATTGATCAAGCTGTTGATACAATGCAATATGTAATCAAAAAAAAATCTCCAGAGAAAACAAAAGTTACGCCATCAGAACAAATTTCCAGTATGATCCAACCTAATTCCGTTGCTCCACCTGAAACATTGCAACTTAAAACCGAAGATACAACTGATGAAGTAATATCTGAAATTAAGCAAGCAAATATACCGGAGGTATTACCACCTCCTGAAACTGAATTAGGAGAAACAATAACAGAAAAACAAGAAGGAAAACTCACAACTGAAGGAGTTCAAACTCAACTCGTGGAAAAAGAATTTATTTTAGAACCTCACTCTAAAACGCCTCCTCTCAACGTATTAGATTTTACAAAAGAGTTTTTAGACAAAGAAAGTTTACATGCATCTGACGTTCTCACTACAACAAAATCTAGTGAAGGTGTTGCAATAACACCAAGGCAAGACGTCCTTGAAGCACTAATAGATCAAAAACCAAATAAAACTGAAAAGGCAGATTCACAAACATTTGACCCAAAGACCGTAGAAACTGTAATAATTGAAAAAGACACTATACGTATGATTTCTTCAGAAAACGAAAATGACAAATCCGAGGAGATTTCTGTTGAGCCGATTGTAAAACAAGCTGCAACAGTCACAATACAAAAAGGTTTAGGCCTCACAATTCCACAATCTGATGTTTTATCAACACTCCAGACCAAGATTGATACTACAGAAAAAAAGCTGCTTGAAAAAATCACAACGAATGAACCAGTTATAAATATAAAAATTGAAGAATTATCTACATCTGAGGCACAGAGCCCAAAGATAAGTGAAGTCGAAAACACAAGAGAACAAAAACGATCTACTTTGCAAGTGGCACATCTTGAAAAACCTCAAGAAATCATCACACAAGTGATGGCCACTGAACCTATAACTCATTCGGGCGTTGAAGTGCAAGTACTTAATATTGGAAGTATTCTTACTGAATCAGACTTATCTTCTGTTCCAATAAAAACTGAAATTTCTTCCACACAAAAAATTGAGCCAGAACTTCAAAAATCTACAGACAGTGTTGATAAATTGTTAGCTTCCATATTACCAAAGACCCAGCCTGACGTAATCATTATGCCTACAGATGTTTTAGAAAAAGTAGAACCACTAAAGGAACCAGATAGAAAATATGACATCAACTTGTTACTTGAATCAGAACGCCGAGATACTCATTTAAGTGGCCACGGATTTAAACGTACTCAAAAGTTTGATACAAATGACAATGGTGGTGGCCTGGACTTTGACAAGATTAATTTACAGGTATCCCAAAAAACCGTTGATATGTCGACGTCTATTATAAAATCTGGTTTTATTACTGAACCAGAACCTAAAGTTGAACTTGATGTAACATATGAAGAATTTGAGTCTAAAGAACCTATATTAGTTAAGAAAAACATTAACGTTGTTCTGCCGAGTGAAGTTCAGATTACCAAAGAAATTAAAGAACAAAAAGTAGGAGATGTTTTAGAAAAAGAGCAGCCAGTTGATTTTATTGCTAAACCTTGTGACATAGTAGACAATATTCGCATTGTAAAGATTGACGAAGGTTCTAGTATTTCTAAAGTCATTGAAGACACAAAACCTGAGACTGAACTTATTCATGAAACATCTACTACTATCGGAATAAATAAGGGCACTGAAACTGAAACGATTACAGCGGAGCCACAAGAATCTCAACAAAAAGTCGAAATTACTACTTCTCTTACAAAAACAGATACAATAAAAGCCGCAAAACCTAAAATAAAAGTTGACGTCACATATGAAGGCATTGAGTCAACAGATCATGTTTTGACTAAGAAAGATATTGAAGTTATTTTGCCAAGTGAAGTAATAGTTACAAAAGAAATCAAGGCACCTGGTGTGGTAGTACCTGTCGAAAAAGAAATTAAAACATCTCCCCTAGAACCTAACGCATTAGAATCTGATAATAAAGGTCCATCGACTGTAGTATCTCCCTCGGAGGCTGTAAAAGAACACAAAAAAAGTAAAAAGAAAAAGAAACACAAGCGTGGATCAGGCAGTGATTCAACTGAGCCTGAACTTATAACTGAAGCAGACAAAAGCCTTACAGAAACTGACAGCTCTTCTTTAAGTCACTATGTGAAATTACCGTCATCACCAAAAATTGAATCACCAAAACCATCAGAAGATATTTTGGAAACTTCAGCAGAAAAAGTTGCAACAGATAACGATTCATCTTTAGTAGAGTCTGAAAACATAATTGAGGAAGAAGGATATGAAGCAGAAGATATATCGTTACAACCAATTTCCGCAGCTGATAAAAAGAAAAAGCAAAAGAAACGTAAACAGCATGGTGTCAGCGAAGATACAACATATCCAAAAATAACTACTGATGAATCTGATCAAACAACTATTACTACACCTGTGGAACTTAATGAACCGATTGTTGTTAAAAAGAAGGATAGGAAACGCAAAAAGAAGTTCACATCTGGCACAGAGTCTGCGCCAGAACCTAAAGAAGAACCAGAAATTGAAGTAAAACCAGAAACACCAAAACTTGGAAGTGAAATAGTAGCATCTTCGCCGCGAGAAGAATCTTACCACACAATGAGTGAGGCCTCTGATATCAGTACAGTTAAAATTGTGGAAGAATGTATCCAAAGTAGCCCAGAAACTTTACAGAAAGAAGTTTCCACCACTGTCACGTACCCTGTACCTGTGGTCGAGGAAATAGCAACTCAAGAATATTCAGTGCAAACATCTCCAGAACTTTCTATCAAAACAACAATAGAAGAACCGGCTATAATTGTAAAACCAGAAACTAGTGATAGTGTTTTACAAACGTCACCAACACCTGTCAATGAATGTTTGGTACAAACTACACCCGTTGAAGATAAAGATGTTGATACACAGACTATGGAAGAAATCACAGTTGTAGAAAAAGTACAAATGTCTGATTCAGAGATGCAAACTAGTCGTATTGAAAGCCCGGAACCCATTGTCAAATCTGAAGCTACAACACAAGTTATTCCTTATGATATTGGTGCCCCTGAAGAAAAGTTTTCTCAGACATCACCCCCTCTTCTTGAACGTAGAGAAGGAAGCCCTGAAAAGATCCTTGTTGAAACCGAAACTAGAGAAATGCAAACGTCTCCATTGCCTCACATAGAAAAAGATGAAAAGAGTACAGAAATAACAGTAAAAACAACAGAAATTGATATTCAAACCGTAAAACAAGATAACACAGATCAAGAAACATCTACAACGCCTGTAAAAGAAAGAGAAATGGCGGAAATGAGTATTCAGACTCCTGAAATTGCATTAATTAGTACTTTTACACAATCTGACGAAACTGACCAAACGATAGCTGAACCGGGGCCTAAAGCAGAAATAATAACCGTTAACACAAGTCAACAAACATCTCCTAGAGTTGAGAAAGTTGAATCACCAACCAAAATTGAACTTAGTGATGATAAATCTGAAATAATTACTGTTGAAATATCACAGCAAACAACACCTAGAATCACTGAAAACGTTAGTGCACAGCCATCATTTGAAATGGAAGCACCAGAAATAATAACTGTAGATAGCACTCAACAAACATCACCTCGAGTACCATCTGAATCTGAATCTACAGCTCCTGCACTAATATTGGAAGATAAAAAACAAGAAATTGTGACTATTGACAATTTCCAGCAAACGTCACCTAGGATTGTTCCTGATGAACCAGGCCTTATATCTGAACTACTCGTAAAACCTTTGACTGAAATCAAAGTAGATAGTACTCAGCAAACTTCTCCAAGATTTATGCCAGAAGATTTGATATCAGTGCCCGCATTAGAACTAACAAAACTAGAAATTTTAAGTGTTGACAGCATACAGCAAACCTCGCCTAGGGTCGTTCCAGATGATTATACTCCAGTGCCTGCTTTAGAACTGTCTAAGTTAGATCCTGTTACTGTAGAAAGCACGCAGCAAACAACACCAAGAGTTGAAGCTGTAAAAATATCTGAAATAAATAAATCTGAGCTAAGGCTTGATCTACCAAAGAAAGAAGTCACGACCATGGATACGACTCAACAAACATCCCCAAGAACATATTCCGAAGACTCCATATCTACTTCAACAGATGAACCGTATGAAGTTCATTTGCGAGCACAGATTTCAATACCTCAAGCAACTAACGACTTTATTGAATCTGAGAGGCAATTTGAAGAGACACCACAACCAAGTTTCAGTGAGAAACAAAAACAAAAGAAACGGAAGCATAAACGAAAGGCAGACTTAACTTATGCGCACTCTCCTGAAAGCCTATCAGACCCTATTAACAGCGAAATGTCAGTGTCTATAACCCCAACAAGTGAGGACTTATCTAGCAAAGATATTTCATCTATCGATGAAGGTATATCTCATTTAAGCAGTCCTATGCAAATAATACCACAAGATTTTATTGTTTCTCAACAAAGACCAACATATTCTGATGTTGTTCAAAGGTCCAAATCTAAATCACCTTCCCCAAGTAAAACTTTTATTTCTCAGAAATCAGAAAAGGCGAAACTGCTGGACGCTCTTGAAAAACGAATACAATCTGTAAATAAACCACAAAAGACTGCAACCGACGAATCTATGGTTGTGGCATTGTATGAACCATCAGTAGAGAAATCCTATGACCTTCTCGTGAACAAAGAATTGGCCGAAGTTAGGAATGCTATTCTAAACAATGACCCACGAACAACAGAAAGGAGTGTTATTGTAATGATAGAAACCATATCTATTTGGCTGGAACAGATTCAACTCAAAATTCAGAGAGCCACTAATACCGAAAACAGACAATCAGAAGAAAGTGAAAGACTTGAATACTTGAAAAAATACATAACTTCATTAAAAGAAATAGTGGAAGTAACTGAAATAAACGAAGAAATTATAACTTTGATTGAAACATTGACGCATCAAGTAGATGCTGTTTATGAATTACACAGCCAGAGTTCTGTCAAAGTTAAGGACGTTGAGAAGGACTGGAATAAGTTTTTGGGCGAAACTGAAAAATTAAGCCAATCTGTAGAATGCGTCAAAATGAATCTTGATGATGTCATTGTATCGGATTCACCTACACAGCAGAAACTTGACTCACTTGACAAAATCGAACAAGAAAATATTGATAATTCTGACAAGGTCAAAAAATTGTATAGAAGATACCGTTCATTCATAGAATTGAACCCACAGCGAGAATGTCCGCCGAAATTTTATGTGTGTGATGACGATATAAAACAAATAGAAAACTCTATTAATACTGAAAGGGATCGTCTTATGCAATTAACATCATTAGCTGAAGAATACGAACAAACACTACAAGACTTTGGTCAAATTACTGATGTGGCTGAAGCTTTATTAGATGGTAAAATCATTGTGTCCAACTTAGATCACTTGCATGAAGAAATCCAGAAGCATAGAAAGTTTTTCGTCAACCTAAGTCACTGTAGGGCTATTCTTGAATCACTAGAAGATAATTTAGACAACGAAACTCGGGCAAAGTATTCATCACTGCATAATTCACTTCATGACAGAGCAACTGTGATCATAGATAGAGCAGCTAGTAGAGCTCAACAAATGACACTGGCTGCATCTAGGTGGACGTTACTTCAACAAGGAATGAAAGAAGAAAAACAATGGCTCATTGTTGCTCAACAACGAGTACCAGACCTCACCAACGTAACATCAATGGATCATGAGCAGTACATCAATTTATATCAGTCCATTAGTTTAGACGTATCGCATCATTACGCTAAGATGTTACGCATGCTATCAATAACAGAAGGACTGCAAAATCTAATTGTATGTTCAGGCCTAGAAACTGAATGTTCAACATCATTGGATACGTTACTAAAACTTCAAGACGACGTTGATTCTAGGCTTACTCGACTAAATGCGTTCAAAGAAAATTGGTTGACATACGACCATCTTATAGATCGTATCGAGAGTTGGATGAAAATTGCAAACCGAGAATTAGAATACATCACACCAGAAAACATAACTACTACGGGCAACCTACGTCGTTTCTGGGAATTGAAAGCTCAACACGAAGTTTACAATAATTTGAAAAATGAATCTGGTATACAATTCGAGAAAGCTTTGGAAATCCTTCCGATTTCAGATGAAATGAGCCAGCGACAGTTCTATTCCAAGATCGAGGACGGGTGGCGGGATCTAGCAATCAGAATCGGTGATTTACACAGCACAGCCATACAGAATATTTCGGATCGCGACGTATCATCTAACGAAAAGTTGAACATCCTGGAAGAAGAATTACGGGAACTACGCTCCTCATTAGACGGTCTCAGAGGAGTAATCAAAAGCGAAGACGAACTGAATTTGTACATTGAAAGATTACAAGTGATGACTGGACGTATAGATAGGATACTCAATGAGCTTGGAAGACTTAGTTTTCTGCCCACAGCAGAATCCGAGCGGGTGGGTGCTCTATTGACGCAGTCAGGATTATTGGACGATCAAATTTCGGAGGAACTTGAACGCAGCTTGCTACTGAAGGAGAAAATTGTGCAAGTACAGACCGGTATACTCCGTTGTCAAAAGAGCCAACGTCGCGCTCGTCAAACTCTTGAAGAATGCGAAGCGGCTGAGCGGTTGGGCAGCGATGTCGTTGAGCGCGCAGCTGAAAACTGCGAAAGATTACTTGATGATCTGTCGTCTCAGTGGCGCGATATTTTAGCGTTGAGGCAAGCTCTGCACACGTTGCCGACGAGTCTAAAAGTCTGCGTCTCGCCAACTGGCGTGGAGAGAGACATATCAGCATTACAAGTACGTATCAGTGTTGTTATGTTCACTAAATCGTATTACAAATCTTATATTCAGTATCATCATCAAAAGACATCAGTCCATTTCTGGACAAAGGTTTTTCCAAAAGGAGCATTTAAAATAATATCCACACTTGAGACATGGCAAATGCAATTTGCACGTCTCTCTTCTTCTCTAGCAATACTCCTGTAGTCATCCTTATGACTGCCATAGGTACAATGGTTGATGCTATTTTAAGCTCGCATCACACTAAGTGTGTTACTGACTAATTTCAATGCTAATCTTTTCTACAGGAAATCCACGCTGACTTAGAAGTGGCGGTGAACGATCTGAACCGTCGTTTGCGTGCGAAGCTGATGCTGTGGCGACGGTTCGAGAGGCAGCTGGAGCTGGTGCAGGGCGCCGTCCGCGAGGCCGACTACATGGTGGAACTGCTTACCGTCCAGGGACAGGTCGACTATGACCGCCTGCTGAAAGCCACCGAAAAACTGGAGGTTACTAGCTTCTCTTTCAGATTTCTAAACTTTTCTAGTTAAAACCATTAAATTAAAGTAACCTAGAAGTATCCAGACGAACTTTGTTTTTGGTAAACTGTTAGAATTTGAGCATGATAAATAGGTTTTAGGGTTATTGTAAAAGTGATTACTTGCCACTATATCTACACTACCTCAAAATGAGGAATGTTACTAATCGAAATGGGACACAAAATTTGTAACAATATCAATAATTAACTTATATCCAAATAAATATTTTCTTGAGCAACATCACTAATATTAGAGTGCTATGTTTATGTGTATTATGTAAATGTTTATAAAATAAAGTCTTAATAAATTTATCGGTTATCTAGTACCCATAACTAAAGCTAATTAGTACGTTTGGGACTAGATGGCTCTTTGTAGCACAGTGTTGTATGTCTTAAAAGCCCTTAAAAGCAGGGACCGAAAAAGAGTAACCCTTTTTAAGAGTAACCCTATTAAAAAGGAAAGCCTATTGAAAAGATTACCAATTTGATAGAGTTACCCATGTGATAGGGTTACCCATGTGATAGTGGTTAGCTTTGATTGTGTAAGCTTATTAGTTCGGTAACCTTTTCAATAACCACCACAAATTATGGGTTGCGCATAGAAATTAAAATAGCCTAACAGCATTCCAAATCACTTTATAGAGTAAGCCTATTAAGGGGTTTTCAGTATTGGTCAGCGCTTACCTGGATTAATCATATTGTTTGGTTTAGCATATCTTTGGGGTAAGCCCGATGACAAGCTTACCTTTCGGATAGGGTTTTTAAAAACAAGCGGTTTTAAAGGTAAGCGGTTCCGGTCCCTGCTTAAAAGTCCCTAAGAAATCTTTAAAAGGGTGGTCAAAGCAAGACACTCAGTGTAACTTGTATTGCAGACGCTGAACGAATCGCTCACCCGTCGAAGCGGCGAGCTGGTGGGCGAGCTGCGCGACGCTGCCAGCCCGCTGGAGGCCAGCACGGAGCCGTTGGTGGCGGCGCAGATGCGGCGGGAGCTCGACGCCGCCGCCGCCGCCTACGAGCACACATGCACCAACCTCACGCAGCTGTGCGACAAGTGAGTCACATTCTATTACTAGTAGCTATTGCCCGCGACTTCGTCCGCGTCAATTTCTGTTATTATGATCGCGATTATTTTTGCAACATTTTTCACTAATGCTTCGCTCCTATGGGTCGCAGCGTGATGTTATATACCCTGAAGCTTTCCTCGATATATGGACTATCTAAAACAAAAATAATTTTTCAATTCGAATCAGTACTTCCTGAGATTAGCGCGTTCAAACAAACAAACAAACAAACTCGTATATTGTAAAAGTGCCTCCAGAAGCCTTTTTGCAGAAATAAAACGAATTTTACCGATTGAAGTAAAACAGAGTAAAAAAGCCTAACATCCTAATAGCGCCTCTAGAACAGTTTAATACTCTTTCAATTTAGTAGCATTGAACGACGAATTTCCGTCTCCTATGACAGACCTGACATAGGAGATGGAAATTCGTCGTCAAAACATGACAGCAACTACGTTGATTCAATTGCGGACATTTTGAAGTGTCACCTTTGTATAGTGTGTATCTAGTTCTTATTTTCATAGTATTTAGGGTTCTGTACCCAAAGGGTAAAAACAGGACCCTAATACTAAGGCTGTATCTCAAGAACCAAGAAAGCTAGATAGCTGAAATTTTCAAAAAAACATGTAGGTATTTCTGATGCCGCTACAACAAATACTATAAACAAAATAAAATAAATATTTAAGGGGGGCTCCCATACAACAAACGCGATTTTTTTTACCTTTTTTACTTGATATCGATAATGGCAAGAAATAAAATAAATATTGAAAGGGGGAATCCTATACTTATTAAAAACGCCATTTTTTGCCTATATTGGTTCGATATCAGTAAATGGTAACAGGTAGGCACTAAATCAACTAAAGGAGACGGACCATGGTGGGCCAAAATGTAACAAGATGAAATATTGTTCATTCAAACACTTCTTAAATAGTTAAGATAAATACAAAATATCAGCTTTATCCACAGTCTAGGAAAAAAGAAAACAACGTTAGAAGTTACTGTTAACGAATAAAATGAATCGAACATCACAAATCGATCACGTTGTTTGATTCATTTTTTAATCGTTTCACTGCAATTAAAATATATAATATTAATAACATCACATGCATAAAACACAGAAATCATCTTAAAATAGATTTTATCAACCTTGTTTTTTAATTAATAACTGTAATCGATTATTCATATACAAAAATTGAAATTGACAGGAGGAAGAAAAAAAATGTCACTCGACTCGTTTGCTTTGTTTTCTTCGCTGCGTTTTGAGTGTGCTCTTTTTCTGCTTTTGGAATACTTTTATCTAATGTGGCCACAAACTCTCTAGTAACATAAATACACTTAGATACTTATCTGTATTATATAAAGTGCTCCATTACTTTAAAAATTAATGATTTAAAACGCTATTCATTGTAAAAGTTAACTATTTCGGTATAAGCTGTTTTTAACCTCACTTTTTCATAATAATTTTTATATCTCAGATCACGGACTGCCAATTTTTTCCTAATTTTTAGGAATCCTTCATCCTTTCATACTATCTTTCAAATAACACTACTTTCACTGTGTTACACCTTAGACCCAAGGTTCTAAGGTAATCGGTCCGTTTCCTTTGTGTACTTACCTACTGTTGTTTACCTAGTCAATGGTACGGAACGCTTCGTGCGCGAGTCCGATTCGCACTTGACCGGTTTTTTTATCTATGCAAAAAAGACAGTAAGCTGTTAGCTGTTGTTGTTGGTCCCGGCTTCCGCCGCAAGATAGAATTCATAAAAAAAGAATTCACGTTGGAGGCCTGTAATAAGAAGCTTGGAAAACTTGGACACTAGACTATTCTTGAAAGAATATGTATACTTCTTGAATCCTTTTGAAGTTGAAGTATTTTTCGAAATTCCATTTATCTATTCAACATATCTCATAGATACCATAAAGCCGTGGAGCTGTGGAAGCGGTACCGCGACGCGGCGGCCGCTGTGCGCGCGTTCGCCGAGTTCCAGGAGGGTCGGTTACACGCCCTGCGGCCTGATGACGCTCCCGCCACAGCTGAGGTAAGACTATAACAAACAGTGTATAAAGTAATAGTAACAGCAACAAGAATATTAAGACAATAGCCTATAATATAATAACATACAGCCATACAGGGTACTACATAATAGTCATAGCTTAAAAATTCTTTGTAGTTAACTGGGCGATAACAGTAATAAAAGAGCCCAAAGCAATATACAGTGGAATTTATCTTGGTTGTAGCAAGCATTTAGCTTTGGCGACGATAAATTGAAGTACCTATTCTAGGTGATATGGCATACTTTAGTACAAAATTTATCGAATTTTGTTGTAATGCCTTTTACTTGTAGTCCAAATATTGCGATCGCCAAAGACACAAATAGCATGTTTATCTTTTGTTTACATTCACCTACATCGTTGGTCAGCAACTGTGGTGATCTTTACTTTGTGTTTATAGGTATTGGCTAGATAAATGTATATTTTGGAATTCATGTTCGGTTATAAAGCGATATTTTGATAATAATTGTATTAACTTTTGTAGTAGATCAGATATGTGTATTCATATCTCTCACAGGCGTCAGTCTCACACAAACTATATTTAAGCTAGCCTGTATAATGAATACATACACTAATTCATGTAATTGTTTGTGATGAGAGAATAAATTACTAACTATGGCTCTTAGACACATATTTGCCACCAACATCTTACAGACATAACGTCAAAGTTAAAGCTAGGTATGGCTATTTCGTCGTTTTAATCGAAAAAAGTAGTAAAGTAACAGCCTATAATCATCCCACTGCAGGGAAAAGGCCTCCATCATTGAATTCAAGTTACCACTGCAATGATGGGAACCTGCATAATCATCACGCTTGCCAAATGCGGGTTGGTGATCACAAACCCGAGCAACGTTCGAAAATTCGAAACTATATGTTGCCCGACCCAGGGATCGAACCTGGGACCCAGAGATCTTGGCCCGGGTATTTAAACCACTAGACCAACGGGGCGTTACTCGGAATTCACACGTAAACAAATATTTAATATGCACTTAAGTTCATAATGAACTCTGAAGTCTATAAACACGTGTACATACAGTTATGGAAAATATCAGTAATGCTGGACGACTTGGTGGCAACCTTCCAATCCCATTGGCTGTAAAGAGTCTCCTGATACCTGAAAGTGAAAAACGTGAAAGCAGCCCCCAGGAGCAGGTGGACCGATGATATCGCGAAGGTCGTGAGAGGCAAATGGATGCTGATATAGTATGATGTTAAAGATAACGAAACTTCTTTTCCGCAACTGCTGATTTTGAAAGTCGTTTCGCGTGCTTGGCTGGATAATTGACAAATAATTTACTCGTTGGTATATACAATAATTACGGTTTCGTAGCAATTAAAGTTTTCTTTATAAGTAAACTTATATTAACTGTTGCTTGTGACTATTCTTGAAACTTTTGCACCGAGCAAACTTTTCTTATGTTTGTAGTACCAATGTAGTTAATAAATAGATGCATATAGTGTATTTTATAAAAAGTTTAGAACTTTTAGTTGTAAAGGTTTATTAGTTAGTTGTTTATTTAGTAAAAAATGATCATATGCATCAAAATCCTGTAAGGATATTTGTAGCAATTCCACACAACTGAAATTATTAATATCTTGTGTGTTAGAGAAATACAATTGATATGATAAACTACGTAACAAATTAAAAATAAGTAACCTGAACTAATCAGCTAATGAAAGTTCAAGGAGACCTAAGCCATTTAAAACGTTGACATACTAAATTGCATTTCGTTTCTCCTAAAGTATTTTAATTTTAAGTAACTTGCTATTTAGTTCATCACATTACAAATTCACTTAATTGGTAATGTATTGAGGATAGCGATACAAAAGACTTGTGTCACCATTTACCATAGTGATTAAACTTACCTATTTACTTTTGACTAATTGAAGATCAAAGCATTCAAAGTTTAAAAAACATAGGGAAAGAGTAAAAAAATATCGCATTCCGAGCTGGTATGTTACTTAGGTTTTTTTGTAAAAACATCTTAAATTGTTTTAATTTTTTTTAGGTTATCGCAAAGGCCACAAGCATTTTTACAATACACACGTTTACTGATGTCTTATTTTGGTTTAAAACTACTCAAAAACAAAATTTAAATATAAATACTTATTTATTGCAATATGGTGCGGTGATTCAAGTCGCTTTAATTCTTGTTTTGTTTATGAATTGAATTGATCATTATTGTCACTATCATTAAACTAATCAAGGTTGTAATTCCCGGTGGGGTCAATTTAGGAAACTCTAAATTGCCTTGAGCAGTCCAGTTGCATCCTGAATTCCTGAAGCAGTTGGTTCCGGCTTATATAGTAAGATGGAGTCACAAAACCAAGACGTGTCAGAGGTCTATAATAAGCAGCAAAACTCAGACTAGAATATCCTTAAATCTCAGACTAGATTATCACAAGTTAATAAGACATATAACCTGGCAAAATTAAATTGAACTAAACTGAACAATTGAATTCCTTAGATGTACCTTACCCGCATAGTTCTCGGTTGCGTCATCCTCTTAATTGATGGAAACTTAAAATGTTTATTTTGCCGACACCTTATTCAGTATAGTTATGGTTTAGCACCTAAACGGCTTAATGCACGTCCGCACCTTTCCCTAAAGATGAACACACACAACACCGAAAGCTAAGCTATAATAATGGTTTGTATCGGTAACGTCAAATCAGTTCGCGGAACTAAGCCTCTTCAAAAGGAGAATTTCGCGATATTCACAACGCTTGGCAGGCGAGTTGATGTACGCAATTTTGTCTATTGTTGAAGAGAAGTTTCCGTTGTCCGTCTGAGTTTATCTCTTTTTGGTAGTACACCTTTAGTCGCCACTAACGACGTCTATTGGACGAAAAGAAGTGGTATAAATACTTTTTTATTTTAGGCTGGCGTAGGACTTATGCGTCTTACACAGTAGTAACTTACAGAATAAATACCTTTCCTCTTGAATCTCGGAAAAAAAATTACCATAAAAAAATCGCATACATATTTTAACAAGTCAATGGTAGTAAAAATGTTCTACCAACCAACCGAATCCAACCAACATTTCTACAATCGGGTTGTACCTAATATTTTTATATTAACCGCATACTTCGCAAGTAGTGTGAGGTCACACTAAGTGCATCGACCGAACCGCGCTTCGAGGTGAGTCATGTGACTCATGCGATCTTATTTGGGCTGAAATTGACTATTAGTGATGAGCATAACAAATAATTTTAAAGTAGGTACCTTTCTCATGTAAAGAAAGATCGCAATTTTAAAACATAATACAAAATTTTAGATAAATAAGTTGGGTAGCAACACAAAATGTCACAACGTCAGGCATAGATGCACAGTAAGCTTTTGTTATGGATTCAAACTACGCTCGATGTTGCTCTAGAAATGGATCGAGATCCGTACTTTCCCTCTTTAACTGAAATGGTATAAAAATCATTAGAATCTTTTAGTTAATTTATTAAAAAATTCAGGAAATACGCGGAAAAAGCTTATAGTGATCTTATCTTGAAGCATTTAACATACAGTATTCACTTGAACATTCTTCTGATCTATCTTTAATATGCACGCAAATTTAGTAATCCGTGCAAGGTTAATGAATCACCTCTGACCTCTAATATCTCCGAATTAACAACCGATAAAAAAGTTTAGCAAAAACTGACTGTAAGTAGTTAGGAACAGTGTGAGCTAGGACAAATTAATTCCGAACATTACTTTAATTTATATTTCAATATAATTATTTTAACATACGATTTAAGTTCATACCTACACAGGCCGCGCTCAGAATGGCAAAAATGTTAAAAATGCGAATAAAATTTGCTATTGCACAAAATCCATTACATAATATAAGAAATGAATTTACAAAAGTAATGTGTCGTATCGTTTGTCAATTCGTTATCTGAGACGAGATTCCGGTGGTGAGGGACTTAATTATTATCTCTTTATTCTGACCTTGTTTTGTTTTTCAAACGACTCAAATCTACGAGAATCCTTAGATTTTGCCACACTACTGAAGCGCAATGACTCAGTATTTTATTTTTTTCTAAGATTAGATTTATTGGTAAAATAAAAATTCATTCATTCGCCAATATGTTATACATAATGGTTACATAACGTAGACTTCGTTTGTCAGACGGCTGCTGGCCAAACTGTGATCGCTAACCCGCTAGCGAAACGTGTACATTATGGCCAGTTTGTTCTTTTGGAAGAAGCCTTGGTCCAACTGTGAACTTACAGAGGCTGGTAATAAGTGGTTATAAGTATAAAAGACAATATTTTTACGCAGTATGCAGTAAAATAATAATATTTCAAAACCTATTATAAAATCTGCATATTGTTATGGAACGCGAAAGTTTAACAGTATGTAGTGCTAAGCAAAAGAGTTGCTTTCAACCTCGCCGCTGCACCCCGAGAGAACAACGGTCAAGTGTACTTGCCAAATCAATTAGCATAACAGCTAGCTGAAGCAGTACAATGACCGCGATGGTCGCACGCTCTTCAAAATGTTTGCACAACGCCACTTTTTTTATTTCGCACTGCACAATCCATATGGATCTGACACTGCATCGCAATGCAACAGCTTAGGAACTCCTTTTGATTTTAAAGTAAATTTAATCGATTTCGTATGGTATGGTATGATATGAAACGGTCTACCCGGTATAAAGATATTATGATATGCGTCGAATTGAGGACCTCCTCTATTTTTGTAGTATGAAATAAGAATTATTCCCTCAACCCCCAGGAGGCACGCGCGTGCCGCGATAACAATTGATTTCTATTGTGTCTGGAATAACTCACGATCGAGGGATTAACAGCTCTAAATAATAAAATTAAATCAACATACAAACATAAACAATTACAAACAATAAGCACGAAATGAAATACTAATTTGATTTGCTACTAAACAAAGAAATCAGAAACTGGTGATTGGTTATTTAAAATTGGTGTTTGATTTCGTATTACTCCATAGTTAATTATTTTTGTAAGAAAATTTTTTTTACTTTACTTGTTTCTGTTCTTCAATCTACTGGTAGTCAAAAGCTTGCTGCTCTGTAATGATCCTGAGAAAGTAACTGCAAGACTAATTAATATAATATCCGAGACCCTAAAAGACAATACAAGAAATGTACATATTCCAAATAACAAACGAATAATTAAACCCTGGATTACCCCGGGGATCTTAAGGTGTATTCGAAACAGGAATAAAATGCAACAGAAACTCCGGCGTTCTCCACATGATGAGATGCTTTTAATCACCTTTAGGCGATACCGTACTTTTTGTAATAGGCTAATTAAGAACTTGAAACGTGAATACGAGCGAAAACTTCTACGAGACTCCAAAGGCAACGCTAAGTGTCTCTGGAATAACATAGCTACAATTACTCATTCAAAAAAAACAAAATCTAACATCTCAAATTTGATAAATATCAAACCTACCAAAAGTGAATCAGCAAATTTTGTGAATAGTTACTTTAGTAATATAGGAAAAAATCTGGCCGATGCCATTGTTAAATCTGATGCAGCTCGTTCTATATCTGATTTCTGTACTCCTTCGAATCCATCCTCCTTTGTCCTGTTTGATACTGATGAAGAGGAAGTCCACACCACACTTATGAGTCTTAATACAAATAGCGCTCCTGGCTGTGACGACGTACCTACAAGATTCCTTAAACTCGCGAAGTTTGAAATAGTGCCTATAGTTACTCACCTTGTAAATCTAAGTTTTAGCAAGGGCATATTTCCAGGTTTATTTAAAAAATCGTTGGTAACACCGATTTATAAGAGCGGGGATGAGGGGAATGTTAACAACTACAGACCTATATCGGTTCTGCCATCAATATCTAAAATACTGGAGAAAATACTCAATAAAAGGCTTCTAAATTATTTAAATAAATATAACATCCTCTCAAATTCACAATATGGATTTCGTGCTGGTAGATCCACCGAAGATGCTGTGGCAGCGCTGACCTCTGTGGTTGCTGAAAGTCTTGATAACAAAGATAAATGTCTGGCCGTATTCCTCGACTTAAAAAAGGCATTCGACACGGTGTCCCTCCCCATCCTGCAACAGAAGCTGGAAAAAGTGGGAATTAGGGGTACTCCCCTTGAACTTCTTAAGAGTTACCTGAATGGAAGGTCCCAGAGAGTTAAGCTCGACCAAACAGTTAGTAATGTTGCCGGTGTAAGCTATGGCGTCCCGCAAGGGAGCGTGCTGGGACCAACACTGTTCTTGGTCTACATAAATGACCTCTGCAATATGATGATCCCAAACACCAAGATATTTTCCTACGCAGATGACACTGCCCTGGTCTTTACTGGAGATACATGGAACTGTGTAAAGAGTCATGCTGAGCAAGCACTAACCAAAATTGCTGAATGGTTAACTGCAAACCTGCTTACGCTTAACACCTCAAAAACAAATTACATGTGTTTCTCAATATGTGACAGGTATCAGCCTGATGCAGCTTTTGAGATTAAAATTCATCGGTGCGACCATGCGTTGGGCCCATATTGCACATGTCATAAGTAAGGTTACATCTACAAAATATCTCGGAGTCATATTAGATCAGGGACTTAACTGGCGAGGTCACATTGATCTAGTTTCCAATAGGTTGCGAAAATTGATCTGGGTTTTTAAGGAACTAAGGCATATTACTGATAAACAATTATTAAAGGAAATATATGTGGCATTAGCACAGTCAATCATTATATATTGCATTGCATTGTGGGGAGGTGCTCTTAAGACCAAATTTCTTCAGGTTGAGCGTGCTCAGAGAACTTTGCTAAAAGTAATGTTCTTTAAAAAAAGGCGTTTTTCTACTCAACGTTTATATTTGATTGCAGACTTACTTACGGTTAGAAAGCTTTATATACTGATAATGTAACAAGACGAAGAAAGGATAAAGTAGCTCCAATAACATATGTTCACACTCAGTTCGCTAAGTATCAGTTCACACACTTATCATCGAAAATTTACAACAAAATTAATAAAATTCTAAAAATCTACTCGCTGACGACAAAAGAATGCAAAAAAGAAGTTATGAAATGGCTAAAGAATCTAGACTATAATGAGACGGAAAAAATCTTATCATCATGTTCATGATCTTGATCTTGATTAATTAAGTTATTTTACGCACGAATTCTCTGTTTGTTTACAGATGCCCTTTCACATACACACATACACACCAATCACACACACACACACACACACACACACACACACACACACACACACACACACACACACATTTACACACACACACACAACACACACTTGCATATTTTTGTAATTTTTCTGTAATAATTAAGGTGTAGGTTAAGTTAATACTAATTAGTTAAGGAAGAGTGACTCCCTCCAACACAGGTGCTTATGTACTTAATAGAGGAAGTCCACACTTAAATTGTTGTAAAAAAAAAATATTTGGACCGAAAAAAAAAAAAAAAAGAAAAAAAAAAGCCCTGTCTTCTAGTCACATTAGATCTCTTTTGAGCTCAAAGATGCCAACAGCACGAAGAATCGCCATTCAACGTCGCATGAAAACTATTTTGTAAATAAGTTAATTATTCACGAATAACAAGCTGACGTAATTATTTTAAAATGGCTAGACAAGCATTGTTTTTGTCTGTAATTTTAGCTCGTAGGTGTTTTAGCCTAGCAATTTGTCTAAGTTCAGTTTCAAGGCGATATTAAACCTAATGGATTACCATTCAAACTGTTTTAAGTATTCGTCATAATTTATCGTTGAAATAGTTTTAATAATCATCCAGTAGCAAAGCAGATATATTCGACTGCCGCCTGAAAAATATAATCCGCAATACGGAGGAAATCATTAATGAAACTGAATATAAGTAATTAAGGCCTTTCGCGCTACGAACTACGTAATGAACTGATAAGGTTTGATAAGCGCGATCCAGTTGTACCGCGGTCGTCCCGCCGCGAGGACGTCTGCGAACGCGGTCACAAACGAAAAAACACGACCACTCGAATATTAATTAGAATAAACATAACGAAACTCGAAAACAAATCGCGGGAAAGTCACTCCGATGGAAAATGTCAGAGCGGTAATCTGCCAGATCTTACCACGCGTGTGGTACACTAAAAACTATGTTCAAGTTAGTTCGTATGCATAATTTCACTTGATCAGCAAAGCGATAAAAGCAATTGCATACAATGCTGTGACCTTGAAACCTGACCATGACGAAAAGCGATGCTCCATACTGAAAAGTTGGATTCTACAGCCAAATTGAATTGGAAGCTCAAGCGGCCAGTTCCTTGTATTGCTACAGGCAGACCAAACGTTGATTTTGACTGTTAATGTTTTAAAATTAATTATTAGTTTATCTGCTAAAGATAAACAATGTATTATTTTAATGAGCGCTATTATTAACGAGTGCAATCATCGGTATAAATACAACTGTAGTGATAAAAGTGTAACATTGAAATGTGTTAAGGTTTCTTCACGTCAAAAATGAATAATGGTTTTGTTTTTGTGATAAAGTATATGTGTCAGGAGTGTTTTGTGTGATTTATCTGTTATCAAGATGTCACTTCAAGAGGTGAGTGATAAGTCCGAATTGTAAAACATTAAGCGGGTACATGAGATTTCCTAAGCGTGTTAAGGTTATTGCGATTTAGGGATGTCAATTCTATAAAAAATATTATTTGGAATCGATTCGATTAAGTATTAAATTAATTAATCGATTTACGTTAAATGAACTCTAAGTTTTGTTGAGTTTTTGTTTATGATAAAAAATAGTTAGTGTTGTAGAAAACCAATAGGACACAAAAAACTATCATAAACGAAACATGTTTTACTTATTAAAGTTTCTTTTTCAATTTTGTTCAGCAGAACCTGAGACAACTCCTGTCTTGTAATGGTTTTGAAATATTTCTTTAATTTAATAATGAATACATAAAAATAGTTCTTATCAAAACGGAAAAATCGATAAACGGAATAGTAGAAAACCTATCGGTTAAAAAATCATTTTAATAAAAAATCGAGTATTCCTAAATCGATTCCATACAGCCCATTCCTAATGCGATATAAGTATAGCAGCACATTCTGTTTTGTTTTGCTTGTGTTTTGTTTGAACTTTAAACTGAGTATATTGACGTTCTGTTTACTGACTTCAGCGATTACGGAATAGAAAAAAATTGTAGGTAAGTGTTGGAGAATCTTGTTGTTTGCTATGTAAACTCCTTAACACGTTTTAGCCTAACACAAGTCTTGTCTAGTCTCATCATACTATATAACATAAGAAACCAAATACACCATCAGAAATAGAAAAACGTCTTTACCAAATGAGCACCCACTGATCGTTCTGGTGCTCTTACAACTTAGTAGTATCCTACTTGGTGTCATCAGTGTCATGTAGGTACGTAAGTAAGGTTGCTTGTTGCGTTAAGTACGGTAGGCAGCTAAGGTAGCAAAGGACATTAGCCGTTTATATTTAGGTATACTTGGACATTTCGAAGTATCATTTTTGTATAGGACTGTGTATACGGTACCCATGGGATAGTTTCAAATCGTCGCACGTAGTAACACACCGAAATATCAGGAACAACAAATTAGTTACTAACATGAACAGGCCCCTAATTCAGCTAACCAAATCGTATTTACAACCGTAATTGAATAGCAGGTTTTTGACAGTTCTAGTATGGGCTAAATGTCAAAATCGCCCAATTCAATCACGATCGAACTCCAATTGAAATAGCTGAATAAGGCCCCAGGTTTTTCAGCACTAGATGTCATAATAGCACTAGAGCCTGATAAGGATGTATTTATTTATATATTTATGGACAGCCAACAAAGCATACACTATGGCAATACTCTAAATATCATTCTTAATTAACATTTTGTGGTGTTGCCTTAGTCTAAAGATGTACTAACTTGACACTGTGGCATGATTGCTAACACACTGTACTGGGACTGCCATTCCACAAACTTTTCGACAGGTTATTTACCTCGTAAAGTTTCTTGAATTTTTAACTTAATAAATTTAAATGTCTACTAAAGCCTAGTCAGTCAGATATAAAATATCTTCAGTAGTCCTAATAAGCGCTTATTTGTCATTTGCAGCATTATTTCAGCATTAACAAGTGTTTTATTGCTTTATTGCTAGTAAAGTCATCGGCAAGGAGTTATTATTAGTGACGGCCTTTAATCATCCCATACTGCAGGGCGAAGGCCTCCATCATTGAATTCAAGTTACCATAGCAATGATGGGTATAGGCATGCCACGCTTGCCAAATGCGAGTTGGTGATCACAAACCCGAGCAATGTTCGACAAATCGAAACTTTTTTTTGGCCGACCCGGTATTCAAACCATTAGACCAACGCGTCAATTTACTATTACGTCAAGTCAAGCAAAATTTTATTCAAAAAAAGACGTGTGGCACTCGGAGACTGCCGCGGTTAAGCTATTGCATAGCATTTTTTATCAACTTATGCAATTATAAAACTAAAAAGTATCACCGCTGTGCCGGTCAGAGTGGGGGATGTTAGGTTATTTTCATTACGGAATTTCTGGATTCAGTCTCCACGCTCAAGGCCCGCGATAGAAGCTATGCAATAGCTTAATTTTATAATTTTATGTATTTTCAAATTTTGACATTTGTAATTAAATTTTTTTGTTATTTTGACAGATATGGTTACCATAGGCAACCATACTGTCAAAATCCTTATTTTCTAAATTCTTTTAAATTTCGGAAATTCAAAATTGTTCGATCATGCCTCGCCCCGAGTGTTAGGTTAGGTTATTTTCGTTACGGAATTTCTGGATTCGGTCTCCACGCTCAAGGCCCGCGATAGAAGCTATGCAATAGCTTAAAAAAAACTTCTTCCTTGCGTTAACCCGTTAAATAATGCAACGCCAATAATATCAGTCCACAGCTGGACACAGGCCTCTTCATAACGATGTTGCCATAATCGCCACGCTTGGCAGGTGGGTTGGCGATCGCAGTTTATTAAAAACGCTGCTGCCCGTCTTCTGGTAGTGCTCCTTAAGTAGCTTCTTACGACACCCATAGCAATAGAAGAGGTGGTGCTATTCTTTTTGACATGTTATTCTTAATTATATAAATATTTCAAACCAAAAGATTAGTAAATCTGTGATTAAACTTGGACATTGAACACGCGATGCAAACAGCGTGATATCATAGCTAAGCGTATGAAACTTAGATAATGGTTCCTACATAATGATAGTAACTTAGTACATACTGAGAAATTAAACATAAACAGTAATGACAATGCGATAACTTAATTTTAAAAATTACTCCTGACAAACGAAGCACATGTTATGTAACAACTATGTAGGTATTGCATCTTGGCCTCACTTGGCAGTGTTTTTATAAATATCAAAAAAATATTTATTTTTTTTAAATGTCAGAAAAATATAAAATATTGATTCAGCTATTCATTTTGAAACCATGAATGCTTTAAAGTGTTCGAAACGTCGGGTTAAATCAAAAATAAACTCGTACTCTACTAAACATATCTTTCATTACAATGTATAGTGTTCGCGTAAACTAAAAAAAACGGTATTATTTTAGTTTTGTGTTTACACATATATCTTCTTTATACCTCAAAGTTGGTATTATTTTGACTCGTCTTGGAAATGTGGACACCGCATGGGTATTTATTACATAAGTTGACTGTCTAAAAAATCGCACTTTTAATCCCAGCCTTTTTTAAAGGCTGGGATTAAAAGTGCGATTTTTTAACATTGTTCTGATCCCAAAGCACATGAATAAATATATTTACTCATGTGCCCAAAGTAAGTAGGTAACTATCAAAAGCACTTGTTTTATTGAAATCGGAAATAAAAAAGGCACCACAAACCATACTCGCGACAATTTAATAATTACTTTTTTTCTACATTGACCCCTCTGGGAATCGACCTTGAAATATTACTTTCGAAGTTTGAATAATAATTGAATGATTTACAGTTTATTATACAATTGAGGTGTAACTAACTAGTTAACATAAGAAGAGATCTAATTCGAGCCGTATCATAATTATGAGCAATTTTACTCCGTCATTACGAAGCCAAAATGCACAAAGTCCAAAACAAACAACAGAATCTAACGGCATCACTATTAATTGTCGACGAATAATCTTGGTAATCACCTAGCTCCGTCTCGGGCAATTATCAGAGGAACGGCAACCGCGATTAGCAACTCCTCAAGGGCATACTTTCCTACTTTTGCCAAGTTGAGGTGACCGCACACCGACACCAGCCGAACGATAACATTGCTAGAGAACTGGTTCTCCCGTGATCATGGCGCTTGCAACAGTGCCGAAATATCGGAAACTCATAATAACTAGGGTACATGGTATAACTTTAAATCCGTATAGAACTAACATTGGTTTTTGATCTAGCTGCCTGGCGCAACTTCGTTTCTACCTCTACACAACCCCTGACTTACCCTACCTTACACCCTTTCCCAACACAATCCCTACTTTGTTTTAGTTTCAGAAAAACAAACCGGTTGTAGCACCACCTACCGGGTCCAATTGTGGTAAGAACTTTCTTGGGACATAATTAAATATGTATATAAAAAACCTCACGCGTGATGCGATGACCAAAGGAAGAATGGATTCATTTTTACATATGAAGATTATATAAATCATAGATATAGTTCTACGTTTATGATATAAATAGCGTGGTGTCATGTCAGCACATAAAAATAATAGCATCACACCTTCCTTTCCTTAGTATGTCGTAGAAGGCGACTGAAGGTGTAGTGCCGGTGGCAGCGTCTTCTCCACACCTTTGAACAAACTGCTATCGACTACCAAGCTGGGCAATTAAAGCAAGATCCTCCTCATTTATAAAATTTTCAAACTTAAACATTAAACTAAAAAGCGCTGGGCCGATCGTCCTGAAGACTTTTAGGAAAGACCTAGGCCCAGCTGTAGACGTCCTTTGGCTGGGAAAGAAAATAAATACACTCATAAACAAATTATGTAGTCAGAAACCGGTAATATAATGCAAATATCGGTACGTACAAGTGCGCAATCACCTTTGTCAAAAACGCATATACCTACACGTCGCAAAAACATATTACAAAGTAAATATTTAAAGAAGCCAGCGAAGTCTTTTACTCAGACAATGTACAGACAACGGCAGGTCAACCTACCCAAAAAGTTAAAGGTCATTGAATTGATTTTCAACTTTAAGGCTAACAAGTAGAGATCAATATCCGTTGAGAAAATTTGACGTTTTGTAGTAGGTTGACGTGCTTTGTCTGTACATAAAGAGGGGCAAATCTTCATTTGACGATGTTAACAATACCCTCTCTAAATTATTGCATTGGTTTACAACAAATAATCTTTTACTAAATGCAAATAAAACAAAATGTGTTAAATTTACGATGCCAAACGTAAGGTTAGCTGCCCCTCATATAATTGTTAAAGATGAACCACTAAACCCTGTAGATTTTACTACCTTTTTGGGTATAACTGTAGACTCTCATTTGCAATGGGGTGCTCATATTAGGGGGCTGTCTGGAAGACTTAGTTCTGCTGCTTATGCTGTGAGAAAGATAAGGCAATTGACTGATGTTGGAACGGCAAGATTAGTATATTTTAGCTACTTTCATAGCATAATGTCATACGGAATTCTGTTGTGGGGCTCAGCGGCAGATATTGGGTCAATTTTTATATTACAAAAACGTGCTGTACGCTATTTACGGCCTTCGACCCCGTGACTCGCTGAAAGAGCTCTTCAAAAAGATTAATATACTTACAGTGCCTTCTCAATACATTCTCGAGAATATTATTTACGTTCGTAAGAACATACATTTATTCCTTAAGAAAAGTAACGTACACAATTTTAATACGAGAAATAAAGATAAACTCGCCGTTCCAGGCTTCAGACTGCGAAAAGTAGGAAAATCGTTTATGAGAAATTGTGTTCATATTTTCAACAAATTACCAAAGGATATTGCTGAACTCCCTGTACATAAACTTAAATCGTATGTCAAAGTTATTTTAATAAAAAAGGGCTATTACACTGTTAATGATTATTTAAATGATAGAAATGCTTGGCATTAAGTTGTCCCAGCTCGTACTTGCTTAAACCTTGTAAAAATTACCTTACCTTGTAAAAAATTATTTTAAAAGAGGCTGACAATAGTGACCGAGTTTCTTGCGCTGCTTCTTCTTGGCACTAGCCCAGCCTTGTGCCGAAGCAGTGGTAGGTTTAAATATTGGGACGTGTAAAAGCGCCTCCTGGGGCCTATTTGCAGAAATAAAACTGATTTTGACTGATTTTAACTGATTGATTTATTTTTATTTAATATTTTTTCCTTAAAAGTTAAAGATACAAACACAACCAGCACAATAATAACACTAGGCTTTATTTGATATTTTAGAAACTTAATTGCAATTATAATATCAGTATACAAACTTGAAAAATTATGTATCAGGCGGGACTCTCCTCACAGGAGATGCGGGTTCGAGTCCCGCCTGAAGACATAACTTTTCAAGTTTATATACTAACACTAGGCTGCTTAATTATTTATGTTATCATCGAAAATCTAAGAAAATTAGTCACAAATTATGTCTCCTTATTAAATTTCAAAAATAAGTCAGTGGGATAGCAAAAGGTAGTTATTTATAACCTAAACTCATTTAGGAAACATTTCACTCATTAAAACAACAAAACATATAAATCAAAAAACGCGAAAATTCATTTAAGAGTCACTTTTGTTATTTCCGAAACAAACGTAGGTAATTATTAACTTTTCAAGGGCACACTCCCCAACTTTCCCCTTTATAGAGCTAGTGAAACATTGACACGACGTAAAATAAATTGAGCTTGGTAAATAGAAGTACCAAGAAATAAATTTTGTGATGTTCCTTCCCATAATTTAACTGTGTATTTTAAATTAACATTTGTTTTGAATTTAAGCAATCAAATTCCTGTAAATTGAAAAAAAAGTCGTCATTTTTATTCAAGGAATGGCATTTTCAATTACCATTTCTTGATGGACAAACTTTCCCAATTTTGCTATTTGCAGAAATAGCAAAAGTATTGTGTGTCTGCGAGAAATTGCAAATATTTGTAAAGGATTAACAACCAATGTTTAATATTTACAATGGCGTTTCTACTTTACCATTACTGTGAAAGAAGTACATTTGCATATCTTTTTAACAGAATGATGCTTGTAATTATTTTAAATAGAACTAAACTTCGTTTGGAAAATTGTTAAACAGCCGTTATCTGACCTGGGTTTACATTTTACAATTCAGTGACTTATCTTTAAAAAAACTACTATCCCAAGTAACATTGCCATTTTAATTGCATAAGAAACAATATTTACACACAGCGTTTTGGTCAGACCCACACGATTCCGCCAATTTGCAAATGGGGAAAATACACAGGGTTTTTCTCGTTCAGGAAGAACGAGTACTAGCTTTCTTCAAACATCAGAAATTATTAGGACGTCATAAAATACGTGTATATACAGGTACAATATTATACAGAACGGCTTTTGGAGAATAGCTACAAAATAAAGGTAAAAAGTGAGGATAAGAAACAAAGCAATAATTTACACACTGACGTCTTTATTTTATTTGTCTAGTGAAGCCCGTTGGTCCAGTTGTCTAATTACCGGGTCAAGATCTCGGGGTTCTGGGATCAATCCCCGGGCAACAAGAGTTCAAAAATTTCGAATATTGCTCAGCTTTGTAATCCCCAACCCGCATTTGGCAAGCGTGACGATTATGCCTGTACCCATCATTGTTGTGGTAACTTGAAATAATGGAGACCTTTGCCTGCAATGAGATGACTATTAGACCATTACTTTTCTTTTTTTTACAACTGAATAAGCCTTGTCAGTACTACTTGATTCCTAGCACCGCGTGAAATGGTAGAAACGTCTTAATTGCGGCGAAACATCGGAATAACCTTCGCGGTGAAATCGATACGATATGAAAATGCGTTCTAACGCCCGGGGGAAAACTTTTAAAACTTTACTCATTTAAATGTTTAATAAAATAGCAAACTTTGTAGGTGGAAACCTGAAGGCAAATAAGTCGAGGCCGAGTACGTCACTTTTACATTTATTTAAAAAAAACACACTTACATATTTACTGAAAATCGAAAATTGTGAATTTATACTAAAATGTTAAATTAAACTGTTTAGCACGTGTAAGGGTATAACCAAAAAAAAACATGTCACTCGTGAATAAATACTCGTTTAATCAGCTTAACCCTTTGACGATCGGATATTCCAGACACAATTAAAATCAATTGTTATCGTACCAACCGGTTGTCGCTTGGGGTTGACTAAATTGTAGTGAACTTTGCAATATTGCAAGCGACCTCAATAAGTAGCCAATAACATCAGCACAACACATTGCTCTAGTATATTTCTATCATAAACAGTCAATAGCTAAACTCTACCGGTAATGCACCAAATAAAACGAAAACTAAACATTTTTAACATCAGATCGTTGCGTAAAACAAACAACCTAGTTTTTATCAAAGACTATGACGCCATAGTCCCTTGTATCTCCTGAAACACATTGCCTAATGTTAGTGGAAATGACGACAGTGCATTTGCTTAGACATTCAGATAAGTATGCAAGTTCAAATTGTATTGTGCATCCATTAATCTTTTAATTAAATTATTTAGTTCAAAGTCACTTTGAACTTTTGAAATCTAGTAGGTAACTTTAGAAAAACGAATTTTCTCTAATAATTATCATAGTGCAAAGTGCAAAGATGCTATTTGTATCTATAGTGACAGACATTTTAATTAGTTGGTTTTCTTTTGGTCATCATTTCTGGGAACAAGGCTTTATTTACGAATTAAATATCCTTATTAAACCGGTCGTTTCAACTAGTCTTTTCTCGTTGGCGCAAACTTAAAATCAGCACACATCCTCAATGAGAACAGCACCGAAAGCAAACGCCTGGCTCGCATCACGGATGCCATTAAGCAACCTATATCTAATCACATAAGTTTAATGGGAATCTAGCATCTGGTTTCGTATTATTTTAAGCTTCTAAAAGGGAAATTAAAGCAAGCATTAAACGCATGTGTTAAAATGAGTCTTGTACAAATATTTCAGCAGGAGAATATTAATAGATTGTTGCACGCGATGTAAGTAATTTGCGTCATAGAGAGCAGAGGCGTAATTAGGATTTTAATTTGGGAGGGGCGTGACCTGGTTCAGGGTAGGTTATATCATGGAAGTAGCTACTTACTCCCGGTAGTGTAGTATGTTACTGGAATTCGATTTCTCATGGGAGGATTAAGATGCCTTAGTCGCTTGACTCCCTGTTTATGCTACTGATAGAGAGTGACCTCACGCCTCGTGTTTTAGTTCTTGTTTTAATTCTATTTTAATAATTTCCGATGCCTATTTCGTAATGGCAGCTTAATAAACCTGTATTCACTTCTACGTTTTACGCACTGATTAAATGAGAAGTGATACCTACGTTTTCTCTTGATCTACATTTCTAAGGATGAAGTCATCATTTTCCTGCCTATCAACAATCGTCGCTTAAATTTGTATTTATATACCGTAGTATATTTATATTTTGAAAGCTTAACTTAGAAGGTAAACCTTTGTTTCTAATATCAACACAGGTCCTAGATTTAGTATCTAGGATTAGCAGTGCGTTGATATTGAATTATAAACGCTATTTTTCATGGATTACGTCTTGTTTTGCAAGTTTACTGAATTCCGTAAAATCAATTGTGTTTCTGAAAACATTTGAACATACCATTGCTTCAGGACAATTTTGAGCTATTGCCGAGATAACAATGCAGGACACTCTGTCACTGTTGTCAACCATAACAATCAGTATACAAAAATATATGTGACACAGCGAAATAAAACAATTTACTGCTATACATTTTGTTATTTCATAATCATTTTTGTTTAGTAGCCCTTTTTCATTGAAATTTAAGTTCAAATATCTACAGGTAGTGCAGCTAGGTGTTGAGGTGAGGTATTTTTCTAGATCTGCTCCTCGCGATATTTGATTTATTTACATATTCATATAACACCATAACTTTCGCCGCCGCATGAAATGATTCAATACAATAGTCAGTCTTAATGTTAAGCAAATTAAGACAGACTAGCAACTGCAGTTGGGTGAGCTATCTTTTGTCTTGCAGAGTCCTTCATACCGAAAGTAATAATATTTGTGTGCCATAATGTTGATACGTGTATGGTAGGAAAAGTTCTCTTGCATTTTACTCACGTACGTCAGCCAAAATAATGTTGTGAAAATTAGAAAGTGCAATTAGTGTGACACATTTTTCATTATGCAATATTATGTGATATTACATAGTTATGAAACCCTATATAAAATAAGGTGAATTTAGTTTAGGATATCTAATTATTTGAAGTTTATATGGACCGCAGCCTCTCAAAAATCGAAACCTTCTGAATTTAGTGCTAATCATTCAAACACGTAGTCAAATCTACTATTAATACCGTATTGTCCACAGAACATTATCTCTTCTGTAATATTGACGATTGAAATCATATCTTACTTATTATCTTACTATAATTAAATACTCTATCTTACTAATTCTACTAACATCATGAATGCAAAAGTTTGAATGGATGTTTGTTACTTAATCACGCCAGAATGGCTAAACGGATCAGAATTAAACTTGGCATGCAGATAGACTAAATGCAGAAATGGCACATAGGCATCTTTTTATCCCGGCTGGCAAACATAAATTATATAATTTTCAATGCCAATGGTCATGTGGACAGGAAGTAATAACTATAATCAATTTGGTTTTACCCTGAAAATTCTCTACAACATTTTTATCGGTTTTAAAACAGCGTTTCAAACCGTGACTGGGCGGATGTGGTGCGATAGAATTTATACTTACGATATTTTTGCCTGCGCATGAGACATACATACATACATACATATTATCACGCCTCCTTCCCAACGGGGTAGGCAGAGACCAAGGCCTTCCACTTACTACGATCCTGGCATACGTCTTTCGCTTCTTCCACATTCATCAATCTTTTCATGCATGCTCGTCGGTTTAGAGTACTCTTGACCTGACCTTTCTTCAGAACATCCCCGATTTGATCGTGATAGGTTCGTCTAGGCCTTCCTCTTCCAACGTTCCCTTTTACACTCGTCTTGTAGATCTGTCTAGTCATTCTTCTCTCATTCATCCTCTCTACATGCCCAAACCATCTAAGCATCCCTTTCTCAATCCTTGTGGCAATATCTTCTTTCACATTGCGCATGAGACGTTTTTATTAAAAGAAAATTATTAATATGCTACATACTTAACCAGGGGTAATTAAGTGATTAGGAACGAAATATAATAGCGTTATTTGTGTCTTAGATTTCGTTAAGTCTTGGAAATACAATTCCTTGAATAAATATTTCAACTGCCTGAGATGTGACCCAAACCCACATCCTTCTGCTTACCTGGTTAACGGACTACTCTAACCATTGAGCTACCCAGACATTTTTTACGAATTGTGCCACCTCAGGCAGTGGAAATTTTTATTCGAGGATTTTATTTTTCAAATTATTTTAGCAATTTTGATTAAATAAAATATTTATATATTTTAAGTCTTATTCTTCTTATTGTATGAGACATACTGTATGACTATCTTTCATGGATGAATCTAGTATCAGAATTTCCAAGCCGTCAATTAAAGTTGTCTGAAGTGACATGTTTATTACGACTTCCATCTATCTATGACAGAACCGGGACCAACGGCTTTTCCAGACCCGAGCCAATCTCTGTAATTTCGCTATTGATTGCTTTTTTTTGTTTGAATATTATATAAACCGGTTTGACACCATTGTATTTAAATATACGTTAGTATGTTAGATATTATAATATAATGGTTTTCATAATTCGTTAAATAAATACTCATGATAATATTTTTACCACGGCGTTCAATTACTAAAAGAATCAAACTATTCTTGCTTAACAACATTTAGGCGACTGCAATACAGTATTTTATTACCTACTTGGTGATTTACTTCCTGTGTAAGAATACTATTTTCTGTTACTTATTTAATGACTAGCTTTAACCGCGACTCTGCTTACGCTTTCATGTTGATTACTAAAATTTATGTAATATGATGTTAATATGATACTCACAGGTCAAACCTGTTTTTGGAATTAGTATTATTAACTTATCGTTTGAATTGACCAATGAAGCAAGGACGCCCGGAAAATTTCCGAAAATTCGTTATATTATTTAGATAATAACAACAAAATTTTAATCGTTCGTCTGATACGATGATGATTATAGAAGAGGCATCTATAATATACCTACATCGAATAAGTAATTTTAGTAAAACTGTCCTCGATTGAATGGTTGACGTTGATTTTATGTCAGTATCAACTTTATTCTTTTCCAGCAAAATTATAACGACATGCAAAAGTATGGATTTATGTAAAATGTTGTAACTATTCGATTGATATTGGTTGCGCTGACAGTGCACTCATGTCAAATGGGTGCACTTTTAATTGGGACACTTTTTTGACGCTGTTAAAGTTTGTGTGTCTAGTTTTTAGGGTTCCGTACCCAAAGAGTAAAAACGGGACCCTAAGGCTTCGCTGTCTGCCCGTCTGTCCGTCGCTCTGTCACCAGGCCGTATCTCAAGAACCGCGATAGCTAGACAGCTGAAATTCTCACAAATTATGTAGGTATTTCTGTTACCGCAATAACAGCAAATACTAAAAACAAAATAAAATAAATATTTAAGGGGGGCTCCCATACAACAAACGCGATTTTTTTGCCTTTTTTGCTCGATATTAATAATGGAAACAAGTACCTAGGCACTTAAAATATACACAAAACACTCAGTTGTATATTATCTTTAATAATAAATAATAAAATTAAAATAAAATGAGTAATTAATTAATTCCCATATTAAAAACGCAATTTTTTGCCTATATTTGCTCGATATCAATGAATGGTAACAGGTAGGCACTACATTAACTAAATTAATGTAGGTACCTACTGTTGTTTACCTAGTCAATGGTACGGAACCCTTCGTGCGCGAGTCCGACTCGCACTTGGCCGATTTTTTTATATTATATAAATGCATCTGTATTACATTTTTAACGAAAATCTGCAACACATTATGAAGCCATGAAGGTACGATGACTTAACGCTGGCTGTTTCGCATTATGCTCGATCCACAAGACAGATAGCCATCGAACAGGGCTTTTAACTGAATTAGTATAGGGTTGGGCAACCAACCCAACCTTTAAGTGATTAACCTCACCATGATTTCGTTTATTTTTTATTTACAGAGAAATAGGGTTTTGTTATTAAGTTTTGCGGGTTGGGACGAGTGTATTTCTTGGTATTGCGCCATTCCATTCATTTATTACAGTAGCAATAATACCGCGTCTATCTATTGACGTCTCCGTATTCATAACACGCTCTATTTGAGTCACGAGACAGATCTCTAAATGATTAAAATGCGGTATTTATTCATTTTGCTTTGGCACAAATTTTGATACTCACGTTGAGTAAGAGATCAGCCGGCTCAAATTTGGTTTTGTAACAATGGATAATGGGGTTAAACATTTTCTCGCTGAAAAACGGTCATTGGCTTATTGAACGTATAAAAAATTGAAGACAGACAGTTTTAGGATTCTGAACCTTAAAAGGAACAATTGTAATATTTTTATGATCGAAATGAAAGATAGTTTACGGATTTAGAACGCGTTTATTTTTTATTTAACCCGACGTTTCGAACCCTTTACAGCGTTCATGGTCACGGGTAGACAGAAGATGACACATACACCAATAGGTGAGGCTAACATATTTCAACAAATATGACTTTTCCCTATAACAACTTTAAACGTCTGGGTAGTTTCATGTATGATGAACAGAACCACAAACTCTAATTTTGTGCGAGATATTCTGTATATTCTGTAATAATCACAAACAATGGCTAGACATGACCCGTGACCATGAACGCTGTAAAGGATTTGAAACGTCGGGTTAAATAAAAAATAAACGCGTTCTAAATCCGTAAACTATCTTTCATTTCAATGTATAGTGTTCGCGTAAACTCAAGAAAACAGTATTTTTATGATCATTTGTGGTCCGTCGGTTTGTCTGTCAAGACGATTTATTGAGGACATTGAAGGTTTCGAGTTGAAATACCATTTCCACTATTTTCCGTTAAACTAGAACTATGAAACTTAGCAAGTAACTCAACAATGCGAAAATATTTTCCTACGCCGATGACACAGCAATCGTCTTTACTGGTTCTGATTGGAATACTACAAAAACAATAGCGGAAAACGGTTTAAAAAAAGTTGCGACAATACATAAAAAAACATTCTTCGAGTTTAAAAGATCCATAATAAACTGGTTCCAAGAATTAAGCTATGCTGAAACGGAAGCCCTGGTCAATCCTTCGGGCGAATGAAGTAAGCTCACAGACATAAACATTTATAAAACTGTAATAAAATTTACTCTAATCACACAATAACATACACTGTCTACACTATCTACACATATAACATTTTATAATACAAGCCTTCACACATTTATTTAAATATTCTACATTATTAATAAATTATTACATTAGTACCTAAGTATAAGTCATATTCCTAGATTATACCCGTTTAATGATATAATAAACTTTATATTGTTGAAAGCAAAGATATATTTACGTAGGACTAACTTGCGTTTATTAAGGTTTAACTTTGTTTTACTTTTAGTAATATATAGAAAATACACACTAATGTAATAAATTAGAAAATACACACTAATGTATCTTAGACATTCAGAGCGTTATCTCCTGATACAGGCATATTTTTTATGCCTAAAAGGAGGTTTCGTAATCTAGATTTAAGTAAGATTTTGTTAAAAATAAAGAATTTTTGAATTTTGAATTTGAATAAAAAAAGTAATACCGTCTCATACTAGAAAGACAGAAAGATGGACAGAAAAATATTTATTTGGCATCAACATTACAGTTATCTACTGTCATACATTCAAGTACTAGCTTAGAACTTAATAACTAAGACTAACAATAAAACCTAAAACTAATGGCACCAAAATGGTCTCTGTTCAGTATAAGGCGATAAGGTCACTTTAAACTTTAAGGTTAATCAGTATTCTGGTGCTGCCAACTAAAGGAGTAGGTAGGTACTTACTGCAGAAGACGGGTAGCGTCTTCTTTCTACAATTTACGTTTTCACTATTAAGTTTTTTTTTTTTAGTTTTTGTCTTTTCTCTTTTTATTATATGTTTTATCTCTTAAGTCTAAATTTATTATATTAAAATAAATTAATTTAGGTCGGGAAGTTTTATTACAATGATGCAAGATGGTTATCTATTTTGGCTGAAATTCATATATTTTTTTACAAATGTCGTTGGAGTAGTAGTGATCATGATGGTAATACATAAAATAAATCAATAATATTATTATGTAACTCATGTGTAGGAGATACCACAGGTGTTACTAATGCCGATGCATTTTATATGGATATGTGACACGCAGTGCTATATCGCGCTAATTAAACCAAACTAGGCAGCGAATCAGTTACGGAATCGGGTCAACGACGGTTGACGTCTAACTTAAATGGTCAACGTGTTTTATTACAGCTGCTTCTAAATATTCACGCCTTTTGACATTAATGGCTTATCCATAGCATTATAAATAATTTTATAAATCTGACTGAACTATAAATCTGAATTACCTATGCCATGAATTAATTTTGTATATTCGTAAACGGAATTTATAAAACGCACACTACCAGTTTGTCAACTGAATATAAATTGGATTAGCAGCGGTGTTGAAAATATACGTTGAAGTGAATTTTAACTAATTTACATTCTGTTTATTTTAATCCTCAAGGAAGATACAAGGTCAAGCAGTCTATTAGAAAACATCTGGCTAGTTTATTTGATAGATATTCCTTGCTAGAATTTACTACAATGTTTTTTATTATTAACTTTTACTATATGTATTATCATTGCTGTGGTAACTTGAATTAAATGATAGAGGCCTTTGCCCTGCAGTAGGATGGTTTATGGGCCGGTTGACTTCGACAGTTAGAACCAGTAGCCTGGTTAGGGAATGGTTGTAGTAGGTAAAAAACATTTTTGAAAGAAACAATTTTATTTGACACACATTTGATAAACAGTTACACAGAAACATTACAAATAAATTTTCAGGAGAAAAAAAAAGACAAGCAAAAGGTTTCAAAAGGACTACCATATCGTATTTTAATTGACATTAATTTTAAAACAATTAAGTGTTATAGGTAGATAGATAGATAGGTACTCTTTATTGCACACCATACAAAAATAATGTTTAACTTAAAAAATACTCTCTCTCAGACAACCTTCAGGTAGAGAATACTTGAAAATAGATAGAGAGGGGAAGGTACCTCAATTATAACTTGTACCTTTATTTAGTTTTAGTCAATTGATTTTACCAACTTTCGCCATTCTTTCATAGGCATGCATGGAACAGGAGTCCAGAGTGGCGGAGCTTCGTTCCCTAGCGGCTCGTGTGGCTGCGGAGACCGGTTCCAGAGCTCTGCAGGCGGATGCGGACGCCCTAGCCAGACGGCTGCAGCTGGTCGCTGGGGCGGTACAGGTCCTGGCCGACCTGGGCGAGGCCAGGCAGCTGGCAAGAGCGAAGGCACAGCACGCCAAGGAGAAGTTCTGCGATATGAGACAGGTTAGCATTTTGTTAGTCTGGTGGCAAATTATCGGAGAAGATTTCGGGGTTCTAGGTTCCCCAGGACGGGCTACAAGAGTTTCTAATTTTCGAATAATGCTCGGGTTTGTGATCACCATAATCACCTACATAAGTATGGCCCCTACCCATCACTGCTGTGCTGACTTGAATTCAATGATGAAGGCCTTTGCCCTGCAGTGGGACGGTTATAGGCCATTTATTAAGCATTTTAAGGACACTTAAGTTATTGTGTAGAAACGGTGATTTTGCAAGTGTAGTGAACGCACGACAGGTAATAGAGTGATCTTTTGCGAAAGACCGCTGCAGGCAGAAGCAGGAGTTGTGTCGGTATAGCATGACTGTATATGACGACAAAGATGAGACCTTTTCAAGGGCTCTGTCCATTCTCTGAACTTCTTTTTATAGGGTTAATACGAGTATGGTCGCTTTTTCATTCGCCATTAAAAATGCACTTCATGGGTCTTCTATTGAGGTCAATGCTAGCTGATAACCTTATTCGAGTTAGGTTATCTTGGAATATCAAAGGTAGCACCGATCTTCTAGAACGCTTGTAGTTGTCTGAAGAAATTTTAGTTATTAGTTTGCAATATATAATTATTATACTATGCTATTATTTTTTTGTCGGATTTGAATATGTAAAACCCAACTTAACTTCATGAAACAAATTCAGAGCAAATTGGTTACAAAACTCTAAGTAAAATATCTGACTTCACAATAATACATTAATTGTTACCTAACACACACAACACTTAATCCTCATTTATAACGGACGCGAATGCTTCTCACTTGCATTATCAATGAGACAATAACGGTTGCCTACTGATCGATGGCCGCAACGTATCCCAAAGGATTGACATGTTGTACACTGGTAGTGTATAAATTATCTGCAAGCATTTCGCCGCGCCAATATTAAAAACACAATCGCAATTAACTCACAGGGGAATGAACTTCGCAATGACTCATTGAACTCTTTATCTGTGCCGACGAACTGTGACAGTCGATAATGTAATTTGTAATTTCCAGGACCTGGCCCCGCTCCATGAAGACGGCGAAATTGTTGAAGATAAACTTATAGCATTACGTGACAACCTGATAGCACTTGGCAAAAGTGAAGCGGATATCGCCCCAGCCAAAGCGGAACTACCTGACATTGACCGCGACGTATCTGACGAACACTCTATAGTGAGGATACTTGAGTTATGGCAGGCTATGTTCAGAGATACTTTCCTACATTACCACCGCTTATCCACCGCTCTCGTCAGGTCGGGAGATGCAGCGACGGCCCTGCGGCTATGGCACGAGTATCTGCTTGATCTACAATCATTCCTCTCAGGTTCAGTCCCAGCTGATTATGAAAACCTGACGGAGCACAGACGCTTATGCAGGGTCCACAAAAACTTGTTAACGTCACAACGATCTGTACTTATGAATGAGAATAAAGAAATGAAAAATAGGGACTTGGCTGATAAATTTGATACCTTGACCAACCTGCATAACGAGACCTTAGCGAGAATTGTTGAAAGACATGATGAGGTTTGCACTCGAATCGCTGCATGGGATGATTATAGAGATATCTACACGGAACTACTGCGGTGGCTCAAAGAAATGGAAAGGGAGAAGGAGAAACTACAACTAAGATATGTACACATTAAGCGAATAAATAAAGTATTAACGAAAATACAGAATCTCTCTGACAAAGTACCTGAAGGAAGAAAGCAGGCGGAAAAACTGTTGTCAAATCTCAAAAAGGTGCTCGAATTTACAGAAGAAGCTTACGGAGCGTCAGTCAGGATTGAGTATGCGGGCGTCATAAAGAGGGTGGATAACCTACAGGCCAGTCTTGACACTTGGAGAGACTTTTTGTCTCGGATACTCGCTCTGGTGGGAGAATACGAATCTTTAACCAGCGACTTACATAAGACTTATTCAAGGACACAAGACGAAGTTAACTCTTACTCTGATGAAGAACGCCTATCGAGACCTCAACTCAAAAAGGCAATCGATAAGTACACGGACTTGAGGACAAAGATCGAGAAAACTGAGAACCAAATTGATGCTTTGACTGTCGTTCAAGAACAACTTAAAGAATGTCTCAGTCCGCAAGACATTAGAGTAGTAAACCAAAAATTATGGCAACTGAGACAGCACCGTGCAGATTTAGAACATCAACTGTCAATTATAATTCACCGGTTACAAGAGCGGTTAGAGATATATACTGTTTATGAAACGCGTCAAACGCGGTTCGTTGAATGGCTGACAATCCTTGAATCTCGTCTCGAAACATCCAGCCCGAGCAATGAAATCAGCGCGCTTGACCCACAGGACCTAATAAGAAGAATAAAATCGGATATTCAGGCTGAGACTGCTTTGAAAGAACGTGAATTCGAGTGGCTTTCTGAAACTGGAAATACGCTTATTGAGCTATCGAAGAAGGATGAAAAGTCTTTTAGTAAAAACACATCTAAACATCTAAAAGATTTACAAGAACGTTGGCATAAAGTACAAGAAATTGGTAGAAGTAGGATCGCTAAGATCACTGAACTGCTTGAAACAATATTACAATTAGAAGAACGCCTGAGTGAAATCAGAACTACACTCCACACTGTAGAGTCCAGACTCACCGCCAATATTATCTTAGAAAATTTGACCACTAAAGCGGTAGACGAGAAATTCAAGGACCGTGATGATATTCATAAGAGCATAGAAAATGAGAGTGGAGAGGTAGGAGAAACCCTGAATCTCTGTCAACTCGTGTTCAACGACCCGGACGTGCTCAAAGGCAACTTCGATCTCCGTAACCTTCATACTGGATTCGATATTGTCGAAAAGAAATGGAAGAACATCTGCGATATGTCCGAATTACGCAAGGGCACACTGAAAGAGATCCGCAAATCGGCTGAGCTAGCCCACTCTCTATTACCTAAAATAGAAAAGAAGCTGGATTCGATCGAGAGTCGCGTCGAGAAGATCGAGACTCGTAAACAACGTGGTGAACTTGAAGATGAAAGTGTGTCTAAGGCGGTGATAATTGATCTGGAAGCGCTGGAGAAAGACATCAAGCGGCTTGAAGATTCGTACAGCCGTGTGGCGTCCGCTCGAGGCGTGGAGCTTCGCGGCGAGAGTGCGGATGACGCGGCGAGGTTACGCGCTGCAGTAAGGCGCTGGCAGCAGCTGAGGGGTCGCGTGGACGCGGCTGGTGCCGACTTGCACCGGCAGTTCGTAGCCGCGCACGGCAAGGCGGTCGTTGCGCTGGCTGAAGCTGACGTTCGGCTGACTCGAGCCCTGCATCTCTCGCCGATGCCCCTGGACAAGGCCGCCACACTTAAGGAACTAGAAGTAAGTGGATTACTTTTTACTTTAGCTTCTTCGTGTTAGGATCTTTATGTAAAGAGTTATTCCAATATGTTCCTCTAAACGAATCCATTTTTGACAATCATAGATAATAAAATCCGAACAGACCCATTAAACATTTAGCTTTTCCAATCTGATCTCTTAGCATTCTATCACATAAAGACATCCTACTCCATTTATCATGTAGGTTAAATAAAAACGAGATTCGAACGATCGATTCCTTATAATATCTTTCATAGTGCATCAGGTCGAAATAAAAATTCATTCAAAATAATACAGATCTCTTTAGGATCAGAATAGAATAACTCGATTTTGTGAGCATATTGAAAGCAAAATCTGCTTTTATTTAGGGCGTCGAACAGGAGCTCCGCGAATGCGAGGCTAATGTGACCGAAGCCGACAGACTATCGCTAGCCGTTTCGACGGTGTCCGGAGTATCAGACATGGTGGGCGAGTACCGCGCGCTATACGCGGATGTTCGCGCGCGCCTCGACGTCGCGAGAGCTGACGTCATCGGCGACGTGGACACTGCTGTACAGGTAAAGTCCAGTTTGTAATAAATAAATTGTATAAAATTAATCTGGTGTCACTTAAGTTCTAACTAACCAAAAGTTCTATGTCAAGATTCCTATCGGATCTTGAAGCCATCGATGTAATAAAAAAAATAGATACACGATCAGCGTCAAAAAGTGTCCAAACTAAAATGTGCACCCATTTTAAATACGACTGCACATGTAGTTAAACCTAGTAAAACCTATGTAAATCGAATAAATACAACATGACATGAATATCCATACTATTGCATGTCGATGTAATTTGGCCGGGTTATACAGATGAATTTACTATTTACGGCCTTTTTATATTTATATTAGTTTTAGACAAGTGATGCTCTAAATAGACATATTTTATATAATGGTAACTGCTTTAGGTTGATACCCTGAAATGGGAGACAGATGCAGCCCTCCAAGTTGACACCCTAACTTCGAAGGAGACCTACAGAGCTGAACTTATGGTCGCCGTGAGAGAAACCTCAGAGTCTCTCGAAGCCCTTAGAAACGCGCTGATCCAACAGCCAAATGATAATGCCAGCAGCGATGACTTGGCCACGGCCGCCAAGGACATCGCCAAGGCTGGTGCCAAACCAAACCAGACTTTGGAGCTGGCCAAGCATCTATCGGAATTGCTTCTAACAGAGTGCGACGCGACCGAAGACGAAGCTATGCTCAAGGAAGTCGAGTCACTGTCATTAAGATACGAAGACTTATTGTCACAGGCCAAGAAACGGGAGTTGCAAATCAACAACTTGAGGTAAGTCTTAATTTAAGACAGTTTGATGTATTTACACAAAATCAATGATCAAAGTTATTTTGTGTTATTTTTGAGATTGCAGCTTTCTTGTTTTATTAATATCTTTGATCGTTGGTGCAAAACATTTCGATGTTTAATGGTAGCACTAGCACTTATTTGCATTATGGTGATGGGGCTTCTTAAAGCTGTTATTGAACAGTGCGTAGATGTTTCAGTGACGACGCATCAGCACGTTTCTAGTAAATTAAGTGAATTATTTCAATACCTACACACCTTTGAATGTAAAATTTGCAATTATTGGAATAACATGTAAATATTTCTTTCTATATACAATCTGTCACTTTTTACTTTTATTCTTTCTTCTCCTTAGCAATTTTCTAAAAATGTCGACGAATGGTAAAATAGAGCAACTTCGATTTCGTAAAAAACTGGGACTGTTTTAGCACCTTTTAAAAGAAAAATAGTATAAGTGTTAGTGGGTTTTTGCAGAAACTTTAGAAGCAAAGCCCAAACTGAGTGTGTAACAGCTTCCTAACAGGCATGCTCTAAAGTCTGCGTTTTCTGGTCCCCTAGGTTGCCGCACTCTGCATCGTACGCGCTTACGTGCGAACAGTGAGTACTGCTTACCTAATATTTTGAAACGCCAAGTTTTTTGCTATCTGTGTACACCCAATATTAAATGTCCTTAGTTTATAGATACTTTGCAGTACTGTATGTAGTTTTAAAATATTTATGTATGTAGATTTCAAGTTTTGAAATGTAGATATAATTAAAAATCTATATATTAATAAAACTCATTAATTGAGTAGGAATAATCACCATATGATATGCATGCATAAATTGTAACTCATGTATTTAAGTATATTTATACATCGTTACCTAGAAAATCTATTTGTTTTTACTTTATGCACTTTTCCACCCTAATATCCAAAAACCTCAAATTGCAAAATTTACATTTTCTTGAGAATGCAATGATAGCAAAATCCTTGGCACGCATGAATTGTAGTTATAGTTAACGCACTCGTAGAAATAAGAGCACATATTAAATCACTTACAGTATTAATATTATGCACAACACAATTTATGATGTTACAGCTTCGTATTTAATAATGATAATTTAGTCAAAAAATGATACCAATTTTAGATAACAATTTAGTAATGCTGATCTCGATAATACAAAACGAAACGTGTAAAAGTGGGTAATCAGATTTATTATACGATAAAATTTTACGAAGATAAACAAGATCAAAGCTAGAAGGTTTAAAATTTTAAAAAACGTTAGTTTCTTCTCTGCATATAATAATATAAATATTATTAATAATACATTTTGTGTCCAATTTCAATACCAGTAACATTTCTTATTCACCACAGTAATAATTCTATAAATTCATGATTACGAAGATGACACTGTCCAAGTGTCCAGTCAAGGTCACTCAAATAATATCATTACATTGCAGCTATTTAAAAATAAGTGCCAGAGTTAAGTTCGATTTCAAATCACCGTTGTTTTACAATTAATATCTTCGACCCAACAGCGAATCAGGCCGACTGACGTGCCCTCTTTGCTCGGAGCGGAACTGGAAGCAGTTAGACAACGACCTCTGGCGGCTGGAGCAGTGGTTACAGTTCGCAGAGGCGACTGACGCGGCGAGGACTGACCCGCCCGAGCAGTACGACGCTCTAGAAGACGCTATACAGGTCAGTGACGACTTGGCTTAGGTAGGTAACCAATAAAAAAAAACACCTCTCTGTGCCGAGCCAAAGCGACAAAGACAAATAACTGACTAGACCTAATTTCCGAAGTCATTTGACTGTCAGTCAACTGTAACATTATATAACTATCTTTTCTCCCGTGGCTGTGCCCCCTTACCTTCTATGGCTGTTGTCGTAAGAGGCGACTAAAGGAGTACTGCCAGAAGAACACGAGCATTATTGTCTTCTCTCCACAATTTGTCAAACTCGCGATCACCAACCCGCCTGCCAAGCGTGGTGTTTTCGACAAAATCCTCCTTTAGAAGAGGCCCATATCCGGCATAGAACTGATGATATCTTATCATCATCATCTCAGACATACGGCTTCCTGCGACCTTAACTTCTGGTGGTCGCCATTCCAGAATCTTTCCGCCCCGACATCGGTTCTTCTTGCCATGTGTCCCGCCCACTGCCACTGACTAGATATATCTACACACAGGACCACCGCGAGTTCCTCCTCGACCTGGACTCGCACAAGTCCATCGTGGTCTCCCTCAACGTGGTGGGTTCCCATGTAGCCGCACACGCGACGGCCCCGGCGGACGCCGGGCGCGTGCGGGCTCGCCTCGCCGCCGCCAACCAGCGCTGGGATGAGGCGTGTGCGCGTGCTGGCGTGTGGCAGAAGAGGCTGCAGAGGGCGCTGGTGCATAACCAGCAGTTCCACGATATTGGTAAGTTAACTATTATTAAACTTCAGCTTTGAATTGGAACGTTAACGGGAAATCAAACGCGATCATACCTTATTATTTTGCCTGACATTGTTTTGGTATTTTGTATGATTTGAACATTATTGACGACCTCAGTGATGAAATGGCGAACACACACATAGGTTTTAAAGATGTCGCTATCTCCGAGGTCCTAAGTTCGATTTCCGGACAAATCAATATACTCGTAGATAAAAAGACATCCAAACCAATGGTTTAAAATGCCGTTTTAAAACTGTTCCTTAAAAAATAAGTTTTAAGATGAGCGTAAAGATGGCGGGACAAGTTCCCGATTTAAAATTTAGCACATTCAAATGTTTGAGCTCCATATGTTCTAATTGTACCCCGAACCAGACATTTGTACCTCTAAAGGTACAAGAAGTGGCGGGATCAGGTAGATCTTGATAAACTTCTTGTACCTTTAGAGGTACAAATGTCTGGTTCGGGGTACAATTAGAACATATGGAGCTCAAACATTTGAATGTGCTAAATTTTAAATCGGGGACTTGGTCCCGCCATCTTGACGCTAAGGAAGTTGAAAATATAATTCACTTCAAAGTATTTATTGTGATTAAATATAATACTTGAATTCAATACAATTCTCAAAATAAAATAATAATTCGACTGACTTAATGCTTTTGTTTCAAATAAACGTGATGTTGTCCACATTTGTATTATAATCATTTCAATTTCAATCGATTTGTACATACTTTGATTATTATCAGTCACTTAAGTAACGGTCGTTTATTCGATACATTTACAGTGGTGGAGCTAGTGGCGCGGCTATCGACGGCCGAACGCGGCGTCCGCGCTCGCGAGCCCCTCCGCCTCACCCGCCCCGTGGACGCGCTGCAGCGGGACTTCAGGAGATTCAGCGAGCTGAGAGACGAACTAGCCGCTGCCGAACCGAGAGTACTAGCGCTACACGAAGCCGCCCAGCTTTTAAGAGCCAGCGACGCACCGCCGCATTCTGAAGATATTTGTAGGAGGTACGTTGATTTCAACAAACCCTAGAGTAACGAGCTGCAGCGGGACTTCAGGAGATTCAGCGAGCTGAGAGACGAACTAGCCGATGCCGAACCGAGAGTACTAGCACTACGCCGCCAGCTTTTAAGAGCTAGCTACGCACCGCCGCATTCTGAAGATATTTGTAGGAGGTACGTTAATTTCAACAAACCCTAGAGTAACGAGCTGCAGCGCGATTTCAGGAGATTCAGCGAGCTGAGAGACGAACTAGCTGCTGCCGAACCAAAAGTACTAGTGCAAAACACACGAGGCCGCCCAGCTACTGAGGATGAACGACGCACCGCCGCATTCTTAAGAAGGTACTGGTTGGTGATTTTAAGTTTGTAGATAAACTATTGAGTAACGTGCTGCAACGGGACTTCAGAAGATTCAGCGAGCTCAGGGACGAACTATAGCCACTGCGGAACCGAGTTTACTGGCGTTAGGTACATGAGGCCGCTCAACTGCTGAATTTTTAGTACCGTAATAGATTATGTTAGACAATTGCAGATGCTGTACTCAAATGACCAAGTTTCAAGTTTCATTTGATTCATTTATATCCAAGCCATTAAAAAACTTTAAACTATAAAGTTCTAAAGATGCTTCAAGTACAGTTCAATAGGTTTTTAAAATAAATAATACGATACATAACCACTTCTAAGTGACACGCGTCTTAAGCCTAATATTGTTCGCAGACTTGGCGAGCTGCGCCTACGGCTACAATCCCTACGGAAGCTATCTGGCGTGTACGCACTCAAACTAGGCGCCGCGCTCGCCCGCGCGCCCGGCCGCCCCGCCGCCGCGCTCGCCGCCGCCGCCGCCGCCGCCGCGCCGCAGGTATGACGGGCGTCTAACATAATTGTTGTTTACAGCACTACATGCCATAAATCTTTGTTGTACCATCACTGATAGAGTAATGCTGTATGGTTTCAGTCAGTCTTTTTTAGTATAAAGCAATTTCTATTTTAATCTGCGATCAATCACCCGACTATGAGGATGGTTTGTAGGTTATTTTGCGTGTTAAGTGTATTTTCCATCGAGAACACTACTCATTTATTTATACACTATTACAGTATCTGATTCAGTTTAATTAACAGCACAGTAAAGGCTAAATAAAATTATACCGCGTGCTAATCCGAGTTCGCACGTGTTTAATAATTCAATACCAACTGGAGTTTACAGACTGAGTTATTTTTTGTCGACTACTCCCCGTGGTGAAATATTTATTTTTATAGTTTTTACTTTAATAAAGCCGTTGTTATATTTTTAACAGGTTGTTATAAAATTTATTTGAACTTTTATGAACGTTTCTGTGGAAGGATAAACGGAAAACTTGACAGGGTTTAAATATAAAGTGTGATCCACTAATTAGTGACGACTGTTTTATTAAAATAGCTCTAACTCGCGGGTTTGCTGGCAGCAATGTTAATTAATTTGGTAAATTTTAACACCTTTTATGAGTAGTCGGCATTTTAACTACCTATTTATTATAGATCAGACTACGCGATAAAATGTTTAAAACAAAAACACCTTTTCAGTCAAACCTTCTTTGAGTATTTCGCGAGATAATGTGAAGTTTTCGAGGTCATATAAACTTGTTACGTTGCGTAGGTTCCTAATTTGCGTAACCAAATCGTATCAAAATCGTAATTGAATAGCAGGTTTTTGACAGTTCTAGTATGGGCTAAATGTCAAAATCGTCCAATTCAATCACGATCGAACTGCGATTGAAATAGGTGAATAAGGCCCCTGTTATAAGTTAATCATAAATAACCTATAAGTTCATCATAAACGATTTAAAGTTACGCTTAACACTGAATCAGTAGCTGGAAATCAAAAGTTTCCAAACTTTTTCCATCGTAGACCACTTACTAAACTTTGCTGGTTCCGGTGGACCGCCAGCAGCTACATTTCTACCATATTCCTAGTCGACAAACAATATGACGATTAGATCTATCTATGGATATCTAGGATTTACCTGAACTTTAGACTGTCGTTACAGAGAACCGATAGTTACTTACAGGACGTTTACTATCGATACTATTTTTCACCATATCCATTCATAAATCCAATGTGACTATCACAAACTGATTTTAATTAAAATAGGATAGAAGAAGTACGAAACTCTTTGTAAGTAATTATGAAAACTAAACAAAAATAAAATTTCGAATCTCCATTTTAAAAAGCAACAATCAGAAGTATTTTCCTTTGCTTCCCACCGCTTCCCCGACCACAAAGCACAAATAACAACCAACTGTACAACAAGCTTACTTTTATTTATTTGCCGTACATAGAAATCCAACTTACAGACCTAAAGTTGATTAGATAGAACCAACAATTTAACAATTTGGCAAAAATATTTGATATCTTAGATATTACCTGTTGATTAATCGAAACGCAAACATTTAATTTTCAGTTTTTATTAATGTTTAAATATCCTAGTGATGGTTTTCGGAATTAAAAATTAATAACGTCAAATAATTAGTTTTACATCCGTTATGGTTTTGATCATTGAAATTAAAACATCTTATCAGTTAAATGTTTTAATGTGACTTTTTAAATGTTTAAATCATTCATGAAACAAAAACAACGTTTTGACAAAAAACGTAACTGAGCAAAGAGATGAACTAAGTAAAAAATCTTAATTTGTGAATGACTTGCTTATTTAATATGTAGGTATTCGGTTCATGTTATTTGATTAAAAAGTATTGAAGTAAAATTTAAATTTTCACCTTTCTTTCGTTATAATTTAGTTTGAAAAAAATGTGCGCTTATCTAATGAATTATAAAAGTCCGCCATACGAAATCGTATTAAAATTTCGATCGATCTAAAAATTATAAATTCCCACAACCTTTGACATGGCAAAGTACATAAACATCCTATTACCAACACAATAAATGTTTGCGTTACGACACCCCATACACCGTAGCCGCTTCGCACAGTATGTTGACGAGTGTTTCCTCCCTTAGCTGATGGACGAGGAGGAGGAGGAGATGTCCGCCGCCCACTTGCCGCCCCTCGACGAGTCAGAGTGAGTAGTGCCTGTGTTAGTAGGCTACCTGACGTCTGTCAGCGATTGATCACAATATATACTAAGGACAAACACTATTTCGTAAAAATGTGACAGCTCTATTTAATGATATAAACAAAAAGTGACGACTTTTTCAACTCCCAAGCAATTCATTTTCTATTGCGTTTCTTTGCAGTTAATGACATCATTAAATGACACAATAAAAGTCAAAATAAAGTCATAACAAACCTATTTTATGAAATGAGAAAAATAAAAATCCTATTTGATAAAGTGGCAGCCTTATTTAATAAAGCGAGAATCCTTTTTGATATAGTTGACAACCCTTTGATTAAATGACAAAATTGACCAATTCATTTCAAAAAGTGACAAACGAGCATTTATTTACCAATTATTGTTTTGTTTTCTCAGTGCTCGAGAAAACAAAACAATATGAGAAGCTGGAAAGAAATCATAATAAATGCATTGTGTTGGATGCCCAGTGGTCACCTGCCAGTAATGGGGCCTTCTTTTTTACTTAAGAATAAAATGACGTTGAAAAATCAAAACTGTCCTTGTTCTCTACCAATATTCTTTATTTTTAAAATACTTATGGATATCAAATAGGTAGCTTTTACTCTTTGTTGTATATCTCTGTTACTGGGTAAGTGAATGAATAAGAGGTTAATGTTATAGTCATTTTGTGATAAATCGTTGACAAAAACAGGTAGGTACCAATGAAACAGTAGTTTGTTGCCTAACACCTCTTCTTTTGCATAACATAACGTAGATAGAAAGTAGTTAGTATTCGATTTTAACCTGTGTAATATCTAAAACAATTCTGTTTTTTTTTCTCTGAGATTCCATTAAAAAGTGAGTTATGACATTTATTGTTGAAACGAGTCTTTTGAAGTCGAATCATACTAAGCATGCATTTAATTATATTATCCTTTTCATCATCAGGTTAACATGTTATTTTGTTGCGCATGCATTCTAGTCATATTTTCCTATAAAAATACGATCGGCATCCTTACTGCCTCTCTAGTTCCTTCATGAGTGTTGAAAATCTAAACTTTTACGTAACATTCCTAATAAAAAAGATAAAAGACGAGTATTATTATTTGCTTGAAATGTAAAATAGCATCAAGAGCCTGTCGTTGCCCATCTTTTTCTGGCTATATGCCATTAGTCGTCTGTTACTACAATGAAAGGGCAAGAATGGTTGTCTTAAGAGGCGACTACTGCAATATTGATAAATTAAAAAACGGAAAAAATAAACGTGGGCTCATTTGGATAGATTCAACTAAAAAACTCCTTTTGGGCATTTATATGTGAACCATCTCCGCTTTTCAACGAGTTACACTAGGATATATCACTAAATTACTGAATTGAAGTAACTACAGAGGCAAACTCACGATTAACATAATGCCATTATCAATATCAGGCTGTAACGCACACGCCCAAGGCTGTGACTTTAAAATCCGTTTCGTTCCGTTTGCAGCGTGATCGTAAGTGAAGAAACCGAGGAACAAGAGCTAAGCCGGTTGCAACGCGGCCTCCGCTTCGTGAGCCGTGTAGCGCGAGCGTCTCTGCCCTTCCAGGCTCTGCTGCTGCTACTGCTGGGGGCCGCCGCACTAGCCCCGTCCACCGCCCCCGGCTGCAGACCCGGCCTAGGGCTAGAACCGGTGCTACGGTACCCGGATGGACCGCCGCCGCTCTGATCGCGAAATCGATATCGAAAGTTTTTTATATAAAACTCAGCTGGGATGTAATGGCTCATACAAAAACGTTGTGATTTCACGTCGTATCATAACGCGACGTCTTCGATTACCCTAATCGATATCAATATCGCTATCAAATGATGTCGTAACGTGTTTATGTGTGAGCATTATAGTATTAGAAACCGTAGCTGAGGAAATAGTCACCCTCAATGATAGCAACTGAACCTGAATTAGCTCCCCCTCTGAGCGTATAACGGTTAAGTCGTTAGCATTGATGGTAACAATTTCGAAAACAAAAATGTAAAAAAAAAACAGCGCTAATGCTGACGGGATTGGCATTTCAAATCAAACTCCTATGTGCCAGTTCTAAATATTTTAAAAGTACAGCCAGACTGTTTTAAGCTGACAATGATTTTCATACCAGACTACAATCAAAACCTAAAGGTTTTGTCTTCTTGTCTGTCATGGTCAGTGACATGATAATCTCTATTAAACTTGCAAAGGTATAATTGATCAAATCTCATCGAATATCACGTAACAGACCGCGACATTCCTAGAATTAGTTGTATGAAAAAGTAGGCCGATATCGCATCGGCGAGGCGTGTTCGCCGCCGCCTTTCACGTAAACGCGGCGGCAGAGCGCGCGGAACATTCCAGTTGGCGTTGCGGAACTATTGATACCTAACTATCGACTCTAAATCAATTACAATATCGATAGATTCGTCGGCTATGTTGAGTTGTTATTAGCGCAAAATGAGAAATACTAGTCTCCAGTCATTCGATATTTAATACAAGGTACTACTAATTTTGCGCTACTTACGTCGTTAACATGATTGAATTTCTATCGATGTCATAGTTACTTTTAGAAGTTAAACAATCCATAGTGTATCGATTCTCGCAACGCCGATTCCAGTTGGTGCTAGCGCGTGGCGCCCGCCGCTTGTATATAACTTTTTGTATATTTGTTACGTCGGTTAGGGAAGTAAAATTAAAAGACAGCGCAGCGGCGGACGCGGCGACGTCACCCTTCAGATATTTATCAATATTTATTATTTATATATTTAACGGCGCCGCACAAACGTACTCGATACGACGGCTTTCGAATCGCATTCACGCATTGTTACTTAACTATTAGTTAGTAAGGACTGTTTATAATGAAGTCAAATAAAGCCTTTGCATTGATTGAAGGAGGAAGTTTTATTTACATCTAATTACAACAGGTAATGGTCTGTACATTGTATTTACAGCTGGATATCATCACCCTTTAGTTTGAGACTAATAAAACCTGAAACAAATATTATTAAGTTATTCTTACTGTCTTAATATAAGGTTAAGGTTAAAGAATATTTATTTCTCATAAAAAACCATATATGTAGTCACTTACATGAGAAATTAACAATGTTAAATGTAGGTAGTCATAATATAACTTTCCGGCAGCTAACAGGTGCAATATTGGGTATTTTAAGAAATAAGAATGGCCTCCCAGGCAAGCACACAGCAAAATTTTTGCTTACTTACTTTCAAAACCCTGTTCGTCATACCAAAATATAGCACACTAAAAATTACACATAGGGTAGCATCGCTTGCGTTACATTACAATATAGGTATTATCAGCTCATTCTACAAACGCCGCCAACCGGCCGGACTAGCCGTGTGGCCATTAGGTGAGTGGATTACCGACTGCGGACGCGCTCAGCCCCCTGTCGCGCGTCATTACTCATTATAATACTTCGGTCGAACCAGCCTGAAAGGCCATCCCGCAAATGGAAGTAAGTGCACAATTTTCAAACCAGTAGACAAAATAATTGAAAATCTATTTATAGGCTAGTGTTGATGAGTCCTTCAAAATATGCAGTTTAAGTCTGTGTTTAAAATATTAACCGACTGGATACTCCTCAGATCTTCAGGCAATTCATTGAATAGTGAGGCTCCTCTAAAAGTAATTGCTTTCTGTCCGCCCTTTGTTCTTGTTTTGGTAATAGAAAATATTTCTGAGCTCTTCGTTGGCTATACTTTGGAATTAGGTCATTAACGATAAATTTAATTTTGGAATAAGTTTTGTTATGTACAATTTTGTGTATAAACATTAATGTATGGAAAATGTGTAATTGGCAAATATTCATTAGTTTAGTTTCTTTATTTTTTTTTTCAGTACTGGTTCGATAGTCATAATTCGTAATAACGTCTGTAATTGTTTTAATTTTGTTTTAGACGCAGTTCCCCATCACTCAATTAGATAAGTGAGATGCGGCTTAACAAGTGAATTATCTATACTAATATTATAAATATTAAAAAACTGAAGAGTTTGTTTGTTTGTTTGTTTGAACGCGCTAATCTCCGGACGTACTGGTTCGATTTGAAAAATTCTTTTTGTGTTGGATAGTCCATTTATCGAGGAAGGCTTTAGGCTATATAACATCACGCTGCAACCAATAGGAGCGAAGCATCAGTGAAAAATGTTGCAAAAATAATCGCGTTCATAATAACAGAAATTGACGCGGACGAAGTCGCGGGGAACAGCTAGTATAGCATAATTCTAACTTTATGAGGGAAACAACCAACACTGTGTCGTATACCACCTAGAAAAGAAGACAGTTTTGATTTAATGTAATCAATCTGTGAAGACCACGTGAGGTGGCTATCAAACCTTAAGCCTAGATACTTTTCTTCTTTTTTCTCAGATAAAACCTTTCCGTCTATGGTTAATTTGTTGTTTTTTTTTTGTTGCTTAAAAATACAATAGCAAGTTTTAGAAATATTTATCGTTAGTAAGTTGTATTGAAACTAATTAAAAATTGTGTTTAAATCTGCTTGTGCGTGATTCATAATTTCATTTATTGAATTCCCGAAATAAAACAGACATGTATCATCCGCGTAAAGAGTAATTTTCCCGTGAAATTTAGTCTCAGAAATATTGTTGATGTATGTCAGAAAAAGTAACGACCCAAGAATTGATCCCTGCGGTACGCCGCAAATAATCGCTTTTTTGTTGCTTTGGTCATTGTTGATCTTTGTAACTTGATATTCATCTAGGTGGAGGCCTTTGCCATACAGTGGAATGATTATAGGTCTTTTTTATATTTTTATCTTTATATATATAATTCTTCTGTGAGTGTGTATGTCACTGAACTTCTCTCAAACGACTGGACCGATTTTGATGAAATTTTTTGTGTGTGTTCAAGGGGATCTGGGAATGGTTTAGATTCACAATTTTGTCGGGGATAATGTTAGGTGTGGTCCAACCCTAAATTTTTAATTTAATTTTTTAGACAAAATTTTTAATATCTATTTTTTTATGATACAACATACAAAAATACATACAATCCTAAATTTTTACCCTTTTATCACCAACCCCTATTTTTTAATAGCCATTTAAGTACAATTTAATCATTTTTCATCCCGCTCGATAACTGATCAATTATCGTCTTTTTTGTAAGGGTAGGGTAGGGGTAGGGAAGGGTTTAGGGTAGGGGTGGGGGTAGGGTAGGGGTAGGGTATGTGTAGGGTAGGGTAGGGTAGGGTAGGGTAGGTTAGGGGTAGGGTAGGGGTAGGGTAGGGGTAGGGTAGGGGTAGGGTAGTAAAATATTAAAATTTTATAAAATATATACAACCCTAAATTTTTACCCTTTTACCAGCAACCCCTATTTTTTGTTAGCCATTTTAGTAATTTAATCATTTTTATGGCAAAACAACGTTTGCCGGGTCAGCTAGTCTTTATATACTCGTATATAATTCTTCTGTGAGTGTGTATGTCACTGAATTTCTCTCAAACGACTGGACCGATTTTGATGAAATTTTTTGTGTGTGTTCAAGGGGATCTGGGAATGGTTTAGATTCACAAGTAGGGTAGGGTAGGGTAGGTTAGGGGTAGGGTAGGGGTAGGGGTAGGGTAGGGGTAGGGTAGTAAAATATTAAATATTTATAAAATATATACAACCCTAAATTTTTACCCTTTTACCACCAACCCCTATTTTTTGTTAGCCATTTTAGTAATTTAATCATTTTTATGGCAAAACAACGTTTGCCGGGTCAGCTAGTTTACATATATAGAAGATATACACCTACTCACCACTATGACAAGCAAGGACATGCAGCTGTGTGTGTGTGACCGCGAGCCCGTCCCCGTGTGCGTAGGCGCGGGTCACGCGCGTGCGTGTGTGCGTGACGTACGCAGCACACGCTCGCCGCGTGCGCCGCGCTCGCGCCTCCACACTCGATGGGATCGATTGTGTCAATGTCATCCTACAAGTAGAATCATAGTTTTGCGTGGGAAGCGAAAAGAAATAGACGGACTTTCTTTTTTTTTTGGAAATAAACAAATAAATGTGGACAACATCACATACATTGCTCTGAACCCAATTTAAATAACTATTTAAAGCACTCGTATTTTGGAAACCAGAAACAACAAAGGTACCACAAACACCCAGACCCGAGCAAATGTAGAAAAACACTTTTTTTTCTATATTGACCTGTCCGGGATGCGAACCCAGACCTCGGAGCAGGCGACACCTTGAAAACCTATATATAATGTTTAAAAAAATATATTATGACTTTGTTCTTTGCAACTTGTGTAAAACTTAAAATATGGAAGATGCATAGCGTGGAATAATAATAAAATTATCAAATTAATAATATAGAAATGTTAAGGGGACTACTAGAGCTATGTGCTGCTCCCAATTGATTTAATTATATTACTGCTAAACAAAATTAGTTCTCAAAAAACTAGAACAGTATTACCTTAGCAAATTACCTCTGGTATTTAGTGAATCACTTTTAACTGCTTTTCATTCTGGCACTCTTTCGGATTGTAAGTACATTTTTGCTAAAAGCGGCCACTTTTGGCGTTAGCGACAAAAGAGATGTCCCAAATTGTATGGAGGCCAGGCCCAGAACCTGTACACACCACCAAAAGATATACTAATACACCTACAATATTTTGTTATTATCCAATTCTTTTAAAATGGCTTCGTTAAGTGGTTCAAATAAAGAGATAAGTAAGAAAATAGCAATACAAAACAACAAAAACCATCATGGCGGAAGATGACATTTTGATGACGTCTGTCAGTTTTGGCAGTTTCAAAATCGCTATCATCTAGGAGTCGAGTGCTATCGCTTGCTTGTAGTAACAACAAACATTATGAAAGTAATATGTCGATCAATACCAAATCTAGAAAACGAAAAAGAGGTCGTAATAAAGAACTCTAAATACATACCTAAACGCGACAAGCAGAACAAAAACTTGAAATGAATGATTATGCCAAAGTGACAAGGGGTGTCTGACAGCTACTGACATTTAAAGTTTTTTTAGATTGACGCCATCTTTGAATGCCTAATGAGTTTGATAAAGTAATCGATCTTATTTATTTTTGAACCACTATACTATACGTTAATTAAATGTATATGTATTTTTCCCAGAAACAGTAAATTTTACTTGATTTTTGAAAATGGTGTACTTTGTCTTATTTTGGGACATCTCCTTTGACTTTGTAAACAACTAAATAAAAAGTTTACTATGATTCAATTAATACTAGAGGTAATTTGCTAAGGTAAATCTGTTTTAGTTTTTTGAGAATTGGTTTTGTTTAGAAGTAATAAAATTAAATCAATTGGGGGCAGCACATAGCTCTAGTAGTCCCCTTAAGACGTATTGAAAAACCGGCCAAGTGCGAGTTGGACTCGCGCACGAAGGGTTCCGTACCAAAAAGGTTAATCCCCCTTAAATATTTATTTTATTTTGTTTTTAGTATTTGTTGTTATTGCGGCAACAGAAATACATAGTTTGTGAAAACTTCAACTGTCTAGCTACCGCGGCCGACCCTATTACTAAGACATCGCTGTCTGTCAGAACATGCATATTATTTGAATTTTTTTAAAATTCATATTCAGAATCAATCGACTTTACTTCAGCCAATTCTATATTATCCAGATTGCTACAATCATAAACAAGAAAGTTTGTCTGTGTGGACAACAGAACATGGAAAAAGGTCAGAAAGGCGATGTAGGCGGGGCAGGTGCGCCACAGAGGTTATGAGCAAATTGGTCACACTACGTTAAAAGAATTCACTTGATTGGCGTTATTGGCGTTTTTTGAACTCGTTTATGTGTAGTGGGGCGCGCAAGCGGCGACATCAGTTCTCATACAAATGGCGCATGATAGCCTTTCTAACCTTTTTCCATGTTCTGTGGTGTGGACCTATGGATGTTCGTTACTCTTTTACGTAAAACTACAAAACGAAATTTTATGAAACTCTCCAGTAAAGTAGTTCAGACACCAGAATATTATATAGGCTATTTATGATTTATCCCAAAATTCCGTGTACTTACCGTGGGAAAACGACAATTGTATTTTGTGCAAAGTCACATGACAAAGACGATTGTGGCGCTGCCATATAATTTTTTAAGTAAACTTTATTTTCTTTCTGTTCCCAATACCGAAGTCTATGCGGACGAAGTCGAGGCCGAAGAGAAAGATCTAGTTGTAAAAACCTTGGGTTTCGTGGCTCCGGCGATAAGATGTCCGCGGCCGGGCCCGGCGCCATCGCCGCGAAGTACGGCGTCGCGCGAACTCGTACGAAGCAGTTGCGTCAGCACCATAATGAACAACTGTAACAGTCACAGACAACGCCTCCTTAGACATTGATCTAACCCAGAGGCCGCCATTTGGAGACCCAAATGGCGGCCCCTATTTTATGCGGAACTTGTATTAACAATATAAAATATTTTACATTATATAACATGGTTAGATTCTAACCAAACGTAGAAGACCGTGCATGCTCACTGTCACGCGCAGTGCGAACATGAACTCAGTCCGTAGTACAACTGTCTACCTAATGGCATCCTAGTTGGATCGGTGACCAGTGTGAACGAGAAGTTATGTAAGTATATTACATGGAAAATCCATTGGTATACTTATTTTATTATAAGAACAGTCCGGTACAAAAATGACACCTAAAACTGTCCTCGATGAAATGATTGAGTTGATTTTTAAATGTTTTTTAATAACTGCTGTACTGTTTTAAAATGATGTTTTAGCAACTTAATTGCAATTTTATTATCAGTATTTAAATTTTATACCAGGCCTCGGGGTCCCAGTTTCGATTCCCGTTACGGGCAGCAAAAAGTTGCTCGAAAAGAACGTTGCTCATGTGGGTAAACACCAACCCCCATTTGGCAAGCGTGGTTATTATGCCAGTTCCCATCATTGCTGTGGTAACTTGAATTCAATGATGGAGGCCTTTTCCCTGCAGTTGGATGATTATAGGCTGTTATTTTACTTTACCTTACTTACTTAACGGGCGCGGTATGCATGGAGAAGCGGGTTCGAGTCCCACATAAGACATAATTTGTCAAGTTTAACCACTTAAATGCGGATAATTCCAGACACAATGGAAATCAATTATCATATACGAGTAGTTAAGATGGGTGCCCTTCGGTTCGCCTAAAATTTTAAGTCCTAATTTCATTTGGCCGAACCGTATTGACCTAAACTTATAACGTATAATTATTGTCTAGTCTAACAGTTGTTTTCGCACTATTTATAGATTGGTCTAAAAATTTAAAATCCTAATTTCAGTATGTCTAACATCGAAAGCACTAAAATGTATTAGCATCTTTTTTTGACATTACGCTATATTTTTTTTAAACAGAAAAGTTTAAGAAACGAATCGCTCACAAACCGACCCCAAGCAGTCTTGTCTGCCCTACCCCTAGAGTGTAATTCAAAAGCGCCGAAGCCGTCACGGAAGTCTGATTGTTTGGATGCATGCATGATTGCTTGTTTGCACGCATGTCTGCTTGATTGCATGCATGATTGCTTGTTTGCATGCATGATTGCTTGTTTGCATACATGCTTGCTTGCTTGCTTGCATGCATGCTTATTTCTTTGCAAGCATGCATGCTTGTTTGCATGCACTCATGCTTGCTTGCTTGCTCTCTTGCTTGCTTGCTTGCATGCATGCTTACTTCTTTTAAGTTTTTATCTTTCTGCGAATAAAAATTTGGAACTGCAAAAGGGTAGGTGTTATGATATATACGGCGATATAAAGTTAAGCGTAGTAAAAATAGGCTAAACACGTTTAGGAATAGTAAAAATGTGCGAAAAATTTTTAGGCTAATAGTTTGTGCGCCAATGACAATAAGGAGTACAAATAATTAGGCATCCCGATATATATCCAGTTAAGATCTGCTCCTAAGCAGCCAAACGGTCAAAACAAACTCCTGTAATAGATTAACTACATTTTATAATATTAACCAAGGGCCCGTGTCCAGCAGTGGACTGATCTAGGCTGTTGACGAAGATAATGATACCAATTCAATGCTGTGTTATTTGGCTGGTTGATAAAAAAGAAGATAGACAATCAGCGTCCAAAAAGTGTCCCGACGAAATGTAAAATTATTTGACATATCTAAGGGTGCACTTTAATTACCTACAACCTGAATCAGTCGAAAGATACAATAATAAATATCCATATAAACTATTTGTACGTCGATAAAATTTGGCAGGGTTGTTAAGTATATTTCGACCTTGTATCTTAGGTACAAATGTTGTTTAATATTCGTAATAAAGCAACTTTGACAAGTTTTAGCAACTCAAATTCTTCATGTAACCAACAATTCTTTTAATAAATACATTAAAAGTATGTGCTTAATTGTAGGAATTATTGCTAAAGTCTCAATTACTGCAAAAAATGCGTGATAAGTTATTAAGCAACATACTTCTACCATATAACTAGAAAATGAAGTCTCCGATCTACATAGACGCAACGGTTCACGAGTTAGCCTTAATGACTAGTACCTATACGAGAATCACTCGCAAATGTAGCCTAAGTAGATAGGTAGACAGGCCACCATTTATTACAAGAGATTTCCAGATATTATAGAAACCGCTTTCACATTTTACATATGCTTTGTTTTAACTTTGTTCATTCAAATACAAGGTTTAATTTAGTTTAAATAGAATGAAAATAAAATTAATGGTTAGTCAATTGATATAAACGCACAACTGAAACCACTGAATAGATCTCTTTACTGAATTTGGCATACATACTTCTGAAAATTGTACCACTATAGTTAAACAAAGAGTTCTAAAAAATTTGATCTTTGATGAAAATCAACAAGTTTTAAAGTTAGAATAACGAAAGAATTATCAAAGTCTACCTTGACGCGAACAAAATCACAAAAAAAACTAGTAAACTATAAAATCCGAGATGGCAATTAAAATTTTAACCTGTTTAGGCGAGATAGACTGCGTTTATGTTTGTTTTAACAATTTTAATAAATCTACTCTTAATCGTTGATGCGGATGTTGAAGTGGTATTTCTCTCATAAAATTGTCATTACTAACATAAATCATAATTACTAATACATTTTATTAGTATTACGTAGGTACTTTCTTTTCCCAGCGCAAACTCCTAGTCGGACATTACCCTGCCAAATCTGGTTATTAAATTTAATAAATCTTCGTGGTAAAGTTGTTTGTTTTCACACCAATTTTGAAGGTGTCTAGTGTCGACAGCTTAGAGGCCCCAGGTTCCCGAACGGATCACCAATCTTTGAACAAATTATTAAAAGTACAATTCCTTGAATAACAATTTTAAGGACAGTTTTAAAAAAATAATAGGCTGTTTCATCTTAACTGATTGTTAAATATTTGTAAAAATAATTCTCTCGGATGTTGGAAGTACTAACCGAAAACATTTATGATACTCCGCTGGCATACAGCGTTAAACATTGAAAAAATTCGCTGACCTACTAAATGTCTGGACTGTTCAATAGTTAGAGCAGTCGCCGATAAGCGGAAGGTTGTTGGTTTGAGTCCCTCCTTAGGCAGTCGAAAAATGTTTATTCGAGGAATTGTATTTTCAATTAACACTAGCAATTTATTTGTAGGGTAGGAGTAGGGTAGGGGTAGGGTAGTAAAATATTAAAATTTTATAAAATATATACAACCCTAAATTTTTACCCTTTTACCACCAACCCCTATTTTTTGTTAGCCATTTTAGTAATTTAATCATTTTTATGGCAAAACAACGTTTGCCGGGTCAGCTAGTCTTTATATACTCGTATATAATTCTTCTGTGAGTGTGTATGTCACTAAACTTCTCTCAAACGACTGGACCGATTTTGATGAAATTTTTTGTGTGTGTTCAAGGGGATCTGGGAATGGTTTAGATTCACAAGTAGGGTAGGGTAGAGTAGGTTAGGGGTAGGGTAGGGGTAGGGGTAGGGTAGGGGTAGGGTAGGGGTAGGGTAGGGGTAGGGTAGGAGTAGGGTAGGGGTAGGGTAGTAAAATATTAAAATTTTATAAAATATATACAACCCTAAATTTTTACCCTTTTACCACCAACCCCTAATTCTTGTTAGCCATTTTAGTAATTTAATCATTTTTATGGCAAAACAACGTTTGCCGGGTCAGCAGGTCTAAATAAAGGTCAGAAGGTTCATTGTGATTTGTGATCAATAACAAACAATAATATTATTTACCTACAGTTTAACCACTTAAACGTGAATAAGGAGAAGTATAAAAATAAAACCACCGAAAAATCAAACCAAAATACGTTTATTCCTGAGAATCATCATTTTCGGAATCGTCTCTCAGTAGCAGTACTTCCTCGTCTAAGAAAGATGTAGGTATTTTGACCTGATCCTGGTAGCGTGCTTAAGATAAAAACCACACAATGGACATCACATGTGCACAACAACCGATAGTGCGTCTGCCTACCGGACAATTGCAACAGTATCACCTTAAGTTTAAGCATATTTTTAGTCGTTTCTGAAAGTAATTTTCTTTGCATATTCCGTTGAAATCCCACTGCATACTGACACAACGGTTCAGTGGAATGGGAGCTGTACTTGATACCATTTTCTTCTTTTTTTCGTTAAAAATAAGGAAAAATCGTGGAACATAAACACTCAGTTCGAAACAAACGGAAGGTATAATGCCATTATGTCAGTGCAGTGATAACTATCAAACGTCAAAACTGAATTGCGTTCCGTCCGTTCCACGGCTTTACTAAATGAACATTTTAGCAAAAGTGATAAAAGTTGAATTAAAACATTTTTTACTGAGTTTCCAATTATTTAGAATAAATAAAAGTAGATAAAATGTGGTCTAAACATTATCTCCTAATTAAAATGGTTGATTTTGTTTTTATAACAACCTTGAAGTTCCTTTACACGAATTGTAAGACCTTGACACAATAAGTTATTCTATGCCTTGACTCTAAAATGGAGGAATGTTATAAAAAAAGTCAATACAACGCATTTTTAAATTGATTTTATGATTCCGGTTTCATTTAAACACGATCTTATGTCTAATTGTCTGGCTGGCTACTGGGCCCAAAAAAAATTGTCTCCTTTTTTCATGTGATTTCCTTTTAACGACCGGTTCAGCATAAAAAAAGAATAAGGTTTTACAAAAGACAAAAATATTTTTATTCGCTAGTACTTTCCCGAATAAATCACATAAACACTTTTCAATTGAAGAGTAAAATAAAACATCCCGTTTGTTATATTGTACGACCCTAACCTTGTTCGATCGATACACATGCCGCTTCTACTCACTCCCGCCCGCGCCCCCCGCCTCCACCGTCGGCAAACGTCGGCGCGAGCGACGACACAGACATCAATCAAATCAGTCCGCCAAAAAAATTCGAAGCGACAGTATGTGCGCCCGCGACGCGTAATTGTTATCGTAATAATGCCGTATGGGCTTTCCGGCCAGGAGTACCTCAAAGCGGGGCAACACATGGTGCAGACGCAACTGCTTCACGCCGCGCAGTACGGGATTATATGTGGCGGCTCCGCAACGAAGGCCTCCACCCGTATCTACCAGCACGACGGCGCGGTTCACTGACACAATTTCAGACACTGACACAAAATAAACGTCAGTCATTCAATCGAGGACAGTTTTAGGTGTCATTTTTGTATCGGACTTTATCTAATTCTCAACTATTTAAATGGCTATATCTTATCAGAAACCAACTGCTCTCACCTGCAGAAGGAACACCAGAACGTTGAAGCAGTGCAGCGCTAGAAGCGCTTTAGTGAGCGGCTGCCGCACGGCCTCCACGCAGCCGCGCGCGTGCAGCGACGCGGGCAGGAGGGGCGAGTCGCGCCAAATTTCGCGGCATTCGCTCTATGAAACGACAAATAATAAGTAGCTCATTCATAGTTATTAATTCAACATGTTTGGCTCTGCCTAATATAATGAAAATAATTCGAAAGATTCACTTGTGCTGTTTAGATATAATTAAGTATACAGTTGGTATTTGGCTATATAATTAAAAAACCGGCCAAGTGCGAGTCAGACTCGCGCACTAAGGTTCCGTACCACTGACTAGGTAAACAACAGTAGTTACATACTTAAATATTTATTTTAATTTAATATTATTATTTCTTATTAAAGTAAAAATAGAACAGAGTGTTTTGTGAATATTCCAAGTGCCTACCTGTTGCCATTATTGATATCTAGCAAGACAGGGCAAAGAAATCACGTTTGTTGTAAGGGAGACCCCCTTAAATATTTATTTTATTTTGTTTTTAGTATTTGTTGTTATTGCGGCAACCGAAATACATAATAGGCTATTTGACAATGTGAAAAATAAAGTGTGAATTACTATTATCAGCGTATACTATGAGTTTAAAAATGGTTATTTAGAAACGGAAGTTGAAAATAATAAACAATTTATTTATAAATCGTCATCGTCACGTTTGGCACGTGACACGAAACGCTCCTGATTGGTCGGGTTTATGATGACGTCACTCTCTCTTCAAAATGTTTTGATAATATTTTCCTATAATAATAATATCCATTGTTTATGTGTGATTTATTTCCAATATTTTACAAATTCTGTCCATTACTTTTACCATGGACAACGATTTTGTAAAGCAGAAAGCAGTAACCTGCCCATTCATGTAAAATCTGTAACAAACAAACTAGTTAGTCGTGATCTTTAAGTGTAATGTTTATTGAAATAATAAAACTGTAGCTACAATTGTTAGATAATATTATGTAAACATCGGAAATATTCTTAGTGAGTTGCAAGAGGCATTCTGATAAAAACATTAGATGTAGGTATTATAACCTCAAACCAATGAATTATTAAAAATTATTAATATTATGTTTATTACATAAAAATGATCCTCACTGAAGAAAATATTTGTACTATTCGCTATGTTATTATTATGATCCCTCCGAAATAGTTGCAACCACTTTCGGCGCACTTAGACTTTCTTTTGAACACTTACAAATAGTTTTCCGAAGTTTTTATAGAAGTATTTATACATTTTGGAACTGAATACCATTTGGAACTTATTTTATTACATAAGTCACTGTTAATATATAGATCAAATCGCACTTTCGTTATTTGTTTGCATGTATGTAGATGATATGTGCTACAGATCACAAGACAGGCAGGTGATGTCACCGACCCCATTGCAGCGCCATATTGACAAAATAGCGTTTTGGCGCTAATTCAATTTTCAATTTTCATTTTGATATTTTTCAGCAAATAGCATAAAAAAAACTACTTTTACTGGGTTCTTCAACCTCTACTTAATAAAATAAAATGGATTTCAAAAACCAGTCAAATAGCCTATTTGTGAACATTTCAACTATCTAGCTATCGCGGCTCTTGAGATACAGCCTGGTGACAGGCAGACGGACAGACAGCGAAATCTTAGTAATAGGGTCCCGTTTTTACCCTTTGGGTACGGAACCCTAAAAAAAGATCGGAACTGCTAATGTCTAAGTCAAGTACTGCATTCACTTGTTTATGATAAGGTAGGTACCTATGTTTTATTTGTATCAAATACTTAGAACCAATGAATGGCTAGCAAGAAGGTAGGTTGGTGATTGTAACTTTTATGTGATTTCGAGAACAAGGCCTTAAATACTTACGGGTGCTGTGCAGAGTCCTCTGCCGTTTTGCAGCGATGAATGACGCCTTGCGCTTTCCTCCCGTCTTATGCGGGCATTAATCGTCGACCACTATTTTGTTAAACTGTCGTTTAATAACTGACACGTGTGTACCCCACCTGCTGCAGAGGGTCGTGGTAGCACGCAGCGAGAACGTGCGGCGTGCAGCACGAGTATGGCGACACCGGAGGCAACACTTTTCCGTCAGCACCAGCCAACCTGAGTTAGTATCGTATATTACAATTCAAGCACATGTACAAAGGTATAATAATAATTGAAACAACGCAAAATCGAATCAGGGGCTGGTTATTTTCTGGTACTTATATTAAGGTTTATATTTTCTTTGTCAATTACACCACTGACTACTTAAATAATGAGCATTTATTTTTCATACTTAGTTATTTATTTCTTTTAGTATCTCTGATCTCCCACTGAAAATTAGCGTCGCAGCAAGCCTTTGCCAACTCAACGCCAAAACCATCTAACGTAAATAATATTTAATGAATCATGTGATAATTACACACACATACTTCATAACCAAATCCGAATCCTCATTGAGGAAATCCATGTTGATCCAAGGGATCTCGTGCCAATCGCTAGGCTTCTCTACTCCGCAGCAGCTTAGTTCCACCTACATTACAAACATGAAACAAAAACAACAAACATTATCTGTGTATGTAAGTTCAAGGAAAGTTCTAAACAACAACTATATCTGGTAGGTGGCGCTGCAATCTTCTGAAACTACAACAGAGGAGGTGGTAGGGGTTTTATTGGGAGAGGATACCACCTGGTATGAATATCACATCAAGCGTAATGAAGTTGGAGATTTACACCTATCATTAAATAGGATTACAACAGCAGATCAAGCAAGCGTATCTAAACTTCCTAACCTGCATAGTATCCATCAATCGTTTCCAAGTGGGTTCAGTTAGGTATTGTGATATGCCAATCCGAAGTGACGAAGACAACTCTTTCATTAGTGCCTGGAATAATAATCCGAAGTTAGTAATAGAAACAAAGAAAGAATTTTTTTTTTTTGTAATATATAATCTTGCAATCAGTCCATGTAACTATGAGCAGATGTTTTGACTGGGATTAGAAATGTGGAGCTATTCCTCTTTAGGAATAGCTCACTAACAATTTGATTAACAATCTAGGAGTCTAGGCTATCAAGTTCCAGTATTTTACGCCTTTTCAGGCGTTTTTCGCTTTCAGGTATCAGGAGATTCCGAGCCAATGGGTTTGGATGTTTGCTGAGACGTGACTTATATTTTGTACAACATGATCCGATTTCCTCCTTAAATGTAGTCATATAATCTAATATATAAAATTCTCGTGTCACAGTTTTCGTTGCCATACTCCTCTGAAACGGCTTGACCGATTTTGATGAAATTTTTTGTGCTTATCCGGTATCTATGAGAATCGGCCAACATCTATTTTTCATCCCCCTAAATGTTAGGGGTAGTCCACCCCTAAATTTTTTTATTAATTTTTTAGACAAAATTTTTAATTTCTATTTTTTTATGATACAACATACAAAAATACATACAATCCTAAATGTTTACCCTTTTATCACCAACCCCTATTTTTTAATAGCCATTTTAGTAATTTAATCATTTTTCATCTTGCTCGATAACTGATCAATTATCGTCTTTGTTGTAAGGGTAGGGTAGGGGTAGGGAAGGGTTTAGGGTAGGGGTGGGGGTAGGGTAGGGGTAGGGTATGTGTAGGGTAGGGTAGGGGTAGGGTAGGTTAGGGGTAGGGTAGGGGTAGGGTAGTAAAATTTTAAAATTTTATAAAATATATACAACCCTAAATTTTTACCCTTTTACCACCAACCCCTATTTTTTTGTTAGCCATTTTAGTAATTTAATCATTTTTATGGCAAAACAACGTTTGCCGGGTCAGCTAGTATATATATAGAAAGAAATATAATATCTACATTTATTTGTTGTAATACTTATAGTCTTTATATACTGGTCCATTTTTGCATAATTACATAGTATGTACCACGAGTGTTTTTTTTAACCTTTTAGTTAAGTACTAACTACATAGTATAATTACTTGTTAATTAACTACCTCAAAACAGGTGACACCGTGAAAACCGGCGCAACCGATGTACCTACGCCATTCCACCTCGGACGGAGTTTGTAGAAATCTACCGCGTGCAAGTCCGTAGAAATGCCTTCATTTGGTACTTCGGAGTAAGCGACACCTTGAAAACCGGTGAAATCGATGAACGCCACTCTACCATGGATATCGACAAAATCTATCAGGCCTGCAATCGAACTGAAATGCCTTTACTTACCATCAGAGTGCCTCTGCGAGCGGCGTACACCAACATGCTATTGGCAGCGACAATGGTCCCACTGGCCAGCCAGAACCTGCTGTGATAGCGTGATGTGACTCAATTCACTGGTGTACTGAAGCTTCATATACTAAGCTCCGTCCGGGACTCAAAACCGGGTCGCCCGGCACCAGTAAGAGAAGACATAGCAGCAGTAGCGTGATGAGCTTCGCAAATCTACAGAAATTCCTTACCATCAGAGTGCCTCTGCAAGCGGCGTAGACCAGCATGCCATTGGCAGCGACAATGGTCCCACTGGCGAGCCAGACTCTGCTGGCCAGGGTAGCCCGAGACCAGTGAGGACACTGCAGCAGCAGCGTGATGAGTCTCAATCCACTGGTGTAGTGAAGCTTCATGCAGTAAGCTTGGAGAAGGATCAACCCGTAGAGTAAGTATACCGTCACCTATTGTAAAGATTGAAAGACTATAAGGCCTGTTAAAATTAAAGCATTACTCTTTACGATTTTTACTTAAATTAACTCTTTTTTTTATCATTGGTCTAGTGGTTTAAATACAGGGCAAAGATTTTCACTCCCGAGTTAACAACTCACTTAAATGGTGAATGTCCTTGGTTCGATCCCCCGGGTTGAGCAACAGTTTTAAATTTTCGAACATTGCTCGGGTTTGTGATCACCAACCCGCATGCAAGCGTGGTGATTCTGCCTGTACCTACCTATCATTGCAGTGGTAGGTAACTTGAATTCAATAATGGAGGCCTTTTCCCTGCAGAGGGACTGATTATGGTTTTACTTTACTTTACTTTTTAAGGAATGAAATTATTATTGTGAATTTAAAATACAATTCCTCAAATAAAAATTTCGACTCATCAATGTGCTTGGAAAATAGAGCTGTAAAATTCTTCCCTTTTTTATTTAGTGAGTGGCAATTTTTAATACGTAGTCGCAACATTAAAAAAAGCAAATAAAACAGGAAAACCTAAGAATAATATCGCCCTAGATTTTGTTAGTCTGCACCGTTACCTTAGGTTCTGGGCACACGAAATCCACCTGGTGACTGGTGGATGGCCTCAGCCATTACCAAAATAGAGTAGAAAAATACTTAAAGAACCATTAAGTACCTGTTTATTGTCCTACCTTATGGACGTGCTTCAGAAGCAGCATGACCCTCAGCGAAGTGTTGTAGCAGAAGATGACCATGGAGAGAGAAACGACTAGCTGTGCGATCAACAGTCCCCTAAGTACCGCCGCCACCTGCTGCCTTCCATCCTTACTGAATGTGAACGCACCCCACGCCATCTACCGACATCTTTTGAGGGCATGCTAGCTGCGTCCCTGGAAATAAGTAACTTTAGGATTAAAATGAATGTAGAAGAAAAAACAAAAGGCTGGTTTTATGGTTTGGACTGTTTTATACATCTTCCAGGGACTGTAGACTTAAGTATATTATGGCATTAATTTAATTTCGATACTTTCACGCATTCCCGAGAAAGGGTATTGTCAGACGGTCGGACATCAAGTGATCCTATGAGAAAGACTATATTCACCTATAATCACTTTAAAATATCACTCTCGTAGATGTAAGTAGGTAAGTACTACAAATATTTAGATATTAGCTTCTTAAAATTTTTGCCAATATCAAGAATGGGGTGGAGAAATGGATTTCACTATAATATAGGGTAGTTGTAAATTGTCAAATCAGTCTGTTTCATTATACCTAATCTCAGCCTTTGTAAAATATATACCTAGGCCTACGGGTGTGCAAATCACTCGATTACGGAAGTCGTAAATTCGTAATCTTATTAATCTTTACCTACTTACTTACTAAAAAGGCTGAACGAAACTAGATGGTATTTGGCAAAGAGGATATAGATTGTAGGCTAGGACTTATGCTGCTTTTTATCCCGGAATCGAATTTTTTCTTCATGATAATTGGCGATTGTAGTTTGGATAGAAATATGATTTGTCTTCAATTTGTAAATATAATTTCATTTCAAAAGTACAAAAACTTACCTTTACATTCCAACAGCAAATGTGATCAAAATACAACTGACTTATGTACGTCAATAAAGTACTGTCTTGATGTCAAATGACATAAGCATATTAAATTAGATTTAGTTAAATTGAAGAAGTTCCTAATACAACACGATTCCCATATTCCCATCGCAAAGTTTATGGGTGCTAAGCGACGTTAAATCAATATTTAATACTATCACAACAAATATCTCAAAGATTCACTGTTTGATACTTTTGAGTTACCTACATACTAATTTTAAAATAAACCTATTGACTAAACTTTAAAGCAGAAACTGTTTTACCGTAATTGATTAAAAAGTTAAATGAATTCGGTTAAAAAGTGGCGGGAAACAACTGTCACGTCTGTCTTTTGTTTTCCTTTGATGGGAAAACATGGGCTTGTATTGAAAGCGGTATTTTAATTTTAATTAACTTAATTGCTATAGAAGTTAAATAAGCATTATTGCAGTGTTAAGTGCGTGTTAGTATATATAAGTAAGAACCGCCAAAATGGTGGACGCCTTTCGCCCTGCGAAGAGGAGGGCCAAAGTGGCGTGGAGTGATGACCTCAGTCATGATTCAGAAGAAGAAAGAGGTAAGATAGAACTATGCTATTTCTGTGTATACAACATAGTAGGAATAATTAAAATATATAGTTAAGAATTTTTAAATCTTCCGATCAAAAAAGATCCTATATCCTTATAACTTACTTGTAACTATGTAACCCATGATCTCCGTCGCTGTCGTAGGTTCAGATCCTATCTGACTGATTTTATTAAAGCTAATTATCTATATAATAACATTGTACTTAATATTAAAAATTCACTCTTGTTTAAATAATGTTAAAGGGCTTTCCTACTTCATTCCTTATTTTTTTCAATAATTTAAGCAATTAAATTGCAATTGTAATGTCAGTATTTAAACTTGAAAAATTATGTTAAATTATGTCCCGCCTGAGACATAATTTTTCAAGTTTCAATACTGATATTAAAATTGCAATTTAATTGCTTAAAATATCATATAAAGTATTTAAATAGCTGTTTTATCTTAACTGACTGTCAAACATCTGCAAAGATGTTTCTTTCGGGTGTTAAGGGTGCAAACTCCAAACATTTGATGAAGCAACGCTGGCTTATAGCGATAAGAATATGCTTGAAAAATTGACGCCTAGGACGTAGTGTCTCGGTGGCTGAATGGTTAAAGCGCCGCGCCCGGCATGCGAGGAGATGCGGGTCCCGCCTGAGACATAATTTTTCAAGTTTAAATACTGAAATTATTTATAATATTTAAGACATGCCTCACTGGGCCACACAAAGCCATCTAGTCCCAAATTAAGCTAATATTAAGTACCCTGTCGTATGGGGTACTAGACAACCGATAAACTTACTTATATACTTTTTTTTGTAAATACATACTTATAATACATAGGAAACACCCAGACCAGTATAAACAGACATGTTCATGCACACAAATATTTGTACTGTGCGGGGATCGAATCCGCGACCCATGGCTCAGAAGCAGCGTTTACTACCGCTGATCCAAATTATATTTACTATATTATTAATACTATCTAGTAAAATATAGTCTACTATTAGATATTTAGTTGGGTAAGCTACCATTTATAACTCAAACGTATCGAAAAGATTGCAGATATACCGGAACCAATAATATAGATAGCATAACAAGTTTTAAGCAGTGGAGCTATTACTAGCTCTCATTTCTAATATATTTATTTCAATACAGAACGTGAGCGTCTGGCCCAACTCGAGCGAGAGCTCGCCGAGACCCCAGTGAGACCAACATACTCTCCCGAGGAGTTAGAGAAGCTTGTTGGCTTCATCATGAGAATGACTACGCTGTACGACCTCCGCGATGAGGACTGGAATGACGAAGCGAAGCAAGGCATCCAGGACTGGCTCATGGAGCCGCGATCCTTGATCCTCTCTGTTTACTTCAAAGGAGACAAGCTCAGAGCCACCAGCGACATTCCCCTCACCCCAGTCTACGACTTGACGTACTTCATAAGACAACCGGATTATATCTTTAAAATTGAGTCTTTCCACGACGAAATCATCTTTGGAACATTTGTAGATTCAGTAGAATCAAACATGATACAAATATTGGAGAATGTTTACGCTCCATATTTCTTTGGCATCAATACTTGGCCTGATAGTAAGTAACATTCTTCTTTTGAGTCTTTATTAAAGTCTCCACGCTTATTTATCAATCGAAAATCACTGTATACTTAACTTTAATCTCTATATTACTTCCGCCCCTACTTATGAATTTCATTTTAAAAAATCTTGCGAAGTGGATTGCTTACATAAAAAACCTAGATTTTAGCTTTGCAGCCTAAGAGTTTGGATTTTGTATCGATTTTGGATTTGTATGAATTGTATGAGTTTGGATTTTGTATCGATTTTAGATTTGTATGGATATATAGTAGGGAAATGGGTGTAGTATTATTGCAGACTCTTTCAATTTCACAGATATTATTATCAATCAATAAAATAAGGATCATCATTTATTACTGTAATGTATATCAATTTTAAATTTCAGGTGTTAAAAGTGAATTCTGCTCCCATATTCACACATTCCTTGCTAAGCTTACTGATATGTATTATAAAATGTTGGGCTTGACTGTCCTCTATATACCCAGAGAAGGCCAGCAGCTGACATTTGAGAAAGCCAGTGCCGATCGAGAACTAGTAAAAAGATTAGAAGGGGTGGTAGTCTATTGGACCCATCAGATTAAGTCTTGCCTGGAAGATCAAGCGTTTGTCGCGTCACAAAACGAGCTATTGTGCCCAAGCGATGAATATGACTTCTGGATTTACAGACGTTAGTATTGTTTGCTCGTGTTTGACCTTTTAGAAAACTGTCTAGGTAATCTAGATACCTATCTTAGGGAATGGTACATAAATTTTCCTTTCTTTCAGACGAAAATTTAAGTGCGCTGCGTCACCAGCTAAAGAACCCTGCCGTGAGACATATAACTAAGATTCTAGTTACGACACATTCGACATTCATCCACCAGTTTCAATCTCTTTGCGATGAGATCATTCAAAAGGTTAACGAAGCCACCTCTAACATCGAGTACTTGCAAGTGATCAAGCAGCCTTGTGCTATTCTCGAATGCGTTGACGATCCTGACGAAATCGCAAAACATATTCCTCAGATCATAAATCTGTTTAGATTCATCTGGATGGAATCGCCTTCCTACAATTCTGAGGCTCGGATCACTAACCTTTTCAAAGCTCTCAGCAACCAGATCATTATCCTATGCAGGACATATGTAAAACTGGATGAACTTTTTAATGGCGCAACAAAAAAAGCTTTGGGGGAATTCAGCAAGTGTATTGACTGCTGCAAAAAATACCGAGAGATCTATGATGTCATGGCAGAAGCTCACAATGAAATTAATCCTGGCAGTTGGGAGTTAGACACTGGATCGATCTTCAATTACATCGACTCTTTTGTTCAGAGGTGTTTCGATATGCTAGATGTGTGTAACTGCATGATTATTTTTGGACGGTAAGTCTTATAGATACAGTATTAAGTTGAATGATAGTAACGACTATGACGTCTTAACTTCCTAAAAGAGAGATAGAAATAACAAATAGTAACAACTATGACTCAAACCCGCGTCCCCTTAAAACATTCTTTAGGTTATCTAATTCATTACCTTTAGTAGATCGACATCAGCATGTTCACAAAAGGTTTGCATAAATGGAGCTGAGTCTTCAGGGTCTGCCCTTATTATGGGTGTCCCTCAGGGATCAGTATTAGGACCCCAGCTATTTTTAATTTATATAAATGACCTTCCGTGTTATTTACATAATCTTTGTGAGATGGTATTGTTTTTTGCAGATGACACATCAATGATTTTTAAAACTAAGAGGGGCAAATGTTCATTTGATGATGTTAACAATACCCTCTCTAAATTATTACATTGGTTTACAACAAATAATCTTTTACTAAATGCAAATAAAACAAAATGTGTAAAATTTACCATGCCCAATGTAAGGTTTGCTGCTTCTCATATAATTGTTAAAGATGAACCACTAAACTCTGTAGATTTAACTACCTTTTTAGGTATAACTGTAGACTCTCATTTGCAATGGGGTGCTCATATTAGGGTGCTGTCTGGAAGACTTAGTTCTGCTGCTTATGCTGTGAGAAAGATAAGGCAATTGTCTGATGTTGAAACGGCAAGATTAGTATATTTTAGCTACTTTCATAGCATAATGTCATACGGAATTCTGTTGTGGGGCTCAGCGGCAGATATTGAGTAAATTTTTATATTACAAAAACGTGTTGTACGGGCTATTTACGGCCTTCGACCCCGTGACTCGCTGAAAGAGCTCTTCAAAGAGATTAATATACTTACAGTGTCTTCTCAATACATTCTCGAGAATATTGTTTACGTTCGTAAGAACATACATTTATTTCTTAAGAAAAGTAACGTACACAATTTCAATACCAGAAATAAAGATAAACTTGCCGTTCCAGCCGTTCCAGGCTTCAGACTGCGAAAAGTAGGAAAATCGTTTATGGGAAATTGCATTCGTATTTTTAACAAATTACCACAGGGTATTGCTGAACTCCCTGTACATAAACTTAAATCGTATGTCAAAGTAATTTTAATAAAAAAGGGCTATTACACTGTCAATGATTATTTAAATGATAGAAATGTATGGCATTAAATTGTCCCAGCTCGTACTTGCTTAAACCTTGTAAAAACCACCTTACCTTGTAAAAAAATATTTAAAGAGGCTGACAATAGTGACCGAGTTTCTTGCGCTGCTTCTTCTCGGCACTAGCCCAGACTTGTCCCGAAGCAGTGGTAGGTTTAAATTGGGACGTGTAAAAGCGCCTCCTGGGGCCTATTTGCAGAAATAAAACTGATTTTAACTGATTTTCTATTTGATTTGACATCAGGACTATTTGAATTAATTCTTTTACATTTTAATGTCATAGTATTGATGAGCTAGAGAAAATAAACAAGCCAATGTTCGGCGGTGCCCGCGGTGACCAATTCGAAGCTAAGTGTGACCAAATTGAGCACATGTTTTTCGATGCGTTGGAAAATGTCAAGAGCGTATCTTCTAATATCCTGGACGTGCAGGCACCTTCTTGGTACGACGATGTGCTGCAGTTTAGGACGATCATTAAGGATATTGAGGTCAGTCTTCAGCTACTAAAGAGAATTTACCCATATCTAGAATCAGTAAACCATTACAGATCAGGGAACCAGGGGATTATTCCACAGAACATGGAAAAAGTTTAGAAATATATCCTTTCTATGCAACATTTGTATCAGAACCGATGTCGCCGCTTGCGCCCCACTACACATTTAAAACGAGTACAAAGAACGCCAATCAAGCGAATTCTTTTGATGTCACGCGACCAATAGAAACCAATCACAGCGCTTACTTACAAGCACTTCCTCATAACCTCTGTGGCGTGCCTGCCCCGCCTACATCGCCTTTCTATTCTAACCTTTTTTTCATGTTCTGTGGATTATTCCATATGAGAATAAATTCCTGAACCTGGATGTATTAATAGCACTATTTTAATTTCTAAGAATCAGCATCTAATTGGCTAATACCTGTATTGTAGACTATCATCGAAAACCTGGTGGAATCCGTCTTTGAAGGAGTAAATCATGTGGAAGAAGCAGTTATTGCTCTATACTCCTTGAATAACTACTCCAAGAGGAAAAACTTGAAACGAATCTTTAAAAGAAAGACAGCTGAGGTGAGACCTTGCCTATAAATTATCTAACTCGATTTGACGACAACAGTACTTAGTAAATTATTTGTATACAGGTTTGGGCAATGTTTAGCGATGAAGTTCAAGAAGCTAAAAAAGATATGGTATCTACTCGAAGCCAGCATCCAGCTGACCTTCCCTCTTTCTCAGGGAGAGCTGTAGTGTTGCGAATGAGAAAGAATCGGCTGGTGTATCTAAAAAAGGTAATAGCGAAAAACTAAACTTCTTAGCATTTATAGTGCGGGTGCATGCCGGGTCCATCGCGTTGCAGAGAGAGATACTTGCACTTGCGACCCTCATGATGATCATTTTACAGATAATGACGGATGCGTCAGTGTGGTTGCTACCATGCAGCAATTCTGAGGATGTGATCATGCACGTAAACCGCCTTATGGGAGCTATAGACGTCGCGATTAGAGAAATGTGGATTTCATGGACGGTAACTAAAAAATCTTCTTTATGTACCTTTTTATTATGACTCAAACGATATGGGAATATGTTTTTGGACTAGAAGCACCTATGAGATTTACCTCTTTTACACATTTTTTGGCATGTAAATTCATAAACCTAATCGGATCTTTAGCTAAGGCAGCAATAGTACCTATTATTATTAGGGATTAAAATATGAAATTGCCGTTTTATTGTAATAGGTTCTTTGAATTGACATAGAATCTTCATGGGTTTAGGTTTTCGAATAAAACTTTTTTCACATGGTTTCTATGATGTTCTTCTTTTAAAAAATGTGAAACATTTAAATATCGACTTTCAATTGTTTTTGTTATTTAACTTAGACAAGAAAGATGGATACTGCGAAAATTCGAGTGATTTTTGAATACGAGTTCCGACGCGAAAGTAACGCGGCAGTAACAGCCCCCTATATCAATGTTGCGTTTGGAGAGGGATCTGCTAATGAACGCACCGTGCGATTTTGGTTTAAACGCTTTCGTGGTGGAAACTTCGACTTGAAGAACGAGCCACGAGGAAGACCGCCCACACAGGTGATTAACGATGAATTAAGAAAGATGGTGGAAGCCGATCCTAGTCAAACTACCCAGGAATTAGCGGCATGGTTTAAGTAACGTAACCTTACCCACAATATTGACTCATTTGCGTCAAATCAATAACATAAAAAAATACGAAAAATGGTTGCCTCATGATTTGACTGATGTGCAGAAAGAAACGCGTGTTGAAACTTGTGTTGCTTTGTTGAATCGGTACAGAAATGAAGGAATATTAAATCGAATTGTGACATGTGATGAAAAGTGGATTCTTTATGATAACCGTAAAAGAAAAATGCGATAGCTGACCCCAGGTCAAACGCCACAACAGTGTCCTAAAGCAAAACTTACCAATAAAAAGGTAATGGTAACTGTTTGGTGGTCTCAGCATGGTGTTATTCACTATAGTTTTCTCCGATCTGGTCAATCAATAACGGCAGATGTCTATTGTGCCGAACTCCGAACAATGTTGGCAAAACTAGCAGTAAAACAGCCCCGACTCATGAATCGATCTTCACCATTATTGCTCCATGACAACGCAAGACCTCATACAGCACGAGAAACCGTTTTGACCCTTCAGGAACTGCAATTAGAAACCATTCGACAATCTCCGTATTCGACAGACCTTGCTCCAACGGACTACCATTTTTTTCGTGATTTGGACAATTATCTACGTGACAAGAAGTTTTCTTCCCAGGAGGCAGTACAAAATGCTTTCACAAAGTTGGTGCAGTCTAGATCCTCAGAGTTCTATCACAAAGGCATAAATGACCTTCCTATTAGATGGCAGCAATGTATAGATAATAATGGTTACTATTTTAATTAAATAAATTTGTTAAAAATTAAAAAATAAACAACAGTACAAATCGGCAATTTCATACTTTAACCCCTATTATTATACTTAGGTGTTTTTTTAAAATAATAAATATAAGGGTATACATATTTCTAATATTAATTAATGAAACTGTTTTAGCATAACTTGGACGAGAAATGTGGAGTTGGATTGAACAGAACATTGATGAGGAAGAGCGTCGAGAACCCAGGGTTGCTGGAATGCAACATAGACGTGTAAGCAAATCAACAGAATCGTTTTAATAATAATGACGACTGTGACAATTCAAATACATAATATTTAAATCTTTCAGGAACATATTAGAACTTGGTAAGGAGGCCGCTCACTGGGAAAATCTCGGTCTTGATATACCTCTACATGCTTACCAGGTAATAGGTTTTTTTTAGGCCCAGACAGTATTAATTGCATTACATACACACATGCACGATATGAGTACACCACCTTCGGTACGTAGTCATCTTGATTCATGTTTAAATTTACAAAGATAAGTATTTACGGAAATGCTTTATATGATCTAATTTAATTACGAGTATTATTAAACGTAGTAGATTTCAGTTAAGAAATAGTAGGTATATACATAGTACATACATTTTAAAAGATATAAATAGCAAAAGTTTAATAGTTTCTAAAACACATTCATTAAAAATCTGATTTTTCGCACCTTTTATACATCGAAACCGCCATGATTACTAGCTAAAATGTATGTACATTTGTAAAAACCTAAGTTGAACAGTAACATCACAATATTTCAAAACAGGTGTACATGAAAATGAAGACTGTCCTGTATGTTTACGAGAGTGTGTTGGCCGTCGTCAAAGGATACAATAAGATTTTGGACTCGTTGTCTGAAGAAGAGCGGTTGTTGTTCAAACCGTTGACTACTGTAAGTATTAAAGATATTTGTTTCCAGAAATAAAAATCAATGTTCAAAGACCAATCAGCTTTATAAATAACATTTTTATTCTAATATCACATTATTTGAGGATGTATAATTATTAATCTAAAATTCACAATTATCTATCATTAAAATTATTTTAAAATTATTTAATCTAAGACATAATAGCAGTTTAAATTAGACTATAAGTTACATGTAGTTGCCTTCAACTTAAACAACTGTCTAAGTGATGGTTCATATCAACGGATTCCACCATTTCAAGGCAACAAGGACAAGGGGTTTTAGTACCAGTAGCATTAAATGTCTGAGTTTCATCAAAAGCATCATCATCATCATCGTCAATAACTATAGTATTATTTGCAAAACTAGTAGAAGCTCCTTCTTCAGGTACTGTTGTGTTATTATTAAAGAAAGCAAGACATTCATCTAAATGTTCTGCCATCGGTTTGTTTATAGTATTATTACAACAAGGGCATTTTAATTCAGTCAATGCGGTAACTATACCTTTACTAGTCTTGGCTTCTATTTTAACAGCAGGAACTTTAATAGCACATCCAATGTCGTCCAAAAATGAAGGTAGGAATCCGCAATCAACATTTTTTGATTCTTCTTTTACAATGAGGAAGTTGTCAGATTTTCTGACAACTTCGTCATTGTCGTAATTAATCTTTTTGACAACAGCTTTTACTCTGTTGACGTCATTTTGGTCGAAGTTTGTTGTGTTGTTTACAAAAGATGTTCTTCCTTTGGATGGGAAAGTATTAATATTGATATTCGTTAAATCAATTGTTGTGCTTATTATTGGTTTAACATCTTCATCTTCTAATTTAATCATTTTAAAAGGTGGAATTGTTGGTAATTCACTGACAATAATTTTTAAGATCTTTCCATTAACAGGTTGACTCAAATTTGAAGGGTTACTTTGAGCGGAAATCATATCTATGTTGTCTTTACTTAATTTTTCTATGACATCCTTATTTAAACATTCATCTAAATGTCTATTGATTTCATTGCTGTCTATTTTGGCGTTACATATTGGGCAATCAACTATATTCAGCTTCTTGGCAACAATTTTATCATCAGATTGTGTCAATTTAAAATCTTCTCCATAAACATCTTTAAGAATAGATGTAGCAGTGCTTTTGAAATAATCATCAATTTTTTTTATTTTCGTAGGTGGGGAACTAGTCTCAGCAGCATCTGCCTTATGCTTATTTGGTCTATTAGTTGAAAGATTTTCAATTTTAACATTATTAACAGCAGTAATACAACTTGAAATCACTTTTTCTTTTGACGTGCTTGATTTGGTTTTTGGTAAAGTAGGAATCTGTTTGTTGGCCCAAATATTTCTTACAGCTTCTGCCACATTTGGATTGGTTCTTTTCCTTCCATTATCAACGGTTTGACTCTTACCAACAAATGCAAGTGGTGGTTTTGTAATAGGTGGCTTGGAGATTGGACTATTTGTAATACTTTTCAGGGTTACTACTGAATTAGATTTTGTTTTAGAAGCTGGAGGACTATTAACATTTTTCACTAAAGGTGTCAAAGGTTTTCTGACTTCACCTGTTTTATTACTTTCAATTGCTTTATTGTTGTTTTTATTGAATACATACTTTGTTATATCACCATTCTGTTGTGATTTTTTTTCTGCTGCAGTTTTTTTGGTTTTCTTCTCTGGCTCTTTGATCTTGACAAATGTGCCCCCACAGGTTTTCTGATGTTTTAACCACCAAAAGTCTCTAGGGCCTGGCGCACTGTTCTGTGTTTTACGCACAATTCCGAAATAAGGTTTCCTAGTTTGACAGGGTCCATTGCATCTCCACCAGTGATTTAGATACAGTTCAACCTGTAAGATCACAAGTCAATGTTTGCTAGTAAAATACTTATTTAAAACTCAAATATCATAGACCTCACTCTAACAGAAAGATTATGTCATTTTTTTTTCACAAGATTCAATAAACACGGCTACGATTTTAGTTCGACCAATGATAAAGTGTAGACACTTTTGTTTGTCTTCTTTCAGCAAAACTCAACTTCAAATATTAGTAAAACAAAATGTATAAACCCACAAACAGTGTTTGTATCACATAGAGCCAATAGAAAAAAAAGGTTTAGGCGCATTAGGGCTAATTCTCATTATGGCAACCGACTCGCTAATGGACTACTTCTCATTATGGCCACTTCTCATTTTGGCTACTTCTCACTTGGGCTACTTCTCATGAAGTCTAATTCTCATTAGGGCTACTTCTCATGAAGTCTAATTCTCATTAGGGCTAATTCTCATTAGGGCTACTTCTCATTAGAGCTACTTCTTATTAGGGCTACTTCTCAAAATGTGGGAATGTTTATTAAAATAAGTACTGTCTTTATGTATATAAACATGTTTATTCAATCATAAGAGTTAAATGACATTATTTTAAGAATAAATTAACATTAATCGAATCTAATTAATACTAATTGATTATTATTGTGTTCATTTATGAGAAGTAGCCCTAATGGCAAAAATATAATGTGGGGTGTCCCACCCCCTCCCCCTGTAAATTATTACTAATTTTTTTTCTATGTACTGCGGCGCGCTCGATACTTTATGCTATATCAAAGGTTTCATATGTTGTAGAAACATGAAAAAAAATGGCAAACGGTAGCTAATGACGATTGTCGTCATGAAATTGATTTTGCAAAAACTGCAGAAATCTGTTTTGTACTTATTTCTTATCCTTGTCTGTTACACTAAAATTGTTTTCCCACTCGGTCCCACTCAAAATCTACCTACTTTTTATTATGCATTGGATGCTCTTGAGAAGGGGTTCCCCATAACTGTTGTTAATACTTGAATTTGTGAAGTTATGGTGATGTTTTTGGTATCCTTAAGAGAGAATAACTCAAATACTTTTAAATAAGTACAAATCATTAACGATTTTATTGGACTTATTTTTGAGTAATCTATGAAAACATTAAAAAAAAGTGATTTTAAATGATAAATTTAATTAAGTAATGTTTTTTTCTCAATAAAATAATCTTAAACGTTTGAAACATGGTAATTGATTAGTTAGCCAGTGTCATTAGCTACCGTTTGCCATTTTTTTCACCTTTAATATCGCATAAAGTATCAAGCGCGCCACAGTAAATAAAAAAATAATAGTAATCATTTACAGGGGGAGGGGGTTGGACCCCCATTTTTTTTTCGATTAATTTAGATATAGTACTTCGCCTTAGCGGGTTAGAAGTACCACCCCTATCACATTGTATAGTTATAGCTTTTATAGATTTTTACTCAACTACGACAAAGGGTACCTAATGATTTAAGCAGTATTTGTATGTAAGTATATATGTGGAACCCACATTTGCAGCTAAACTACTGAGCCAATTTTAGTGAATGAGGTATAGATCAATTTCTTATTAATATAGTCTAGGCAACATAGGCTACCTTTTGCTGCAATGACAATATATTGGGGTACTTTGAAAAAAAGGGTTTGCAGTCCTTCACTCATTGAAAAGAAATCAAAAGAAACTAATTATTAAATATGTTAAAAAAACCTCCTCACCAAATGAAGTAGCATTCAACTATCTCTTTAATGTAAGCTGACGTACGAAATTAGCAATATCGATTTTATTGCAGACATTTCAAAGTGTCCTATTTATATGTGACTGTATTTAATTTTAGATCTTATTATTTACCAATGCTTTCAAGTGATAACATAATAATTTACTTACTTCATCATGAAAGTCATGGTAGATGCTTATGTTTAAGCCAGCCGACTTGTTGATTCGGTGCATGTGGGCTTGAAAGTTAGGTCCGTGGCCATCTCTCTCACGGTCTCTGTTAGTTATAAAGAGGAATGCGTGTATCATCTCATGGAGGAGAGTTTCAATGAGATCTTTACGGGGACGTAGCTTGAGCAGTGGTTCACTAAGTGCTATATCGCACAGGCCGCCTCTGCCTTCGTATCTGCAATGATGGCCAATTTTAGTTTTCATGAGAAATTGGACAGTAAATCATAAATGGATAATTTACATGTGATTATAATATTAAATAAAATTAATTTGCAATAAATAGTATATTATTATGTAGTATAACCACTTGAGTAAATATTCCTACAGTTCTAATAAGTATACAGTTTCCTTAAATAACTGATTGAAAAACATTCGCATTCCATGTCAAAAGATAATTAATTTATAATTTTATTTTTATATTTCATTTCCAATATTTTGAATTCTCGGATCATTATTAAAATAATCTTAGTATGTTTTTTTTTCATTTCACCAATAAAATTAACATAATTATCTGGGCCCGGCAGTATTTTAAGGAACCCGGCCTGTAGATATGTTACCTGCATTAAAGTCTTTACGATGATTAAATAAGGAATCATTGCTTATATTTAAGGCATTTTCTAATAGGATTCCGATTTCTTGCACTTGTGTCGATCCAGACATTTCCTATACAATTATTTGGCAACAAACCATAGCAGAGCGTAACTGACCCTTTGTTTATAACACCAATTTTCCTTAATCAATATTATAAATAATTGAATTATAGAAATGGTAAAAAAACAATTTGTCAGCCAAATCACTCAAATAAATGTCGTCTAATGTGCGCGACGTGCAGGCTGCAGCCCTGTCATTTATACCGCAACTGAGCCGGCGAAAACCAGTTTTTACCCCGGCGACGCATTGGTGAACGCGTCGGTGAGATGTCACGCGCACATCGCTGCGCTGTGTGTGAGTGGAACAACAGCGGGCCGCATTAAAGGCAGCTTGGATTTTGTTGGGAATATTTATTCATGTGGTATAACTAGCAAAGTCAATAAAATAATTGCTAGATAACGATCTAGGTATGTATTTTGTACATTCATTTTCTATGAAACTAGGCTTCAAACTAAGGCTTCAAATAAATATCAGCACTAACGAGCATATCCCAGCACAGGAGTACATCTTCTTGCTCCATCGGACAACAGCCCTACTGGCCAATTTTGCCCAGAAAAACAATTTGTCGAAATGTATAAACAAAGTGTAAACATTCGGTGTTGGGTCAATCAATTCTAAATCGGGGTCGCCCAAATTCATTTTGCGTATGCCTGAATAACATTTAGTATTGTGGGACAATTGCTAGGTCAAAATGTTGGTTACAAATACTAATAAACAAATAATATAAGTCCTTTAATCTGGCTGACTGGCTGCTGCTGTTGATTGTAAATGTCGTTTGTCGTCAAGAAAGAAATTAAGAAACTTAAACCGTAAACGTCTTGTTCCTTGATTGGTTGTTGTTGTTGTTGTTTTCTTCACCCATTCTGGGTAGGCAAAGGGAACTATGCCCATACAGCCAATTCTTTAGTAATATTTTCTTTATTTTTGCATTAAAACGTTGATGTTAGACGTTTTAATGCTTCGATGGAGTTTTTGGAGACAGTCCAAAGATTGAAGGAATGTAGAGAAGTCCCCAAGAAAGAGGTGAACTGTTCGCGATCCCGCGCAAAATTCACGGCCCACTTTTCTTGGTTACGACCAATACACCATGTTATTTCACCGAACTGTATATTGTTCACTTGCACGACACTTTGTTTCGCAAAATAACACCACTTTTACGACCCAAAAATCACTATAAACAATAAGAATTCGATAAAATAAACGTACTCCAAACGTATCTCACGAACTCCCGCCAAAAACTCCGTTCCTTGATTGGCCTTCGGCGTTTCGTTTTTGTCATATTATGTGACACTTGCGTTTTTTTTTCCTTTAGTTAGTTTAACGGCCTCGGATACTTGTCCATACAGCCAATTCTTTAATAATATTGTCTTTGTTTTTGCATTAAAACGTTGATGTTAGACGTTTTAATGCTTCGATGGAGTTTTTGGAGACAGTCAAAAGATTGAAGGAATGTAGAGAAGTCCCCAAGAAAGAGGTGAACTGTTCTCGTTCCCTCGCAAAATTCACGGACCACTTTTCTTGGTTACGACTCATACACCATCTTATTTCACCGAACTGTATATTGTTCACTCGCACGACACTTTGTTTCGCAAAATAACACCACTTTTACGACCCAAAAATCACTATAAACAATAAAAATTCGATAAAATAAACGGACTCCAAACGTATCTCACGAACTCCCGCCAAAAACTTGACACTTGCGTTGCGTGACAGTTGATATTGACGGTAGTATAATGTTTTAATTTTTGAACTCTCTATTCCACATATTGCAAAAATCGATTTTAGCGTGCAGCTCTAAATTCTCCAAAAAGTTTTTAATGATTGGTTCAGGGGCCTTACCATTAGCTCTTAAAGCAGGACTGCTATTGGATTGCATTGCTCTTTTGTACTATGACATCGTTTTTAGCAGGCCTGTGGCAGGCCAATTTACGTTGACGTTTCTAAACCGTTCACCATTTTTTTACTATGAACTTTTCAATCTTTTCATACCATGACACTCAATTTGACAGCAGGTAAACGTCATTTTGAGCGAAGCTAATGTCATCCTAGCCATCTTGAAGAAGTTACTAGGAGACTAACTTTTTCGACATATTTTATGCGTTTCTCAGACTTTTTTCAGCAGTTTTGTAAAAATTTACTTGTTTCATTATAGATTAAGGAACCTAATTACAGTGTAAAGAAACCTGAAGGTCTTTGAGTTAGTATTTTGTATAAAATGTTTATATCATCATTTACCAAAATGAAAATACAATTTCGACAAAATTGTTAGCATGGTTTTGTGATGTAATAGGTATATACAATAGAATATATTGAAAAAACTGTACTTTCAAATTTTATAACTCTTCTTTCTTACTAATATTTATGTGTAATACTTTTTTCAGATTTGTAACAAATACATGGAAATTATAAGTGTAAATGATGGCTATGATTCATTTAATTTACAATAAAATATGGTCTCATCATCCTTTGTAGTCTCACTTGAATGAACTGAGCACTATAGCATCTGTATGGCTTTTAGGTAAACATACAATACACATTTTAGTTTAACTTTAAAGATATGTCCTTTCCGTTCAATTGAGTAAAAAGAAATGATAAAGAAACATATTTTACAGGTTATAGCACCTAAAACCCTTGTGTTATGAATATATTGCTGATTTTGTTTGTTTAAATATTGCCTGGGTGTAAAACACAACTAAGTTTTAGTTCGTATATAACACATTTGCAGCAGTCTTACAAAGATGATAAAATTAATGAATATTTCCTTTTATTGTAGGTGATTCTAGATATTCACTGCTCAAATTTATGATGACAACAATTGTTAAAGCAGAATTAGATTTTTCTGAAGCCTATTATACCTATACAGAGACATGTAAAAACTCTTAATGACAGAGAGAGATCAATTATAGGTGTTCTACAGACTCTTATTCAATGGTTCATTACCAACCTCAGGTAGCTAGTCTTATTGCAAAAGCATTTGTAATCCTACATAACATTTTGCAATGCAGCTAATCAATTATCTCACAGATCAAGCAAATTTATCTCACAGACGAAGAGGTTCACCAATAAGCTTATGTATTGATGTATTTTTTAACCCCTTGTAATTCCAGACACAAATAAATTGTCTTATGGCTCGATTCCACAACTTCGGTAGCCGATCAGTTAATACATATACCTAGAAAGTTATGGTTGTTTTGTTAGATTTTAAATTTAGGGTTAAAACTGAAGTACTTTTATATTAAGTATGTCTTTTTTATTTTAATATGTGTTTTAAATATATTTTTTTGTAATTATATTACATATATGAAATCATGTGTTTGTTTTTTTTACTGCAAAAATTCTACAAAACATGTCTACTTAACCAAATGCTCGACTGGTAGAGAATACCTAATATGTAATATAATTTTCTGTTTCCTCTTCCTCTCCTTGAATCATTAATATTTTATGTTTTATTTTTTGCATTTAGTCTACCCAGTCAGTACTAAAATAGAATAGATTATTATAATACCCATGTAAAAAGTAGTAGTAGTCTTTTACTACACAGTGTAACTGAACCAGAAACTTCATTCAAACCCTAATTTTATGACTACATCGGCCGCAGAATTAAAATTTCTGCCACCCTTTCCATTCGCTTGGAGTGGTCTCCAGCTGTTAAAGATTTGTTAACTGTTATTCCCAAAGGTTATACAATTGGGTGTAAGAAACTAGGCGGTTTTTTTTTTGTTGGTTTTCACTGAAAGTCAATGGATGATCACTTTTTTATACTAATATTTTAATAAAATTACTTACAATTCCACTTTACTTTATTCAATACTTACACACAAGTATGACATTGTGAAAATATGGTTTAACCACATGAATAAATATTTACTCATGTGGTTTAACTCAATGTTTAACTGTAAATATAAAATAGTCGAACGTACGTACTACTCCGGGAAAATGGAATATTTCTTCAATTTTTGAATGTTACCGCCAAAAATGCAGGCAGAACCGTTCCAATCATGATCACGTTAAAATGTCTATCCACATTTTCAATAACCCAACACTGTACATTAATTACTATCGCCAAGATGGTAATTTTACTAGAATTGAGTATTTTAAGTAATCTCCTGCAAAATAGCAACATTTAGATCGACTTTTTCTCTTTAAAATCCAATAAGTATAAAGTTTTTCAAAAACCGGTAATTTAGAATAAATCATGTATTTGTGTATTTGAACGTTTTCAACTAAAAAGAGACAGATTTATCTGAACCAGTATAGCTCTGTCTCGTTCATGCAATCTGCAGACAAACAGACCATAGACAAGCTTAGCAGTTCACCTTTTGGTTTAGCGGTGCTTAAGTCGTTCAGCTATTCAGCGGTTATGGTATGATTTTTAGCAGGGCAAAAGCAGCCCTGCTGGATAATCGTTTCAACGTGATCATGATTGGAACGGTTCTGCCTGCATTTTTGGCGGTTACATTCAAAAATTGAAGAAATTTTCCATTTTCCCGCAGTAGTACGTACGTAATAAGACTATTTTATATTTACAGTTAAACATTGAGTTAAACCATATTTTCACAATGTCATACTTGTGTTTAATTATTGAATAAAGTAAAGAGGAATTGTAAGTAATTTTATTAAAATATTAGTGAAAAAAGTGATCATCCATTGACTTCCAGTGAAAACCAACAAAAAAAAAACGCCTAGTTTCTCACACCCAACTGTATAACCTTTGGGAATAACAGTTAACAAATCTTTAACAGCTGGAGACCACTTCAAGCGAATGGCAAGGGTGGCAGCAATTTAAATTCTGCAGGCGATGTAGTCATAAAATTAGGGTTTGAATGAAGTTTCTGATTCAGTTACACTGTGTAGTAAAAGACCACTACTACTTTTTACATAGGTATTATAATAATCTATTCTATTTTAGTACTGACTGGGTAGACTAAATGCAAAAAATAAAACATAAAATAATTAATGATTCACAGAGAGGAAGAGGAAACAGAAAAATGTATTACATATTAGGTATTCTCTACCAGTCGAGCATTTGGTTAAGTAGACATGTTTTGTAGAATTTTTGCAGTAAAAAAAACAAACACATGATTTCATATAATAAAATAATTATTATGTAATATAATTAGGTACCAAAAACTTTATTTCAAACACATTAAAATAAAAAAGACATGTCTTTGTATTATGTATACTTAATATAAAAGTAAGTACTTCAGTTTTAACCCTAAATTTAAAATCTAACAAATCAACCATAATATATGTATTAACTGGTCTAGTATATGTATCAATAACTTAGTATATGTATTAACTGGTCGGCTACCGAAGTTGTGGAATCGAGCCATAAGACAATTTATTTGTGTCTGGAATTACAAGGGGTTAAAAAATACATCAATACATAAGCTTATTGGTGAACCTCTTCATCTGTGAGATAAATTTGCTTGATCTGTGAGATAATTGATTAGCTGCATTGCAAAATGTAATGTAGGATTACACATGCTTTTGCAATAAGGCCAGCTACCTGAGGTTGGTAATGTAACATTGAAAAAGAGTCTGTAGAACACCTATTGATCTCTGAGTTTTTACATGTCTCTGTATAGGTATAATAGGCTTCAGAAAAATCTAGTTCTGCTTTAACAATTGTTGTCATCAGAGCAGTGGATATCTAGAATCACCTACAATAAAAGGAAATATTCATTAATTTTATCATCTTTGTAAGACTGCTGCAAATTTGTTTTATAGGAACTAAAACTTTGTTGTCTTTTACACCCAGGCAATATTTAAACAAACAAAATCAGCAACATATTCATAACACAAGGGTTTTAGGTGCTATAACCTGTAAAATATGTTTCTTTATCTTTTCTTTTTACTCAATTGAAAGGAAAGGACATATCTTTAAAGTTAAACTGAAATGTGTATTGTATGTTTACCTAAAAGCCATACAGATGCTATAGTGCTCAGTTCATTCGAGTGAGACTACAAAGGATGATTAGACCATTTTTTATTGTAAATTAATGAATCATAGCCATCATTTACTTACACTTATAATTTCCATGTATTTGTTACAAATCTGAAAAAAGTAGGTATTACACATAAATATTAGTAAGAAAGAAGAGTTATAAAATTTAAAAGTACAGTTTTTTCAATATATTCTATTGTATATACCTATTACATCACAAAACCATGCTAACAATTTTGTCGAAATTGTATTTTCATTTTGGTAAATGATATAAACATTTTATACAAAATACTAATTCAAAGACCTTCAGGTTTCTTTACACTGTAATTAGGTTCCTTAATCTATAATGAAACATGTAAATTTTCACAAAAATGCTGAAAAAAGTCTGAGAAACGCATAAAATATGTCGAAAAAGTTAGGTAACTTTTTCAAGATGTTGTTGTTTGTTTGGGTTGATGGCGTTTTCTTAAAGATTTTGCCAGTGTCAAGTGTAAGTGTTAAATCGTAGTATACATATACAGCGGGCTTTGTGAACGAACAAGGTCACAGTTATAAACTAAGAAAGTGGTTAAGTACTGCTGAGACTATTCACCGCGAAGATCACTGTTGATGTATCTAGAACAAAAAAGACGCACCCAGTTTATATAAGGAAATGATGGTTAATATACCAAATACAAACAGATTATAGTTTAATATTATTTTGATTAATGAATGAACACAGAATATAAACAAAGGGGGAAATAACATAGGAGAGTAAGGATTTGAAGTCAGTGGGGCGTGGGATATTCGGAGGAAGGAGATCATAGAGGGAAGAAGACAGTCGATGAGTCGAGGGCAGCTGAAAAAGATGTGATTGGAAGTTCCTTCGTCAAGTCCACATTCACAAAGAGAACTGTCTCTTATATGCACAGAACACTATACTCAACTATATGTAGCTTAGCCAGGTGAACGGGGGTACACGCATGCCCTAGCCTTAATCTACAGATCGTACTTGTAATGCTTTTATGTATATTTTTGAAATTAGAGAACCAAGGACGAATGGCAATTGAAGATTGAACATCAGCGTAGAATTTTCCTTTAGAGGAACTAGTCTTTTGCCAATACGTTTTCCAGGATGAGAGAAGACGTTGTTTTGCCATCGAAAGTAAATCATTTGTATAAACCCTGTAGTGCTCTATACATCCAGTATTTGTTGCATCTTTGGCGCAAACGTCCACAGTTACATTACCTTGAATACCACTATGGCCAGGACTCCACGCAAGGACGACCTGAATATTTTTAGACTGACAGCGGAAGATCGTATCTTTGATTTTTAATATGTAGGGAAATTTATGTTTTGACTTAAATTGGTTGGTAGCAATAGCCTGAAGGCGCAACTCTTAGAATCAGTGAGAATAACAGATTTATTTAGCTTATGGGACTCAATAAAAGACAAAGCTTCCAGAGAAAACTGATGCTTCGGGGGGGAATTTGAAGTTTAGAATTACATTGTATTTGGGAATCCAAACTTCAGCGCCAACACAACCCTGGTCTGACAACTTGAGGCGTCCGTGTAAATGATAAGCCAATCTGGCCAATGTTCAGCTATGTATTCTTTTAACTGTAAATTTGCCACAACAGAGTTCTTTTCAATGCCAAGATTCAGGATAATATACGGTTGAAAGATAAGGGCATCAAAAGAAATATCAAAAAGTGGAAATCTTTGGCACTGAAATATGGGACAAGGAAGACGTAGATAAGCGACAAAACTATTGAAAAGGCAGGGATAATTTTTATGGGACCAGTATTTACTAGAAGAAATACGTATGATCGGATAGACTGTGAAGTTTAGAAATAAGAGGATGCTAAGGGAATTTTATAATTTTAAAAAGAAAACGGTCGGATAAGAATTGTCTTCTAAGATCTAAAGGAGCATCTCTACATTCCACCTGGAGAGCATTAACAGGGGATGATTTCATAGCACCACATACTATTCTCAGGCATTTAGACTGGATTTTGTCGAGGGAACACAGGGCAGACTTGTTACAGGGCTCCAGTAAGAAAGTCCCGTAGTCCAAGTGGCTACGCACTAGAGCATTGTACATGAGTTTTTGAGTATAGGGATGGCTACCCCACCAAACGCCGGATAGGGAACGCAATATGTTTATGTTTTTTTCAAATTTTTTGACAATATTATTAATATGGTGAATTCCTGTTAATCTAGAATCCAAAACAAGGCCTAGAAACTTGACACAGTCCACGACGGTAAATTTTTGTTGGCCATATGATATTGAAACATGAGGGACAGATCTAGATCGGGAAAAAACCACGACATTACTTTTAGGAATAGATAAGGACAATCCGTGGTTATGAAGCCAATCATGAAGATAACTAATAGCTGAGTTGAGGCGAGACGAGGCCTCATTAATATCTTTAACTGAAACATAAAGAGCTAAGTCATTGGCATATTGGAGTATTTGACAAAAAGAATTAACTGAGAGCTCTAAATCGTACGTATAGATACTGTAGAGTAATGGACTAAGAACTGAGCCTTGGGGAAGCCCTTTCCATACTTGTCTATGAGGAGAATTATAATTTGGGGAACGAATATATACCGATCTAGGAGAGAGGAGATTAAAAAATATATTAACAATCCTTACAGGAATACTCAGCTGAAGCATTTTTTGCCTGAGCACCGGAAGAAGAACATTGTCGTATGCGGATGTAACATCTAAAAAAACACCTACTAAAGCCTCATTTTTAGAGAAGGAAGCACGAATGTCTGTCACAAATGTGCCTAAACTGTCCAATGTCCATGGTACTAAAACCTTCACGGAAACCAAATTGGGATTTAGCCAATACATTTTTATTCTCCACAATCCATTCTAACCGATTCTTGATCAAATGTTCCAATATTTTAGCCATTGTACAGAACAAAGCTATGGGGCGACGATAATTGGATGGGTCTGAGCTGGACTTTCCGGGTTTTAAAATCGGTATGATTATTTGAGACCTCCACTCCTCAGGTGGAGTTCCTGATAAAAAAATATTGTTGAGAATGGATAAAAATACCTGCTTAACGGGAATGCTGCTTTCGGAGATGAAGGAATATGGAATTCCATCAATTCCTGGAGATGAATCTCTAAGATTCTTGAGCACAGTTGAGAGTTCCACCCCAGGAAAAGGGAGACTCAAATTTGTCAGAAGGGTTATATGGTAAGATGGGGGGCAGAGTTCAACTAAGGAAGGAACAGATGGGAGGGCTAGTCTACATGAGAATTGTTGGATCCAGACCGAAGGGTCATTAGATGAAATTACAGGACTCCAACATGAGTAACGAAAGCGTCTAATGTTTTTCCAGACCTCTGATGGAGGAGTGACAGGAGATATTTCCTCGCAGAAACGAATCCAACCAGCTCTTTTCAGTCATCATCCTGCGTCAGTGATGGTTTGGTGGAGCGTGATTTATCAAGGAGTCACAAAACTACATTTTTGTAAAAAAAGGAGTGAAAACTTCAGCCAAAGTGTATCAAGATACAGTCTTGGATCATATTGGGAAACCTCTCAGCAGGTGAAAGGTAAAAAGTGTTTTTTTTTTTAATATACTGTGTGTGAACTTTCCAGCAGGCCTGGCTTGAAACCAACGTTGCGGACTTTATAAGAGCTGAGGACTAGCCCTCATCCAGCCCTGACCTCAAATAGTTTTTTTTTGTGAGACTTTAATAAATGTATGATACTACTTTAATATAATACTTTAATGTGTAATTACATACTTTATTAAAAAAATTCATTTTCATTTGTAACAGAACTTATGGCTGGACTAGGTACATAGGCCCACTTTCAACCCCACAACTCAACGAAATTTTCTCGTAAGATCCGCCATTAAGTTTCCTGACTAGAGTGAACCCATGCAACCAGAGTTGCGAGTAATTTACATATTATGCGGTCAAACAAACAAAAACAAAGCACTCCAGTGATTCCTACATCAAAACATGGTCAACAGCGTTTTCGCAGTTCAAAAAAAAAAAGAAAATTATGATTTTAGAATTGTTAACTGAATTCAATAAATATTGGTTTTTAAAGTCATATGACAGAAACGTTTGCGAGTCAAGTAGCATATTAATTATTGGCTGAATCGATAGTGACATATTGATAGTGTCTTAAACTAGCATTCCTTACACGAAAATGACGTCATCTTGCACACTAATAGGCTGTTCATGCGTGTGTTTACACATGTGTGCGTGTAGTCTGTGTTTGTTTGTTTGTAATCACTGTTAGTGTGCGTTCCTCGCCCCCCGCGTCGAAGGTGGCAGAATTATCTGTATGGATATTAGTACTTATGTCCTCTTCGGTTGGTTTAAGAGGATCTAAGGAACGCAGAAGACTACAAAACGGTGTCAGAACAGAATAAGGGTAGATTGCTACTAACAAATAGTTGTGCGAAGTCTGCAGGTAGCGACGCAGCGACTCGCAGCGAGCACGCGGCGTTATCGTGGCGGTTAATAACTCGCAGCGATATCGTTGCGTGCACGCCGCGTGCTCGCTGCGATCTCGATCTGCCGAGGATTCGCCGATTAAAATCGCTCGTGTGAAACGGCTCTAATACTCAAAGGTTCAGGCACATGAATAAAATATATTCCCACCAGAATACAAGCTACCTATATGCGGCCCGCTGTTGTTCCACTCACACATAGCGCGGCGATGTACGCGTGACATCTCACCGACGCGTTCACCGACGCGTCGCCGGGGTAAGAACTGGTTTTCGCCGGTTCAGTTGCGGTATAAATGACAGGGCTGCCGCCTGCACGTCGCGCGCATTAGACGACATTTATTTGAGTGATTTGGCTGACGAATTGTGATTTTAACATTTCTATGATTCAATTATTTATATAATATTGATTAAGGAAAATTGGTGGTAAATCTAAATAAACAAAGGATCAGTTACGCACTGCTATGGTTTGTTGCATGATAATTGTATAGGAAATGTCTGGAAAGACACAAGTGCAAGAAATCGAAATCCTATCGGAAAATGCCTTAAATATAAGCAATGATTCCTTATTTATTCATCGTAAAGGCTTTAATGCAGGTAACATATCTACAGGCCGGGTTCCTTAAAATACTGCCAGGTCCAGATAATTATGTTTATTTTATTGGTAAAATGAAAAAAAAAACATACCAAGATTATTTTAATAATGTGATAATAAGTATAAAAATAAAATTATAAATTAATTATCTTTTGACATGCCATGCGAATATTTTCCGATCAGTTATTTAAGGAAACTGTAGGTATTAGATTCAGACTGTAACACACGTTATAAAAAAATAAGAAATATTTGAAGAAAAATAAATTATTTAGAGTTAGCCACCTTTAAACTAATTTAACTTTAGTATTGTCAAATTACACTAAACCTTATCCACCTTTAAACTAATTTAACTTTAGTATTGTCAAATTACACTAAACCTTATCCACCTTTAAACTAATTTAACTTTAGTATTGTCAAATTACACTAAACCTTATATTTTATACCTTTTGACATACACTTTTTAGTATGTAGGTAGGTACTCGTACTTACCGTATTAAATTTTTACTACCTTTTTTTCTGACTTGCAACAGGTGTCAGCCCTATCAGAATAGTTTAAAAGTCAAGAAGCTTGTACTCTGTAGGGATTTTTACTCATGTGGTTCAGGCGCAAAACATCCTATTCGCAAAATCTCACCTGCCGAAAAAAACATTCGCAAGACGTCCTATTCGCAGAATGTCTTATTCGCAAAACGTCCCATTCGAAAAAAAAATATATAAGTATTCGACAAATCTTGTTTAGCAGGCGCTTGCTCGTAGAAAAGATTTTTTCATTCATTAAAGCAGTAGTACGAATAGTTATGCAAATACGGAATTGTTGATGTCAAACAGCGTTGCCAGATTTTTTTTTGCCAAGTCTGAATTTAGGAACTTTTTGAGTATTTCTTTCGTCGAAAGCGGGACATAATAAAAAAACGTATACCTATAATCAAAAGTTTATAATATTTATGTTTTTATTTGAGTTTAAATTACGTTTACGTGACAATAGATAGTAAAAATATCCATAAAAAATGTATTTTAATAAAAATATGGCATTTTAAATCAGATTTACCCTGTCGTTAAAAAGTTGAGTCTTATTCGTCTTATGAATAAAAAAATAAATAAAAAAAACAGAAATAAGAATCAAAAAAGTTTTATTCCATATAACAATATGGCATTTCAAATAATAGTCTGAGAAGTGAGTTATAAATTGCAGGTATAGGTACATTATCATAATATTTGTGTGAAGATTTAAAGTATCCTTTTTCTCTTCTTCTCGCACGGTCGAGTTATTCCCAAAAAGTGGGACTGAGCCTGTCCCGCGCGGGACATTTAATTTTGATTTAAATATCGGGACGTTCCGCTAAAATCGGGACGTCTGGCAACGCTGAATTGTCAAACCACTTTTTAATATTATTAAGTATTGAGATTTATCACTCGATACTTTCACCGTATCACTAGATATTTCAGCCATTCTTCTGAATTAAATCTGATTTTAATTTCTACGACCTTCTTTTAATAAACTCTTACCTGTTTAATTATACAATGCATAGCTTTGTCTGAATAGCTGATGGTAGTGTCAAGTCATAAATATTTCTAATTCATGGTTCTAGGCATGTGAGAAAAAAGTCCAACCGGGAATAACCAAGTTGACATGGACTTCTACGATGTCTGATGCATACATAGCCGACTGCGTTACGCAAATTGGAGAAGTTAGTATTGTTATACTAATCCTTAAAACAAAGTTGGAAATATCAACTTTAGAATTTCGTTTGAATAAATTCATTTAAGAGGCCTGTTACATTTTGTTTACAGTCTTAGGGAAGGCTCATTTTTTTATTTGATTATTGCACAGTTATTAGATAGGTACATCGAAATTCAGTCGCTATTGTAACAAAAAATTTAATAAAACTTACCTTTTAATTTATACCAATAATTTTGGGTGGTCTTTAAAATTAACAGAGCTTGTGTGCGAGAAGAATATTAGTTATTGTGCTTTTTAGATCATGCTCGTAGTTTATCAATCCGACGGCTTCTGATTTATTTATCTTAATATTCACTAATCAGTCATTAGCCTCTATACATATATCTACATGTTAATATCTGTAACAAGCATCATAACATAAAATATAAAACAACTCAAGAAATCTTGTTTATTGCTAAAAAATATAGTGTACTAAAATATGTTTCAGTTACAAGATTTTTTGACAACATACAAGAACTGTAACGTAAATTTAGTTAAAATAATGGAAAGGATTTGCGATACGCCACTTGTTGAGTTCGATATATACAATGTTTTTGATATAGCCGTTTTAAGAGAAAACATACGTGTAATGGAAATAGCAGCAACTGAGAAAATACTGGAAATGTATAAAGAAATCATAACTTACCTTGTGATAGTATATGAAGGTTTTGAATCTTTCATATCCCAAGTAAGTAAATTAATGTTTATAAAAATGCCTTTATATTTGTAACAAACAACCACATACTGCGAGGCAATAAAACGTATATTATTTAAAATGTTTTAGATGGCTGAACACTGGATTAAATATGTACGTAGATTTGATCGCTTATTGGAAGATGCCTTGAGATTAGCTATAAAAGCAACGATGCAGAACATGTATAAGTGCGTCCATGGCGATGGTTGGTATCGACCACTTGATCATAAGACATTGAAAATAATATTTATCTTATTAATTATGTTTCAAACATAATTTTAGGCACAATGGCACCATCTCCACTGATCAAAATGCAATTATATTTAGTTGGAAAGGAAATAGTTTATCTACCAAATAAAGCTGAAATCTCCGACACGTTTACTACTGTATTAGAAGAAATAGTCCATATTATGAGCACTATTCCCAGATTGTTTGAAAAGTTTGCTTTACCAGCTGGAGGCTTAAAAAGGTTTTTGGAAGTTATAAAAATTGAGCCAGATTGTAATAAGCTGCAATTGTTAATAGATGAAGGTAAGAAGCTCGCAAGGAAGATTATGATTTAATCTTTCAGTTTTAGTGTTTTAGAGTGTCCTATAATAGCAAAAGTATTTTACCGCAGATTGCAAATTTTTAGTTTCAAATTGCTAAGTCCCAATGCATAAAAATAAAGAATAGTAACGGTTTTCAGAAATCGAATATAACATCGACCTTGTACACGAACATATTCGTATGTGGGATCCTTATTCTCATATCTGGAAGATAGACAAAGATGAATACATGGTAAAGTACCGTGAAGAACAGCACACGGCTGCTGAATTTGATAACCTGATAATTAATTACAGTGATTTAGCTAATACTGTGCAAATACAAGAAACTGTGAATCAGGTAAACAGATGTATTTTATTCTCAACTAGCTGACCTAGCAAAATAATTTTCAACTTTCTTTAATAAGTTCGAGTAATTACCAATTCAGAAGTACGTTTTGTTTAACAAATCAAACTCTTTTAAAATTACTCGATTTGGTCCAGTGAATAGTAACGAACCGACTGACGTAGTGAAATGTACTCTACATTGCACTACGTCAAAGTATAGCTACAAAGTTTGAACTAGCGATAGTAATAGTTTTGAATTCATTACAGTGAGTCAGGATATATGTTTATATTATGTATGTATAGGGACTCTGTGTGGTTTCTATAAAGTGGTTATGTCACCAAGGAAACTGATTACTTATTTATTTAATTAAAGAGGGAATTACACAAGTAAAGTTACTAAAATAATCAAATATAACAGACACTTACCCAAAAAATCGATATAGCCATTCTTGGCTTAAAAGTGGTTTGACTAAGACGACGTTGATTTGTGTATAAACAAGTGATAAAAAATATGATATTTTTATGACATTATAGATACGAGTACTTATGCCTATACTTACAAAAATTACATTTCAGATTCATTTCATAACACTTAACTCCAGTGACCTAAAGAAATCTATAATAGCTCACTGTTTAGTATGGCAGACCAAGCTTGGAGAGCTTTTGCGAAAAATTACTGAAGCAGATATTGATGTTGTTTACGCATATGTTGAAAAGAGCAGTGAAGACGCAATGAAGGTAAGATTTTAAACATTTAGTTCATTTAAAGTGATATTTTGTTTATAAAACGTGATCATTTTGAATTCAAACCAATTATAACCTTTTTTGATAGATGCCAGCTGACTTGAAAGAACTAGCATCTGCAATGGCAACTTATGAAAGACTTATGTCCGACATTAGTCGATTTGAACAAACTTTTCCACCCATTACTGATAAAATGATGACTTTATCCAAGTTTGAAGTTGAATTAAGCTCGGATATGAAAGAACGACACGAAAATATTCCAGTCATTTGGTCTGATTATTTAAATCTTTTGGAAGAAGCAAAGAAGGCTTTGGAAATGAACAAAGATAAATTTAAAGCGGAATTGTTAGAACAAGCAGAGGTAAGACATTGTCAATATTATCCAATTTTAACCCTGCAAGGTAGTACCTGATATCACTCTTGACCTTTACGCTGTGAGAACTTTAAGTCCACTTCCTAATATTTTCATTCATTAGGTGTTCAAAGAAGCAGCAAAAGAATTTTGTGAAGATTTCTACAAATCTGCTCCTTGTAGCTCTGATATAAGTGGCAAAGATGCTATGGCCCAACTAAAGGCATTTAGGGAACAGTTAAATGCGCTGCGAGCTCAAGAGCAGCAAATCCGAGATGGACTAGCGGTTTTCAATTTAACGTAACAGTAACATTTTATTTTGACGTCTCTATACTTATCAATCAATATTGCATTATCTTATTTCATCGTTTTTCATCAAATCATTAATGTTACGAAAATCATTCGTTTTACCTTAATATCATATCAAATATAAAGTTATTAATTAAATTAGTTTTATTTGTTAACTTTTGCCCTAGGACTCCAGTGAATCTGGATCTGCAGAAAATGGAAAAGGAATTGGAGAAGTTGGAGGAAGTGTGGGGCTTAGTATTTCAATGGGAGGATTCCTGGGAGAAATATAAGACGCAAACTTTCTGGGAGATGGAGACGGATGAGATGGAGGAAAATGTCATGTTTTTGTTTAGGTAAGCAAACAAAAGGACGTTGGAATGGGGTATTTACAAAAGTTCTAGGTACAATCTACATACCTATGTTACATGCCATAACCAATATTTTCCAGGAATTTTAATCGACTTTCACGACAGCTCAAAGACAAGGGTTGGGATATTATCGATACTACGAGAGTTAAAGTTGATGCATTTAGAAGAACATTACCACTTATTGGTGATTTGAAAAATCCTTGCATGAGAGAGCGTCACTGGGATAGAATAAAAACTCTTATGGGAGTGTAAGTTTCTGTAAGCTATGTAATAAAAATAATAAAGCAAATTAATAATTTATTTACTACCTATTTCTTTTTTAATAAATTTTAATGACGTAAAAGATTTAGTCAATGTATTGACTATTTATTGACTTCTTCATATAATAACAAAATTTACCACTGCGAACAGAGAGTTTGACCAAAATTCTGAGGATTTCAAGCTAGAGGTCATTATGCGGCTTAATTTCCAAGCTTATGCTGAAGACATAGCTGAAATATCAAATGCAGCTACCATGGAGTTGAATATTGAAAATGGTCTCAAAACCATCCGAGAAGTCTGGAGTAACACTACTTACGAAATGCAGCACCACAAGGGAGATATGTATAAGATTAAAAACGTAGAAGATGTTATGCAGGTACTCCTCAAAAACAAATGTTATCAAGAACTTGTTGTAGGTGATACACCATGTTTCCAACTCTGTTTCTGTATTACTTCTAGTTCTTAGAAGATCATCAAGTACAACTATCATCAATGAAGTCTACGAAGTATGTTGAACCTTTTATAAAAGAAGTAGATTATTGGGAGAAATCTCTAGGATATGTTGCAGAGTGTATTGAGGTATTTTGTTTCGATTAAGTTTATACCTTGACATCTCCAATTAAGTATCATTTTCAATCTACCTATTTCAAATATTGGCATTGTTATTCAATTTTAGATATCACTCCAAGTACAACGTCGATATCTTTATCTTGAAAGCATATTTAGTGGCGAAGACATACGGAAACAATTACCAAATGAAGTTAAAATATTTGATGCTCTGACAAATGATTGGACAGAAATCACTAGCAAGTTAGTTAATGTAACTATATATTTTATATGAAATTATCATGACAGGTTTCAAAATATGAAAGAAACTTTTTATTTACAGCATGTATGCTGGCAAGAATGCAATCGAAGCTTGTTTGTATAAACCCGCTCCATACGTGTTTAATAAATTAAATACAATGGTTGATAACCTCGATGGTATTTTAAGAGCTCTGGAAAAATACCTTGAAACCAAGAGGCAACTATTCCCTAGGTTTTATTTCATCTCCAATGATGATCTATTGGAAATACTTGGCAACTCTAAAAAACCTCAGCTGATACAAGTTCATTTGAAGAAATTGTTTGATAATGTAAACAGGATCAGGATTGATAAGGTACTTATTAATTAAAAGTTTACATTAACTTTAATGACCTAAGTACCTACTTATGTATAAAATTTGTTGGTAACCTTTAAATTTGCATATGTTTTTAAATAAATTCTTCACTTTAGCCGCCAAGGATAATCCGACAAATTAATGTGTCCGTGATTAATCCGACCTTGGCGGTTAAAAAACACTAGAACTACCTATTGATCGAAAAATAAATGTGTTCTACGCATTCTGAAAAAAGCATCGTCTTTCTTACTACAACAATAATAAATTATAAGCTATTATAGGGTATTTTAAAATGGCTATGCAAGAGGATGCGGGGCACCCGGATGCAAGGTTGGCCCTGGATGGCAGGGATCCATAATGAATGATCCATATCGTACTTATTGAATAAATTTTAAGTACCTAGTTCTAAGAAATTATTTCTCTGTGCCACCCAAATCTATACATCCAAACTAAAAATAATAATACTTAAGCTAAGAAGATTGACAAATACCTGAAGCCCAATATCTTTGTTTTAAATGGGTCAAATCGGTCTAATTTTCGTACTAAATAAATAAATAAATAAAGGCTTATTTATTGTTTACTAGCGGACCCGAACTATGAATATTGAATACGAAATAGTATATTAAAAAAAAAATATCAATGGCTTATTATTATTGTGCTTTAAGATACACAACATTATTTTTTTTCTGGCGGGTAAATAAGGCTTAAATCTATGATAATAGGGGTTAAAGTATGAAATTGCCGATTTGTGCTGAAAATCTAAATTGATTATTTTTTAATTTTTAACAAATTTATTTAATCAAAATAGTTACCATTATTATCTATACATTGCTGCCATCTAATAGGAAGGTCATTTATGTCTTTGTGATAGAACTCTGAGGATCTAGACTGCACAAACTGTGTGAAAGCATTTTGTACTGCCTCATGGGAAGAAAACTTTTTGTCACGTAGATAATTGTCCAAAACACGAAAAAAATGGTAGTCCGTTGGAGCAAGGTCTGTCGAATACGGAGGATGTCGAATGGTTTCTAATTGCAGTTCTTGATGGGTCAAAACGGTTTCTCGTGCTGTATGAGGTCTCGCGTTGTCATGGAGCAATATTGGTGAAGATAGATTCATGAGTCGGGGCTGTTTTACTGCTAGTTTTGCCAACATTGTTCGGAGTTCGGCACAATAGACATCTGCCGTTATTGATTGACCAGATCGGAGAAAACTATAGTGAATAACACCATGCTGAGACCACCAAACAGTTACCATTACCTTTTTATTGGTAAGTTTTGCTTTAGGACACTGTTGTGGCGTTTGACCTGGGGTCAGCTATCGCATTTTTCTTTTACGGTTATCATAAAGAATCCACTTTTCATCACATGTCACAATTCGATTTAATATTCCTTCATTTCTGTACCGATTCAACAAGGCAACACAAGTTTCAACTCGTGTTTCTTTCTGCACATTGACGCAAATGAGTCAATATTGTGGGTAAGGTTACGTTACTTAAACCATGCCGCTAATTCCTGGGCAGTTTGACTAGGTTTGGCTTCCACCATCTCTCTTAATTCATCGTTAATCACCTGTGTGGGCGGTCTTCCTCGTGGCTCGTTCTTCAAGTCGAAGTTTCCATCACGAAAGCGTTTAAACCAAAATCGCACGGTGCGTTCATTAGCAGATTGCCTCTCGGAAATAAAACGGCAATTTCATATTTTAACCCCTAATATAAGGGTAGAGTTCACCAACAGACGTTTAAAATATTATTTGACATATTTTGTATGGGAAAAACAGCCGGTAAACATTGAATGACGATTAATTTGAATCGTCATTCAATGTTTACCGGCTGTTAAAGAATTGGTGAACTCGGGTCTAAATCTAAATAGTTTTGTTGGTATTCCGACACGGTAACAGGCGAAATATTACTTACTGGCCATGTACAAAATTCAGTTTTTCTTACCCTCTATGTTTCTGCAGCACTAGTGCCACGGTGGTGGAACTCGTACTCGTCAATAACGCGATATTTCAAGTTTTCCATTTTGTCAAGTAAGTGACAGTAAAGAGAAAAAAATGCAAAGGAATGACACTTTACAAAAAACAAACACATGTGTTAATAGCTGTATACATTTTAATTTGGAATTCCTAATCAAAGAGGAGATTCTTTAGATCAAATAGGCTAGTACTACGAATCGTCAATTTCTTAAGTAAGGACCTAATATTATTTATCTTCTTACTAAAAACAACCATCATGTAACTTATTTTCATGGGTTTCGTAAAAAGTTCGTTTTAAATCTTAATGTTTTGTTGATCTGCTCTTTTTACTTTCGAAAAATATCACGTTACATAATCAGTAATGTATATAGTCTAGCATCCCTAGGCTGATGAGCTCAATGCTCATTGCGAATGATGAAATTATGTGGGTTTTTGGCGGGAGTTCGTGAGATACGTTTGGAGTCCGTTTATTTTATCGAATTTTTATTGTTTATAGTGATTTTTGGGTCGTAAAAGTGGTGTTATTTTGCGAAACAAAGTGTCGTGCGAGTGAACAATATACAGTTCGGTGAAATAACATGGTGTAGGGTCGTAACCAAGAAAAGTGGACCGTGAATTTTGCGCGGTAACGCGAACAGTTCACCTCTTTCTTGGGGACTTCTCTATATTCCTTCAATCTTTCGAATGTCTCCAAAAACTCTATCGAAGCATTAAAACGCCTAACATCAACGTTTTAATGAAAAATAAAGACAATATTACTAAAGAATTGGCTGTATGGACAATTATCTGAGGCCGTTAAACAAACTAAAGAAAAAAAAGAAGAAGAAATTATGCGAACTGCGAACTGTCGTAACAAAAAATACCGCGAAAATTTCACATGACATGATTGTCGTGTATGTAATAAAATACCTACCTACATAATATTATTCGTGTTTCTTGTACGTAAAATATAATACTTAATGGATCCAGAAGATATCGCTAAGTGTCGTTTTGTTCCTTTAAGTGCAATTGTAAGTAAATATTTACTATTTGCATAAGCATAATGCTGCATTCAATCCAACTTTGAGGTTGTAATCAAAATTGTAAAAAAGATAAGTTTTCTTTAAAATACGTAATTTGATTAAAATTATTCGTTTATAGGAAAAAGCAATTAACCATGTGGAAAATGAAAGTTTTCTTTCTTACAATAACTGTAAGCGGGATCTTCTGAAGATGCAAAAACGCTACGTACATGGTATCAGAATCACCCAGAGGGAGAAGGTCTTCAAGAATGGGTTCCATCTGGCACTGCACAATGCCATCTACTCGCAGGATTGGAACAAACTGCTGTACTTGTTGAAACGGGCACCAATCTGGCAGCACGACACCCAGTTATATTTATTGCCTATTTACATCAGAGTGAGTACCTAGGTTTAAAAATATGAATGAATAGATACCTTATTTTTAATGTGTGACATCTCGACCCAATTACATAGGCTGTGGTCACAAAATGTATTTACGCATCTTTTGTACATTTGCAACTTTATTGGTGTGGAACTAGAGCCTATTGGCTGTCTGGTTTTACTACATTCTTGATTTTAATGTTTTTCTGGTTATATCACGTTCCTGGAATAGAGGTCCATAAATATCATTAAAAAACAAACAGTTGCTATCTCCGTACAAACTGGCAAGATATTATTATTGATACAAACTGGCAAGATATTATTATTGATACAAACTGGCAAGATATTATTATTGATATCTAATACATTTATGGCTAGTAATAAAGTAGATTAGATTGGTGGTATAAGTACCGGCCAAGATCTCAGGTCCCAGGTTCGAACCTCTGGTCGGGCAACAGAAAGTTTCAAATTTTCAAACATTTGTGATGATTATGCACGTACCCATGATTGCTGTGGTAATTTGAATTCAATGTTAGAGGCCTTTTCCCTGCTGTAGGATGATTATACGCTGATACTTTTACAACTCTTATTCTACTCATTCTTAAGTCCTATGTCCTTTCTCAGGCCTCACTTTCTTCATAACTTTGATTTGTTTTTTTTATTTCTCATAATATATAATATTAGTATGAATTTTCTAAAGAAATAATAAAATGTATTTAGGTAGCTTACTGTGTCTTTATGAATGAATGGTCCATTTATTTCTAAAGAACAATGGCAAGATCCCATACAATGTTTTATCTGGAAAATATTTGAAGCGTCTACGATTGAAAAAATGCTTAAATGATAGCAGGTGCACTGCTTAATCATAATCAATAAGATTTTTGTTTTATCGAGGCCACAAAAAAAAGTTATAATTTTTTTTGTATTTTGATGTTATAATACCTACAAAAATAACGTTCCTTAGAACTAGGTAGTCAAAAATAAAAAACAAATGCCAAAAAATCTGGCTTTGTAAAATAAACTGTTTATATACTTACTTATTTAGGTACAGACTAATAAACTTTTATCTTGATACTTTTATGAGTTCGATACATATTTTATACTATTCATGATGACAGTATCGATATGATACTTTCTTTTCGATACAATGCCCCTACTGTCAAAATAACGTTTAGTTTTCGTTTTGTTACGTTTATCAGTGTTGCCATTGTATTTCATGGTTTCTGCTAAGGGTTAATTTTTTTATAATAAATCTTTTTGCATTCTGATATTTATATAAGATGGATAGTTATATATAATAGATTTAAGCATACATTTACATCTTTGTGTATAGAAATGCAATAATAATTTGTATTTTTTATTTTGTTTAAAGTAGAATCGAATTGAATAACATATTACGCACACAGTATAGCGGCAACATTTACCAAACTTAATCAATTAAGGGCCTTTTAAAACTTACAATTTAATTCCAGCTTTCACATTAAAAACTGTTTACGTCAAAAAAACATACTAATTAAATGATTAGTTTTTGTATAAGTCACATTTTTAGACTCGTCAAAATACACTCAGGTAAAATCTTGCCATTGTTCTTTATATTATGCAAGCTGTTACCCGTAGCTTTGTAAGCATTATGCTACACTTATTATAGACCGGAGTATCTACTTTTTATCCTAGGAGAAAAAATAATACTGTGATCATCAGTAATTGTTTTCATTTAAATTATGTATATGTAAAAATGTAATAAAAGTAGTAAAGATTTATGTAAAAATGTAGTAAAGATTTTCATTATTATTTCAGTCTCTAGCCATTCTGTTGATGTATCACCCAAGCGCACAAGCTCAAGATCTTCTCAAGGAGTACTTCCACTTGGTTTGCACTTGCCGCTTGGATGCTGAGAAAAATGCCCTCATGAAGATCATCTTGACACTACCAGAGACTATAAGACAAGCTGTTCATATACTGAATAAGAATGCTAAATACTTTCAGAATGTTGATACATTTTAACACATTAATTGATAGTATTCTAGACTCATTATATTATTTTTTAAGGCTATAGGTGTACTGACTATTGTGTTATAGAAAAATAACGAATAATAACTTTGACTGGTCACTGGAGAGTTCTTGTTTTAGTTCCAATGTTAAGACTAACATTGGGTATTTTTTGTTTGGAATGATATATGCGGACTGATTTGTGAAGTATAGTAATGTTGATTAAATATTGTTTTGTAAAAGGTTTATTCTATTTTCTTACCTAGTAGTGTGATATTTATAAATATTTTTAATAGTGCTATTGAGGACTGTATGTTCTTCCGTAGGTTGCAATTAAAAGACTGGTTCCGATTTGACTTGCTAACTGACTCGTTTATTCAAATCACGCTTATTAATATACAATAAATCAGACTTATCCTAGTGACTAATCTACACCTTACATACTAGCCAGTCACGCTCACATCATCCGTCCCTTTCGCACACTTCCTTTCTCGCTCTCGCCGACTCGCTCGTTGTCCGCAACAGTTCTTCCCCCGGCGCAGACTCTGTCGCAGCCTTCTTCTCGGTAAGGACGACGAGCTTGGTAGTCGGTCTTCGGAAGATTCCTTCTCGGGTGCGAACGTCAGCGCTGCGTACTCTGCCATCTGGTCCAGGGTAGATTTTCTGGACGATGCCGCGTGGCCAAGTGTTTCTTGGCATAGTGTGGTTCACGATGATCACTATATCATTTTCTTCAAGATGGCGTTCCTTTGAGGTGGCTGCCTGGCGGGGTACGAATGTAGGCAAATATTCACGTATCCACCTACGCCAGACCTCCAGCTCTTCAAGACGATGCGAGACGAAGAGCGTATACCAGCGTGCGTCGTGTTTAATCCAATAGAGCACGGTGCGAGAGTCGCTCCAGAATGTGACGCTGTCAGGTTGCCATATGTGTTCTGTGACGACTACGTCTGCAAGTCGTTCTCCGATCACAGCGGCTTTTAGCTCCAATCTCGGGATACTCTGCGTCTTCAGTGGTGTCACCTTTGCTTTGGCGGCAGCTAGAATGACGCACACGCTGTTGTCCTCTCGTATAAGTCTCCAGTAGAAGGTGGTTGAGTATGCCTGTACACTGGCGTCGCAGAAGACGTGCAGGTCTCTGCGCATGTGGCCGCTTGGTTCGTAGCAGCGAGGCAGGCGCAGCTCAGACACGTTATCCGTTAGTTCCCGTAGCCATCTTCTGATGGTCAGGTAGTGGTTCGTCCCATCCGATCTTGGCTCTCCAAAGGTTCTGCAGAAGTATCTTAGCTCTTATTGTGAAATGGCTCAGAAGTCCGAGTGGGTCGTACACGGACATAACTGCACTGAGCGCTTCTCTTTTGGTCGGTGTTCTGCCGTTCTTCATTACTTCCTCTGGCACTCGAGCAAGCGTCGTATTAAAAGCCAGCTCATCTGTTCCGGCGTCCCATAGAAGTCCCAACGCCTTGTCCGGTGATGATGCTAGGCGTGTTGTGGATGTTGCCCGTAGTTCTTGGGGCAGCTCTGCCAATACCTCCTCCTTGTTGCAATTCCATTGCCGCAAGTTGAATCCAGCTTGTTGATGAACGAAAATCACTTCTCTGATTGTTTCTTTGCGGTCTCAATATCTTCGTAGCTTTCTACCAGGTCATCCATGTAGTGCTCACGCGTTATAGATGCGTAAGCTGCTGGATGCGTGTGCTCGAAGTCCTTGGCGTTCCGGTTGCGCACACTGTGAGCTAGGAATGGAAAGCTCGAAGCGCCGAAGATCATTAACGTCATCTTGAAAACTTGAGGCGGTTTGTTGACGTCTTCTCTCCACAGGAACATCTGGGCCGGTTGATCTTCCGGTCTGATTTTCACTCTGAGAAACATCTCTTGAATGTCTGCCTTCACAGCTATAGGCTTCTCTCGGAACCGGAACAGGATGCCTTGCAGTGGCTGAAGCAGGTCCGGCCCTTCCAGTAGGAAGTCATTGAGACAGACTCCATGTGACTTTGCAGCTGCATCGAAGACCATGAGAAGTTTTCCCGGTTTATTTAGGGTAAACACCGGAAAGTGCGGTAGTACCATTTTCTCGGACTCTGTTCTTTGGTACCATCGCAGGCCTCCGCGTATCCCTTGGTCACCAGAGCTTCTATTTCGTTCCTATATCGCGCCGCGAAGTCTGCATTCGCATTGAATCGACGTTCCAGTCATTTGAGTCTTCTACACGCGGCGTTGTAGCTCGGAGGTGTGACCAAGTCATCGCTGCGCCACGGTAGACCCACTTCGAAGCGTCCATTGGTTCGTTTTGCTGTGGCTTCAAAGATGTCAATGGCTCGTTGATCTTTTATTTTCATTTTGGTGCAGACAGACACGCCCAGCGAGACTATCTGGAAGTGCTCCTCCATCATTGTGTCCAGACGGCTGTCAAGCACATTGTCTTCTACGCTATGTTCGGGCGCGTACAGGTGCTGGACAGATTCTTGATTACGTCCGTGGATGAAGCGCGGTACTGTTCCATGTACTGCCCACCCCAGTGCGGTCAATGAGGCGGCGGGCTCCTTCTTCTTTGGCGCGACACTATTAAATGCCAATTGTCGGCTCCGATAAGCACTTGCGGTTTGATCTCGCCGTAGCACACGTCGTCAGGATTCAGGCTGCGCAGGTGTTCAAACTTTAGCACTCGGTTCGGTATAGTTTGAGTGAGAAGCACTAACTGCGGAATGGTGCGCAGTCTTATCTGGTGGCAGTCGCGATTCTTCTTGCCTCGGATCTCGAGGTCGACTGTCTTGCTTTGCTCTTGACGTTTGCTGGCTGGTATTCCATTAATGTTCAGCTGTCTTCTAGGTCCCTCCGCTCCCAGTTGATGTGCCAGATGCTCTTCAATAACTGAGATGGTAGAACTTTCATCGAGGAGCGCATATGTGTCCAAGCTCCCCGCGGGTCCCATTAAAGTAACGGGCACTACACTTTATTTGATATTTTAGCAACTTAATTGCACTTATAATATCAATATATGAACTTGAAAAAAATTGTCTCAGGTGGGACTTGAACCCGCATCTCCTCGCATGCCGGGCGGGTGCCATACCATTAGGCCACTGAGACACTGCGACACGGCGCAAATTTTTCAAGCATATTCTTACGCTGTAAGCCAGCGTTGTTTCATCAAATGTTAGGAGTTTGCACCCTTAACACCCGAAAGAAACATCTTTGCAGATGTTTGACAGTCAGTTAAGATGAAACAGCTATTTATATACTTTATTTGATATTTTAGCAACTTAATTGCACTTATAATATCAGTATATCAACTAGAAAAAAAAAAATGTCTCAGGCGGGATTCGAACCCGCATCTCCTCGCATGCCGCCCGGCATATATATAAATAAAGTATATAAATAGCTGTTTCATCTTAACTGACTGTCAAACATCTGCAAAGATGTTTCTTTCGGGTGTTAAGGGTGCAAACTCCTAACATTTGATGAAACAAAGCTGGCTTACAGCGTAAGAATATGATTGAAAAATTCGCGCCGTATCGCAGTGTCTCGGTGGCCTAATGGTATGGCACCCGCCCGGCATGCGAGGAGATGCGGGTTCGAGTCCCGCCTGAGACAAATTTTTTCAAGTTTATATACTGATAACGGGCACTACCTTCAGTAGCACGGCGGTTTCTTTGTTATAAACGGCGGCAACAGACATCACCGTTTCACTGTCGGCTGATGAGGTCTCGGATGACGGCGACGGCGTAGTGCGTTCGGCGTGCAGCAATTCATGGTGAGGGCGTCGGCAACCATTCACTCCGCACGGTTTTGCACGGCACGTGTTTCGCTTGTGTCGGCTCGCGATGCACTTGAAGCATAGACCTGCCGTCTTCACTATTTCCCATCGTGCGTCTGTGTCCAGATTCTTGAAATTATCACACTTCACCAACGTGTGATCACCATCGCAGCTGTGGCACTTCGGGTTTCACTCTGCGTCGCAGTAATAGCAGTCGCGTACACCTCTTCGGGTTTCTTCTTGACATAATTCTTCCCGGTAGAGGTCTGCCTCGGGTTCGCGGTCATGGTTGCGGCTTGAGCGAATGTGTAACGAAGCGCCAGGTCTGCCTCGCGCATTAAGAAGCGCGATAGCAGAACTATCTCTGGTTGCGATGATGTTTCGTGTGGTATACCTCCACTTGCCAGAATTTCATTTTCCCGAATTTTATTTGCTATAATAGTCACCAGACATATTATTGTTTCTCATAATTTTATATGTCATACTCATTGTTTACTATATTAGTCACGTGATAGAAACTTTGTTTCCCATAAAGTTAATTTCCATAACAAATCATTGTTACCCATAAAATTAATTTCCATAACATCGTTTGTTTATAATCATAGTAAGCCGTAATTATCACATGCCATAACATCATTTTCCACCGAAATTGCTTGTAAAATAGGTTAAAATGATTATTTAAAAAAAATAGGTTAGGTTAGGTTAGAACATGAAAGACAACGCACGAGCCGGGCGAGCGGAGCGAGCGTGCCGCGGCAGCTTCCGTCGAAGTGCCAGAAAGCCTTAGGTTTAAATTATCGGTTATATTGAGCTTCACAACACCTTTTGTTATTTTAAATAACTGACAAACATTATTTGTATCCATTTTGAACACAAATTCAACAGCGAACAAATTGTACACGCAGATAAACTATTGTCAATATTATTGCCTACAAATGATTTGCCTAACCACCAATGTGTTTAGAATATAATAGATATAAGTATTCGAATTAAGTATGGCGTTGAAATATTCTGTTAAATAATATTATTGCATAACTATAATAAAATCGGCCAAGTGCGAGTCGGACCCGCACACGAAGGGTTCCGTACCAAAAAGGCCAAAAAAACGAGTTTGTTGTATGGGAGCCCCCCTTAAATGTTTATTTTATTTTGTTTTTAGTATTTGTTGTTATTGCGGTAACAGAAATATATAATTTGTGAAAATTTCAACTGTCTAGCTATCGCGGCTGTTGAGATACAGCCTGGTGACAGAGCGACGGACAGACGGACAGTCTTAGTAATAGGGTCCCGTTTTTACCCTTGGGTATGGAACCCTAAAAATGGATAACTATTGGTTTAGGGTGTAGGACAAGCACAGTAAAACACTTGTTAACTATGAAGGTACCTAGGAGAATGATGTTCGAGTGAACAACTGATTGAACAAATGAACGATTGTATTAACGGAAGTAGAACTTGGATTTTTGTAATATACCAACAGTCTCCCTCAAAAATTTAATCAATTATACAATTTGTAAATAGTGCTGACTAAAACCTCGCGCAACTAACCTGGCCTTAAATCGTATCGGTTCACTTAGTTCATTATTTTTAATAGTAAAAACCCACTTACAACTTACAACATTAACGCCATTCGGTTTATCTATTAGACACCAAGTTTGATTTCTACGCAATGAATCAATTTCACTTTTAACAGCAATTAACCACTCATTTGTATTAGGTCGATTAAAAATATCTTTAAAATTTACTGACAATGGTAACTGTTGCTTGTTACATTCATTATTATATAATTTTTAGGGGGTAGATTTCGAATTCTGTCGCTACGCCTCAAGCCAGTGGATTCAACTATCTATAGTAATTTGTATACTATGTCACTTTGTTCATCACTTATCAACTCCACTGAATTAATCGGTTTGTTGTTTTCGGACGTAATTCTTTTGTCACCTACCAACTCCACTGTATTAAAATCGGTTTGTTGATTTCAGTGGTCATTACCACTGAAAAATTCTTTGTCACCTATCAACTCCGCCGAATTATTCGGTTTGTTGATTTTGGTGGAAATTAGATCACTGCTGCATGTTGGCCTAGATTCACCAAAATTTGACTCGTCAAATATAACATCCTTAGCTGTAAAGAATTGATTGGTTTTCGGGTTGTATAATTTGTAACCAGTTTGTGTATACCCGACTGAAATAGATTTCTTTTCGTCAAATTTGATTTTTCTAGTTTTATTGTGAACATATGCAGTAGAACCGAATACTTTTAAGTGACTTACCCTGCCACATATCATATGGGCTTTTGTTAACCAGCGCTTTAGTGGGTAGCCTATTAATTAAATATGCAGATGTTAAAATGGCTTCACCCCAAAACTCTTTGCTCAAATTCGCACTTGCAACCGGTTCGTGCCATTTCGGTTAGTGTACGATTCATGCGTTCTGCGACCGCATTTTGTTGAGGTGTGTAAGGCACTGTAAGATGAAACGTGATTCCTGACAGATACTCGCGGCCATTGTCACAGTATAAATTAACTACCTTACTATTAACAATATTTTCACTTTTAGAGACATAATCTTGAAAACATTTTAACACTTCGGATTACGAATGCATCAAGTAGGTAACGGTGTAATAAGTGTAATCAATCACCGATAAAATTTACAAAATAGTTTTTATAGTCGACTGCTGTGGGAGTTATAGGGCCACAAACATCACTGTGCACAATAAAAAGTGGCCGGTTGTTAGGATGTCTTTGTTTTGACTTTGAAAATGGAAAACGGGACTGTTTTCCAAGGACGCATGGCTCACAAGTAGGTACAATAACTTTGTCGATTACTGAATAATCATCGATCAAGTTTTTAAGACTAGAAAACTTTTGTTTATTTAAATGGCCAAGACGTTTGTGCCACAAATCATATAAGTTCAAATCTGTGTTTATGTTTAACGCCTTATGCAAGTTAGCAGTGAATATTATTTCAAAAAGATTGTTACAAACACTACCCGACATAAGTAATAGGTACAGTTGTTATTTTTGTAAATTTGAACACCTTCGTTAATAAATACAATCACCATATGCTTGTTGCATCCGATTTACCGATAATAAATTATATGGGGCCTCCGGTGAATATAAAACCTCCTCGATTGAACCTTGCATTTCTATGTTAGTGGTCACATCTATTTCACCTCGTCCCAATGGTTGTATGGATGCTTTATTTTAAGCTGTGTATATGTCGAAAAATCCGTCTTGTATTTACTGTACGATCAGTAGCGCCCGAATCTAAAATGAAAGTAATTTGGTTATTATTGTTATGACATTTGGATAACTTACATGATGAGAACATAAAAGCAAAACTGTCCTCGTTATTGTGCTCAGGTATGGTAGCGTGGGCAGCGCCGTGGTGTGTATGCTGCTGCTGTCAAGCTTGCTGCTGGCTGCGTGACGCGTGTGCTTGTGTCTTCTTATAGTAACGACAATCTTGTTTGAAATGGTTTCGTCGTCCGCAAAAATCGCAATGCATTCTAGATAATGTGTGTGTTGTATTTCTTGATGGTTGACTTTCTTGAGACTTAAGCAATGAGATTTTTCTAGGCCAAGCAGCATCGGGGTTTTTGGGGGTGTAGGTTCTTCAATAACGGACGAAACTCGAAGCTCGTCCAGTAGTGATTTAATGCGAAAATTTCCATGTGCTGTTGCGTTCGCCATTGAAAGGTTGAATATTTATTTTCACTCGCTGGTCCATTATACCGCTGTAATGTACGTATCTGAGCCCATAACCTATTAGTTAGGGTGTAGGACAAGCACCGTAAAACACTTGTTAACTATTCAATAGTCTATAATGAAGTGAAGGTAGGAGAATTATGTTCGAGTGAACAACTGATTGAACAAATGAACGATTGTATTAACGGAAGTAGAACTGGGATTTTTGTAATATACCAACAATAACAATACGTATGGCACTCGTATCATTATGGCATCTAATGTTCGGGCAAATAAGAGTATGCCAAATATCTTTTATGGTAAACAAAACATTCGGGCAATTGAAATTCTGGCAAATGAAATTCGTGCATATGAATATTATGGCATATATTTTTCGGGCAAACAATAGATAACCGTTTCGTGTTCATATGCGTAGTCACACCAACGAGACTTCAGATGCGGCGTTAATGTATCCATTACTTCTCTGATCAGCATTGGAAATTCCAGGTATCCGCGTCGATCTATATTTTTCAATACACAGACGATGTTTTGTAAGCGCACGGCAAACATGTTTAGTTCTGTTGCAGAGTTGCCCAGCCGTGGAAGTTTCTTGATGTCTTCTAGCACTTTATCTATTATAAACTCTGGTCGCCCGAAGCACTACTCCAATGTTCGTATTACTTGCTCGGGGCTTCCTCCGCTGTAGGTATAGCAGCTCGGCGACGGCTTCTCTTGCTTCTCCTTATAAGCAGTTTCTGAGGCGTGCCATATTCTCGACGTCTGTGAATTTATACACCGCACTAGAATCCTTATATACAGCCGCAAATGCCATCCATTCGGTAAACGTTCCCGAAAATCCAGGTAAGTCGGTGACTTGTCTAGGCACCGGTCGGTTTCTTGCCATTTTCTCAATTGCTTCCGCCAATTGTTCGATGCCTCGATGTTTTCTAGTCGGCGTCGGCGATCGGGCTTGACGGCGTATATTTTCGTACATTACTGGCTCGGGCTGGTGCTGCTCCCCCCCGTTCGGGTTTTGATGTGCGCGGTTCGTGCGCAGGAAGCGGCGGCTTATCTTTCGGTTCAAAAGATTGCCCCACGGTCGTACTGTGATGAAGCCAGCTTTGTATTCGTTCTACCGGGTCCACGATGCTGCTAGCGGCCTCTTCCCAGATAGACTCCATAGTGGCTGCAGGTCTTTTCTTGATTAATTCAGCTTTTAGTTGCAATTCTGGTTTCTTAATTTCCGCTAAATGCTCCTCTGCGGCAAGTTTGACAGAGCGTATACGCGCTTCCGTACTCGATCTTCTTGAGGTATTAGAGCGCGCCGGCGATTCGTCGCGACGTTCCGCCGCTGTAGCCGGACGTTCCAAGTCGGTTGCGTACGCGGAGATCGTGGGAAGCGCGGTCGCAGCGAGGGGTGCGGGCGCCGCGGGGGGTGCGGGGGCCGCGGGGGCTGCGGGCGCTGCCGGCACCTCGAATGTTGCGTGCCCTGCGGAAGACGCGGGCCTCACGGTGTTCCATGCCTCTTCGTAGGCGCGGCTTGACTCCCCCCGTTGTAGTCGGGAAACAGGCGATCGTGGCGGCGTGTGGAATACTCGTGCCCTTGCCACGTTCGGTGGATCTTCAGGATTATACATGGTCTGGCTTCTGGTTCGGACCATGGAAAAATACACCAGATGAAACTTTCTTAATTTTCTTCAAATTCTTCGGATCTTCAAAAGATCCGGCGACTTAAGGACCAACTACTGTTGAGGACTGTATGTTCTTTCGTAGGTTGCAATTAAAAGACTGGTTCCGATTTGACTTGCTAACTGACTCGTTTATTGAAATCACGCTTAATTATATAAGTACAATAAATCAGACTTGTCCTAGTGACTAATCTACACCTTACATACTAGCCAATCACGCTCACATCATCCGTCCCTTTCGCACACTTCCTTTCTCGCTCTCGCCGACTCGCTCGTTGTCCGCAACAAGTGCTGTATTCAAAAATCCCAGTTAACATATCCATGACCTGTTGGATTATTTATTTAAACTTTTAGCATTATCTGCCAGTTATTATAATAGATTTCATATTGCAACATCTATCATACTTCGATATCTGAAGTACATGTCCTCTGCTTATTTCCTTACAGAATGCCCTGGGTCTCCCAGTGGCGAAAGCTATGATGTCTGACGATGGGGAATGCATAGAGTGGAAGTATAATTTGGTGTTGGATGGCCCCGCTGAAGTGTGGCTTTTGGGCTTAGAGCATCTGATGAGGGTTGTGCTTAGAGAGGTTAGATCTGGAATCAATAGTAGATATTAGGTTTATTAGTAGCGTATTTAAGACTAGTAGCAGAGGAACAGCGTAATGTGGTGCATGTTATTCCTAAATATGAGAAATTAGATTAGTTGGAGTAAGTATTAGTAGAAGATAGGCAGTGTATAGAGTGAAAGTAGGTACTACCTACAACTTGTGTTTTAATTAAGGTCCGCGGCATCTGACGAGGTTTATGTTCTAGTTTTGGAATTGACTTGTTAGTATTGTATTTGACACTAGAAGCAGCGGAACATCATATACAACGTGTTCCTTTTGATATTCCATAACCAGGGTTGCCACCTTTTTTTAAAGCCGTTAAAGTACACTCGACAGCACATCAAGTTAAACATTTGAACTGCGATAACAGCTTTTATTACGTAGGGCATAAAGGTGGTCTCAAGGTCAACATGTATAGTCTGATGTGCCGCCGTGTGTACATCGGTTAGTATAGGTAAGAAAATAAAAGTACATAAAATCAAAATAAAGTACAATATATTTTTGAATTTATGCTATTTATGTATCAAATTAGTATCTCTACTACACAATTGCATAGTATATTTATTCTATATTTGAAATTTAAAAAATATTTTTTTATCAAATTTAGAGACGCTGTGCTGTTTCTTTCGTCACGCCATTTTCTAGTCATCACAGAAAAACATTTCATTGAACATGCTCAAGGCGACATCGGTTCAGCTCCAATGTCGTTAAACAAAAAGATACTTAGGTACGCCAAAATTTTACAAAATCACAAAGATATCAAACTATGCGGAATAAAGTATTTTCGTGTACCTACTTTATTGTTCTCGTTAAGTATAGAGTACAATTACCTGAAATAACGTACAATACTTTATTATAAAGTACGGGTGGCAACCCTACCCATAACTCTAGCAGAGTCAGACCATGGTAAAGAGTCAAATTGCGTATGAATTATTTTTAAATTATATTTATTTTTAGTTTTTTTGTCATACAAAATAATTCTAAAAAGTCACGACTGTCTTTGTAAATAAATACCCTTACCTTGTTATGAATGAAAACGATTAACTCGGGAATGACTACACTCGCACACGTTAATGTTTTTTACAAGTTACGCTCTCCCGCTACTTTACTACATTTATGGCCTGCGCAGACCAGGTATTTTTGTCCGCGGACTTTTTTGTTCGCCAAAATAGATCGCTTACAACTGTATCGTGTAACGCATACGAGGGATTAAAAGTACCGCGTACAAAAGTTCCCCCGAATTACCGAGGACATGCAGAGAGCGGACCGGACAAAAGAACGGGGGAATTCCCGAAATAAATAGAACTCGTGTGACTAGGCGAAGCAACGCACATGGCAGATTTTAGTCCGCGTTGTGCGCTCGAGAGTGAAGTACGTATACACGCACGACGATAAACGAACAAATAATGATCACACACCGTGTGCGTTGAGTTCGCGGTAAATCCGCGACGGACTTTTTATTCGCGGAGCGTACTTTTTACTCCGCCGCGGTGAAAAGTCCGGCCATTTGTGTAAGTTTGGTTATTGGTTTTTTAATAATTTAACTAAAATTATATTCGAAATTGTTCCAGGGCGTTTTATACTATTTTTACCTATAAGAGTTATGAGATATCAAAAAGCGCACCTCGTAGATAAAAATGGAGCTAAAATTATACTGTAAAGACGTGATGCTTTAATACGTTTGTAATGCTCAATGACTTAAGATACTCATGGTCAACCGTAGCTTCTGGATCTTAAATTTGCAACACAGTCAGGAGATAGTTAACGCTCTAGAGGAGCGTACTAAACGCACATTTTTCATTACATCTCATGAACGTGTATAATTCACTCAAACTTTCAGCAATTAATTCTCACTCGTGCTGCTCTTCGAAAATGTCGCTACCAAAGAGAGCAATGGATCAATGATTGGCCTGGGCAGTTAGGAATTACTTGCAGCAAGGTTAGAAACTTTAATGAATTATAATTATAGTCCGTACTAATATTTCGTACTTAATTATAATTGCGACAATAATTCTATCCGTGTGTCTGTTACGCTTTGATGTCTACTAGACTACTGAACCGATTTAGATCATATTTGTTACATAAGTACCTAGATGGATTGTACCTAAAGGAAGGACATAGGCTAATTAACATTCCACTGCTGGGCACAGGTTTCCAACCGCATATTGTAGTTAACGCAGGCAAAGCTGCGGTCGAAAAGCTAGTATAAAATATAGTAGGTATGTGCATATTTGTTTTATTGTCCCTTATTTCGATATTACATCGAGCATTAAAATTTTATTTATATCAACATACCTACATTTATCATAGATTCAATGGACCTCAGATTGCACTCGGACTCTGTGCCGTTGTGAACTGATGGGAGAGAAGAAACCTTTGAAAAAGCTCCGCAAGAAACAGAATCAGATTCTGACAACATTGCAAATGATGTCGCGAAAGGACATCGCTAAGATTCTTAGGGCCAAAGTGAATGCTTTGTGTGTGATTGAAATCCATTCAAGAGATACTGTTGATAGAATGTACAAAATGGGTGAGACATTTAATTTTACTAATATTAAAATAGTGAAGAATTTGAATGGATGTTTGTCACTCAATTAGGTACCTACACCAATCTACGTTCTGGATAAAATTTAGCACAGAGCAACTACTTATTATTTCGGAAAAAGTTAGATACGGTGTCTGTAGGATTTTAATATTTTCAAGCTTACGAAATCGCGTTTAATCCCTCAACCCCCAGGAAGGCACTCGCGTGCCGCGATAACAATTGATTTCAATTGTGTCTGGAATAACTCACGATCGAGGGATCTCTACTAGGAACATCTACTTAGTATGTTCTTATATGCCATTGTTAATATAAACTACTAGACGTTATTTAGTAAGTATTCTTGTTTGGGCATTACTAGAGCAGTTTAGGTAGCTTTTATCAGAACCTGAATTCTGTTTTATAAAGAAGGGAGCTTAGTTCCTTATGGCTTTCTCTTTTCAGTTATTTTATCTGTCAATAGTTTTCTTTGATGTTATCGATTTTAACTCAGGAATATTTCAAATGTCTCTGCAAAACTGATTATTGGCCCTGTAGGTAAGTATGCATGGGTGTTTCTCAGGGAGGTATATTAGGTCCACTGTTTCATCTACTTGATGATACGTAACTTCTGTTTAGGGTGTATGCACGTTAGCGCGTTTGAATGGTTCTCCCAGCTGAAGTTCTATTGGGACCGCGAGCGAGAGGATTGCTACGTCAGACAGACGAATACAAACTCAGTGTATACCTACGAGTACATTGGCAACTCGGGACGACTTGTTATCACGCCTTTGACTGACCGGTAACTTATTTAATTAAAAATTGCAAATTGTGACTACGCATTTAGAATCTGACATTATCATCAGTCACATATTAATCCGATCCTGGACATAGGCTTCTTCAAGAGAAGACCCTGCGAGTGAAAGGGAGGTGCTAGTCTTTTTTTCGGCTTGAACCACACAGCAGAATAAATCGTCGAAGACGGTTGTGCGTTATCTTTTCATAGTATAGTGAATATTGTTCACTATATACTACTCGTATGAAAAGTTGCTAAGAGTCTTACTTTCTTAGCAACTCATCGTACCTACTTATATTTTAAAAAATTAACTGTTTTAAATAATGTTTAAAGGAAATTAAACGCGATCTTGACCATTATTTGAAAACCTATCAGCTAGACCAGTCTAAAAATGTATGATCGCGCAAAAATAACTCCCGTTATACTTATATTAAAGAAGTTACATAACATCTTCCTAGATGCTACATAACCCTGACGACGGCCCTGCACCTCTTCCGCGGCGGAAGCCCTCAGGGCCCCGCCGGGACCGGCAAGACAGAGACCACAAAGGACCTTGGCAGAGCCCTGGCGAGATGGGTGGTTGTCACTAACTGTTCTGACGGCTTGGATTATAAATCTATGGCCAAGTGCTTTGCTGGTGAGTGTTTAAATATGGCTATTTCAATAAATGGGTAGGTATAAAAGGTATTGATTATGGCTAAAGTCTTAAAAAGGATGTCTAATGCGGCAAACGTAATCCGTTTGTTCAAGTAACAAGGAACACGTTGCCAAGTAAACTGTAAATCATTGTACGTAGAAACACCCCGTTTGGTCTAGTGAATTATGGATCGGGCCAAGAAGGGTTAGGCAGCAAGAGTTTCGAATTTTTTAACATTGCTCGTGTTTGCGATTACCAAACCTTTGGTTTCAATGATGGAGGACTTTGCCCTGCTGTGGGATGATTATAGGCTATTACCTAATATGTACATTAAAAAAAAACAAAATAGCATAACTAAGAGTTTCAAAACGGTTTCCGCTCAGCATTAGCCGTAACAGCCATAATTCTATGGCTAGATCCTATAGCGTCGTGACAGGATGAATTTTAACTAAGGCCCCGACGCAATGGCATCTGGACTCACCAGAACACATCCATTTTGGCTAATACATCACGAGTACGCAGAAATGTATCCATCAATTCTGTGGTAACTCGATTTCAATGATGGAGCCCTTTGCCCTGCTGTAGGAGGATTATAGGCCGCTAATTTACTTTTTAGACTACAAGCCCTTGGAAAAAAATAACCTGTGAAATGAACCAACTTGAATAACGCTTAGAAGGCTGTTACTATATCAGAAAATAACTCTGAGCACTATGCCGTCATTTCTGAGCGGTACATCATCACCTATATGCTAATTTTAAAAGAGTTGCGACCCTTGGCTTTCGACCCCTACGCTGGAAGTATGTACGGCGTTTACGGGTAAAGTATCTGTGTATGTGTACAAAAGGAATTACACAAATGCCGTACAGTAATAAATTACCTATAATGCTTCTGCAATTATCGGCGAATTAAAAATTTACACTGACTTCCGGCACCACCACTTGAGTACGGCACTAGGTTTTTCGACATTTATTTTTAATCATCTATACTTCATAACAAAGTCGTACATTAATAATTAGTAGTAATTCCATATTTGTACCTGAGAAATTCCATTCACTCACGTAGGTACTCACCTGTACCGCTCTGAAAAGACTGCATAGTGCTCAGAGTTATTTTCTGATATAGTTAAATCCTTCTTAGCGTTATTCACGTTGGTTCATTTCACAGGTAAATTTTTTCCAAGGGCTTGTAGTCTATTTGACATTGAATGTTTACCTAATAAGAACTAGATAGGTAGGTACATAGACTGATAACATAGACTGATACAAAAATTACATATTAAAAAACTGTCCTCGATTGAATGATTGACGCTAATTATTTGTCAGTATTAACTTTAAAACGCGGCCAAATGATGTCTGCATGCAATAGCAAGGATATTTATGTCGTGTTGTGACTATTCGATTGATATTGCACTTTTTTGACGCTAATGGTGTATTTAGTTTTTTATATTACACTAATGAATTACGCAGAAATGTGGCCTATCATCCAATCATTTCACAGGAATAGCCCAGAGCGGATGCTGGGGCTGCTTCGACGAGTTCAACCGCATCAACATCGAAGTGTTATCTGTGGTGGCTCAGCAGATCCTGGCGTTGCTACTGGCTTTGTCGCAATTTCTCAAGCGATTCGTCTTTGAAGGGTGCGAAATTAAACTGGATGCTAACTGTGGCATTTTTATCACTATGAATCCAGGGTAAGTATTTAATTTTTTTTTAAACAGTGGGCTAGCTCTTGACTACATACTTAACTCTACGGTTAAGAAGAAGCCTAAAATGGAGCGAGCTTACCCAGAGGTACTGGTTCTCCCACACACCAGTGGAACACAGAAAACCTGTTTGGCGCTGGACTCCTGCAGGAGGGTGGGTGGTAGCATCCAGGCAGCCTCTTACGAAGCCTACCACCGCAGAGGGATCTGTTAGCCGTCATCATTGGTTAGAAAACCAAAGATGCCGTTGCCCAGTGTAGACCACTAGGAGGTAGATCCCACCACCCCAAAAACATGGTTTTAAGTAGATATCTATCTCTTCCTATACTTATAGGTCTCGTAAGAGGCGACTAATGGAGCATTGCCAGAAGAAAATGGGAAGCAGTATCCTAACCTCCTCGATTCGCCAAACTGCGATCGCCAACCTGCCTCCCAAAGTCCCAACTATGGCCAATATTGGAAATAGTTTAAAAAACTAAAAAACCACGCTTTTAAAACAGATTGAACTAAAAAATTAAAAATAAAACTGTAGTAATCACGTTTATCATGATAGTTAAGCATGATATCCACAGATATAGTAAATTATTGATAAAATATTTACAACAATCTAAATCAAGCCCCCACGCTTTTTGTACAATAAAATGAATTTTTCAATTGATTACTACAGTTTTATTTTTAATTTTTTAGTTCAATCTGTTTTAAAAGCGTGGTTTTTTAGTTTTTTAAACTATAATTTATTTTTTACTTTTTAGTTTAGTTTATAAGATTTGATTCCTTCTTTACCGACTGTAAGTCCAAACCTATGCAGGAAACATAATTGATACAGATCGCGCGCTAGCTCTATCTCTTTTACTCCCTCTTACAGAGGAAAACTGGGAAAACTGTTATTAAATTATTGCATTGTCATCGGTCCTTGATACGTGTGCAAAGTTTCAAATTAATCAAACTTCTGGAAATCGGTCAAATTTATGCTCAAAGATTCCATTACATACATAGATACATAGATAGATACAACCCAAGCTAATAAAAGCGTGGTAAAAACGGCTCAGTGTTATGGAGATGCAATGACCGAAGGTCAATCAGGTATAAAAGAAGATTCGAAAACTTTCTCAAAATATTGTAGATGTCTTATTACTTATATATTAAATTTATTAACTTATTTGGTTGTTCATTATAGTAGTATATTGCGATTAGCAATTTTTGTTTATCAATATAACATGAAATAATACGTTTTTGAGAATTAAAGTGTAAATTTTTACAAATGAATTAAAAAAAATTCAATTTTCGGAATCGAGTTTTCTTCATTATTTGCATTTTCTGAGAACATTTACCATAGTAGTGTATATTTTTTTTATACCATCAGAAAGTAGAGATTTCAACGAACAAAAAACACACCAACTTTTTAAAAAAAGCAGATATTTTGACGTGAGATTTTTCGATTGAAAATTAGGGTTCTTTTTCGATATTAAGTCAAAATAATGTGAAAAAAAGAATATTTTAAATCAAAAAAATTACTGTATGTTTGGGACATACAAAGGTAAGTTTTCACCAAATTTCGTGAACAAATATTCTTTTTTGCAAAAGATAAAAATAAAAAATCAAAAACACGGTTATTCGAATTTTTCACATAAATTTTGAGGTTTTGTGAAAAAAGTGTCGATACAAAAGTTGTAGATCTTTTTATTACCTACACATTTGCCATTGAACTTTTTTTCATTAGACTTGCAGTTTTACCGTAAATCGAGATTTACCGTTTTTTACCCTTAAAACCTCCCCCTCTCCCTCTTCCCGACCTCAGATCGCCCGTAATTTATTTTTCCTTTCGTTTTTGTTATATTCTCTACCTCTTCCAATGGGTTTCATCCTACTATAATTTTTTTTGGTATCAAAAATTATCGACCCTGGTCTATTATGCAAATTGCAATCAAAACAATGTCAAGATGACCATTTGAGTGACAGATAAATATAAACTTTATCAAATGACGTTACCTCATTAATAAAACTCCTTGAACTTAATTGGAGTTTTCATATCAACAACTAAGCAACTTTGATGGGTCTGATTACGACTAGGATGGTTCCTATTACACAAACAGATGTATGAATTTTACGCAAGTCTATTTTTTGTATGTAACATCACTAATAGTCGGTGGTGCCAAATGGACTAGATATTCCATATGACACCACCGGTGGTGTCGTTTTGGTGGTGTCAAGTGGAATGAACGAGAATATCATTTTGTCGTATACTGAGCTAGGCCGGTTTTTTAAGTAAGAATGTTAAGCAGACAGACACTTGTGTTCTAATGCGGCTTCTAAACTGTTTTTGTCTTTCAGTTATGCCGGTCGTACCGAGCTGCCCGATAATTTGAAGTCGATGTTCAGGCCCATAGCGATGTGTGTCCCTGACTCGCTCATCATAGCGGAGAACACTTTGTTCTCTGACGGATTCACTGCGTACAAGATCAATGCTAAGAAGGTTTGTATAGCTCAAGGCAGTTATAGATTTGGACTGATAGACGACGTTATACCTATAGGTGTTAGGATGAGCCTAATTAGGTATGTTTTAAATTGGTACAGTATAGCGAATGGTCACAGTTCTATAATATTAATATACCTACCAATTGAAATGTTTAATTATTAGACGACCTCCGTGGTGGCGTGGCGTACACACCAGTTTTTAAGGTGTCGCCTGCTCCAAGGTCCCGGGTTCGATTCCCGGACGGGTCAATGTAGAATAAAAGTGATGGTATAAATTTTCTCTGGTCTGGGTGTTTGTGGTACCTTAGTTGTTTCTGATTTCCACAATACGAGTGCTTTCGATAGTTACCACTTTGTGATCAGAGCAATGTATGTGATGGTGTCCACATTTAATTACTGTTTTCTTGAGTTTACGCAAACACTATACTTTGAAATAGAAGTATATATTTATGGATTTTAAATTCGCGTTTATTTTGGTTTATTCCTACTTTTCGTGCGATCATTAACAGCGTTTGTGACCATGAATCCGTAAATATATCTTTCATTTCAACACATTTATTTATTAATTGTTTATTATCTCGTGCGTGTGGAAGAAGTATACAGGATGAAATTCTAATCACCTTCCAAATTTTAATACAACAGTCTACGAGACAAAAAACAAAATACGTATTTTTTCTTTTGATATATCCTAGTACTAAAATTTCAAGATAAAGCACTTAAAAAATGACTGCAAAAAAGTTTTTTTTTGTTACGTCCTCCTAGCAACACTTTTTTTACGCGATGCGCATCTCATTACGATATTATTCATAAGTTTTTGACTTTCCCTTCATACCTTAACAGGCTTAGGACCGTGAAAATTTAAAACTATGTTGCGATAAATAGTTTCGGGTGATAACTTGACCTACATTTTCTACTTCATAAATGGGTTCTATCTAAATACGATACTGAACGCCTACAAAATTTTTTGAAGGTGATGAAAAAGTCATCCTGTATTTCTTCCCCAGGTATTTACCCTGTACCAGCTGGCTATGCAGCAGTTGTCCAAGCAGGACCACTACGACTTCGGGCTTCGGTCGATGGTTGCTCTCCTACGCTACGCCGGCGTCAAGAGGCGAGCCTACCCCAACTTGCCTGAACAGGAGGTAATGTTATTTTGGTAATGTTATTTCCATTAATCACGTGATGTTTTTCAGCAACTTTTTAGACCCCTCCCCTCTCTGGTGATACGTGGTGAGGTTTTGTAGGTACTACCCCCCTCTCTAGATTACCTACGTTTTTTTTAATTATATTATTTACATGTTTTAACTTGCAGTCTTCTATGACTATTGATCAAGTGGGTTGCTAAAGATAGGATCGGATTACATGTATTTTTTTGGTACATACTATGCAGGTGTGTTTAAAAAAACCTCAGTTTGAATGAAATTCTGGAGAAATAAACAACCGTATATAGAAAAACAAATAAGTTTGTTACAAAGAGATTAGATTTAATAAGTAGCCATTAAAGTTTAAAGTATTACGGTTTCGAAAAAAAAATACATGTGATATCTCCTTGTATCCCCCCTTGTGATATTTTTTCGGTGAAATCATAGAGTCCGGTACTGCGTATCTTAAAGCCTAAAGCAGAAGAAAAATATTAAATAGATGGATTGAATAATTTGACGATGTATACAACAAATAATATTTTACTCAATGCAAATAAAACAAAATGTTTACCATGCCAACTTAAGGTATGCTGCCACTTATATAATTGTAAAAGATGAACCATTAAACACTGTAGATTCTACTACCTTTTTAGTTATAACTGTAGACTCTCATTTGTAATGGGGTGCTCATATTAGGGGTCTGTCTTGAAAGACTTTAGTTCTGCTTCTTGTGCTCTGAGAAAGATAAGGCAATTGACTGATGTTGGAACGGCAAGATTAGTATAATATATTTTAGCTACTTTCATAGCATAATGTCATACGGAATTCTGTTGTGGGGCTCAGCGGCAGATATTAAGTCAATTTTTATATTACAATAACGTGCTGTACGGGCTATTTACGGCATCGACCCCGTGACTCGTTAAAAGCGCTCTTTAAAGAGTGAGTAATGATGGGTAAGGAGAGAAGAAAAGTACCGGGCCAAGATCTCGGGGACCTGGATTCGGTCGGGCAACAAGAGTTTAGAATTTTTAAACATTTCTCAGGCTTGTGATCACCAACCCGCATTTGGCAACCGTGATGATTATGCCTGTAGCCTTCATTGCTGTGGTAACTTGAAATCAATGATGCAGGCCTTGATATAAGTATAGGCCGCTACTTTACTTTTTTTAGTAGTTACCGATCAGTATAGTATGTACCGATAGTATAGCACTTATGGTTGGTTCATTCCCTGTTCTAGATGGTGATCCTAGCCATGCGTGACATGAACGTGGCTCGCCTAACGGCGAAAGACGTGCCGCTCTTCGACGGGATCATGCAGGACATATTCCCCGAGGTGGAGGTCCCAACGCTGGACTACGAGATGCTGGAGACTGCAATATCCGCGGAGATGAGGATCGCCGGCCTGCAGCCCACTAGGGCTGCGCTGCTGAAAGTAATACAAGCTTATGAGACTAAGGTTAGTTGTAAAGATTTATTTCTTTGTTAAAACTTAGCCTATGACATTGGTATTGATATAAGTATTATTACTGAGGTAGAATACAAATAGCAACATATAATAATTACTACGTCTACATTAGGAATTAAGTCAACTGCCATCGGGTATATCACACCATCTAGACTATATTCCAATTTCAAAAAAGTAAAGTTCTTTTTTGACCTCTACTCACAGCGCAAGAAACCAAAAAATTTTTGCGCACTCGCTTTTAAACGCTCATTTTCTTCAAAATTACCTTAAGTAGATACTAGATAGTACTGCACGTAGTTCATGTTAGATTGTAACTCGTACATGTACGTATGTATTCCATTGAACTACAATAGTTCGGACTGTGGTACAAACGGCGGGGGTTTTGCTGCAGAGTACTCGTATAACACAATGTGAAATCTTTATGAACGCGAATTGTATCCATAAATTTCAACGTTTTAAAACTTACTTCACTATCAACAGAACTCCCGCCACTCGAGCATCCTTCTAGGCGACACGAATACAGCTAAGTCTGTTTCCTGGAAGATGCTAGCAGCCACTCTCAGCCGGTTGCATAGGGAAAAAGTTCCTGGGTTCGAGAACGTCCAGCTACACCCCATGAATCCGAAGGCTTTGACGCTGGGCGAACTGTACGGGGAGTATAATCTGGCCACCGGGGAGTGGAAGGATGGAGTTCTGTCTTCAATCATGAGGACTACTTGTCAAGGTTAGTTGATTGTTTCGTTTCGCCACAAAATTTGTTTTTCTGAGTTGCTTGACTATAGGGGCTTGGCGCTTGAGTACCTACAGTCAACATCGATAGTAGCTTGACCTCATCATAAGTCATATTGTTTTTCAACAGAAGTATTCATATCTGCCGGATGTCCTATACAAAGTAAAAATTTAAAATTTTTGTTTCAGATCGAGATAAAAAATAGTTTTGCGTATTATTTTAAGTGTTATCTTAATTTTTGTACATTTTACTTTAGTTTTAGCATCTTTAGCATCTTTTAAAAGGACAATATTGAAAATTGTTTATATTTTATATTTATAAAATAATCTAAAAGACTATTAAATTTAGTTAAAATTAAAAAAAAGAATCCTTGTTAATGCGTCTGCTCTAAAATTTGTACTCACATTAGGCAGATAGTATTGCATGTAGTTTAAATGTTAGGTCTGAACTACTATGCTTATTATGTACTTTTACAAGTACGCAGTCCGACTTATGAGGATGTCATTTTAAGGTCGGCAACGATAGAAGCACTCGAGTAGGTACGGTCAGCAACTAAGCTTGTCACTTCACCTTCAGCAACTCAATTAAGCAACAATATTAGTTTGATATTTAAGTAAGGTCAGCTCTCAACACCGAATATAGCTTAACACCCAAGATAAAAAAATGTGTACGTGTACTAGTGTACACACGTAAGAAGTGAAACTTCTTTATGGCCTTATTTTTCGAAAAATGATCTACATGCAACTTTCTAGAAATTGGTTAAATAAAGTTAAATTAGATAAAGTTTATTGCGTAATAAATAAATAAATAAATAAATAAATAAATAAATAAATAAATAAATAAATAAATAAATAAATAAATAAATAAATAAATAAATAAATAAATAAATAAATAAATAAATAAATAAATAAATAAATAAATAAATCAATCAATCAATCAATCAATCAATCAATCAATTATTTCACTTTACCTTTTTGCTATCGTCTGAACCAACCGTGGTAGGGGCAAGAAAAAGATGGCGCGTAACCGAAAAATGTGACGCTGTGACGCGCAACCGAAAAACGTGACGGTAAATTTTTTTCCAACGCCGATAAAGAAGTTTCACTTCAAAAACTACCCTTACCCTTACCTATAACCTTTTTCGGTATTTAAAGTACCAAAATTTATTTAAATGCGTTCATCTGCGTTAAAGCGTGAAGAGGTTACAGCCAGACAAACACTTTCGCATAATAATAGTAAGTATGGACTTTCTCCTTTCTAGATGAATCCCCTGACCAGAAATGGATAATCTTTGATGGTCCAGTAGACGCTATTTGGATTGAGAACCTTAATTCTGTGATGGATGACAACAAACTGTTGACACTAGTCAACAGCGAGAGAATTTCTATGCCCCCACAGGTATCATATTCTTTTGTTGCGTTACCTACTGAAAAAGGTGTAGCAGGATTAGAGATTGGGATCTTTAACCTATGCTCTGGCCAAACTAAGACGATGGTCGCGATCTTTGACGTATGGGCCCATGCGACTTCTACTCTGCCAAAGGGCAGAGTAGGATTTTGTTAAAGTTGAAAGTTCGCTGGTCTACATGAGATAGATCGGGTTTACTGACACAGACAATGATAATGTATTTTGCTATTTTGTGTTCTATAAAATGGGTAGTACCCAGTGGGAAAGAGCGGCCTAGGTTTATGCTCGGACATTTATCCAACAAGCCTAAATGATCAGGAGTAAACCTATCGTAGAGATTAGTATATCCCCGGGCGTAACCAATGTGTCCAAAATGCCTGCGAGTAAACCCATCTCTAAGCAGGATGCTTAATACCTACTGTCTGATACCAAGCATTTACCTAACTACATTCCAATTAGTTTAAATGAGTTATGCTGATGCAACGCAAAATCTGACACAAAAACATTTATATAAAATCAGTTTGTCATTGAAAAGATTTGAATTAAGTGTTCTATTCTTTGAGGTGTCACTCCTGATCGAGACCCTGGACTTAGCCGTGGCGTCCCCCGCCACAGTTTCCCGCAACGGCATGGTTTATAACGACTACAAGGACTGGGGCTGGTGGCCCTTCGTCAACTCATGGCTGGACACCATCGACGACGCCGAGTATAAGGAAATGGTGAGTCAGATTTTTCAGTTTTGTAGGGCACTAGCACAAAGTCCGAGCCGAGGCTCCCTACAATAGGCAAGCAAAAGATAAATATAATAACTAGAAACTAATTGTGTAATGAAAAATGTCATTTTAAGTGATCTTAATCTTAAGGTTGAAATAATAATCGGAATACTTTAAATTCGTTTAACATGAGATATAAACACTAATTCTTTAGACCCGAGTTCACCAATTCTTAAACAGCCGGTAAACATAGATTGACGATTAATTTGACACAATATTTTAAACGCTGTTTAAAACTTAAACGTCTGTTGGTGAACTCTACCCTGACCCGAGTTCTCCAACAGACGGTTAAAATAAAGTGTCACGTAAATGATTTGATTAAAATGACTTGCGTCTTGATGCCTATGGAGTCGCGAGTCTCAAATATGGATAGGTTGAGAAATTAACAATCAATTACTGACGACTGGACTTTACTTCACATTGCTCTCTAATATCATACTGAATCACATCTTTTAAATATCTTAAAAAACACTAATTGTGCTTCCTCATTATATTTTCGTTAGTTTGCACTCAAGTTTAATTACGGAAAACCTGTTATTGGCCTTACTTTATATCTTGTTCTAATTACTTAAATTATATGTTAAACGCTGTTGGTTTTCGAATAAATAAAAAAAAAAAAAAAAAAAACTGTAGTCTCATGCATCACTAGCCTAGATTCGTCATGAAAACACAGTCGAACTCCGACTCACTGCAACCTAAGCATTTTATAAACATAGCCATTCCGCTCTCAGCGCTCGCACAGGTCGGACGCTCGCTCCGCTGTCGATCCGTCTCGCTGTTCGCAGCATTCCTATCTTATTTCTTACTACGTGGTTTCGCCCGCGGCTCTCCAAAGGTTAACCTAACGGTGTCAACTGACCTTTGTTGAGTTAAACGCTTTTTTCAAAGCGGTTCTGTTCGATAGGGAGCGACAGACAGTGCCTTTTTCAAGGCGCTGAAATTTCCCTCCGCCGCCGGTATATCGGGCTGTAAGTCTAGGCCTCCTGGAAGGCACGTTTGAGAGGGTGAGGCGTTCCTCCTCGCCCTAGAGACACTAGAAACTGCAGTCCTTTCCCTGCCGGGCGTGACCCACCCTACCCATCCTTATATTCCATCCCTTAGGGAGCGTATCCCGGGCCATTTCGGTGGCTCGGTCCCTCCCGAAGGACTGCTAGGCGTAGGCCACTCACCCCGCGGCGACATCACATCGTCGTGGGACCACCCAGTGTTAGGGACCTCACATCCTTTTTAGGCACACCCGACTCAACCAACCTTCCTGTGGCAGGTTGGACCACACAGACACCCATCACTCACCGTCACCGAGTTTCTTGCCGATTCTTCTCGGTGAAGGCGCGTTCCGAATCGGTGGTAAATAAAAATTACTCACTAAAGTCCTCCCTCCACGATGGAGGTACTCTTATTAGAGTACCTCCGATCGTTAGGAGGCGACGCGTTGAAAGGCTTTAATGCCTTTCGTCGCACTCGCGAAGCCTCCGAGGACTCGCCCGCCTCCCCAGACCCAGAGCCCGTTCCCATGGAGGAAGAGGAAAGCCCTTCAGGCTCCTCCTCTCCTCCCACACCCTCCAGCTCCTCATCAGAGGATAGTAATGAGTCCCCCGTTAGTGACGGCTCCTCCTCTTCGGAGGAAACGTCTCAAACCGAGGAGTCAGATTCCGAAGGGTTCACTCCAGTGACCCACGGAAAGCGAGCGCGTAAACCCGCGCGTTCCGAACCCCCGGCGAAAACCGCCAAAATCTCCCACGGGCAACCCAGACCGGCCAAGGCATCCGCCGCCAGCTCCGCCCCTGCCCCTGCCCCAGCCCCAACCTCGCAGTCTGCTTCACAGACAAAAAAGGCCCCCCTTCCCCCGCCCATCGTAGTCCAGGACAAGTCTGCCTGGACAAATATTTCGGCTGCTCTCAATGAGCGCCACATTGCGTTTTCACACGCAAAGTCGGCTTCCGACGGAATCCGCGTGCAAACGCCGGACATCGCCTCCTACAGGCAGCTCCAACATTACCTCAACGTAAGGAAGATCTACTTCCATACGTATACTCCAGTCGAGGAGAAGAAGCTCCGCGTGGTTGTACGCGGAATTCCGAAAGAAGTCGACACAGACTTCATACTTACCGACCTTCAGTCGAAACAACTCCCAGCTCTAGAAGTCCACCGCTTATTCAAAGCGCGTGGCAAAGCCCCTTACGATTTAGTACAGATCGTACTAGAAAATACCCCTGAAGGCAAAAAGATTTTTAATATAAAATCTATATGCCATATCTCCGGCCTACGCATAGAGACCCCCCATAAAAAACTCACCCCTGGCCAGTGTCATCGCTGCCAGTTGTATGGGCACTCTGCCCGTAATTGTCACGCACGCCCGCGCTGCGTGAAATGCCTGGGTGACCATGGTACCGCCGACTGTCCTCGTTGTAAGGACACGGCGACTACCCCGCCCGCGTGTGTACTCTGCGGAGAGCAGGGACACACCGCGAATTATCGCGGTTGCCCCCGTGCTCCGCGAGTAAACACACGGGTGTAGGCACCAAAGGCCGCGCACTTCCCAGCCCCTTCGTTTCGCCAGTTTCAGGCTCAACCCACAGCCTTCCCAGAGTTGCGTCCTTACGGACACAACGCGTGGTCTCGACCACTATCCTGGGCAAGGAATGCCTACGCCCCTGTCCCGGCCTTAAGCCCAATTACAGCAGTCCCGAGGGCCCCTAAGGCCCCTACGGCCCAATCTGTGGCCCCATAGGCCCCCACTATGGCCCCTAAGGCCACCACTATTGCCCCTCAGGCACCGCCAGTAGTCCCAAAGGCCCCTCAGGCACTGCAGGCTACAAATGCCCCGGTCACCCTCCGTGACCCGCGCTCTAATGCCCCTAAGGCTTCGCCAACTGTCCCGTACGAGCAGGATGCCATGCTCATATACAATCTCAGCCAAATCAACCCGGCTGAAATTAGATATGTAGCAGCCCAAATCCGTGCGCATCAAAAAGACCCATGCGCAATGCTTTGTCTTTTAGATAAGCACGCCGACCTCCTCCAAAAAGTTAGAAACATTTCCTCACCATGAATAATACACCCTCTAGAACGAAACCCCGGTCCCTTACCATCGCATTTTTTAATGCCTTTGGTCTTCAAAAACAAAAGGTAGAGATATCACTCTTCCTTATGAAGCACCAAGTCGACATCTTTTTGGTACAAGAAACCTTATTAAAACCCTCCATCCTCCCTCGTAGTGCTATGATTGCCAACTATAACGTAGTTCGCAACGATAGGCCCACTAGAGGTGGCGGCACTCTAATTTATTACAAACGCTCCTTGCATTGCGTTCCCCTCGACCCTCCCACGCTCACAAACGTTGAAGCTTCTGTCTGTCGGCTAGCCATGACCGGCCATCAACCAGTCATAATAGCTTCCATTTATCAACCTGGCGACAAGACTCCCTTAAGGAGCGACTATGAGGCTCTTTTTGCTATGGGACCCTCCGTCATTCTCGGCGGAGATTTCAATAGCAAAAATACTCAGTGGAACTGTTTAACAACCTCCAGCAATGGTAGAGAGTTAGCAGATCTCGCTGAAGTCCTCAATTTTGACATCATCGCCCCCCTTTCTCCGACCCACTATCCTTTTAACGTAAACCACAGACCCGATATCTTGGACATGGCGGTTCTAAAGAATGTAGGCCTGCGCCTTCGTTCAATAGAAGTCCACCATGACCTAGATTCTGACCATCGCCCAGTTGTCCTCCAATTAGGTCCCTCTGACCAACAGATATCCATGAAAACAATACTGGACTGGCACAGGCTCGAGAGCAATCTTGGACCTAGTCCCGATTCAGTATTGAACTCAATCCCAGACAGGTTAGGATCGCCTCACGAGACTAACCAAGCGATCGATGCCCTCACTAGCCACATCACGACCGCTATTAGCGATTCGTCTAGGCAAGTTCCAGATATGCCTAGGCATAGATTGAACTTGCCGGATGACGTGAGAGAGCTGTTGAGGGCAAAGAGAGCTGCGACCAGAGCTTATGACTCCTATCCCACCGAATATAACCGAACCCTTCTACGCACTTTACGGACATCTGTAAAGGAACGTATTAAGGCTCTTCGGGAAAGTCAGTGGGATAGCCTACTTGAAACGATCTCACCATCTCACCAAGCCTATTGGAAGTTGGCGAGATCCTTCAAGTCAGATATAGTCACATCTATGCCTCCTCTCTCTAGACCCGACAACTCCGTCGTATTCGACGACGAAGAGAAAGCCGAATGTCTGGCCGACAGCCTAGAGGCCCAGTGCTCTCCTAGCACGCTTCCCATAGACGCTGCCCACCTTAGTATGGTGGACAGCGAAGTCGAACGTCTCTCGGCCCTCCCTCCAACCTGTCCCCTTGCACCCACCACCGCCGATGAGGTGCAAACCATCATCAAAGGTTTCCGTCCAAAAAAGGCTCCCGGTCCGGACCGGATATCCAACAGAGTCTTACGAGTCCTCCCCGCCCAACTGATTTGCCTATTGGTTGCTATCTTCAATAGTGCCATGGCAAACTGCATCTTTCCAACCGCGTGGAAAGAAGCAGACGTCATAGGTATCCCTAAGCCCGGCAAGGACCGCTCCAAGCCCGCCAACTACAGGCCCATCCACTCTTGTGTCGAACAGGTGCACCGCCTAACGGAGCACATTCTCGACGGCCTCAACAGATCCAAACCGATGGTAACCGGTGCACTCTTCTTCGATGTAGCGAAAGCATTTGACAAAGTCAGGCACAACGGCTTGATCTACAAGCTGTACCAACTCAAAGTGCCCGACAGTCTCGTGCTCATCCTTCGAGACTTTCTGTCAAATCGTACCTTTCGCTACCGCGTAGAGGGGTCCTATTCATCTCCCCGCCCCATCAGGGCTGGAGTCCCTCAGGGCTCCGTGCTATCCCCTCTTCTCTTTTCAATTTTCATTAACGACATTCCCAGGTCACCGCAAGTAGAGCTAGCTCTATTTGCGGACGACACAGCCCTCTATCACTCTGGCTACCATGCCGGTTACATCATTAAGGCACTACAACGTGCAGCCCAATCCCTAGGTGACTGGTTTAGGATGTGGCGAATAGAGGTAAACCCCGAGAAAAGTGCAGCAGTGTACTTTACTCGAGGTTTCTTCGCTTCAAAACATCCTAAACGTTGTCTCACACCTATCACCCTATACGACCGTCCGATCCCTTGGGAGAAGACAGTCAAATACCTAGGTGTCACCTTAGACCGTAGAATGAGCTTTAAACCTCACATAAAACGCGTCCGTCAGACTGCAGCCTTTTACTTTTCAAGGCTCTACTACTATATCGGCAGGAAGAGTAAAATGTCACTTAGAAATAAGTTGACAATTTACAAAGCCTGTATTCGACCCGTGATGACTTACGCTAGTCCAGTGTTCGCTCATGCCAGCCCCTCAGAACTAGAAAGACTCCAAATCCTCCAAAACAAATTCTTACGCTCTGCCTCGGACGCCCCGTGGTATGTGCGTAACGACAATTTGCATCGCGACCTTAACATTCCGTCGATTGCCAGCTTTATGAAAGAAGCGTCTCAACACTTCTTTGATAAAGCCGTCAATCATACGAATCCTCTCATAGTCAAAGCCGCCACCTACTTGTGCCAAAAAGATGTCGAACCCCTTTTCCGCCGACCGAGGAGCGTTCTCGAAGATCCCGACGACAAAATCACATCGTTCGTAAAACAATTCACCACTCACAACAGTACACACCTGACAAGCACTAGATCGAATCAGCGCACTCGCCGGCGAGTGCGAGGACCCTTGCATCATTTTGGCAGGTACAGACATGTACCTGGCCGCTTCTCACCAGTCCGCCCTTCGGACGACGGCCCAAGCCGAGGTCCGAGCCTACAGAGGCGCCCTTGAGGCCTAGTCTGCCCCCCTCGATCGGGCCCACTAGAACGGGGCTCGCGTAGATCGGTCTGTATGCACAGACCAGTCTGTGTTGCAGCGCCGAGCTACGCGATGCAACCACCAGTCGGGTTGACCTCTTGGCCGGGTGCCTTCAGCACCCGACACGGTCCGATCGCGCCGCTAGTACGGGGCCCCTGCGCGGGCGAGCCCTAGGCCGAAGCCTAGGACTCGCCTCGCGCTCGAGGTACCCGCTAGCAGGCCGCTTTTGGGCTGAGTGCCTTCCGCACTCGCCTAAAACCCGCCCGGTGAAGCTGTAACGGCCTTCTGCCACAGCATAGGTCCTTTCAAAAAAAAAAAAAAAAAACATAGACTGCTTCAGTTCACTCTATCGTAGGCTTCCTCTCAACTCTAGCGTTCGTTGTGAAGCCAAGAGCAAGTTCATCGTTGATAAAATAAAAATTGGGGTGGCTATTATAACTACACTATACCGGATCATTTAGTGTGATGATGTTTTTCGTGGTCCCAGGTGTACTATTGTTAATCGGTTTAGAGAATTTTATTGACTCAAAAAAGAACATAGTTCACTTACAATGAGCTTATAAACTATTTATAAAAAGTATGTTATGTTTCACTTGTCCAACGTATCGCACTGATTCAGAAGGTGTTAAAAAACTTTGCTGTGAATATACTGCTTTAATTTTGATTTAAAGAGACCAAATGAGTCACACTCCTTTATGTCCTCAGGTAAACGGTTGTACATTTGTGCTCCCTCAAACATTATGTTTCTTTTACCGTGGCTAATTCTTGGTGTTGGCAAACAGATTTTATTTGTGTTTCTTAAATGACGCGTATAAGTACGTTTTATAAAAGATATTTCTGAGTGTATTTTGTTTACTTATTTGATATTTTAGCAACTTAATTGCACTTATAATATCAGTATATAAACTTGAAAAATTTTGTCTCAGGCGGGACTCGAAACCTGCGAGGAGATGCGGGTTCGAGTCCCGCCTGAGACAACATTTTTCAAGTTTATATACTGATGTATTTTGTTTGTTAAAATTTTTTGTATTAGAATGCAAGTGTCGTATATACAGGATGAAATTTTAACCACTTTCCAAAATTTTAATAGGCTTTCAGTATCGTATTTAGAGCCCATATAAGAAGTAAAAAATGTAAATCAAGCTTTCACCCGAAAATATTTATATATTGTTTTTTTTATTTTTTATATATATTTATTTTTATTTGTATGTATGTATATTGATATGGTAGAATATGTATTTTATTATTTATTGTATTATTATTTTTAACTACATATTTAATATTTGCGCGTAAGAACCGTTCAGTTAAGGAAACTATGTCCTGCTACTTACAACCACATCAAGTAGGATTTGGCACTACACTGGGGTGTGTGTGAGGCGGCTATACATTCTGCTCGGTCTTTTGCCATAGTACACGAGTCATCAAGTCATGTAATGGTTAAAATTGACATCAGAAATGCATTTAACAGTGTGGAAAGAGATGCTTTTCTGAACGAAGTTTTAGAGCAGGCTCCGTCCCTTTACCCGTTCATTTACCAATGTTACGCTCATCAAAGTAATCTCTTCTTCGGTGATAATACCATTCAGTCACAGGTTGGAGCTCAGCAGGGAGATCCATTAGGGCCTCTGTTGTTTTGCTTAGCTATTCAGAAGATTATATCCAATCTGAAAGCTCCATTTAACGTCTGGTACCTGGATGACGGTATTTTGGGAGGAAGTCCGGAGGTGGTCTTGCAGGATTTGAGAACATTAATTCCGGCTCTGAAGGCAGTGGGATTGGAAGTCAATCCAGCCAAATGTGAATTGTTTGCTTGCAATGGCTTGGTCATGGATTCTCTTAAATTTGATTCGCTATTGCCTGGTATCGCACAGATAGACAGAGTGTCGTTCGGTTTGCTGGGTGCTCCTATTTTTCCCGAGGGTGTCAGCTCTGTTCTTCAACGTAAAAGCCAGGCGCTCTTGGCGGCACGGGGGCATCTAGCGCATCTGTCGGGACATGTTTCTCTCGTTCTACTGCGTAATTGCCTTGCTTTGCCGCGGACGATGTATACCCTGCGAACATCACCTACTTGGCTTTTCGAGCAAGATTTGAGGTTGCTGGATGACACTCTTAAAACAAATTTGGAATTAATAATTAATGTGAGATTAAATGAGGAACAGTGGAATCAGGCGGCCTTGCCTATTCGTTATGGGGGTCTTGGGGTGCGCCGAGTTCAGGATATTGGGCTAGTGGCTTTTTTGGCCTCGGCACATAGTTCTTTGAATCTTGTTGCTCGTATGTTATCGCTCGATGGCAACAACATCCGCTTGCCCTTCGTTTCTGAGGCCTTGGAGAAGTGGGCAATGATCTGCACAACTGGTGAAAAACCAGTAGAACTTACTGTTCAGAAGGGATGGGACGACATTGTTTGCAAGCTGTCCTACGCTCGCATCGTAGAAGGTGTTTCCGGTGCGGATTTGGCGCGTCTTAAAGCAGTGTCAAGGCCTGAGTCTGGTGCTTGGCTTCAGGTTTTGCCGTCTCCTCAACTTGGTACGCTTCTTGATAACGATTCATTAAGAATAGCGGTGGCTTTGAGACTAGGTTGCAAGATATGTGAAGCTCATCGCTGTATTTGTGGCGTGATAGTAGAGGAGAACGGTCACCATGGGCTAAGTTGCCAGAAATGTGCGGGGCGTTTCCCGAGGCACCATTCCATCAATGAAATTGTGCGTCGAGCCATGGTATCAGTTAATGTACCATGTGTTTTGGAGCCACCTGGTTTGTCACGTACGGATGGCAAGAGACCCGACGGCCTTACATTGGTTCCTTGGCGAAGAGGTCGCTGTCTTTTATGGGACGCAACATGCGTTAGCACCTTTGCTGCGTCACATTTACGGCATACCGTAACATCGGCGGGTTCAGCTGCGGAAAATGCCGCCAAATTAAAACATTCCAAATATGCTGCTTTGGAGACCGCATATGATTTTGTGCCGATCGCTGTGGAGACGGCTGGGCCTTGGGGTGATGAGGCACGCGAGGTTTTCAGGGAGTTGGGACGAAGACTAAGAGATAGGGGCAATGACCCCCGCTCTGGGTCCTGGTTGGTACAACAGGTTTCCATAGCTATTCAACGTGGAAATGCTGCTAGCATAATGGGAACCTTTGGGTCGATCGGGGCGCGGAGTGGGGATTCGTTGTGGTCAAGATAAACCTTGGAGTGGCTGTTCCGTGTGATGTATTTTTGTGACATTTTATACATATTTATAGAATAGTTAATGTGACGACGCTTGTTGCTGATTTTGTTTAATGTAAGTCGATTTTGTAACTTTCTCAATAAATAATATGTATAGTTTATTTTGTGTACATTAGGCGATCATATCCAAAGAGAGCTTTAATAATTTTATTTTGCGTTGTCTCCAAACTTTTGAGATTGGTTTGAGCAGCACATCCCCACACCTCAACAAGATACTCCAAATGTGATTTCACCAGCGACTTATATAAATTCATTCGCACCCTACGCGGAATACAACCTAATGCGTTAATGCGTAGTATAACTTAAAAAAGAAACGATTTTATAACGTTTTGTAATTTTTTCACATGGCACAGCTTTTTACTTTTAATTAACCTTATACTATTTTCTATTTAAATTACTTCTTAGAGAACTTCTATATCTAAACGATATCATATAAATATTTCGTCTAACCCTCACCGTTGTGGAGTTATGACTATTTTTTCGGTCGCGTGGAGTGCATATCGAGGACCTTTTTCAACCCCCATTCTTTCCCCGCACAAATACGTTCGTACACGATATCGTAGGTTATCGTAGGTATCCTTGCAACAATAAGGCATTCTATATACAACACATTCTGGTACAAACCTTGACTCAAACAAAAATAAATCAAACAAGTAGCTTAACTAAAAATTGGTTTATTACTACTGAATAATTAAAGAATACATCTTAATATGTATTAGCTTATACTGTTACACCTCATAGGCATTGATGTTTAAAAAAAAATACACAATTTTATAAGCGTTAAAAAAGTGTCCCAACCTAAAAGTGCACCCATATAACATAAGGGTGTACTTTTAGTATAACTTACATCAATTTAATGGCTACAAAATATCCATGTTATGGCATGCTGACATAATTTGGCCTGGTTATAAATTTGGCACTGAAATAAAATCAACGTCATCAAATTAAGACAGTTTTCATGTTATTTTTGTATCGGACTGTGTAATCGAGTTTTTATTTTAATATATCGATTCTCACAGGATACATAGATGTTTAAGGCGACAATGAAAGCGTTTCATCGCTAACTTTAGCGTGGCTCAGTATTGGAGCCTTTTTAAAAAACGATTGCTCGTTGAAAACCTCGTCCGTTTTACCCGCAGCTGCGTCGTCACTTCCTCAACATCCTGACTCCAGTTCTGGAACTGAAGCGGCTATCGCTGGCCGAGGGGCCGGGGGTACGAGGGCAGGAGCTCAGCGGCGTCCGTGCGCTATGCCGCCTGCTGGCGCGCTTGCCGCCGCCCGGCCCGCCCGCCCCCGACCAGGACGACAACGAGACCTTCTCCAAGATGCGCTTCCTGTTCGCGTGAGTCGCCAAACTGCTGCCAGTGTACTTGCCAAGCCGAATGATTATTATACTGACATTTTTAACCGCCTGACAAACGTAGCCCACGTTATGTCACCATCATGTATATCATCTTGGCAGTGTAAGCAGTGTTATTTTATATCAATGAAAAAAATCTTAGAAAAATATAAAATACTAGCTTCGCTCGCATTAAATTTGGGGTAACAATAATATTTCACCCCCTCTTATAAGGGGTTGGGAGCGGATTAAAAAAAATGATGCTCGATTTTTTGTTAGTTACAAATTGTCCCGCATACCAATTTTTAGCTTTCTACCTTAAAAATTGCAGAATGCTCCATACAAACTTTCGCCCCCATTTTAGGAAAGTGGGGCGTTAGAAAGAGACAAAAAGTAGCCTATGTCACTCTCCATCCCTTCAACTATCTCCACTTTAAAAATCACGTCAATTCGTCTCTCCGCTTTGCCGTGAAAGACGGACAAATGAACAGACACACCACTTTCCCATTTATAATATTAAGTATGGATTAAATATGACAATCCTCCCAGTATGATCTGGTATCATAATGCGACGCTGGAAGACGAGCCTCGACGCAAACTCGACAAATGGGTGCGCGAACACGAGGGCGTGTTCCAGCTGAAGGACACGGTGTACTTATACTAAAATCCTTACAATACTTACAACGACCGCGCGACGGACGACGGTCTGTGGGTAGGCCCCCAACCAGGTAGGCCGACGATCTAGTGAAGGTCGCGGGGAAACCTTTAGATGCGGGAGTCGCGGGAGCGATGGTTGTGGAGGTTCTTGGGTGTCGTTTAGCTGAGATTATAATGATGATGATGATGAAGACTGACAACAACCGTGGTTGAGAGGCCACACACCAGCTCATTATAGTCCTTAAATTATAGCTTGATTAGAATGACACCTGTCAAACTGAGGTGACTAATGATGGGACTGACTCGACCATAGATTTAATATAGATGATAGATTGGCAATTGAATCCTTAAAACGAGACCAAAACTAGGTTACGCTAGTGTGCATAAAGTGAGCATGTGCGTGAGATAAATAGTGCAGGTACTGCATTGTCTGCTAGCTTTCGATATCGATTCCATCGACACAGTTTACGTTGACGCAGGTGACTTATTTTTTAGTATTATTAAAAGAACGCCAAAAAACTGCAAGTAAATACCTAGATATGTTTTTTATTTTATAATTACTTATCCCCGAACAAAATCAATTTATTGTAAAAAATATCGTAGGCTTTACTTGCCAGTATTTAACAATTATGCCTCATTTTGCGATCGCGATCGCCAAAGTTGAAATAAAATTGATATTTATTTTTTAATTACACATTACAAACGTACACTAAATATACATATATTTAATATTTCACTAATGGGGATTGATGGGGGCTTGAACAATATGGAGATTGATCCAGAGCGTAATTTTACAGCCTGAACGCCTCTGTGTTAAAAACACTTAGGGTCCAAATGTAAACTGCAAATGCTCGAATATTTATTGGGCGAACATTCTTTTCTATTAGGCAATTTCAACCATTTCTAACGTATTTCAACAATTTAGGCTGTATGCGGTTTACAATGTGAAATATGTCAGCTAATGAAATGTCGATAAGATATCATCGACAACGTCAATCACTAAAATACAAAAGTGACGTTAGTAAGTAATTGCTGAAATTCACGTATTTGATATTATTTTTAATTGAATTCATATGAATTTAAATCCTTGTTCTGATGAAATGCCCTATCAATTAGCATACAAAATTTTAGTCAAAGCTCTGATACATTGCATTTTGCTGCTGATAATCGCGATTGTGTGTTGACGTGTGAAATGTACAATTATGTTGGTTCCCTTTTTTAGATGAGTTACTTCCAGGTACTGAACATGTAACCATAATGAAAATACATCAACTCGTCACTTTTTTACAATAATAAAAATGAAACTAGTAAAACTAAAGGGAATATTGTGTTGCGCGTGACAGACGTCAGAACTCAGAAAAACACTACGGGTTCTTAGCGTGTACGTGAACGGCCCTGTGATCTATCTCGTTCTATCATATAGCTGCATTATATTCTGTCTCTTTTCATTGCCAATCTAACAGTAGTATATTAAATCTATGGACTCGACTGATCAAACGAAAAAAAACAGTTATGGCGAATAAAATAAAACGAAAATCAGATATACCTAGTTAACATTGAAAATGTTTAGAAAATGAAAAACGGCTTAATGTAGAAAATTGCCAATACTTTTATTGTTTTTCGAAGTAATCTCCGTTCCTCTCTACACATCGTCGCATTCGATGGAACCACTGAGAAAAGCAGTGGGCCCATTCTTCCTTAGGGGTCTCTTCTATGGCATTTTCGTACGCTTTCACCGCATCTTCAGGGCTCGTAAGGCGAATACCTCGAATTTTATCTTTAGTTCTTGGGAATAAATGAAAGTCGCAGGGCGCCAAGTCAGGACTGTATGGCGGATGACTCATTATCTCAACACCTGCCATAGTCAAATATTCAGCAGTCCGTTTTGCGGAGTGCGCTAAAGCATTGTCGTGGTGAAGGAGGATCCTGCTTCGAAGGCGCTGCTGTCGAATTTTTTCCAAGACAACAGGCAAACAGATTGACATACCATTCTGCAGTAACTGTTCCATCTTCTAGCACAACTGTCGCGAAATGACCTTTCCGACCAAATGAGGCCATCATCTTTTTTCCTTGACTTCTTCCTTTCTTTACCTTAGTTGGCCGACCCTCGAAAGGAAACACCCACTGAGCTGATTGTCTTTTGGTTTCGGGTTCGTAGCAATATATCCAGCTTTCATCACCTGTGACGATGTCAAATACAGCATTTGAATCACCGCCGTTGAACTTATCTAACATTTGGCAACACCAGTCTATGCGAAGGTGTTTCTGGTCGTCGGTTAAAGTATGGGGAATCCATCTGGTACAAAGCTTCCTGACGCCTAAATGTTCGTGTAATATTTTTTGAACTTTGACTCATATCAATGCGTAGGCTTTCCCGTATCTGCTGATAGGTCTTACTTCTCCTACGGTCTCTCTTATCTTCTATATGTCCAGCAGTGGGCATCAATTGGCTAAGGTGATGATCATGTTGCGACGATGCGGGGTTAATCGTCTGGAAACTGGTTCTTACTATCGCGAAATATATTTGGAGATCAGCTATGGCTTAGGCAGAGAAATTAGAAAGAAAGATTTTTTTAAAATTTATTTAAGGCATCAAACAGTCATATACATGAAATAATAAATAAGTACATTAGTACAGAATTTTTCTTTACAAAAGACCTAAATAGTGCCTATAAAGTAAAATACAATAAAAATATAATATAAGAGCCACTATAGGTGATCAGACATGCTGAGATTACCTCTAAATGATGATTGATGTTTTGAGATTAAGTAACATAGTAATATAGCAAATAATATAGTTACAATCTGTTTCTGTAATAAATGGAAATCTACAGTAATATAATCTAGACATAAAGTACCTAGGTAGGCATGAACCCACCTAGTTAGATTTACAAAGCAAGACTCATTAAGAGAGTCTGTTTTAATTCAGGTAGGGATAAATTAAATAAGTCTATGTTGGTGTATTTTTTATTATAAATGGTAGTGGAACGGAATGAAAATGAGTTACGTGTATAGTTATTACGATAACGCGGTGGATTAAAAAGTGGTCGGGTACGTGAGGGTCGCACGGGGAGTCGCACGCGAGACACGAAGGAGGTCCTGCTGAGTAGCGATGGAGAATCGACTAAGTTGGAGAGTATTTTGTATAAGAACACTATATCGAACATTTCTCGTCTGCTGCGCAAGGATAGTAATTTATATCTTGTTAAAGAGGATGTATACGATTCATTTGTAACATTGAAGCGATAATTCATGGACTTGATAAATTTTTTTTTTACCTTTTCTACTCTGTTTATGTGAACTTCATAAAAAGGATTCCACACAGTACTGCAGAAGTCCAGAAAGAAACGAAGAAACGAGAAATAAGTATAATATTTTAAGGGTATCTGGTCGCTTAAAAGGTTTACTGATACGCAATATAAATCCTATGTTTCGGAATGCTAATGCTAACATATGATCAATGTGTGCTTGAAAAGATAGCGCTGAGTCCATAATTATACCTAGATCGTTGTCACTCTTTCTAAGCGTTTTTGGTTTATATGGTAGTCAAAGTTTATAGGGTTTCTTTTTCGTGTGTATGAAATAGTATAGCATTTGTCGCTGTTTAGAAAGAGTTGGTTTGAACCACAGTAACCATGAAGGGCTTGTAAGTCCTGTTGTAGACTTTCGCAATCACTAATTGATCTAATAACTCGAAATAGTTTCATATCATCGGCACAGAGAAGGTGGTGATGACTATGCTTTATAGGGTCACCTATATCATTGATATATACGGAAAAAAGTAGCGGTCCTATATGCGATCCCTGGGGAACCCCTGAGGGAACAGGCAGAAATTGTGAAGAGAAGCCCTTCACAAAGACTGCCTGACTCCTGTTACTGATGTAGGACTAGATCCATCTGAGAAGGTTGCCGTGTACACCGGCTCGCAAGCTTATTTATGAGAAGGTCGTGACTAATTTTATCGAATGCTTTGGAAAAGTCGGTGTACACGGCATCCACCTGCAGATCTTGGTCCATGGCTTCTAGTAAAAAGTCAGTAAACGTTATCATATTTGTGTCCACGTTTCGGTGTCTAAAAAATCCATGTTGTTGTTCAGAAATATGATTACGAAAAAAGGACGCCATTTCGGTCGTTACCATTTTCTCTAGGATCTAGAAATATTTAGATGACACAACAACAACAAACACAAAGCCCAAACATTAAAAGAAAAAGGAAAAATGGGCCAAAAAGGTTCCCACTCAGCATTAGTCGTGACAGCTAGAATCACAACGCTAATTTTCAGAGGAGGCCCTGATGTTGGCCCTAGCGTGTGTGGCCCCCAGTAACCTGTACCAGTGAGTAAAGGTCGGAAGCCTAATGTTGGCAGTGCGATAAAAAAGTAACAAATACCTATGTAATATGAGACCGAATAAGTTACAAAGCTGCATGTTCCAAATAAATGTCACCTAAATGTCACATTGAAATGAATTTTCAATCTTTATGTTCATATTTTTCAAGACCTACATGTTCTCAATATTGTTTTAGTTTTTAGAAAAATATGTAAAACACCTACATTGAACTGATCTTTCCTGTTTAAACCCAAAACACGTTGCGTTGCGTTGAAAAAAAAATATTTAGTATGTATAACCGGCCCTTAAAATACATATTTTCACTTAAAACGAGGTGAACTTGTATAGGTACGGCCATGTGCGCGAGCGAGGTGTTCAGAAGAAATTTTAAAATATCTACGGCAAGCGAAAGGCCAACATGTTGGTAAACTGAAACATGAAAACACAGAAAAATTATTACTTTCATCTCGGTTTCATTAGAATAATTTACAATATTTCCTAAAATATTATTAGTTAACGTTTCCCAAAATTATTAACAATGAAGAATTGATCAATAAAATTCATAAAAATATATTGTAAAACTTGTTTTTAATATAACTTATTATATTTTAACAAAATAAGTAAACACCCAATTTTTTAGGTGTTTACAACAAGAGTTTTAGATTTGCCGCCAATTCACAAAAACAAATGACAAATGAATGCAATATACTACATTAGGTTACCAAAGAGTTTTAAATTGAAATTCAAAAAAAGTTTTCATTAGCAATGTTTTCACTGGCCAGTTCTAAACATTTTCAGTGTTACCCACGTATTAAGATTTAACAGTAAGTCAATATCGTGATCATTATATTTATAATATTATATAATAATTGGAAGAATCATGAAAATCAATTAGAAAATTTTTATCGCTTATAGAATCTAATATTTTTGAAAATTTTTCGTAAACCATTAATAATTGCAATTTGATGTTCTTAGCATCAACCAATGCTTAAATCATTTCTAACTTTTATGTTACATACTCGTAACTTCGATTTTTAAATATTGTTAGTCTGTCGATTTCGATTTGTCCATTTTACGTCATCACTAGCGATTATGAAAAATGACGTAACCTTGTAAAGATGTTTTTTAAAGTTAGGTGTAATTTTTGTTACTGGATTATTTTGATTTTTCAACCTAAATATATATTTAATATAATTAAATTGATTAATATGTACAGCAATGTATTAAAAAATATTCGTAACATGCCAGTTACCAATATTTTTTCGTGTGCAAATGTGCTTCACTTGTGTGACGCTGGTACAAAGTTACGTCGTCTCTTTCAGTTAGAACTGTCATTCTAATCAAGCTATATTTTAAGGACTATAGTTGTCGCCATCTCTTAGGCTACGATTCAATAATATGACTATTATACACCGTGCATTTTGTGCCTGACAAACGTAGCCCACGTTTTGTCACCATTATGTATAACATCTTGGCAGTGTTATTTTATTTTACCAATAAGAAATATTTTAGAAAAATATTAAATATTAATAAAATATAATATGAACATAGTATGATCTGGTCCGTATGCGCGACGCTGGAAGACGAGCCTCGACGCAAACTCGACAACTGGGTACGCGAGCACGAGGGCGTGTTCCCGCTGAAAGACACGGTGTACGACTACTACGTGGACGAGAGGCTGCGCCAGTTCAAGTCCTGGGAGGAACGGCTGCCTGACAACTGGAAGTTTAACCCCAAGTTTGTTGTCACTTTATATTGTTCTAGCCTTATAGCCATATACAGCGTGTGTGAATGCAATGATATTGGTAAATGGCATAACAAGCTGTAACTAGCCTATTTTAACATAAAATATGCATTAAATACTATGATGAAGTCAAAAATTTGAACAAAACTTTAGTTTGTATGTAAAAAAAAGATGATATATGCCCACGTCCAGCAGTGGACGCACAATGGCTGTTGATTGATTGATTGATATGAATTTTAAATTAATCTTCTCATAATTACACAAGATTTCTTTATTTCTTAAATTTATTGTCCTAACGGCTGTACTATCCTTTTTGCGTAGCCTCGGTTTCCACAACATCTTGGTGCCGACCCTGGAGTTCATTCGTGTGCAGATTGTGGCTCTGGATATGCTGAAGAGTGGCTATGGAGTGCTGATAGGAGGACCCACGGGCACCGGGAAGACATTCCTTATACAGGGGACGCTGGCTAATTTGGATCCGACTAAGTGAGATTTTATTGGATTTATTTGGTTTGCACTAGGTGCGGTGTAGTGACGTTTATAGCAAGGAAGGGTATTTGAATTGTTTCTGAGTATCGCCATTTGTATGTTGCTTCGTAACTATTCAATCAGTGAGCGTTGTAAAGATGAGGTTATGAACAATATTTATTTGTATCAATATTTCTTTTTTATCATCTGAAAATGGCTAAATGGTGATCTTGTCGTTAAAATTAACAAAATATCTGTCAAAAAAAAAAACTACTTGTCTTCTTGGAACCTCCTTTTTAATCGACGATTAAAATGAACACATGTAACTTGTTACTAGGTTATACGATATCGAATTTATTTTTGTTCGGTAGGATAAAAACATAAAAAGCCCGAGATATTGCCTTTAAAATTTACGTTTTCAAGGTTTAGCTCTATTTTTCAAAAATAAAATGTTAACGTCTTAGTCTTAGCCTGCGTTAACCAGTAAATGGCAGAAGCTTACTTCTAATGATTCCGATAATAATTACATTTGTCAAATAAATCAGGTACAGTCAGCAAGTGATAAACATGTCCGCACAGACCACGGCGGCGAACGTGCAAGACATCATTGAAGCCAGGCTCGAGAAGAGGACCAAAGGGAACTATGTGCCCGCAGGAGGTCAGTCTTTGTTATGCTTGACTTAGATCAATCCAACATCAAAAGTAAAGTAACGGGCTACTATCATCCCACTGCAGAGCAAAGGCCTCTAACTGGTGAAATCGGCTGCCCAAGTGATTTTGGAATGCACAGGCATAGCTACCTATCTGGCAACTATCCTCGGCACACCGAGTTCCCTTTCAGAAGCCTGCAAACGTCCCAAGAGACTTCTGTGCTTCTGGAAGGAGTTGGGATGGTTGGACTAACCCCCCAAATCCCCCATTGGTCAAGCCTAAATGTGGAAAAGGGAGCCCGCTACCAATACCAAAAGGCCTCTATCGTTGAATTCAAGTTACCACAGCAATACGGGGTGCAGGCATAATCACCACGCTTGCCGAATGCGGATATGTGATCACAAACCCGGGCAATGTTCAGAAATTCAAAACTTGTTGCCCTAACCGGGGATCGAGCTCGGGATCATCAGTTCAAACATAAATATGGTTGTGATTTATTTCTTTAATTTTAAGCTATTGCATAGCTTCTATCGCGGGCCTTGAGCGTGGAGACCGAATCCAGTAATTCCGTAACGAAAATAATCCTAACACCCACATCCACACACTCGGGGCGAGGTACGATCGAACAATTTTGAATTTCCGAAATTTAAAAGAATTTAGAAGAAAATAAGGATTTTGACAGTATGGTTGCCTATGGTAACCATATCTGCCAAAATAACAGAAAAATTTAATTACAAAAGTCAAAATTAGAAAATAGAAAATAGAAAATACATAAAATTATAAAATTAAGCTATTGCATAGCTTCTATTGCGGGCCTTGAGCGATGAGACCGAATCCAGAAATTCCGTAACGAAAATAACCTAACACCCCCCACTCCGACCGGCACAGCTGTGATACTTTTTAGTTTTATAATTGATTGCATATATTGATAAAAAATGCTATGCAATAGCTTTACCGCGGCAGTCTCCGAATGCCACACGTCTTTTTTTTTATCTAATCGCTAAATGTATCTGAGTAAACGCTCTCATACATGGCTATGTTTGAATTTAATGCTTCAACGCATCGTATGTACTGTAAATACCTCCATTATATTAACTAGTGAACATATTAGGTATCCTGAGCCTAGATCGGTTCTTTGAAGGACACAGAACTTGCCATAAGATGGATTTTGCCATGATCGTGTTTGACAGGCGGATTGGCGATTGTTGTTTAGCCAGTGTTGAGAGAAGACTTGACCAGTTCTTTGATCCCCCTGTAGGTAGGCCCCCGTCCGATGCGCGGTTACCACTCTAGAACCTTTCTGCCTCAACGGACATCTGTTTTTGTTGCTATGTGCTACTTTCACTTCACTTCGCAAGTATTTTGGAAACCCGTAAGACGGGATAGGGTTCTGCTATTCTATTATAGGCAAGGCAAACTAGGCAAGGACCTCATTCCAGAATACTATTGTCAATCATGAAGAATTGAAAATCACTTTAATTAATATACGACCTCCGACCCTCTTCTTTAGTACTAATCAGATTAGTTGTTTTCCAAACGTTGTTAATTTAAATAAATAACAACAATATCTGGGAAACTATAGTCTCTGGTAAGCATATTTTTAATCAAGTATGTCCTGTGGTGCCAGTTCTAGAATAGAATTGCACCACCCCTTCTCTTCTGTCGGATGTTGTAAGAGGCAACACAAAGAGAAAAGTAAAGAAAGATGGGCAGTAATCGCCTGCCCAGCTTGATTACTCGTATGTCAAAGTTCTTCTTTAATAGAGCCTATTTAAATGATGTAGACAGATGATATTCAGTTGTATATTCGCCAGTATAATGTGTGGGCTTTGTTTATATTAATATGACGCGTGAAGCGTTAAATTCAGAAGCCTAGTATTTGAACTTGAAAAATTATGTCTCAGGCGAGACTCGAACCCGTATCTTCTCGCATGCCGGTCGCGGCGCTTTACGATTTAGCCACCGAGACACTACGTCACAGGCGTCAATTTTTCAAGCATATTCTTAGCGCTGAAAGCCAGCGTTGTTTCATCAAATGTTAAGAGTTTGCACCCTTAACACCCAAAAGAAAAATCTTTGCAGATGTTTGACAGTCAGTTAAGATGTAACCGCTATTACAGCACCCTTAACACTATGGTTAGGCTATTAGGTATTATCCGTCGGAACAGTACAGCATCACCTTGCACGATGTAGGCAAGAAGATGATCGCTTTCATGGACGACATCAACATGCCGGTGCGCGACGAGTACGGTTCGCAGCCGCCGCTGGAGCTCACGCGGCTGTGGCACGACTACGGGTACTGGTTCGACCGCGCCAAGCAGTGGAGGAAGAACGTCAAGGTATATACTTCTTAAGGCTTCTATCTGTTTAAAGCTAAATTCTGTAGAACCAGACTGGGCCGCAATTCATCAGTCTTTCGTCATTCTCGGCTGTATAATGATGATCTTTCAAATAAGATGAAAGAAAGAAAGTAAGAAACATTTATTTGACACACATTAAACAATCACCCAGAAACATTACAAATAAAAAAAGTGTCAAAAAGGACTCCCGCTCAGCATATGTCGTGGCTGCTTAAGGCGTGCCACGACGCTGATATTCTGCGGGAGCCTAGAATTTAAATAAATATAAGATGCTTAATCTAGATGTTCATTCTCAGAGACAGCATAGGTTTTTGTCTATATTAGAGTGTTACTTACCTTAGAACGCTGTATCATTGTCACATTATGTTTTAAGCTCGAATATTATAATAGATTTTAAGTTGCTGTAATATTTCACTATTAACTACATAAGATTTTTTTTGTTAAAATTTAATTGCATGTTGTGATCTTCTGTAATTGTGACAATACGTAGCTCTACATTGTATGCTAGATTTAAGTTAATTTCAGTAGTATATTATTATGTCATGTTTGTGAACCTCTGTGACCGTGAGAGAGAGGACCTCTCTCTATTTATTTATTTATTTACCTGGTGGATGTCCCAAAGAACTCTATTAAATGCAACCGGCGAGAGGCATATTATCCCGTCCTGGTTCAGACTTTATAACATTCAACGTGTATATTATTAGCTATACTTACATTGCTTTGAAATATCCCAAGTCCAACTGCGATGCAACATACACGCAACGCTATCTATCTGTTACGCTGTGAATCAAATACTATCCCCTAGGACATGGTGCTTTGTGCAGCGGCAGGCCCGCCGGGGGGCGCGCGCTCGCCACTGCCGCCGCGGCTGCTGTCGTGCTTCCACGCGTTCTACCTCACCGCGCCCACGCACCAAATGCTCGTAAAGATATTTGGGGCAATGCTATCACAGCATCTGAGCGACTTTGACGAGGAAACTAAATCATGCGGTGAGTACAGCAAGATAAATTTTTCGACTTTAGTAGGATGTTCTATTTATAGGTAGATAGACCAAGAAAATAAGTTAGAAAAACCGGCCGAGTGCGACTGGTTCCGTGCCTTTTTTCTCTTTTGAAGAGTGAATATTACAAGCGGCAAAAGATCACCTTTTTTGAATAGGTTCTTAAATATTATTTTTATTTTAGTAGTATTTGTTGTTATAGCGGCAACAGAAATACATCATCTGTGGAAATTTCAACTGTCTAGCTATCAAGGTTTATGAAATACAGCCTGCAGGTGACAGACAAACAGATTGACAATGGAGTCTTAGAAACGGGTCGGGACCCTTTGGGCACGGAGCCCTAAAATGGAATTAGAGTTGCTTTCGCATTTATAATTACCTTCAGCATATTTCTATCGCAAGATCCCAAACACTAGTCAATTAAAACCTAATCCAATCTTCTCAGTTGTATGTGTACTATTAGACTTTTTTTATTCCTAGGCAAAGTGGTGCTAATTGCTACAATAGATATGTTTAACAACATAGTCGCCAAACTCCTGCCCACCCCGAGCAAAATGCACTATCTGTTCAACTTGCGAGACATTTCAAAGATATTCCAGGTTAGTTTATATTTGGAGCCGCCATTCATTTATGCAATATTAGAACCAGATTCACAATTAGCGTCAAACGTATTTCAACTTAATGTGCACCCATTTGTCATCCAGGGTGCTCTTTTAGTACAGCCTATATCAATCGAATGGTTATTATAATTAAATATTAACATGGAGTACCTAATATCGTTAAGCTAATTGCATGATTTGTATGCCGGCATAAATTAGCCGGGTTATAAAGTTGACATTGACATAAAATTAAAATCACATCATTCAAATGCAGACTGTTTTAGCTCATTCATTTTTGTTTCGGACTGTATCTAGTTCTAATTGTATATCTATGCCACATGAGTAAATATCCCTACAGAGTACAAGCTTTCTATTACCCCGGCGATGCGTCGTCGGTGAGATGTCACGCGCACATCGCCGGGCTATGTGTGAGTGTAACTACAGTGGCCGCAATTATAAGCAGCTTGTATTCATGGGAATATTTATTCATGTGTCTATGACGCCATAATTTTTTGTAACCTAACCTCACCTAACTGCTGCTTGCTTAATTTCTGTAGAGTCATATTCTACTCGATTACTATAGGCCGACTGTTTAACACGCGCATCGCCTGCGAGGTAAGAAGGGCGGGGGAGCGGGTAACGCTACACACGGAGTCAATAATGCAAAGATTTATCTCTATATAGACATTGTTGGCTAAGAATAAAATATTTATTTTTTAAGTTTTACAAATATTTTATAATTACCTTCTTAGGAACAAAATCACAAAACAACAATTAGGGTAACTAATGTAAAACACAGATAAAAGTAATGAAGGACTATTCGTCACTAATATCCATATTGCTTGAATCATCATCACTGTCTGTGCAGCTTGAAGATTCAGAATCTTGCAAATTAATAATAAATCGGTCTATCTCTTTATCAACAATGCGATCGTGCTGACAATATTCATTTTCAATAGTTTGTACACTCGACAGCACATCAAGTTAAACAGTTGAACTGCGATAACAGCTTTTATTGCGTAGGGCATAAAGGCGGTCTCAAGGTCAACATGTATAGTCTGATGTGCCGCCGTGTGTACATGTTTATCGCAGTTAACCCATTTTTCTACAGAGAATTCGGCAAATAACTGTTCCAGTGTAAAAAGTTCTTTTTGTCTAAATTAGAATAAATTTCAATTTTTGCGAGCCTTTGATATCCCCCCAAACCAATTCGATCGGGTCAAGTCTGGGTTATATGGAGGCAGTCTTAAGACTTCATGACCTGCTGCCGCCTTTAAAATTTCATCTATTTTGTAAATATTTTCTGCTCCGTGTTGTTTGATTAAGTTCAATAAATCGCATTTTCTTAAAGACGTATCAAATTCAACATTGTGTCTTTGCAGCCAGGTCTGCATGTTGGCTTTTGTGGATGTCATCGTAGGCTTTTTGTCCTCCTGTACCGTGGTATGCGGCATTATCCATAACAATAACTGAGTTTGGCGGTAAATTTGGCAATAGCTTTTCTCTAGTCCATTTGCTGAAGTTAACGAAATTCATATCGCTATGATAATCTCCGGTTTTGCTCTTAGATTTAAAAATTAAAAGAGCTCCATCGATAAATCCGGCCAATAAGCGACAGTACCCCTCGTAGTTCATTGGATTGCCAACACGCCGGAATTTAATGACGAATTGACATTCATCAAGGTAGACGATATTTCTTTAATCTCTCCTGTGCTTCTTTATCGTATTAAGATAACGCCACCGCCACGATACGATTTTTGGTTGTTCAATCAGTAATTTTCTTTTTGCTTGGCATTTCTTAAATCGAAAGCCAAGTTTATGAATTAAATCCCTCGATCGTGAGTTATTCCAGACACAATTGAAATCAATTGTTATCGTGGCACCCGAGTGCCTCCTGGGGGTTGAGGGATTAATGTTCTCAAATATTCTTGGCCACAATTTAAAATATCTTCATCTCTATTCAAAATTTTTAATGTAGAAACCTTCTTATAAACCGTATAAAACTGAGTTATTTTTCTTCTAATAACGCCTTCTGTAAAACTGTCAACTTCAATTTTTTTCTTTCGGATTTGTTTAATTTTTTTTGGTGATTTGAAATTTACATTACTTTCTTCATCTTTCAGTTCATTTCCTTCTTTTATTATTTTACATATGGTATTCATCGAGAGTCCTGGGACACGATTCTCATGTAATCGAATTTTTTTCGTCTGATAATTCGATCGCGAATTTTACGATTCTACTAAAAAATTCGAATGTTAGGTCTAATTCCTATTCTGGTGCACCAATAGAACTATTACTACTCGTGATTTTTATTTCAAGTATTACGGCCTCGGATTTATCCATACAGCCAAATTGAAATATGAATTGGGCATACCATAGACAATAAATATGTCTCATTAGTACAATTAAAAAAATCACAGCATTAAAATTATATAAAACTCCATCTAAAAATAGTTCTTAAGATCAAATTTTATGACGGAGTCCATTTATTTTTAAACTGATAGGACCTATCCTAAAACTAAATCACAAAACATTTTTTTCAGCGAATTCATAATTTATTTTTAAGTATTTACTAAAGTGCATTGGTGTCACAGGACGCGTACAAATGTCGCGTCAAAATCAATTTGTCGAAACACAAAACCGGGTAAGAAAAAGACTTGTTGCAATAATTAAATTTAAATTTGTTAAGGAAGAAAAAAGTTGCATGTAACAGCTTAACCAAATTAGTCGATAAATCAACAGTAAACTGTTTTTTATTCATTTATAATATTCCTAACAGAGAAATCAGTCTTTTAAAGGATAAGCTAACCTCAAAATTTCTAAATTCGTATACGAAATTCAACTTCGACTGGTCCGTAGCACTCGATGCGTTCGAGTGACGTTCAATCGAATTATTTCGAGTGTGAACTTCCGAGAATACACAAGCTGTGTTTCGTTCGAAAAAAATTCGATCTTCGAATTTTTTTACGAATGTGAACTTTTTTCGATTGCACGAGAATCGCGTCCCAGTAGCTTTAGCAACAAGTTTGTTTAGGTTTACGTCTTGAAGTTACTCTGTAGAAGTATGATCTTGTTTTCTGGCTTTAAAAAAGGAATATACATTGTATGCTATTTGTTTAGCTTGCTTGTTAATTTTGTTCGCAAAATTGGAAGAGCGATTCATCTTGAGATTTATCTTGGCAAGTAAACGACCTTGTGCGTTTATATCCAAGCGTCCGTTAACAATTTTGCCTTGCAAGGTCCGAGGTTGGATGCGGGTGGCGCGGGAGATCCTTCGAGAGATCTATGTCCTGCTAAAGGCGTTGTTTGGTTGAGATGAGGATGAGGAAAAGAGTTTTTTTAATCATATTTTTCCCAGATTTCAGCGCCCTAAGACAAGTGACTTTCTAATATCGTTTACGCCAGACGAATAGATGACAAATGTATGAAAATGACATTAACAAACGATCGAACGATCTTAAGGTCATTCATTTTCATACATTTGACATCTATAATTCTTCTAGCGTAAACGATATTACTTAGAAAGCTACTTGTCTAAGGCCGCAGGTCTAGTAAATATTGATCAATTTAATATTCTATAGGGATTATTGCGAAGTAACAAGGACTACACGAATACGAAACCACGTTTCCTGCGTTTATGGATTCACGAATGCTTCAGAGTATTTTGTGATCGACTGACAGAAGAAAAGTAAGTAAAGATCCTAGTATTTAGGATCAGTTCTAACACCTATGTGGTTGTAATACGTTGAAAACGAAAAATGATACCTACCTACTATAACCTCGGTAATATATTAATAATATCATTCTACGGTCGATACTGAAAACCTGTCCTGAGTAAGATCTACGGATAGACCTATGCTATCCTATGGATAGGCTATGTATATAACCAGGATAAGCAATGTTATCATATGCATAGCGTATCCTGATTAAATTATAAATACCCTTGAATAAAAAAAATCTGCGGAAAGCATATTAATATCCGCCGTTAGCCTACCACATTAGTAGCTTAGCTACTTTAACTTACCTATTACAGAAGGACTTTTTCATCATCTTCAAAATTTTTTATAGACGTTCAGTTTCTTACTTTGAGCTCATTTATGAAGAATAAAATATAAATCCAGTTTTCACTCGAAAATATTTTTCGCAACATAGTTTTCAATTTTTACGGTCCTAAGCCTGTTAAGTTATGAAGGGAAAATCAAAAACTTATGGATAGTATCGTAACATAGATTTAATAAACTGCTGTTAGATTGGCAATGAAAAGAGACAGAATATAATGCAGCCATATTATAGCTGCATTCTGTCTCTTTATTGTTCGCCCATGTTCGCCCAATAAATATTCGAGCATTTGCAGTTTACATTTGGAGCCTAAGTGTTTTTAACACAGAGGCGTGTTCAGCCTGTAAAATTACGCTCTGGATCAATCTCCATATTGTTCAAGCCCCCATCAATCCCCATTAGTTAAACATTAAATATATGTATATTTAGTGTACGTTTGTAATGTGCAATTGAAAAATAAATATCAGTTTTATTTCAACTTTGGCGATCGCGATCGCAAAATGAGGCAAAATTGTTAAATACTGGCAAGTAAATATGGGATAAGTAATTTTAAATTAAAAAAATATATCTAGGTATTTACTTGCAGTTTTTTGGCGTTCTTTTAATAATACTAAAAAATAAGTCACCTGCGTCAACGTAAACTGTGTCGATGGAATCGATATCGAAAGCAAGCAGACAATGCAGTACCTGCACTATTTATCTCACGCACATGCTCACTTTATGCACACTAGCGTAACCTAGTTTTGGTCTCGTTTTCAGGATTCAATTGCCAATCTATCATCTATATTCAATCTATGTATCGTAATGAATGAATGAGATGCGCATCGCGTAAAAAAGTGTTGCTAGAAGGCCGTGTCAATAATTGTAGATTTTTGGTGGACATTTTCTAAGTGCTTTATCTTGACATTTTTGTACTGGGCTATACCAAACCAAAAAATACGTCATTATTTTTTTGTTTCGTAGATTGCTATGTTATTAAAATTTGATAATTGATTAAAATTTCATCCTGTATACGCCCAGGGATCGAGATTGGTTCATGAATCACGTGGGCGAGATGCTGGGCAAGCATTTCGAGCTGACCTTCCACGCGCTGTGCCCTTCCAAGAGTGCTCCAATATTCGGACACTTCCTCAATCCGTTCGAGGTGTATGACGATCTAAATGACCCGGCTGCTTTGAGGAGGTTGGTAACGTGTTATATTTTATATTTGAGTCAACTGCCTCTTTAAATTAGCTAGTGGACTGAAAAGTGCAAAGGCTGTTTCTTATAATAGTTTATACTTCTTTAGAGGTGATTGACTAGTCGCAATATTTGATCACATTATGCAAGTCCTTTGTTTTGAAGAGACTTACATATCTGGCTTATATGATAAATTCGTAAGTTTTGATGGATATTTTTTACTCAATCACGCTACCCATAATGGCTAAACAGACCTGTATGGAATTTGGCGTAAGGATAGATTTACAGCTGAAATAGCACATAGGCTACTTTTTATCCCGGTACTTATATTGTCACTAGCTTTTGCCCACGGCTTCGATCGCGTTAAATTCGAGGTAACAATAAAATTTCACCCCCTCTTTTAAGGGGTTCGGGTGGATTTCCAAAAAAAAATTATGCACGATTTTTTTGTTAGTCACAAATAGTCCGCATACAAATTTTTAGCTTTCTACCTTGAACATTGCGGAATGCTCCATACAAACCTCTATTTTCTCTCAATTTTAGGGAAGTGGGGAGTAATAAAGAGACAAAAAGTAGACTATGTCACTCTCCATCCCTTCAACTATCTCTACTTAAAAAATCACGTCAATTCGTCGCTCCGTTATCCTGTGAAAGACGGACAACCAAACAGACATACACACTTTCCCATTATAAGTATGGATTTATATCTTTGGCAGGTATATCTCAAACCAGATGGAAGAGTACAACAGTTGTCCGGGCGTCGTGAAGATGGATCTGGTACTGTTCAAGGATGCGATCGAGCACATCTGCCGCATCGTTAGGGTCATCTCGCAGCCGAGGGGCAATGTTCTCTGTGTCGGAATAGGTACTGACAAATTCATTCGTCTAATATTCAGATTTACCTGTATTGAAGTAATCGTTTAAACTGCCTTCCATTTTGTTCGACACATAAACGGGCACGCTTTTGAATTCTGTCTTTTAGTTTATTCCAAAACTTTTTATTTTGTCGAGGACTTATACGTTTCTTTAAAAGTACATTCAAGTCAAATCCTACCTATAAGATGGCTTCTTCCCAGGTTCGTATACACGTCTCAAGAGTTTAACTATGCTTAGCCGCAACAAACAGACAGACAAACGGGAATATAAAAATACATACGTATAATATATAGAAAACACCCAGACCAGTACAAACAGACATGTTCACGCACACAAATATTTGTACTGTACGGGGATCGAACCCGCGATGCATCTATAATAGTATATATAATAATAATACTATAAAAGTTCTGGCCTTGCCTCCTCAGATTTGTATCTGAAAAGTGAAATACAAATAGAATCTCCAATATTATTTAATTGCATCGACAAGACACTCGAACACACCAAAATTAACCTAATATATACCTAACTAATATGCACAAGGTTAGGTAATCAATTTTGGAAAAATATTTTTAAACAAATCGGAATCTAAAAATTGATATGATGAAAAAAAAAAATTATGATATCTAATTTTTGACTCCAACCATAGTATTTAAATACATTTGTTAACATAGGCTGGTTTCGGCTTGATATACCATTTACCTAACACCTTTTATAATATTTATCTAATATACACCGTGCAATTTTAACCACCTAAACCTAAAACGAAGCCCACGTTATGTAACCATTATGTATAACATCTTAACAGTGTTATTTTATTTTATTTACTAACAATTGTTTTTATTAAAATATTTAATATTGGTACAGCTATTTATTTTGAAACACGCTGTGACGCACACAGATGTTGCTGTGTAAGGTCCATTCAACCGAGACCCCGCCGCAGCAAAATAATATTATTTTTAATAAAAAAGTAAATAACATCATGTGTTATACATAATGGTCCAATAACGTGGACTTTGTTTAACAGGTGGTTAAAATTGCACGGTGTATAAATATTTGATTCATACAGGTGGTTCAGGTCGTCAGAGCTTGACGCGCGTCGCCTCGTACATTTGCGAGTGCAATTCGTTTCAGGTGGTCGTCACTAAGACTTATGGCATCAAGGAGTTCCGCGAAGACTTAAAGGTAAAGTCTGCTATAAGTCATTTACAATAAGATATTTGAGTTTTTTTTAAATTTTCGGCACATATTACAATTCCGGGTGTCGCAAAAGGGGTGCACTAACCTAAACCTAACCTAACCTATTTCCAGCGCAATCGTTTCTGTCACTAAATGTATCAAAGTCAGCTGATTGGCATATAAACGACTAGTACCTCTGGCGCTCGTCGGCCGCTGCCGCAGCACGCTTCGCTCGTCTTCGCGCGTAAATTCTTTTATACACTAGGGTTTCTGTCACAAGGTCGAAATTACCGAAATCTATCATAGTCATCTGATTGGCATTTAAACGACTAGTACCTCTGGGCGCTCGGCTCGCTTGCCTTCGCGCGTAAGTTTTTATATGATACACTAGTGTTTCTGTTTACAAAAACGATTGCGCTGGAAATACGAGTAGGTTAGGTTAGGTTAGGTCCTCCCTCGGGGCAGTGGTGATGATGCGTAACGCATTTTCCTCGCGTAAAAAAAAGGGTAGGTTAGGTTTAGATTTGTGCACCCCCTTTGCGACACCTTAACCTTCCAGAACCTTTCCGCCCCAATGGCCATCGGTTCCTCATATGTGTCCCGCCCTCTGCCACTTTAGCTTCGACATTTTTCGAGCGATGTATCCTACGGATTTTTTCATCACAGTTCTCGGAAATCGCATTTAAAACCATGGTCATGAGAAGACGCTGCTATCCGTCTCCTTCTGACGGTACTCTTTTAGTTGCTCTCCTACGATACCCATAGGGAAAGGAGGGGTTTTGGACAAGTTGGTTACACCTTTCGTATTATTGTCTTTATCTAGTAAAATATCATATCCTTATTCCAAAAAAAATACATCCCCTTCACCCTTTGTCTGCCTATGGGTGCCATAAGAGGTGACTGAAAGAATACCGCCAGAAAAAAATGGGCAGCACCGTTATATCTCTATCTCTACCATTACTGCGATCGCCAACCAGCCTGCCAAGCTTGACGATTTCGGCAAAACCCTCCATTCAAAGACAATCAAGTCTAGCAAAATCTAATAATGGGTTGATAATGGTGATAATACGATAAGAAGCCTACGATAAGTAGTCTAGTGTCATAGATGTCTATGCCGCTTATAACAGGCCTCTGACGTGACCTCTGGCCTTCTTTTATGACTTCCATTTTGTGAGAGAAGTCGAAACGTTTGTCCCGGCCTATAAACCCCGACACCTTCCAGACACAAGTCAAATTAGGAAAGATCCTATCCTAAATTAATACGACCAGGAATCGAACCCGTGTCAGGTGGTAATAAATCATTTATAGCATTATAAGCCTATCTATTAGGCAAAACAGTTTTTTTTGTTGTGAAACGTTGACAAAAATTAATTGAACTATAAACTTAGACCCTTAAAGCAATTTTGCATAGTATAATATACATAATTAAAAAATAAATCTTTGGTCACTTTGGTTTCGAAATGTCCTCATTTTTATGAAATATATTTTATTTCGGAACGCTTCTCTGATGAAAAAAAATATTAAGTGACAGCTTTTCATCTGTCAGTTTGAAATTGTCGTTATAAATAAACTAGTTACATTACATACTCTTTGGTTATAAAAATGGAACCAGTGCGGAGGTGCGTCGATCATGGTAAGTTTTATTGTTATTTTTCTTGATGTACGGTATTATTTCAGGATCTGTGTAATATTTTATCTAAATGCATGCCTAACTAATAACTTTACATGAAAATATTACCTGAATGTTCGTTTGTTTCTATGTTTTACGGCGTTCTTTTCACATGTATAGAATACTATACATTGCCACCTTAGCATACTAACATGTAATTGAAATAATGTATAGAATACTCGTACTATGCACTGCCACTAATGCACGTTTGTGTATTTTTATAATTTTTTTCTTTGAGTACGGTAAATGCTGTATTTTAACATAATTATCTAGGCACTCTTATTTATTTAAAGAGGCGGAGGGAAGGGGCAGCTGCCTCCCTCCTGGGTACGCGCATGTCTTTATAAAACTGAAAATGTCTATCTGTGTGGTCTGTGGTGTCTAGCATGGGTATCGCATGATTTTTTTGTTTCAGTTTTCTAAAAGGGAGAGAGAACAACGAGTACGAAATATTTTAGCACTTGTGCCTAAGGACAATGCTAACTCAAATGTCAGTGATGACTCAAAGAGTGAAGATGAATTAGCGCGCGTGAGGACTCCAGATAGTTGACAAAGTTGACCATTGGCCACTAATTACCGAGTACAAAAGATGCAAATATTGTAAAAAGGGGCAAGCAAACGTTGTTTGCTCAAAATGTAATATGAATTTATGTTTCCTGAAAAATATAAATTGTTTTTTTGCTTATTACACAATTCAGTAATGTATCGCAATGCATAATCTAATATCTAATCCTCCGAAACGGCTTGACCGATTTTGATGATTTTTTTTGTGCTTATCCGGTATCTATGAGAATCGGCCAACATCTATTTTTCATCCCCCTAAATGTTAGGGGTAGTCCAACCCAAAATTTTTTTTTTAGACAAAATTTTTAATTTCTATTTTTTTATGATACAACATATAAAAATACATACAATCCAAAATTTTTACCCTTTTATCACCAACCCCTATTTTTTAATAGCCATTTTAGTAATTTAATCATTTTTCATCCCGCTCGATAATTGATCAATTATCGGGTAGGGAAGGGTTTAGGGTAGGGGTGGGGGTAGGGTAGGGGTAGGGTATGTGTAGGGTAGGTTAGGGGTAGGGTAGGGGTAGGTTAGTAAAATATTAAAATTTTATAAAATATATAAAACCCTAAATTTTTACCCTTTTACCATCAACCCCTATTTTTTGTTAGCCATTTTAGTAATTTAATCATTTTTATGGCAAAACAACGTTTGCCGGGTCAGCTAGTATACTATACATTGCTCCCCATACACAGTTCTTGGCCTGGGTGGCAATGTATAGTGTAATATACATGCGGATACTTTTTTAATTATAATTACTAGATTTTTTTCATATATTTTCTGCGTACTACTCGTATTATTAAGTATATAAACATATGATACAAAAAAAATTTGGTATTATTGCAAAATTTTTTTTGTTGCTTTAAGGGAACAAAAGTAGGATACGTTACTTTCGTACTTCGCGAATTATTTACCAACCGCAACTATTACTATGTTCTTGATTGGTAAATAATAGTTGTGGCATTGAGCGCTCTGTTAATAATTTTTCGGTCAGTGTAATAAAGTATTAATATTGTATTTGTAACCCAAAGCTCCTATACACGTCTTGCGGCGTGGACTCTAAGAAGACAACGTTCATATTCTGCGACACGCAAATCGCTGAGGAGTCGTTCACAGAGATCATGAACAACCTGCTCAGCAGCGGGGAGATCACCAACCTGTATAAACCGGATGAGTTTGAAGACGTAAGTTACGATAGTAGCAAAGAACATTGGCAGACAATGATGTATTTTCAGTCTAGGAAATACAATTCCTCTAATAAAACATTTGTCGTTCTGTAAATAGTCTTAGGTGGGACATAGTTCCTTCAATTCACACCAATAAATAAATTGTAAATCTAACGGCATGTTGGTTTTTGAATTTAAAGGAGTTAGTTTTAGCTGAAGTTTAAAAGTTGACACAAAATATAAGCTGTTCTAGTCCTATGTTGAAATTCAAATAGCAAGTCTTTGAATAAATATGTTGACTACGAGTACTTAAGCACAGGTTCAGGCCCCCAATTCTGCTAATTTACAAATGGCTCAATAGAATTGTAATTGCATCTCAATTGTATATTTTGACACATTTATTAAGGTAATAATTTCAAAATATACGATTGAGATGCAATTGCGATTCTATTGAGACATTTGTAAATTAGCGGAATTGGGGCCCTGGTGGTAAGATCAGGCGTTTGGTAATCGAAAGGTTATGGTATCTCACTCAAAGTATTCGACACACCAAATGTCTGGGTCGCTAAATGGGTAGAACAGTTGCCCGGTAAGTGAAAGGTTGTGGGTTCGAGTCCTACCTCAGGCAGTCGAAATTTTAACTGAAGAAATTCTATTTTCAGTATGTTGCTTTAATTTTAACAAGAAATAAAATTGCTTTAATACCGTTTAAAATATATTTCTTTCTCTGTCTATATTTAAAGATAAAGCAGGGTCTTGAAAAGGCTATGAAGAACGCAAATATCGTGCAGTCGGCTGAAGCGGTGTACCTGTTCCTGGTAGACCGAGTGCGAGCCAATCTCCATATCGTTCTGTGCTTCAGTCCTATTGGTGACGAATTCAGGTGATCTATAGTACTAGCTTTTCGCCCGCGCATCTGCCCGCGTGTACTACCTGTACCTAAATGGTACACAAAATAGCATGTCCTTTCCGAAGGCTAAATCTATCATTGTACCAAATAAAATTTTTTTGTACAGTAGTTTAGGCGAGAAAGCGTTACAGACAGACAGACAATCACTTTCGCACTTATAATATTTGTAAGGATTATATTTTTGAAACTTCTCTAGGAATAGTCATTGTAGAGTACCGGCCTATAATCATGAAACTGTAGGGCAAAGGCTTCCATCATTGGAATTCAAGTTACTATATCAGTGATAGGTACAGGCATAATCAATATCACTATTGCCAAATGCGAGTTGGTGATCACAAGCCCGAGCAATTTTTTGCTCGACCTGGGAATCGAACCCAGGACCTAGTGATTTTGAACCTTTCGTATGTTGCATATCCAGAGACAATAGAAATGCAATTGTGTCTGGGACCGATCCAAAACATTACGAAGGCTTAAAACTTATCTATTTGTATAGAAACCGTATCCGCCAGTACCCGGCTCTGATCAACGCGACGACGACGAATTGGTTCCTGGAGTGGCCGCGAGAGGCGCTGCTGGAGGTGGCCTACAAGTTCTTGGAGGGCGTCGAACTTTTAGCCTCTATCACTGGACCCAGGGTTAGTATGGCAAAGTTCGACAGCGCAGAATATATGATATTTTTTAGAGGATAGTAACTTCTGGCGAATGCCAAGATGGAAGAGATGAAAACCGACTTAATAACTACACAACCATAGATATAAAATGAGAAAATCAGCTTCAACCAAATGGCTGCCACTAAAGTATTTCGGTGCTCTTTTAAGTTTACCTACTGCCATACAAAATCAAAGGCAGAAATGCGCAATAAATAGCTCACAATGATTATGTCAATTGAGTAAAATAGTTAAATACCCAATAATAAAACCAAACATACCTTTTTATAGATTCGTAGAAAAGAATCCCTTATAGAAAGTCGCGAAGACACCCTCCGAGCTTCTGTGGCGTCGATCATGTCGCTTATACACTCTTCAGTTGGCAAATATTCCATCAAGATGTGGCAGGAGATGAGGAGGACCAACTACGTCACGCCCACCAACTATCTGGAATTGGTGTCTGGATATAAAGAGTGAGTTGTTTGATGTGATGTTACTTTATTTCTTGTTTAATCAATCTTTTTGTTACATAAAATGAGTTTTTGTGTATGAAAGAGGGCACTGATCTCTGCCACTCACAGTGATTATTCTTGTCTAGCAAAAAGGTCAGGGTCTTTACTCTTTACTTTGTTACCCATTTATAACATACTAGCGGACCCCGCGAATTTCGTTACGCCTCAGAAATTTGAAAAAATGCAAGAAATATTTTTTTTAAATAATTTTACGCTCGCTTTCCACCGTTTTTAAAACTTATTATCCTATTCCTGACGAAACCAAAATCATAAAAATCGATCAAACCGTTCTCGACTTATAAGTGGTGTAATTAACACGACATTCGTTTATAAATAAAGATATAAGATAAGATATAAGATTAGGCATAGGATATGAAAGAAGATATTGTCACACGGATTGAGAAAGGGATGCTTAGATGGTTTGGGCATGTAGAGAGGATGAATGAGAGAAGAATGACTAGACAGATCTATAAGACGAGTGTGAACGTTACACGAACAAAGCAAAAAACCTTGGAATTATAATAGATAGTGATTTGTCATGGTCGGCACAAGTTAGTGAAGTGAGTAAACGCATGCACTATTCTTTTCACTCCCTTAAGCGACTACAGTACTTCCTTTCTTTCCAGACTAAAATTTTGCTTGCACAAGCTCTACTCCTACCTATTCTTGACTACGCTGATGTTTGCTACCTGGATGTAACTGAAGAATTGCTTTACAAACTTGAGCGCCTACAAAATCTGGCTATTCGATTCATCTTTGGTCTTCGCAAATACGATCATGTCTCCGAATTTCGCGCTAAATTAAAATGGCTACCAATTCGACTTCGTCGTAATGTGCACATCCTTTCTTTCCTATATAAGATCCTGAATGACCCGGCTACCCCTGAGTACCTTCGCTCCCGCTTCCAACTTTTACCTCCTGATTCCCGCTCTAGGCGCGATTGCATCACTGCGATGTTAGAGTGTCCTAGAGCAAACACTAAATTCTTTTTCAACTCCTACTCTTCCCAAGCCGTGCGACTATGGAACAAACTACCCAAGGCTATACAATGTAGCCCTTTCATAACAACGTTTAAAATTCGTTTAAAAGAGCACTATTTATCTCAAATCATTACAATATATTTAGTTTGTAGGTATATGTATGAGTAGTATGTATTTTATAAGTAGGTTTATCCTTTTTTTTTCTATATGCATAATATTATTATTTAATTTATATTTAAAATTAATGAAATTTGCAGTATATTAGAGTGTAGTTTAAGTAGGTATATTTTTCACTATCTTATGCTAGCCTATTTTTATTTTTGTTAATTTTCTTTTTACACTTCTAAATGCACATTACTGTGCCCGTTTAAATGTATTTTTTCTTTTACACCAGTTAGGTTGGCTGGAAGAGATCTCTTAAAGGGATAAGCTCACCTTTGTAAACTATTGTATTGTAACAACTTAATGTAATTTTGTGCGCAATAAATAATATATATAGTGAAAGGGAACGTTGGAAGAGGAAGGCCTAGACGAACTTATCACGATCAAATCGGGGATGTTCTGAAGAAAGGTCAGGTCAAGAGTACTCTAAACCGACGAGCATGCATGAAAAGATTGATGAATGGAAGAAGTGAAAGATGTATGCCAGGATCGTAGTAAGTGGAAGGCCTTGGTCTCTGCCTACCCCGTTGGGAAGGAGGCGTGATAATATGTATGTATTAGGCGTCTGCGTCTGAGGTCTGCGTTGACCACGAAACAAAAAAAAAATGTCTCTCGCAGTTTAGGTAAGACTTAATACAACGAAGATATTAAAAAAGACAATATACGAGTATTATTCAAAATTTTATAATCACTAATCTAACATACGTCTTCGCAATTCGGATAACATATTTTATTTAAAGATCGCATTACAATCTATCAAATGTAAACCTATTTTTCCGTGATAGAATGTTGAAAATGAAGAGATTCGAGATAGCGCTTCAAGCGAACAAGCTACGAAACGGTTTGGGCAAAGTTGAGGAGACCACCAAACTCGTTGGGCAGATGTCTGAAGAGTTGGCTGTAGCACAGGTAAGTTTTTGATGCTGTTTACTCTAAATAACCACAGGCTATCGCTGACCTCCCAGTATATGAACTTTCGTTGCAACCACATTCTATTAACCATGCAGTCGACCGACGCCTTTGATGTCATGAAAAATGCCGACAACGTCTAGACAGTATCGTGACGGCCAGGGTTGTCACAAGTAAACAATATATAAAAATATTTATTTATTGCAGATTTACACTGGTAATCAGCACCCCAATGAACCTCAAAACTGACACACGTATCAAATTATAAAAAAGTACGTCGCCATCTTAGATTTTAAAAAGGATGGCATAATGGTAATCAGCACCCCAATGAACCTCAAAATTGACACCCATGTCAAGTTATAAAAAATTACGTCCGCCATCTAGGATTTAAAATAATAAAAAAACTTGAGAGGTGTCAAGGTTTTGTAGTGAAAAATATTAATAAAATTTTTTTTTTCCTCTCTTTCTATCTCTTTCTCTCCCTTTCTCTCTCTCTACTTTTCTCTCTATTTCCCTCTCTTTCTCTCTCTTTCTCCCTCTTTCTATATTTTCTATCCCTTTCTCTCTCTCTCTCTTTCTCTCTTTCTCTCTCTTTCTCTCTGTTTCTCTCTCTTTCTCTCTCTTTCTTTCTGTTTTTCTCTCTCTTACTCTCTCTTTCTCTCTGTTTCTCCCTTTTCTATCTCTTTCTCTCTGTTTCTCTCTCTTTCTCCCTCTTTCTCCCTATTTCACTCTCTTTATCTCTAGGTTTCTTTCTCTCTCTTTCTCTCTCTCAGACAGAGAAACACGCGCACGCACCACGGCTTACAACTATAGCAAAAAGTGTCGTTCAAAAAGTGTCGTTACATTTTTTTTCCGTCTGGCCCCCTTTCGCAACGCGCGATAAGGAACTTCGTTCCCAAAGTCCGCCATCTTAAATCAATTATTATGAAGATGTTATTTTCATTATCAGCATTCCAATAAATTCCAACAAACAAATATAAAATAATTTAAAACACAAACATTTAATTTTGTTAGCCTTGAATGCTGTGTCCCGAACTACTAACATCGTTTTGTTCGCAGTTCGGGCTCGACTTTCTCGCCACTCGCCCCTCACACCCCGCACAATTGCCCTGTCTAGACGTCTTCGTCGAACGACTGTATGGTTAATAGACTGTGGTTGCAACTATGTTACAGTAATTTTGATGGAAATGGGCTACTATACTATTACCGATTATATAAATGATAGATACTTATGTGTGGCATAAAATTTTCCTAGCTCGCTCTGGCATAATACATATATCTTTTTGTAAACATAATTATTTTAAAAGAGGTGATAATAGTGACCGAGTTTCTTGCGCTGCTTCTTGGCATTCTTCCGATGTACTGATAGTTTTAATATTGGGATGTATAAAAGTGCTTACATGGGTTTATGTGCTAAAAAAAATGAGTTTACTTTCATTTAAAATCATGATATTTATAACCGTCCTGAGATATGGCGTCTCCGCTCTGTGTCTTTCTCTCTCCTCTCGGAATGAACGCATAGATTGAAGGCGCTAATTTGTCGTAGACAAACTGATTCACTGATGTTACTCGTATCCCAAGGTGCAAGTAGCTGAATACACGGAACAATGCGTGGAATACATGGGCGTGATCAACGCCCAGCAGCGCAACGCGGACGAGCAGCAACGGAGCGTGGCGGCGCGCAGCAAGAAGACTATGGAGGAGGAGGGGCAGTGCAAGAAGCTGGCCGATGCAGCCATGAGGGACCTAGCTAGTGCTATGCCGGCGTTGGAGGAAGCAGTCAAGGTAAGCCCCTTTCAGATCTAGGAAGATGTCGCCAGGTATCGCCCTAAGGACCTGGGAAGAGGTCGTCAAGGTGACCATACATCCTTGGACCTGGGAAGAGACAGTCAAGGTACCGCCCCGCTATTTTTAGGGACCTGGGAAGAAGCAATTAAAATACCGCCCTGCCTTCTGTAGGATGGGACGAGTTCGTAAAAATATGCCAGCTCAAGGATTTGGCCAGGTACCGCCCTGCTCCCTGCAAGCATCAAGGTATGGCTGGGAGGTGCCCCCCCCCCCCCATAGGTTTCCCCTTGGACCTGAGAAGAGGTATTTAGGTGTACTCCTTTTGCAAGACCTGGAAAGAAACAGTCAAGGTACTACTCCGCCACCTACAGGCAGGATATAGGTTGAGGTCATCAAGGTACAGCCCATAGAGGATATGGAACGCCCAGCAGCGAAGCGTGGCCGCGCGAAGCAAGAATACCAGGGAGGAGGAGGGGCAATGCAAAAAACTGGCCGATGCGGCGATGAGGGACCTGGCTAGTGCTATGCCGGCGTTGGAGGAGGCCGTCAAGGTATGCCACCCGGACCTGGAAAAAGGCAGTCAAGGTACCTACCCCTGTAAACGTACACTCACTCCTCCTGGGTCCTAGGATCCAAGGAAGTCCAAGTATAAAGTAAATTGATATGGTGTTACGCTTGAGCCACAATAGACAAATAAGATTCTAGTGTAGTGTAATAAGTAATTTTATCTGTTAGGAAGAAGGCTATAAAAGAAATACCGTACGAAAAGTTGCGACGGGAGCATAGCTATTTAAGAATGAGGCTGTCATGATGCAGAACTAGTCAAACAGAAAATAGTAATCTTTCTATAAAAAGAGTTTTTTCTGATCATATGTATATTTTTTCAGGCTCTGGATGCTTTGAACAAGAAAGACATTACAGAAGTGAAATCCTACGCAAAACCACCGCAGAAGGTCGAAATGGTGTTGGAAGCCGTACTAATCTTGCTGCAAGTAAGATATTTATTTCAACACTAGCTTTTCGCTGTCTCTATCCGCGTGAACTACACGTTATATCGTACCGACGGAAACCTGTGCCCCATGCTGGGCACACAAACAAAATATGTCATTTCTTCATCAAAATTGGTTTATAGTAGTTAAGCGTGAAAGCGTAACTGACATGCAGACATAGGAACATGCATACAGTCGGACGGACTATAATATTACTCGTAGTAAAGATTACCTTTAGCAGATTATTGTATGTAAGCTATTCCAATAACATGGGCTTGCCGCAAAGGTTCAGCCACAGCCACAAAAAAATGTTTCTTAGTAGTGTTTTCTCCCCAATTCTGATGCATTAACTAACTTAACCTCACTGACCTCTCCAAAGAGGAGGATTCTGCCATGATGGCCACTTTTAGCAATTATCCAAAATCGACAACTGATGTATAAAACTATATTGTACCTACATGAATAAACAATATTTAGATTTTATTTTTATATTTTTTTAAAAAACAATGAAAAATGTAAACATTTACGTGCTGGAGAAAAAAACCTATAGAGCTAAAATAGTAAGTAAAATATTTACCTTAATGTTTCGAATCGATTGCACGAATCATAAATTGTTATCGAGTATTTTATAATTTTTAGAGATCTAATAATCGAGTACTGTTATTCTTAAAGCAACTATTTTCATTAATTATATTCATTAATCATTAATTCATTAATTATATTTCAATTTATAATTTTAATAATTTAATTTTAATTTTATATATATATATTTTTTTATCAATTTAATTTAATTTTACTTTGTCATTTTATTTATTTCATTCTTATCTGAAATTGTATGAAATATGGGACTAAGTCCTGAAAAAAATGATTTTTATTTTTTATTTTTATTCTTTCTCTGTTTGTATATTTGTATACGCATCAAGCAAATACGTTTTGATTGATGCCAGATGCACTTACAAGTGCGTGTAATTTATCGCAGCTTTCACCGATGAATTGCAAACTACCTTAAAATATGCCTCTGGTATGTGCTCTATCATCACCAGCGTATTTCATTCCGATCTTGAATATTGTCATTATTGCCACGCATGGAAGGCGGGTTGGCAATCGCAGTTTGGCTAATGGTTAAGGGAAGACGCTGCTGCCCATCTGTCTCTGTCAGTTCTTCAGGAAGATAAAGGGTTGTGTTATTCTTTTAACGTCATTAAAATAATATCACAAACCCTCCTTTTCGTATAAGTGTCTTAAGAGGCGACATAAAAACTGCTAGAGGGAGACGGCCAGCAGCGTCTTTCTACCTCCACTGGCACGCGTAGCGGTTATGGCAAATCAAACCATTGGTCTGAAAAGTTTGGAGAGATCTGTGTCTAGCCAATGGCCCCTTAAATATATAGGGTCCATTCACAGAACGTTATGTTCTGTGGGTCCATTTCATGGTACACTGGTATTTTTAAGTAACTTATAAGTTTTTCAAGCATATTCTTATCGCTGTAAGCCAGTGTTGTTTCATCAAATGTTAGAAGGCACCCTTAGCACCCGAAAGAAAAAACTCCTAACAAACTCCTAACATTTGATGAAACAACGCTGGCTTACAGCGATAAGAATATGCTTGAAAAATTGACGCCTATGACGTAGTGTAGTGGTGGCTAAATGGTAAAGTGCCGCGCCCGGTATGCGAGGTGGTGCGGGTTCGAGTCTCGCCTGAGACATAGTTTTTTATAATTGCAATTAAGTTACTAAAATATCATATAAAGTAACTTATAATCAATATAGAAAGAGCCGACGTGGGCCGAAGCGAAACGCCAGCTCGGCGACCAGTACTTCCTGGACCGGCTGCGCGAGTTCGACAAGGACAACATATCAGACAAGACCCTGAAGAAGATCGGCACGTACACAGCCAAGCCGGACTTCGACCCTGAGATCGTTGGCACTGTGTCCTCCGCCGCCAAGTCGCTGTGTCTCTGGGTGCGTGCCATCGAGAAGTACGGGAAGGTTTACAAGTGAGTTCATTGTTATTTGTATTTATTATAATTATCATAACTGCCACATTTTGAGCATCGAAATTTCATCTAGACCCGAAACTGGTTTGAAAAATAACAGTTAATAAGGTTAGGAACGGTTCTGTGTTAACGTTACGTTAGAACAAAATCTGAATATATTACGTTCTAAAAATGAAATAAGCCAGTTTTCTTGATTACGATCCGCGGCGCTTAATATCGGCAGGGACTCTTAATCATAATCATTTATTGGTCTACAACTCGTCTGTATAGCGTATACTTGACCCCTTGACACTGAAACCGGCTTGACAATTTAACCGAATTTCGATCCTTGAATTCAAAATCTCTAACAGAATCGTGAAGCCCAAAAAGGAGCGTCTGGAAGAAGCCCTGGAATCTCTCCGCATGAAGCAGCAGATCCTGGCTGAAGCTCGGGCCAAGCTCCGCGAGCTCAGCGAGATGATAGCGCGTCTGCAGAAGGAGTACGAGGAGAAGCTCGCGCAGAAGGACGAGCTCGAGAGGAAGTCGAGGCAGCTGCAGCTGAAGCTGGAGCGGGCTGAAGCGCTTATCACCGGCTTGGCGGGTGAGGAACTACTATATGTATTAGAAAATACACTTACCTACTTGAATAAACATTTTTTGTCTGCCTTAGGTGGCACATTTCCAGTCATAGGAAGACAAATGGTTGTAAATTCATGAGCAGACTTAGACGGTTGAAAAAAAAATTGAGTAACTGTTGGTATTTCAATTTACACCAGCAATTAAATTGCTTAAAAAATTGTTACAAAACATGTCTTTGTGGGATTTAAATCCACTACCTGGCTACTTGGTGATTTCTATAACCAATGGAACTATCAAGACATTACCATATTGACCACAGAACATAAAAAAACGATAGAAGTAGCATCCACTCCTATTTGTATGAAAACCAGTGTAACCGAACTAACACATTTGTGATTATATCACATTATCACGCACACCAAGAATGTCTTGTAGCGATTGGTTACCTTTCACTGACAAATAGTTCTGCTACCCGACACTAGATGCCTCTTACTCACTATCAAATAGTTCCGCTACGCGACGATAGATGCTACCTAAAAACCATTGATAACTAGGGGTTCTGTAACTAACTGTAACTACTCGTAGTTACGATAATCATAACAAAAATATCGACACTTGTTAGTGTCGACATTTTTGTCTCTCTGAGAGCCCTTCCACACGAGCGATCTTAATCGGCGATTCCTCGGCGGACAAATGAGATAGGGGGGGGGGGGGATGAGGCATTCGTTACACCCATTACCCAAATAAAGCAAGAATATACCGTCTGCGTACTAACTGACAAGTGTGGTAAGGGGTGAGGATTACTTACGCTCCACTGAGCAGTCTGTCCACCGCGCAGGCGAGCGTGAGCGCTGGGAGATGACGGTGGCGCGGCTGGACCGCGAGTTCTCTAACCTGCCGGGCGACTGCCTCATCGCGACCGGCTTTGTGGCGTACCTATACCCGCTGCGTACTAACAAATGAGATAAGGGGGGGGGGGGGGGAGTGAGGCATTCGTTACACCCATTACCCAAATAAAGCAAGAATATACCGTCTGCGTACTAACTGACAAGTGTGGTAAGGGGTGAGGATTACTTACGCTCCACTGAGCAGTCTGTCCACCGCGCAGGCGAGCGTGAGCGCTGGGAGATGACGGTGGCGCGGCTGGACCGCGAGTTCTCTAACCTGCCGGGCGACTGCCTCATCGCGACCGGATTCGTGGCGTACCTAGGGCCCTTTGTGTCTGAGTTCCGGGAGTCGCTCATGAGCGACTGGTTCATTGAGGTGGGTGTTTTACTTATTCTTCTCTCTTTCAGGGTTCTTCCAGGCCACTTATTACAGGCATCGTTAGACATCGTGCTATTTTAACCATCTTATTGACCTCTAAGGAGTGTTTTTTTATCAATATTAATATAGGAAAATATTAAGTAGGTAATGATTCGGACCATTTTTGCAATACGCTAATAATAGCTAGCATGATTGGACGTACACGTGAACTTATATAAATTGGTGTTAGACATTTTTGTCTTAAAAAAATGGAGAATACAATAATTGACGCCTGCGCATCTCGCGCATGCATAAATCGTAAACATTGTGGGCAGGATAGTTCACAATTATCTTGCATTATTTTTTTTATTTTACCGTAGTATAACTTAAAGCGATAAAAAGAAAATAACACTGGCAAGAGGTTTATAATATGACATAAATAAATTGGTATTAGTTTGTTATACGGTTTAAAAAGTGGTGTATATACGTGTTCCTTTTGATATCCCATAACTCTTAGGTTATGTTCTATAGGTAAAAATAATATAAAACTGCCTAGAACACGTGGTTCAAAAATCAATAGTTTCGAATGTAACATCAATTTTAGTTAAATTTGTTAAAAAAAATTAACCAGTATGGCGAATCCTTAGTTTTGCGAGACGTTGGCAAACTTACACTAAAGAAAGTGTAGTAGTAAAGTAGCGGGAGAGCGTAACTTGTAAAAAACATTGACGTGTGTGGGTGTTTCATTGATAAGTAGGTACGAGTAAATCGTTTTCATTCAAAAGTTCATTCATAACAAGGTAAGGGTGTTTTACATAAACAGTCGTGACTTTTTAGAATAATTTTGTATGAAAAAATTAAACAAAAAAAATTAATAACTGATATATAATTTGATTCTTTACCATGGCCATGGTCTGTTTAATACCTTAGAGTTATGGGATATCAAAAGGAACACGTTGTATTAAGAACTACTCGTAGATATACAGTCCGATACGATAATAGCATAAACGGAACCCTAATGATACCTAAAACTGTCCTTGATTGAACGATTGATATTGATTTTATGTCAATTTCAACTTTATAACGCGGCTAAATTATGTCGACATGAAATATTAGGGGTTAAAGTATGAAATTGCCGTTTTGTATGGACGAAATCGAGAAAAGTCTTTTTTCCATACTAACAATTTTTTAGTTTTTTTAAAAACGCCTGAACCGTTTTCGATGCAATTAAAGGTGAAAGTTAGATGGTTATAAAGCTACGCATTATAGTATTAAAATTTCTGAAAATCAAAGTATCAAAATCAAAGTAAGTAAATTATATACAAATATACTTAATTGAAGCAAGAAGGTCAGCGGACACATTGTAAGGGGTCTTTTCAACGACTTCCTTTGAAGTAATAGGCACTAGTATTGCATTTTTTTTAGTCAAAAATTACTTTATTTAGTTTTTGATACAATACAAAAATAATTACGCAATAATACGACTATACTTAAGAGCTATAAACAAAATAAAAAGTGGGAAAATAATCGGCAATTTCATACTTTAACCCCTATTAGTATGGTTATTTATGACATTTTTTATGTAGGTATTAGATTCAAATTATATAGGTTTAATGAAAATTAAATCTTAGTCAAATTAACATAAAGTCGAATGCTTGTTGACAAAACGTTGCAAGGCACATAAATGTTAAAGGGATTACTTGTCTAACAAGTAAGCAGCTTTAAAATTGAAATAAATATTGTTAGATATAAAATATTTTTGTAAGTATTTTGAATACTTGTTTATTCATAATTTGATTTAATTTTACGTAGGTATACAACGAAAATGAATTATATACAAATATACTTAATTGAAGCAAGAAGGTCAGCGGACACATTGTAAGGGGTCTTTTCAACGACTTCCTTTGAAGTAATAGGCACTAGTATTGCATTTTTTTTAGTCAAAAATTACTTTATTTAGTTTTTGATACAATACAAAAATAATTACGCAATAATACGACTATACTTAAGAGCTATAAACAAAATAAAAAGTGGGAAAATAATCGGCAATTTCATACTTTAACCCCTATTAGTATGGTTATTTATGACATTTTTTATGTAGGTATTAGATTCAAATTATATAGGTTTAATGAAAATTAAATCTTAGTCAAATTAACATAAAGTCGAATGCTTGTTGACAAAACGTTGCAAGGCACATAAATGTTAAAGGGATTACTTGTCTAACAAGTAAGCAGCTTTAAAATTGAAATAAATATTGTTAGATATAAAATATTTTTGTAAGTATTTTGAATACTTGTTTATTCATAATTTGATTTAATTTTACGTAGGTATACAACGAAAATGTACCAGTAACCATGGATTTGAGCATGAAGTATTTCCTGCTGGATGACGCTACATTGAGAGACTGGAACGGCATGGGGTTGCCAGGTATGACTTTGTGACTTTATACGTTTTAGTGTCTGTCTCTGATCAATAATAAATATGTCGAAGTTTATTGTGCTTGTGATACGCTCGGTTCTATAGTAAACATAGGAAGAGTAGACTGCATAGTCAATAAATAAAATCTCTAGGATGGAACATCGAAGTACAGTTTGATGGTGAAACAAAATTACCTGAAGTTACGTTTAACCATAATTGCATTAGGCGTTGCATCTGAAGAGATCCGAAGTTTCTCTTTCTTCCTTAATCGTGTCGCGAATGGCCGACACTTGCCAATAGCAATGGATCGTAGCGCGTAATGGCTATGATGTAGGTTTTTACACTACAAAAACACAATCAGTAGCGTGGCCGGCAGTGTTCACACAATCGCCCGTCTGATTGGGTAATGCAGCTTTAAAGTTGCGCAATATTGTATCGCCTTTAATTGTAAGCAATGAATAGACTTTCAATTTTTTTGAATTATAAATGACATCTAGTGATGAAAGAAACTCAGGCTTTATGGGCTTTACATAAAGACTCGCCTTATTTTTGACGCCTCACGTTCTTATAGTTCCCAACCCTTAGTCATAAGACTAGCCTTATTAGTCGGAAGTATTTTAACCTTTAACTGCACTGGCGGGGTCTAAGCAGACCCCACGCGATGTTTTTTAACGGTATTTTTTTAAATTGGCAAGTTACGATCGCGCGTTTTCGGCTAATCTCAATGTTACGCGAGGCCTTTCGGGTCGTGGACGTTCGTCGCTCTTCTGCTAAGGTAAGTTACATTTTTGCTTTCGTGGACCTGCCGACCCCACCCGTAAATTAACGTAGATACTTTTTTCACTTTGGTTATGATTATTTGTTTCTTTTTCAGAATTGGTGTTGTATAAATGAAAAAATGAGTCACCGACTAACCGAAAATCAAATTGCACAAATTATACATAATTTTAGTGACTCTGAATGTGAAGGCATAGGAGACACGCCTCAAGAGAACATTGGCTTTGCCTAGTTCAAATGAAGCTGGTCCTAGTGCCTCAAAAATGAAGCGAAGATGCTATTATTGTCCCAGATCCAAGGATAAAAAAAGTACTTTTGTCTGTAAGTCTTGCAAGAAAACTATTTGCAAGCATCATTCAGTAGCAATTACTTATTGTATACCATGCCTACAAAAAGAATAATTTTTAACGTTAGTTTAGGGTAGTACGTTTCAAGAAGTTACGTTTAGTCTTAATAGTCTATTAAATTGAAACGTCAAACAATATCGCCCAAATTTAAAAATTTCAATTATAAGGTTGACATTATTTGACGTCTCACATTAATGGACGATTAAAGCTAAATAACGTCTGTGAGTGCGGCGGTTAGTCTACTCATTTAGTCTACTACTCTAAAATGACTTAAACGCCTAACTGATCTTACTCGTATTTAAAACTAACAGCTAAAGTCTTAATTTTAAAGCAAAGTCTCATTTTAAACGACTTAAAGGACCGAGTATCTTTCATCACTCATAATAACACCCGAACAAAGTTATCGAATTCCTCTGATTCATTTTTAATAACTTTGTTTCGGTAAACACTTCTTTAGTGCCAAAACTATATCAGAATAATTATTGAGGGGAAAAAAGTCCTGAGAAAGAGAAATCTCAATTGAGGCGTGTGGAAATGAAATGCTCATAGTGTAAATACCAATGATTGTTTGTTACTCGACGACGAGCAGACGACACGTTCAGCGCGGAGAACGGCATCATCGTGGTGCGCGCGACGCGCTGGCCGCTGGCCGTGGACCCGCAGGGGCAGGCGCTCATCTGGATCGCGCATCTGGAGGAGAAGAACGATATACAGGTGAAGATCTTGCTAAAATTATAAACTAGCTGTTACCCGCGACCTGGTCCGCGTCAATTTCTGTTATTGTGGTCGCGATTATTTTTGCAACATTTTTCACTGATGCTTCGCTCCTATTGGTCGCAGCGTGATGTTATATAGCCTAAAACCTTCTTTGATAAATGAACTATCCAACACAAAAATAATTTTTCAATTCGGACCAGTTTTTCCTGAGATAAGCGCGTTCAAACAAACAAACAAACAAACTCTTAAGTTTCATAATATTATATATAGTATAGATAAATATATAAATAAATGTGGACAACATCACATACATTGTTCTGATCCCAATTTTAATAACTATTTAAAGCACTCGTATTTTGGAAACCAGAAACAACGAAGGTAACACAAACACCCAGACCCGAGAAAATGTAGAATAATCGAACCCGGGACCTCGGAGCAAGCGACACCATGAAAACCGGTGTGTACGCCACTCCGCCACGGAGGTCGTCAATTATATTAGTATAGATGTGTAAGGTTGGATGTTAAGTGTTATTATTGGTTTCACTAGTCTAGATGTTATTGGTTTCACTAGTCTATTTTCATATACAGAGCGAAGATGAAGTGTTTGAAGTTGGATTACAGAAAAACTTGAAAACAACTGCGCAATTCGTGAACTATTTCTAATAATCCTACATCCGGAACCCTCGACCTCGGCTAGCGAGCCATTACGAGACTCGCACCTCTTTTTTCTATAAATGTTATCTTAACATCTCTTTCTCTAATCAGATTGTAGACTTCGGTCAGCCAAACTACCTGAAGATAATGGAGAACTGCCTCACGGCTGGCTCGCCGGTAATAGTGCAGAACGTGGGCGAGGTCCTGGACCCTTCCATCGCGCCGATCCTCGATAAGGCCATCGTGGTCATCGGTTCCTCCGCAGTCATCAAGTTTAACGAGAAGATGGTGCCTTATAATAGCAATTTCAAGATGTATCTGACTACGAAGCTAGGTAAGCTATATGCATACTTGAAATACATGTGAACTCTTTGATGTGAAACGTAAAAATGAATCATACACAATGAGTGACAGAAATAAGTTCTAATTAAATTAGTACTGAATATTCGGGTGCTCTTACTCTTTTACCTTATTCGCATTCTTTGCGTGCCTAAAAAATGTCAATGGCTTTTTCGTGTCTTGCTTGAGGATATTGATCTTTTTGATTTTCCATTTCTTTCGTTTTTTAACGTTAAAAATAAAACCAATTTAAAACAAATAGCACAAAACAGTGGGTTTGATCTAAGTGTAGCCGGTACGTTACAAAAGTAACACTACACCTTTTCTTCCTGTGGCTGTCGTAAGAGTTGGCTAAAGGAGTGCTGCCAGAATAAGACGTGCAGTAGCGTCTTCCGCTGGCTATCGTCTCCATCATTGGCAAAACAGCGTTCGCTTATCCTCAAGCTAAGTGTGGCAATCATGGCAAAATCCTTTTTGGAGAGGCCTGTGTCTAGCAATGAAATGACATGATCTATAAACTATCAATGTCATAAAATCAGATGTATTTTATTTGATGACAAAACTAGTAATTATACAAGCAGAGGCGGCGTAAGACGTGGGCGGTATGGGCCACCGCCCATGGCCTCGCGGTAAACGGGGCTTCGCGCCTGACAGTTTTAATAAATTTGAAAAAGTATGGAAAGCTCAAAAGTACATAATAAATACAATAATAAGAATTATCAACTTAAAGATATTTAACTCTTTGGCTTAAATGTGAATGAAATCCTAGATATTTCTGATAAACTATGTCATAAAATTAATTATACAATCAGAGGGCCTCGCAAAGTGCTTGCCCATATTATAAGAGGGCCTCGCGAAATGTACTTCGCCCACATTAAGTTTAGGCCTTGCGCCGCCACTGTATACAAGATACTAGCTGTTGCCCGCGACTTAGTCGATTATTCTTGCAACATTTTTTACTGATGCTTCGCTCCTATTTGTCGCAGCGTGATGTTATATAGCCTAAAGCTTTCCTCGATAAATGGACTATTCAACACAAGAAGAATTTTTCAATTCGAACCCGTACTTCCTGAGATTAGCGCGTTCAAACAAACAAACAAACTCTTTAGCTTTATAATATTAGTATAGATAAGTAATACTATTAAATCGTAATTAGGCAACCCAGTATACACTCCGGAAACGCTGACAAAAACGACAATGGTGAATTTCGCCGTGAAAGAGCAAGGCCTGACGTCCCAGCTGCTCGGCATCGTGGTGCGGAAGGAACGCCCTCAACTCGAACTAATGAAGGACAACCTCGTGATGACCATAGCCAACAACAAGAAGACTCTAGTATGAAAAACTATATGTATTACTGGCTTCGTAATCTTGGTATCGCCTGAGATAAAATACTATTTGAATTTGACGTTCTAAATGTCATTGTCATCAATATGAAAATTATATCCTTTCGTTGTCCGACCTGGGGATCGAACCCAGGACCCCAAAATCTTGGCCCGGTATACCACTAGACCAGGATGATGGGTCAGACCTGTCATTGCTGTTATCTTGAATTCAATCAATTCATCAATCAATTTTGGTGAAATTTAGTACAAAGGTATATTAGAAAGGATTATGTATTATCTCGAGAAAGGTCTTAAGGTGTTTTGGATACAACCGCTGAGTACAGGTTTCCGTCCACGCGAACATTTAGATCACGAAGGCAGACCTGCAGACAGAAAGCCACTCACTTATTGGCCAGATTTAATTATTTTTTTGTTAGCTAGTAGGTACACTAACTCAATATGTGTATTTCCTAAATAAAACCAAATCAATTCTACTACTCTAACATAACATAACATAGTAACACCTATCCCGTCTCCAGATGGACCTGGAGAACGACCTGCTTCGTATCATGTACGAGTCACAGGTCCCACTGCTGGACAACGAGGAGCTGTTCCTGACGCTGCAGACGTCGCAGCGCACGTCGCTCGAGGTCAAGGAGGCGCTCGTCACCTCTACCGAGACCGAGAAAGAGATCGACACCGCCAGGCAGGTTCGTTCCTCGCTCTACCTGCTCACACACTCATTTGTTCACTCATTCACTCACTAGTTTGCTGAAATTCTCTTTCACTCGCAAGCAAATTAATATTTTTGATAACCGTGTAATTTTCTATAGCGTAATGTTTAGTGTCAATTGAAACTACAAATATCGAATTGCTTGCTTGAAAAACAGTTCCAAAATTTAAATAAGAGTCAAAGCATCTGGGCCCCAATTCCGCTTATTTACAAATGGCTCAATAGAATCGCAATTGCATCTCAATCGTATATTTTGACATTACTACCGTAATAAATGTAAACAATGAGATGCAATTGCGATTCTATTGAGCTATTTGTAAATTAGCGGAATTGGGGCCCTGTTTATGACCATGTCTAGCCTTAACACACTTTCGTTTGGATTTTTCTAAAACAGTTTTTTTTTCATACAATTATCAAGCATGTGCAATTGTGCATACCAACTTCTCCCTAAACATTACAAACATAAGAAAAAAAGAATTATCCAATGAGATGTAGTCGATCGCGTACATGCATTTCGGTGTTTTATTTTTATTTAAGTGGATGATACATTACAGATTTTAATTAATTATTGATAAAAATATATTTAGTAAAATAAAGATATGACTACGTAATTCAGAACTCGCGTTTATTTAACATCAATTAGGTATAGTATGTATTTTGTTTTATCCCGACGTTACGAACACATAGCGTTCGTAGGTAGTCTATCCGTTACCACTTATCCGTTACCACAAACACAAATGTAATGTAAAATAAACTCGAGTTTGAATCTGTAAACATATATTTCATTTCAATATATAGGTAGTCTGTTTAGACTTAAGACAAGAGAATTTTAAGTTTTGTAAGTGCTACTTTTCAAAGCATTCCAATTTATTGCCCAGGGCTACGTCCCAGTAGCGGTTCGAGCCTCAGTGCTATTCTTCGCCCTGAACGACCTCTCCCGCATCGACCCCATGTACCAGTTCTCCCTCGACGCGTACATCGACCTGTTCAACTACTCCATCGACCGCAGCCCAAAAGGGGGGGAGCTGGAGGACCGCATCAACAACCTCAACGAGTTCCACACATACGCTGTTTACAAGTAAGAGTTTGGCATTGGTCACTTGTTTATCCTAAATTGTATCAGTATCTAATCTTAAAAAAAATAGTGTCTCTGGCAGGACTCGAACTCCAAATGAATAGTCAGAATCAATGTTTTAATTTTTACTAAGAATATTTTATTATACACGGTGCATTTTCAACCACCTGGAAAACGAAGCCCACGTTATGTAACCATTATGTATAACATCTTGGCAGTGTTATTTTATTTTTTTACCAAATTTCTTTTTAATAAAAATATTAAGTATTGGCTTAGCTATTTATTTTGAAACATGCTGTGACGCGCATAGAGGTCCATTCAACCGAGACCCCGCCGCAGTAAAATAATTCGGCTGCGCTCGTCATAGCGTGTTACAAAATTAAAAGTCTGAATCAAAATTTAATACTTTGCAAAAAATGTTTCATTAAAAAATTAAATAACACTGCCATGATATTTTACATAATGGTCCAAAACGTGGGCTTCGTTTCCATGTGGTTCAAGAAGCACGATATATAGCAAAGATAAATATGTGTCCGTTTGTAAGACGGTTAAAATAGCATAGTAATAATAACATTGTTTCCAGGAACACTTGTCGAGCGTTGTTCGAACGTCACAAGCTGCTATTGTCTTTCCACATAGTATCTCGTATTCTATTCCAAATGGGCAAGATGAGCATGCACGAATACCTGTTTCTGCTCAAGGGCGGGATAGTGCTGGATCGCTCTGAGCAACCGGAGAATCCTACGAGTGAGTGCGCTCATATTAGCTTATTGTGTAGATTTCAGTTTAGTTCGGTGGCAGTAAACGCTGCTTCTGGGTCAGAGTCGCGGGTTTCATTCCCGCACAGTACAAATATTTGTGCAAAGTAAAGGCACTGCAAGGCAAAGGCCTCCATCATTGAATCATAAAAGCAATGATGGGTACAGGCATAACGCTTGCCAAATGCGGGTTGTTGATCACAAACCCGTGCAATGTTGGAAAATGCGAAACTCTTGTAGCCTGACCCGGGTATCGAACCCCAGGACCCTGAGATCTTAGTCCGGTATTTAAACGACTAGACCAACGGGTGAAATACAAGCCTTAAACATTTTCACCAGTGGTGGCAGAATAGTTGCCATCGTAATTTGAACTGTTTGCTCATATGATAAGATGGCAATCCAATTAAAATTTACAGGATTTGTAAAAATAATGTTTAAGCTTTGTTAGGTTTCTAGTCTGCCACAGCAAAACAAAATGTATTCTGGAAAACTGCGGAACCTACTATGACCTTGTAATGTTTGTTGTAGTAAGAAATATGTTCTTTATTTAATTAGGTGTAATATTACATTAAAAGAATACCATCACCCCTACTCTTCCTATGGGTTTCGTATGAGGCGGCTAAAAGAGTACCGTCAAAAGAGGTCTTCTCTCCATCATAAGCTAAACTGTGATTGCCAACCCACCTGCAAAAAGCCACCTTATGAAGACTACAGAAACCCTGGGCGTAGGTTGTAGGTGGTCAGGGCTCGTGGTGATGTAAATAACGCCAAATAAAATTTAATAACGTTTATTAAGACGGAAATGTTACACTTTTACAAGGCACGCGATATTTATAAAAGGAGGCGCAATACGGTGTCACTCCGAGTATGATTAGGTGAAGACTGCCTTGGCTGGCATAACTATGCGCAGGATGTGGCGTGACACCGGACCCCCTCCAAATAACAATAAAATATATTCTTAAACTACCATATACCATCCACATACAACAACCTTCATAACGCGTCGCTAACATAGATAGGTCTTTGGACTTTGGACTAATATTGGATTGATAATACAGGATAAAATTTTAACCACCTTACGTACGACGATGTTTTCTTTTGGCATAGCCCAGTACAAAAATGTCAAGATAAAGCACTTGAAAATGTCCGCCAAAAATCTAAAATTTTTGATACGACCTCCTAGCAACACTTTTTTTACGCGATGCGCATCTCATTCATTCATTACGATACTATTCATAAGTTTTTGATTTTCCCTTCATACCTTAACAGGCTAAGCACCGTGAAAATGAAAAATTATGTTGCGAAAAATTTTCGGGTGAAAACTTACTTCATAAATTGGCTCTAAGTACAATACTGAACGCCTATTAGAAATATTGAAGATGATGAAAAAGTCATCCTGTATAGGCTAGTGATACTGATGATGAATATTGCATACTAGATTGGATGCCGGACGAGTGTTGGGACAACGTAACCGAGATGGATAAGCTGCCCGGCTTCCACGGGGTCATCGACGCCTTCGAAGTGTTCAGCAAGGAGTGGAAGGACTGGTACCTCAACCCCGAGCCGGAACTACAGCCGCTGATTGGTAAGCCACTAAGTAACACTTCAATCTATTAATATCCTTTTAATGATCTGGCAAAACGTAATTTTGTAGTAGAAAACATCATCTGATTGTTAAGCGACTATGTAATATGATAACAATGTAGATGAAATTTCAATTAACTGTCTTTGTGATCTGTCAAAATGTAATTTTGCTATAGGTTATAGAAGACATAAAGTTATCAGTATTTAAACTTGATACTCGAATACGCATCTGCATGCATACCGGGCGCGGTACTTTACCAATTTAACACAGGTAATGCACTCAGTGTGCAAAATATGATTAAAATCGTAATATAATGATTCAAACTTCCATGGTCTCTATCTCTAGAGTTCATTGAAACGCGGTTTATACAGTTTACCTTAGTTTTATGAATAACACGGAAGAACTGTCTCAAAGCACAAAAGAACTGTCTCAAAGCACGGAAGAACTGAGTTGAGTTCTTTCGTGGGCATGACGCTTGCAACAGTGCCATATCAGAAACTCATAAACACTAAGGTAGGTACATTGTATAAACCCTGTGTCAATTAACTCTAGTTTATTTATTAATATTATTATTTATAGATTAAAATTGGTTCAGTAGTTTGATTCAATAGCGGACAAACAACATGTCGTAATTTTTTTATATATAATATATTACGATAGTAATTTTCATGTGTCCATTCTCGTAACAGGCGACTGGAACGAGATTTGCAATGACTTCCAGCGGATCCTATTCGTGCGGTCGCTGCGAGTTGACCGAGTGTCTGCCTGCATCACCACGTTCATCATTAACGTTCTAGGCCCGCGATATGTTGAACCACCGGTCTTGGATATCAAGGTGATTAATACTAGGAATATTATAACGTACCGGCTTTGGTTCACCAATTAAGGTAATGCAAGCGGATATTACTATGTTTAGCCTTTACGCACTTTTCATTTGGATATTCCTAAAACAGTTTTCTTTTATACAATTACCAAAAGTTCAATCCTACTTACACGGGGTTACCAATGAAGATCATGCAAGCAAATGACCCGTTTATGACCATGTTTAGCCTTTGCTGACTTTTCTGTTTCGAAACTTTTTTTTTTCATGTATATCATTACAAACGTAATAAAAAATATTATCCGATTTGGTGCAACCGATCGAAAGTTATGCGCGTCGTAGATACATTTGGGTGATTCAATTTTATTCATATAGAAGAAGATTTAAAAAATGTTTGTGAATGTGTAAGTATAGCAGCTTTTAGGTACAATTAAGTTCATAAACAGGGAGTTAAGCAGTATATGTGGTAATTTTTTAACAATGCGAATGCAATTTCCCACGAACGAATTTCCAAGAAATAGGTTACTTTTGGGTTAGCTCCCTCTACCCAGGGTTCAGTGTGAAGCCAAGAGAAAACACATCAACATTAAAAAGAGACAAGTTACCATAACGTTTTGGTGTTGAAATTGTGTGCCTCTCTCCCGGTAGGCGGCGTGGGAGGAGTCCACGTTTAAGACGTCTCTGTTGTTCGTGCTGTCGCCGGGCGTGGACCCCACGGCGGCGCTGATCCAGCTCGCCGTCGATGTGAAGATGTTCGACAAGTTCCAGTCGCTTAGCCTGGGGCAAGGACAAGCGCCCACGGCGGCCAGGTGACGTTATCCATACTAATATTATAAATGAGAAAGTGTGTGTGTCTGTTTGTTTGTCCGTCTTTCACGGCAAAACGCAGCGACGAGTTGACGTGATTTTTTAAGTGGAGATGGTTGAAAGAATAAAAAGTGACATAGGCTACTTTTTGTCTCTTTCGAAACCCCCACTTCCCTAAAATGGGAGGTGGAAGTTTGTATAAAAATTGGACTATTTGTGACTAACAAAAAAATCGTTCAGAATTTCTTTTTCAAGAATCCGCCCCCAACCCCTTAAAAGACAAGGTGAAATTTTATTGTTACTCCGAATTAAACGCGAGCGAAGCCGCGGGCAAAAGCTAATTATACATAAACCCCAACATTTTTGAAGCTAGTGTGAATAGCCGTCGACGTGATGATGATCGACAAGTTCCAGTTGCTCGGCCTGGGGCAAGGACAAGCGCCCACGGCGGCTAGGTGACGTTATCCATACTAATATTATAAATGAGAAAGTGTGTGTGTCTGTTTGTTTGTCGGTCTTTCACGGCAAAGGCCAGGTGACTTTATTGTACATATACCCCAACATTTTTACAAGCTTGAGTGAATAGCCATCGACGTGATGATGATCGACAAGTTCCAGTTGCTCGGCCTTTTTTTTTAATTTATTGAAAGAACCACAAACAAGTTTACAATAAGCTTATATACTAAAACATATTAAAATACAGACACATTTTAAACAATTGTAAACTCAACAGCGATGGTTACATTTTACGTAAACATTAGAATAAAACATGCGGGACTCTAATACAAATGAAATTAAGTTCATTTATTTTTGGTGATGTGTTTATGTGGGTGTGAGTTTCTGTAATATAAAAAAATTAAATAAATTATCGGTAGATGTGTGTCAGATATGTTACTTAATGTGTAAGAATTAATACTACCTGTTATTAAGTAGCTTTATAACTTCTTTATTGTAAGACCCGGCACTACATGCAAAGATATCCACAGAATTGAATTTTTTATTATAACAATCGAGCATGCGACGTAGAGGGGATCGGATACCAGCCTTTGTTCGGGACTTTGTAACCGCGAAAAGTGGGTTGGTGCGTGATGATCGCTTATGTGTACGTGATGGAACCGAGTAGTTGATGCGATTTATTATGTCGGTGCAGTCATATTTATTATTGCAGATGTCATAAAGTAGCCTTGCATCTAGATAAGAACGTCTAGACTTTAAGTCTAGGAGTTTATATTTCTTTAATAAGAGTGAATATGATAAGCGCTGTCGGTAGCATTTGAAATTAACACGGCGTAAAAACTTTTTCTGAACCATTTCAATGCTGAGATTATATTTTTCATAAATAGGGTTCCAAATGGATACACCGTACTCTAATTGAGGCCTGACTAGTGTTTTAAAGAGGTATATCAGTGTATTAGAGTTTTCGAATTCATGACAAGAACGCATGACAAACCCATACATTTTAAACGCTTTACCAATTATGTTTTGTACATGAATATCGAGGTGTAATTTACTGTCAAGTGTTATTCCAAGATCTTTTATATTACTTACTCTTATAAGGTCCGTGCCGCCTAAATAATAATTAAACTTGCTTATTTTTCTTTTTTTTGTGAATGTTATTGTTTTGCACTTGTTTAAGTTAAGTTGTAAATTATTCAGAGAACAGTAATGGTCAAATCTATTCAAGTCATCTTGAAGTAATAGATGATCTGGTAAACTATCGATGCTTTTATAAATTTTAAGGTCATCAGCATATAGCAGAATTCGGCTGTGTGTAAAGCAGTTTTTAACGTCATTGATGAAGATGACAAATAGAAGGGGCCCTAAGATTGATCCTTGTGGGACACCAGAAGTAACGTAGGCAATTTCAGACTCTGAGCCTTTGATCACAACCCTTTGTGTTCTGTAAGACACATATGATTTAAACCACCGCCACAAGTTACCGTGTATACCGTTAAATGCTATTTTCTGTAGTAGTATTTTATGATCAACCGAATCAAATGCTTTCCTAAAATCCGTATAAATACTGTCAGTCTGCGTATTAGAGTCTAGTGCACGAAATAAGTCTGACGTGTAGACTACTAGATTAGTTATTGTAGAGCGCCTCTTTACAAAACCATGTTGTTCTTCTAAAATAGTATTGTGTAAGTGGGGATAAACAGCATCGTGAACTAGACGCTCGAATACTTTTGAAAGAATAGGCAACATGGATATTGGTCTATAATTTGTGACATCTGACTTTGAGCCATCTTTATGAACAGGGACGATTCTTGCACTTTTCCATATATCAGGAAATACCCCGTCAGATAAGCATTTATTATAAAGATAAGCAAGTGGAAGATCTATTACAGTCGCTGTTTTTTTGAAGAAAATCCCTGGCAAATTGTCAGTGCCAGCGCCTTTTGACGTATCAAGCATTCGTAAAACATTCTGCACTTGCAACCTTGTTACTTTTATGTCCCTAATAATAAGGTCAGATGCTTTTTTATAAGGTGAATTGAAATCTTCAATGCAGAGATCATCAGATACAGATGAAGGCTGAAATACCGACTGAAAGAACCTATTAAACAATTCACTCGTTTCTTCAGGAGTATGAGAGATAGAACCTTGATATTGCATACTACACGGTATTTCAGACAATTTACGACGTTGAGACATGTACTTCCAAAAGCATTTAATATTACTTTTTATGCTATTCTCTAAATTAACCATGTATGTTTTGTACCATTTTTGTGATAAACTTTTAAATTTTGTTCTTAATATTGAATATACACTATAATTCGATAGACTTTTGTATTTTTTCATATTTATCCATGCGCGGTTTTTTTATTAAAAAGATTAATTAAAGAAGGGGTAAACCAGGCTGGGTACACGGACGACCTATTATGATATTTTGTTTTCGGTACATAACGTTCAATGATACTGTTAATTATTTCATAAAACACCGATACTGCTGCTGTAGCATTTTTATTCAAAAAAGATTCTTCCCAGTTAGTATTTGCAATTTCCTGTGTAATTTTATCATAGTCTGCGATTCTATAGCAGTACTTCAAATACGGTTTAGGCAGTATGTACTTTTGATTCGCCTCATACGCAACCACCACACAAAACGGAGGGTGATGATTGTCGATAGGAAGTAGTAAGTTAGCCGGAGATGATAACTCACAGCCAGTTTTGTTGGTAAAAAACAAATCTAGCACACGGTTATTTTCATTTTGTAATGTATTTAATTGAAAGCAGTTCAGTTCCGCCATAAAATTATTTATACAAATATGGGTTTGGTTGAGATCTTCAATATTTGGATATTGTTTATAGGGTTCACTATTTATCCAAGCAAGTTTGGGTAAGTTAAAATCTCCGGCTATGAAAAAGTCTGTAATACTGCTATTCTCACTAAGCAACCGGTTTTGTAACATGTTTATATAACTAAAGTATATCTCATGAATTTGTTTTGGAGGAATATAAACTGCACCTATAAATACGTATCGTTTCGCTAGTTTGAATTTTATAAGAACATGATCAATAACAGGCGGGAGAGGGGAGTTCTCGGTGACGTCGGGCGCGCAGCCGGTGAGACCGCGATCAATGCGCCTCCACCGTCCGCGCGGCCGCTAGCCATACGATCACGATCCGCTCGGAATACCCAATACCGGTTATCTATAAATTCCGTATCTATTATATCCGCATGCAGCCATGTCTCCGTTAGTATTATGATATCGTATGATTGTGTAAGTATATTTATGAGAAGTGTGTGGAGTTTAGTTCTAAGTCCTCGGCAATTCTGGTAATAAATAGTAATATTGTTAGCCATTTATAAAATTATGCGAGTTAAATTTGGTGTGGATAATTTGTATAAATAAAATGAATAAATAAATAAAAAGTGGGTATTGTTCGTTTAAGTTGTACTAATGTTGTATAGGATTTTGTACACCAGAACCGCTTTTTAGTGATAAATATATTTATTAATAGTGACCAGATATTATTATGATTTATATTTAATACAATTCGACACATTCTTTTAGATAACAAATAGATATATATTAGCCGACAAACACAAACATGATATTCATATAAGATGCCTAATTTTAAACATTTATTACTGAAATACATGAAGTTCAAGAAACATATAGGGTTAAGAAGACATTTATGACTTAATTTTTCTAATGTCCTGTTCGGATCGTACAGCAAATATAGGAGACGACTCGGATTGGCGTACCAACACAGTACCCCGACTAACCCAAACAAATTTATAGCTACATTTTTTAGCTTGATCACGGCATAAACGAAATAACTGTTTGTTTTTGGCAGTAAGGTGTTCATTAACGTACACTGGGCATACAGTGCCGGGCATACCAAGTTGATCTGATTTCAATCCTCTGAATGCACGCGATGCTATAATGAAGTTATCTCGAAGTATTTTCGTAGCAAACTTAACTATCACATTTTTAGGTCGGGAACACTTCTTGTCAAAATGTGGTACTCTATGAGCAGCGACAATGTCGGTTTTGCTAATGGGATGCTTAATGACACATCCTATTTTCTCAACGATAGATAATAAATTTTCATCACGTCGCTCTGGCAAGTTAACTATCTCAATGTTGTACAGCCGTGCCTGCTGCTCCATTGAATCTATTTTATCTTGTAGTTGAGTAACTTGACTGCAAATATTATCACTCGAACTCAGTTTTACTTCTACCTGCTTTAAGCGAGATTCTATGTTGTCTTGCCTTTCGATTGCGAAAGATAATGATTTTTCAATTGTATCTAATTTATCCCCAAACTTCTTGAGGGAAGTACTTATAGTTGAGGTAATTTTTTTCACCTCTTTGTCTAATATAGAATTAATAGAATTTTTGATACTGTCAGCAATGACGGCATCTAACTGTGATTTCCATAAGTTAAGCTCAGCACCCAGTTTCTGTTCAACAAACTCCAACATAGGTTTAATGCTCTCATCCTCAGGCTGCTTGCGTTTACGAAGGTTCACAAAGGCATCGTAGCTCCCACATGATTCTGGTAGGTCCGGATTTGATGAATATTTTTGTTTCTGCGGGGAAGATGCGGTTGTTGGCTGGAATCGCTGCATCGTAATATTTCACGACGAACTTAGCCGAACGAGACAACGAAGCGATATCGGAATAAGACAGAGGTATCGGTCCGAGTAGGCTGACAATATTATCACGGAACGTCACTGTAACTGTGGCACACACGGTTTTTAAACTTAATGAAAAACAGATACAGATCAAATTGCACTGTCAAGATTTAAGACTTTTAATAGAAACTTGCGCACACGTCCACTCTAAACAGGTCCCGCTGACGGAATGAAAGGGCAAGAACAAGCGCCCACGGCGGCCAGGGGGCTTACCATCAGCTTATAGCAAGCCACTCAATTTCCAGGCAGTTCAACAGTAGGGCTGCTTTTGCCCTGCTAAAAATCATACCATAACCGCTGAAAAGCTGAACGACTTTAGCACCGCTAAACCAAAAGGTGAACTGCTAAGCTTGTCTATGGCCTGTTTGTCTGCAGATTGCATGAACGAGACAGAGCTATACTGGTTCAGATAAATCTGTCTCTTTTTAGTTGAAACCGTTCAAATACACAAATACATGATTTATTCCAAATTACCGGTTTTTAAAAAACTTTATACTTATTGGATTTTAAAGAGAAAAGTCGATCTAAATGTTGCTATTTTGCAGGAGATTACTTAAAATACTCAATTCTAGTAAAATTACCATCTTGGCGATAGTAATTAATGTACAGTGTTGGGTTATTGAAAATGTGGATAGACATTTTAACGTGATCATGATTGGAACGGTTCTGCCTGCATTTTTGGCGGTAACATTCAAAAATTGAAGAAATATTCCATTTACGTACATCCCGGAGTAGTACGTACGTTCGACTATTTTATATTTACAGTTAAACATTGAGTTAAACCACATGAGTAAATATTTATTCATGTGGTTAAACCATATTTTCACAATGTCATACTTGTGTGTAAGTATTGAATAAAGTAAAGTGGAATTGTAAGTAATTTTATTAAAATATTAGTATAAAAAAGTGATCATCCATTGACTTTCAGTGAAAACCAACAAAAAAAAAACGCCTAGTTTCTCACACCCAATTGTATAACCTTTGGGAATAACAGTTAACAAATCTTTAACAGCTGGAGACCACTCCAAGCGAATGGAAAGGGTGGCAGAAATTTTACTTCTGCGGGCGATGTAGTCATAAAATTAGGTTTTGAATGAAGTTTCTGGTTCAGTTACACTGTTTAGTAAAAGACTACTACTACTTTTTACATGGGTATTATAATAATCTATTCTATTTTATTATTGACTGGGTAGACTAAATGCAAAAAATAAAACATAAAATAATTAATGATTCAAGGAGAGGAAGAGGAAACAGAAAATTATATTACATATTAGGTATTCTCTAACAGTCAAGCATTTGGTTAAGTAGACATGTTTTGTAGAATTTTTGCAGTAAAAAAAACAAACACATGATTTCATATATGTAATATAATTACAAAAAAATATATTTCAAACACATATTAAAATAAAAAAGACATACTTATTATAACAGTACTTCAGTTTAAACCCTAAATTTAAAATCTAACAAAACAACCATAACTTTCTAGGTATATGTATTAACTGGTCGGCTACCGAAGTTGTGGAATCGAGCCATAAGACAATTTATTTGTGTCTGGAATTACAAGGGGTTAAAAAATACATCAATACATAAGCTTATTGGTGAACCTCTTCGTCTGTGAGATAAATTTGCTTGATCTGTGAGATAATTGATTAGCTGCATTGCAAAATGTTATGTAGGATTACAAATGCTTTTGCAATAAGGCTAGCTACCTGAGGTTGGTAATGAACAATTGAATAAGAGTCTGTAGAACACCTATAATTGATCTCTCTCTGTCATTAAGAGTTTTTACATGTCTCTGTATAGGTATAATAGGCTTCAGAAAAATCTAATTCTGCTTTAACAATTGTTGTCATCATAAATTTGAGCAGTGAATATCTAGAATCACCTACAATAAAAGGAAATATTCATTAATTTTATCATCTTTGTAAGACTGCTGCAAATGTGTTATATAAGAACTAAAACTTAGTTGTGTTTTACACCCAGGCAATATTTAAACAAACAAAATCAGCAACATATTCATAACACAAGGGTTTTAGGTGCTATAACCTGTAAAATATGTTTTTTTATCTTTTCTTTTTACTCAATTGAACGGAAAGGACATATCTTTAAAGTTAAACTAAAATGTGTATTGTATGTTTACCTAAAAGCCATACAGATGCTGTAGTGCTCAGTTCATTCAAGTGAGACTACAAAGGATGATTAGACCATATTTTATTGTAAATTAAATGAATCATAGCCATCATTTACACTTATAATTTCCATGTATTTGTTACAAATCTGAAAAAAGTATTACACATAAATATTAGTAAGAAAGAAGAGTTATAAAATTTGAAAGTACAGTTTTTTCAATATATTCTATTGTATATACCTATTACATCACAAAACCATGCTAACAATTTTGTCGAAATTGTATTTTCGTTTTGGTAAATGATGATATAAACATTTTATACAAAATACTAACTCAAAGACCTTCAGGTTTCTTTACACTGTAATTAGGTTCCTTAATCTATAATGAAACATGTAAATTTTTCACAAAACTGCTGGAAAAAAGTCTGAGAAACGCATAAAATATGTCGAAAAAGTTAGTCTCCTAGTAACTTCTTCAAGATGGCTAGGATGACATTAGCTTCGCTCAAAAGGACGTTTACCTGCTGTCAAATTGAGTGTCATGGTATGAAAAGATTGAAAAGTTCATAGTAAAAAAATGGTGAACGGTTTAGAAACGTCGACGTAAATTGGCCTGCCACAGGCCTGCTAAAAACGATGTCATAGTACAAAAGAGCAATGCAGTCCAATAGCAGTCCTGCTTTAAGAGCTAATGGTAAGGCCCCAGGTGACGATATCACACAAACCCATTGATGTAATATGTATATAATATAATAGTGTCCCAACTAAATGTGCACCCATTTGACATAAGGGTGCACTTTTAGTACACCCCTGAATACATCAATACTTTCGTGAACCTGGTTCACAATTAGGATTGTACCGACAATTATATTATAAGCAGTGATTGGATTAGGTAGTTAGTTCCTCTTTGCCGTTACTGTTGTACTGATCGGACGTGTCGAGTTGTCGGTCTCCGCATTTAATAACAATTAATATTTTTATTTATTTTTGAGCCCACGCCCCCGGGCTTCGCCCCGCGCCGTTGCATTGCTTTAGAATCTCTGAAGCTCCCTTGTGTGTGTCGCGAAATAAGTGAGTGCGCGCAACCGTTATTTGAACTCGGTGCTTGTAGATATCTCAGTCCACGGGTGTATCGAATACGCCACCAGAACACAGAGCCGCGTGCTAAAATAAGCGACCGCTATCAACTTCGAGTGCTACGAACAACTAGCTACGCGCACATTTGCTACGAACATCGCTGCGGTGCTGCTACGAGCTGCGACTACGACCACTGCGCCGTCCAATCAACTATAATTTACGCCTAACAAAGGATCATTCGAGTTCGTAGACAATTGCTACGTGAGTTACACAATATAACAAGAAGTATAATAATATTATTTATTACAATGAACAAATCGTTGTCAGCATCTAATGTGAGCGATAGTGTTAGCGAAAGTACACCACCGAATTTCAGTTCGATGCGCGGTAAGAGGTTGCGGGATGAAAACTTACCGGATGAATTTAATAGTTTTAGAGATGAGATGAAAGAGATGATGACGGCATTTATCACTACCCAGCAAAACCAAATGATAGGAATTATTTCAGACTTAAAGAATATTCAGCAAACAAACAACAACATAAATAATTCCATCGCCCTCCTAGCGAGTCAAAATGAGGAGTTTCGCAAAAAAATAGACATGCTGGAATCCCAAGCTAAATCAGACCGCGACTACATTGCTGTTCTTGAGAGCAAGATTGAGGACGTGCAGAGGATGTCTAACAGAACCTGTATCGAAATTAAAAACGTTCCGAGAAAAAACCAAGAAACAAGGGAAGACTTAATAAAAATGGTTCTCACATTATCAAAAAATATAAAAGTGGACCTGGATCCACGAGAAGTAAAAGATATATTTAGATTGCGTGCCAGAAAAGACCAGACTAGTAATAACCCACCTATTGTGGTGGAGCTCGGGTCTACTATAGTACGAAATGATCTACTTAAAAAAACCAAGTCCTTTAACATTAAAAGCGGAACTAAACTGCAAGCTAAACACCTTGGTCATACAGTGAATGAGGAGACTCCAGTATTCATTTCGGAGCAATTAACATCTAAAGGAGCTCGACTGTTCTTCCTGGCTCGTGACCTTGTAAGAAACAAAAAATTTAAGTTTTGCTGGACCTCTTTTGGCAAGATCTTTGTCCGACAAGATGAAAACTCAAGAGTTATACAGATACCAAATGAAGCACAAATACACAATCTATCTCTAACCACGTGACTATCTTTCTATTTTGTATTTTTTTTGGTAATTTTGTTGTTAAAGGTGGAAAAATATAAATTGTTTCAGATTAATACCTCACTTCATGAAGTATCACCTTTTATATGGATACTTCAACCAATACTATGTGAGTACGCACCATACTGTTTACACTTTAAAAAGTTAACCTTACTCACTCCTAATACACATATATTACACACACAGAACTTAATTACTTGTTTATACTCAATGACAGTCACATATACCACTCACAGTAACACATTTCTTTTTACTCTGACACACACACATCTAAATAAGCAATATCAACCACATGCACTGGCTGTAGTTTTCTTAACTTTTTATACCTATAGCTTACTCATGCCGCACCATCTTACTTATATGGAAAGTAGACCAATGTTTGTGCTAGCGCGATTTCGTTTAAGATACCACAATAATGACTTTAATATTTTATTTGGTCCTAAATAATGAATAGTGATCTGAACGTGTTACAAGAATTAGACAATTCAGAAATTGCCAAATCAGTAATTTGTGATATTGACGACTTACCGAACTTTCTACCTGCTGCAGTTGGTACTAATTTTCAAATCTTGACACAAAATATAAGGAGCATCTACACTAACCTAGATGATCTAAAACTTACACTGTCTCAACTGAATCGCGATGCCGATGTCTTGATACTAACTGAATGTCGAATTAAGTCCTTCAAGAATATACCTTTTATGAACGATTATACGTCTTACTCCACATCAAACCACATAAATCAAAATGATGGAGTCGTAGCCTTTATTAAAAATAGTTGTCAAGTCCAAGTCACCGAACTCAACTTAGTGCAGGCATCAGGTCTCCAAATTTCCACACCTGGACTCACAATATTGGGTATCTATCGATCCCCGTCTAATTTAAATGCCACAAATTTTATTGATTCAATTGGCTGTCATCTTGAAAACATTGCATCACATAAAAATATAATAATAATCGGAGACATAAATATTAATCTTTTAGTAAAAAATAATGAAAACAGCTGCGAACGTAACAATAGATTAAAATACTTAGAGATCTTATCTACACATGGATTATTGCCGGGTCATACCCTTCCCACAAGAAAAAACAGCTGTCTTGATCACGTTATTTTAAAGCTTGACAGGACCAGACACTCCGCTTCTGTTGCTGTTCTAAATACAACAGTTACAGATCATGCTATGGTATTTCTCAATCTTATGAATGAAAAAGAAAACATTATATCTACAAAACTGAAATCTTACGTCGATCTCGAAAAAATTCATAGACACTTAAATGCAGTAGATGTATCACACTTCGATACGTGTCACGATCCCAACATGATGGCAGATCTTCTCATCGATACGGTCAAGACAGCTGTAGTCTCAAACACAAAGATAAAAATTGTCTCTAATAAAAAGCACATTCTAAAACCCTGGATAACCAGTGGAGCCTTACGTTGTATCAGGCTCAGAAACAGTATGCAACTTAAGCTGAGATCTGATCCTCACAATAGTATATTAAGAATTACATATAAAAGATTTCGCACATATTGTACTAATTTAATAAGAAAACTAAAACGACATTACGATCGTGAGAGAATAGAAGCATCAACAAAAAACTCAAAGAAACTCTGGACGGCTATTAATGAAATAACTCAGTATAAAACCCCAAAAACATCTAATGTTAACCTTCTTAATATAACACCACACCCACTAAATTCAGTTAATCGCGTCAATCACTTCTTTGTAAACATTGGCAAACAGTTAGCGGAAGACATCATTACGTGTATTGGGCATCAGCGTAACGTTGGACTAAGTGAAAGTAACTATCATTCCTCCTCATTTGTACTTATGGATACTGACCCTAAGGAAGTCGACGGGATACTCTTGAGTTTAGATCCTGGGAGTGCTCCAGGACACGATGGTATCACTACAAAAGTTCTAAAATGCTGTAGAGACTTTTTCGTCCCGCTGATAAGCCAACTAGCCAACTTGTGTTTTAGAACAGGGGTTTTCCCTAGGGCTTTTAAACACTCGATAGTAACTCCAGTGCACAAGGGTGGCGACAAGAGTGATTTTAATAATTATAGACCAATATCTGTCTTGCCGAGTATATCAAAAATTTTAGAAAAAATATTAAATAGTAGACTACAAAGCTATTTGAACAAGTATAATATACTATCGGATACGCAATACGGGTTTAGAAAAGGTATTTCGACGCAGGACGCAGTTATAGATTTGACAACATTTATAGTAGACAAGGTAGACAAAGGCGATAAATGTCTTACTGTCTTTTTGGACCTTAAAAAAGCATTTGACACCGTCTCCGTGCCCATTCTTGTGCAAAGGCTTGAAAACATTGGTATAAGGGGTGTTGCTCTTTCACTTTTCAAAAATTACCTGCAGGAGAGAACACAAGTGGTCAAAGTCGGCAATTTTATTAGTTCAAAAGAAAATGTCACCTATGGTGTTCCGCAGGGAAGTGTTCTTGGCCCGACATTATTTCTGGTTTACATAAACGAGCTCTGTAGACTGCGGGCTGGTGGCGGGCGGGTATTCTCGTATGCGGACGATACTGCAATAGTGTTCTATGGGCGATCTTGGTCTGCTGTGAAAGTTGCGGCGGAACAGGGCTTGGCTGAGGTGGCTGGTTGGCTTACTAGTAATCTTCTTACCATAAATATATCAAAAACTAATTTCATATGTTTTACTTCCAACCTTAGATCCCAACCCTGTGATGATTACTGTATAGCGTTGCATAACTGTGTGAATCTTGATGACCATAAATGTAGCTGTCCATCCTTGACCAAAGTAGACCATGTCAAATATCTGGGGATCATAGTCGACCAGAGACTTTCGTGGCATTCACACATTGATTTGGTAACCAACAGAATAAGAAAGCTCATTTATATATTTAAAACATTGCGGCATATTATGACGGTTAAGATACTCAATGAAATATATGTTGCCTTGGCGCAGTCTGTTATAACATATTGTATTCCTGTGTGGGGTGGAGCTACAAAAGTAAAATTTTTAGACCTTGAGAGAGCTCAACGTGCGTTACTAAAAGTAAGCTATTTTAAACCAAACAGGTTTGCTACAGCTGAACTTTACAAGTTGAGTAAACTCTTGTCAGTTAGAAAATTATATATCCTTCGCCTTGCCTTGACAATTCATAGGACACTACCTTTCGATCCAACTCAGCCACATAGGAGACGTAAGCGTAAAGTCGCCCACTCTCCTGCGGTTCGTACAGTTTTTGCCAGACGCCAATATCTCGCGCAGTCCGCTTACATTTACAATAAACTCAACACAAAATTAGAAATACACCCTATGCAGTCATACAAATGTAAAATAGCAATCGCAGATTGGCTGACAACCCAAAGTTATGATGACACAGAAAACCTTTTGGTGCGACCTGTCTGAACCTGACACATATACTTTCTTACATAGCAACCAGACGCATTCACGCACAATATACACACATATACATTGACACTCACATGTACACACACACACACACACTCTCTCACATACACACACGCACACACACATACATACACACACACACACACACACACACACACACACACACACACACACACACACACACACACACACACACACACACACACACACACACACACACACGGTGCTTACTCAGTTGCTACATACTAAATATTGTGTACTTTTTTTGAATGGAATTGATTGTTTACTCTATTTTCCTTATAAGTTAACGCTAAGAGCGAGCCATCTCCAACACGAGTATTTTTATTATTACTACCTGGAGACGTCTCATAACATACATTTGTAAAATACCTTTTGGAAAATAAAAACATTTTGATTTGATTTTTTTTTTTTTTGAGGTAGTGCAATAATTTAGGGTCAACGACCTCAAACAATGTATTTATATGGCTACGCCCGTGGTACCTATAGTCCTTAAAATATGGCTTGATTAGAATGACAGTTCTCACTGAAAGAGACGACATAACTTTGTATCAGCGTCACACAAGTGAAACACATTTGCACACAAAAAAAAATTTGGTAACTGGCATGTTAAGAATATTTTTTTATACATTGCTGTACATATTAATCAATTTAATTATATAAAATAGATATTTAAAGTTAAAAACATCAAAATAATCCAGTCACAAAAATTACACCTAATTTTAAAAGACATCTTTACAAGGTTACGTCATTTTTCATAATCGCTAGTGATGATGTAAAATGGACAAATCGAAATCGACAGACTAATATTTCAAAATCGAAGTAATGTAACATAAATGTTACAAATGATTTAATGAGCATTGGTTAATGCCAAAAATATCAAATTGCAATTATTAATAGTTTACGAAAAGTTTACAAATTTATTAGATTCTATATGCGATAAAAATTGTCTAATTGATTTTTATGATTGTTCTAATTATTCTGATAATGATCACGATACTGACTTAATGTTAAGTCTTAATAAATCTGATTTTCGTTTTATTTTATTCGCCATAACTGTTTTTTTTTCGTTTAATCAGTCGAGTGAGTCCTATTACTAGTCACCTCAGTTTGACAGGTGTCATTCTAATCAAGCTATATTTTAAAGACTATAGTGTTGGATTTTGGAAATATTCTATTCGTGTAAAATTCATTCTCTTATTAGAAGTAATATAAGAAAACAAGTATTTAATAAGTGATGTTTTAAACGTTTATCATTCCTAAAGTAAAAAGTAGAGAATAAATAAAAAAAACATTGGTTTTCTAAATACGTTTTATCATTTTAAAACGTGCAAGCAATCAGTTGCAAATACAAATGCTTACACAACATAAAATTTGCCTTTATTATGACAAAACAATACATTTTCTAAGCTTTTAGTTGAGTTTGAATTAAAAAACAACATGGCCGTCAATTCAGTCGCGTAAAAATTGCATAACACTATAATAATAATAATATAATATTTTTAAGACATGCCTCACTTGGCCACACAGAGCCATCTAGTCCTAAATTAAGCTACTATTAAGTTCCCTGTCGTATGGGGTACTAGACAACCGATAAACTTACTTAAATACTTTTTTTTTTTAAATATATACTTATAATACATAGAAAACACCCAGACCTGTACAAACAGACATGTTCATGCGCACAAATATTTGTACTGTGCGGGGATCGAACCCGCGACCCGGCTCAGAAGCAGCGTTTACTACCGCTGATCCAAATGGTCGTCTTATACTATGCAATAACATTTTATACGATGTGAAGTGTGATCTCTTATCGCAACTGTGTGTGTGTGGACACTGTGTGGCACAACACATGTCACATGGGGGATGCAGACGTTTCTCCCAATCGGCGTTGGCTTGTTCGGAAATTTATCATAAAAGGTCATCATTTTTGGTTATACCGTAATACGCCCGTGGGAAATTGCCAGCAAGACACAACGAGGCAGTGACGTGTTAGGGGTGTGGTTCTGACCATAGATTATTTATCTGACGTTATCGTTTGCGTTCGGATACTTCGGATACGCGAATTGATATTAGTTTATAGTATGTACGTAAGTACGTATTTTATATTATATCGCCCATTTTAACATACCTTATTCATATACATACTTATTAATAGTTATTATTTATTTACTCTCTTTTTTTCCTTTACAGTCTTACATCTATTTATAATATACATCTATTTTTCAAAATTTTGCCTCACATAATAATAACGGTATTTATGTAATAACGTTATTATTCTTTTTAATTTTTTTTATGCTAACGTTATTAATTCACTATAATGTTCTCTTTTTTTTTCCTTTTTCTTTCTTTTTTTTGTTCCATTACATTATGCGTCTGTCGTGTCACTCTTTGGATCCCACCAGAATACCAGCGCTTCAGCGGCCCTTGGTTCGTTGCAGCACATGCTAAGGTGGGACCTTATTGGCCATTTTACTTGTTAATTTGTTTTTCTGTTTTTTGTTTTGTGTGTTTTGTTTTACTGTTTACCTGTAATTTTGTCTATTGTAATGTGCTTGTGGCGAATTAAATGTTTCTTTCTTTCTTTCTTTCTTTCTTTCAACTATAATCACGCCCGATAGGCATGTCCATGTTAAAATTTCGTCATGAACTACCTACCGCATAATTACACTACCTAATCCGATCACGGATTTTAAGTGATGAAAAGAAAATAACACAGTCAGAGATTTATACACCGTGCATTTTGAACCTCCTGGAAAACGAAGCCTACGTTATGTTACCACTATGAATATCGTCTTGACAGAGTTTTTTTTTGTATTTTTATTAAGAAAAATATCTTAGAAAAATATAATATATTGATTTAGCTATTCATTTTAAAACACACTGTGACACACACGGACATATTTGTGTAAGGTTCATTCATCCAGGTCCTGGATGCAGTAAAATAATTCGTCCGTGCGCGTCACAGCATGATTTAAAATTAATAGTCTTATTTTTTTTACAATTATATAAGACAATTTTAATACATAAAAAAAATAACTCCACCAAGATGTTATACATAATAGTTACATTACGTGGGCTTTGTTTTCTAGGAGGTTCAAAATGCACGGTGTATTATAGGGTAGATAAATTGTTGTGCCGACTTACAAACAGTCGGTTAAAAAAGCACGGTGTGTGTTTTTTCTTTAAACCTGTAGATAATTCACCGTTTTGAATTTCCTGCGAAACATTCCGTAGGATGCTGGCGCACGGCATGCGCGAGGGCGGCTGGGTGTTCCTCGCGAATTGTCATCTCGCGTGCGCGTGGTTGGGCGGGCTGCGGGGGCTCGACCACCCGCGCGTGCACCCGCGCTTCCGCCTGTGGCTCACGTCGATGCCGGACGAGCGCTTCCCGCTGCACGTGCTGCAGCGCAGCATCAAGATGACCACTGAGCCGCCGCAGGTGGGTAGATGTAGCTCCTCGTGGCTCCCGTCGCTGCCGGACGAGCGCTTCCCGCTGCACGTGCTGCAGCGCAGCATCAAGATGACCACCGAGCCGCCGCAGGTGGGTGGATGTAGCTCCCCGTGGCTCCCGTCGCTGCCGGACGAGCGCTTCCCGCTGCACGTGCTGCAGCGCAGCATCAAGATGACCACCGAGCCGCCGCAGGTGGGTAGATGTAGCTCCCCGTGGCTCCCGTCGCTGCCGGACGAGCGCTTCCCGCTGCACGTGCTGCAGCGCAGCATCAAGATGACCACCGAGCCGCCGCAGGTGGGTGGATGTAGCTCCCCGTGGCTCCCGTCGCTGCCGGACGAGCGCTTCCCGCTGCACGTGCTGCAGCGCAGCATCAAGATGACCACCGAGCCGCCGCAGGTGGGTGGATGTAGCTCCCCGTGGCTCCCGTCGCTGCCGAACGAGCGCTTCCCGCTGCACGTGCTACAGCGCAGCATCAAGATGACCACCGAGCCGCCGCAGGTGGGTGGATAGTAGCTTTCCGTGGCTCACGTCGCTGCCGGACGAGCGCTTCCCGCTGCACGTGCTGCAGTGCAGCATCAAGATGACCACCGAGCCGCCGCAGGTGGGTGGATAGTAGCTTCCCGTGGCTCACGTCGCTGCCGGACGAGCGCTTCCCGCTGCACGTGCTGCAGCGCAGCATCAAGATGACCACCGAGCCGCCGCAGGTGTGTGGATAGTAGCTTCCCGTGGCTCACGTCGCTGCCGGACGAGCGCTTCCCGCTGCACGTGCTGCAGCGCAGCATCAAGATGACCACCGAGCCGCCGCAGGTGTGTGGATAGTAGCTTCCCGTGGCTCACGTCGCTGCCGGACGAGCGCTTCCCGCTGCACGTGCTGCAGCGCAGCATCAAGATGATCACCGAGCCGCCGCAGGTGGGGGGTAATCAAAATTAAAAATAAATAATATACAAGGTGTTTCAAAAAAACGAGTAATGCCTGAAACGCCATAGAAAGTGAATGAAACTGAAATATCTAGCGCTGTCCCTTTTGTTCTAGCTGCCATGGTTTCGGAAAAAACTTATATCGAAGTTTTTCAAAAATATCGTTATGAATTTATCGAAATTTCCACAATGTTCCATCAGCTGCGCGAGTCAATAACCTCATAAATCATAGATAAATTTACTCCTGTCTGCTACTCCTGGTAGCGATTCTTTAGTGTGTTCCGTATAAAATAAAAACTTTTTTATTTCCGACCTTAAGCTGCCAATCCTCAATAATTATTTAATTAGTTCATTTGTTTGTTTAAAAAACAAGAAAGAAGCTAAGAAAAAAACTTCGTCGTCACTTTTGGAAATCGGGTAAAATACATTGTACATTGACCTTGAGCATACACCATACACTTAAAATCGTTAAAATAACCGGCAGAATGAAGTAAGAGAACTCCATTTTTCTTGGCTTGTATGCAATAATACACCCAGGTGTCAGACTTTATGAGCCGCTATTTTAACATTTGATGTTTTATTTTCGACCTAGAAATCAAACCTAGAACCTTCGGTCACCGAGTTCCATACTCGAATCACTAGATTAAGGCGTTTACGTAATGGAGTACTAGGACAACATCACTGTTCCCGCCCACGAATTTTGGTTTTTACAATTCTTGCGGAACCAAACAGACGAAAGAGATAAACAACATTTTGAAATTTTGTTTTATTTTAAATTAAATTAAACTTTGCAGATGACAATTTGATTAACTACACCTAGGAGGCAAGTGATAAAAGCAGGTCATCATAAGACAACAAATTGTCTCATTTATCATAAAAGTTTTAGTTAGATTAACTTACTTGAATACTTGATCAAATATTCGAATCGAATCAATTGTATGAAAATCAAAAATTACCTTACTTAAAAAAAATACTGGCTATCGAAACTTACAGAAAATAGCATCAGCATTTACGTTCTGTAGGTTATCCACTTACGGCAGGTCCCAATAATCTATCTATCTTCAGTTTTGGCATATCGGAGATAGAAAACATCTTCTGTCTCTGATTTTGCCGTCCAGAGAAACAAAGACAGAAGTTGTTTTCTATCTCCGATATGCCAAAACTGAAGATAGATAGGTTATTAGGACCGGCCGTTAACTAACTTAAAAAGGTAAATCTGCTAACATGATATGCCACCAGCACGAGAAGCAGAACCTTACGTAAACTAAACTCAACTAGGTTTAACTAGAAGAAAAATATTTTTGCGTACGTCTATGTCTTGTACACCTTATTTTTGCAATTAAGTTTATAAATAAATGTAAATAATTTTTTACAGAAATTCTAAATTGAATCTTTTAAAAACAAAAATACACGGTACCAACTGTTGACGACCACTTATAGCTAAGTACATGAAGACTAGTAGAAAAGAGAACCATCTTGTATGAGAAAAAGTGTCCACCTGTTGTAAATATCAAATTACAGGTGGCGCTAGTTTAGGTTGGAATTTGAAACGATAAGAATATTGCGATTATTGTTTTCAAAGTATTATAATAATAAATTTTTCACCTATTACATACTTTGATACTGAAGTTAAAATCTACGTTTTATTTTATGTTGAAAATATGTTTTTTCTATTTGTTTCTGATTTAATATTGTACTGTTGGTAATAAATTATTATGTTTGCCTGTAATACGCCTTTTAATAAGTTTTTTAGATTACAACTATGAAAACCATGCATCAAAATGTTACTCTAAAAATTTGTAGCACAATTTTTAAAATCTTTACATTTCTAATTTAGCGCCATCTTTTTATTTGGTCCTGGACTTTTTACGGACACTTTTTGATAAAAGTTGATTCTCTTTTTTACTAGTTTTCATGCCGAGTACCAGGGCGCACTCGTTGCCAAGACCACGAGAACAATGGATTGCGCCCGCGCCGACACAAGCGCCGACAAATCTCCGCCATGATAGTTTGCCGGCGCGCGAGCCGCCCGCTTTGCGGCGACGCGAGGCGGTCTTCTTTGCGGTGTTGCCAATTTTGCTACTTTGTGGCTAGATGTAGGTAGCTATTATGGTGTTGGTTAGCTACAGTTTTTGAAAACTATTAGCTACTTTTTCTAACACCTTTTTACGCATGAATGCATTTGGTTTTCGTAGTAGGTAGATTAGATAAATTATTATCTGAAATTAGTGTTTGTACAAATAAAACGAAGAAATCGATTGTTTTATTGTAATCAATAAGACGTGATGATTAAAATTATCCCAATCTAACTAAGAACTAGTTGCGTAGGTACATACTTCAAACTACCTTTGGGTTAAATTATGAATTTTCTTTTTATTTTAGGCAAATTTTTAAGTAGCAGTTGGCAACAAAGTAGGTACTTCAGTCGTTCATTTGCTTTGTGCGTGTTCGGTGTGATTTACTGGCGTTTTCGTTGCGAAATCTGTGTTTACGTGTGTGTTATGAAAAGGTCTGTGTTTTCTAATGCAGAATACTATGAAATGATGTTGTGTGTAGGTCGAGCTGATGGAAATTTAGCTCGAGCATGGGATCTTTATCGGGAAAGATTCATCAATGGTAGGCCGGCAGCTGAAAGGCGACGTCTGCCGTCGTATCGGTGCTTTCACAACATGGTGACTCGTCTCCACTCTACGGGTTCCTTTCATCATTCGGGTGGCAGTGGGCGTCCGAATACTAATGAAGAACGTGTAGAAGAGGTTCTGCAGCTTTTCGAAAGTGAACCGACAACCAGTACAATGGTGCGAAATGCCATACAGGCCATATCAAGGCGGGCAAGATTTTTCATAAAAGAAGGCGGACAGCATGTTGAGCCACTATTGTAGGTAAAGTACCTAAACTTTAATAATACTTTCGAAATAAACTTTATTGATTGAATGATGGAACCGTCATGATAAAATGGTTGTGTTTTGTGCTAGTTATTTTCGTTTATTTGTTTGATTTGTTTGACTTTGTCTCGTACGTAAAAAATTGAACTTTGAGTATGTGCGTGTGTGTACTGTGTATAGGGATAAAAATGTACTAGGCGAACATGACTTATTGTCGGCTAGTCCATGTTTGTGAATACGAAAAAGATAACCAGGAGGGAGGAGGTGGTTGGTTATTATTACTCCTAGTAGGGTAATGAACCTGAATTAGTAGTGTGCTGCACGTTATCGATATTATTATTAAACATTATTTTTACTCGATATTAAAATTTAGTGCTATCAATATAAGAAATTTACTAAGGACTCATCAAAGGAGATTATGCAACACCCTTCAGTAATTACCCATTTTTTTGATACACCCTGTATATGAAAATAAAAAAATAAAAATATTCATATCAAATTTCTGACTTTACTATTAGGTAGGAACTATTTATATTTATGCATATTATTATGTTAACATTGGCTAGTTTTGGCTTGTTATACCATTTACCTTACACTCTGTATATAAATGTGGACAACATCACATACATTGTTCTGATCACAATTTAAGATGGAATTCTGAAACAACCAAGGCACCACAAACACCCAGACCCGAGAAAAATTTTTTTCTACATTCCGGTTCGGGAATCGAACCCGGCGAAACCTCGAAAACCGGTGTGTACACCTCTCCGCCACGAATGTCGTCAAATAAATAGTTTTGACTGTGCCAAGCCTGGGCTTCCTGTTTGCAATAAAGTCCACAGCAATCGAAGAAAGCGAGAATATGTAATAATGTGGGTACGCATTTACTATTCACGAAAAAACCTTTATTTCGGTAATAAAATCAAATTTAAATAAATTTAAATCAATTATTATTTTCCTAATATTTTTTTAATACAGTTGCTCAAAAAGTGGCGTATTGCAGGGACGTATAGCGTTCGGGATGTGGGCTATTACACACTCGAGCTTTTTCTTTACCTTTTTACTGTCAAAATAATGTCTATTTAAAAGAAAAAACCAACCACGAAGTTTTTACTAAAAAAAAAAACATAGAAGTTTTTATAATTCATGCAAATATTTCTAAAAAGAAGCTACTAATTTGTTTCAATATCAGATCAAAAATTCTACTGAAGACTTGACTGTATAGGCATAGTTCCCTTTGCCTACCCAGAATGGGTGAAGAAAACAAAAAAAAAAATCTCTGCTTATATTCTTTTACGGTTGGCGCCATTTAATGTGTTTTTATTATTTTATTAAATTGCTTCATTTTTTCGCAACTGTATCATTGCAACTTGTTCCGACTGTCAACCCTCACCTTTGGCTGCTTCTCGGCTCGGGCAGACATTTGTCGGAACTCTTTGCAATGACAGGCTTTCCGCACTCGTAAATACTCGTAATGAAATATACTCTTTCAATGGGGACTACCGTTTCTTTGCTCACCAGTTGGCGCCACTGTAGACTGAGGTCCGGAGGTATAGCTGTCAAAGGCGATTGGCGCCGAAACAAAGTGTTATATCTTGAATCTAATTAAGGTTTATTATTTATAAATAACTATCTTGATATCAACAAACTAACTTCTGAAATAGTTGCTCTTGAGGCCGCCTATTTTTGCGCTTTTTCTTAATTCCGCTTTTAAAGTGTTCAAATTAATCGCCAAATAATCCATATTTGCGATATTTTACGAAAGAGATCACTTTCCAGCAGGTAAATAAAAGAAATTATAATTTATGCAACAAATTCCGCTAAAACCAGTGAAAGGTGAATGATACTGGACCTCACGCGACACAAGCGCCTCTAGTGGCAAATTCACTAGCGAAAAGCCCCCATTGTACGCGAAAATATCACACAGGTGTCATGGCGTCGGCTGTGACGTCACGATGAGGTGACATCACACATAAATAAATAATAAATGTGGACAACATCACATACATTTTTCTTATCCCAATTTGAATAACAATAAAGCACTAGTATTTTGGAAACCAGAAACAACGAAGGTACCACAAACACCCAGACCCGAGAAAATGTAGAAAAATACTTTTTAAAAAACTGCTTCCTATATTGTTTGTTGTATTGCATAAAGTGTTGTGCAGTACCTCAGTGTGAAAATACGTAATCAGTAGTAAGTATTCACAACAAGAAAACACAGCGAATGACAGTATTGTCAGCGGAGTCTATGTGATTTTGGCGTCATGCGCTGTGAATGGTGTTTCTGTCAAAATGGCCGATTGCAGTATTTTAACCTCTCAATTATTATAAAAAATTGCAAAATTTTAAATGGAAAGGGCTTCATTAATGGCCGCCGATAATGTAAACAAGAGATAACGGGACTCACTCCACTAAAAATGACATAAAAACCTAAGTAGGCCACTTAACTACATTCTGTAAAAAGCAAATTAACTGTGATAAAATAATCCTTTTATTAGTGTGCAAATTAAATATTAACTAAAAATAATAATATCCTTTCTTTTAGTTTCATTTTGATTTTCTTTGAACTTAGCTGGGACCTTTTTACTCAAGTATTTTGTTATGTTTCTATTACAAAAATGTCAAAAAAGGTCCAATTTATCTGATATAAGAGTACTTATTGAAAGTATAATACAATAAAAAGCAATAAACCCAGTTTGAAACAACCACTCGAAACTACTTGAAAGTACTAACATAATAAACATCATCATCATCAGCTCTAATGCCATATACATAAAGCATAAAATTCAATGACAAGTACGATCAAGTAAAAGTCTTTATGGTGTTAGAGAGCAAAATATCAACCAACTTTGTTGTTTGAAATTTACAATAATTACGCTAAAATTTACTAACTTATCACTTCGAACGCAGAATAAAAACTATCAGGAATAGTTCTCTTATTTTAAAAAGTATTTACCATGATAGGAAATAATTAAAATCCAATGTTACCACAACACAAGGCACGAAAAAATCCAAGTTTTTTCAAACTGAAATGTCATGTCAAGATGGCATTTATTGTTTTTCTGGTTGTTGGTACCATTGACAAATATATCCTGTTTGTCTGTGAACTTAACATGTCCATACAAAAATATAACGTATCAAAAGGTATAAGAGTTTAAAGTCGCCCGAGGAGGCGCGACCGCCGGCGGTCTTATGATCCTTGACGGACAGACCGATATTAAAATGGCGTGCGACCGCCGGCGGTCTTATGATCCTCAAGAGGTGTATATTTTTATTTATTTAATATTTCTTTCCCTATGATAAAACTAAACCAGTAGGATTTCAAATGTTTTTAAAATGTATTTCCCCTGATAATCATTAAACCGTCAATGTTTTGATACTGTCGTCATGCCTATTGTTCCAGTTTAAAATTACAGTAAAACCTATTTCGTCTAGGGTTTGAAAGGCAACATGGTGCGGATATTCGCCAACATGAGCGAGGACAAGTTCGACGAGGCGTCGCCCAAGTACCGCCGGCTGCTGTACTGCGTGGCGTTCTTCCACTGCACGCTGATCGCCCGCAAGCGGTTCCGCCAGCTCGGGTACAACGCGGTCTACAGCTTCAACGACGCTGACTTCGATGTGAGTTTTATACTTAGAAACTTTTTTTTATACAGAATTACTTTCTCAGTATTTAAACTTGAAAAATTTTGTCTCAGGCGGGTCTCGAACCCGCATCTCCTCGCATGCCGGGCGCGGTTCTTTTAAGTTGTTCAATTTCTTCACTAAAAGTTTAAAGCGCGTGTTTCAGATAGCACTAGAACCCACATTGATCCCGACCGGTCCGAGATATCGTGAGCGGTGTCTATGCGACTGTGGCTTAAGTGCACTTTGTACAGATAAACTTCTGCACCCATCTGTTTTGTAGTAATAGTTCTCTTTAACCGTTTATCATCATCATATAATCGTCATAACTAGCCTTTATTAGTCCACTGCTGGTCACGGGCATCTCCACGCTTGGCATGCAGGTTGGCGATCACTGTTTGGCGAATGGTAGAGAAAAATGTTGCTGCCAGTGTTCTGGCAGTACTCCTTTAAAACTTAACACTTAAGTTCACCAACAGACGTTTAAGTTTTAAACAGCGTTTAAAATATTATTTGTCATATTTTGTATGGGAATTGTGTCTAATTAATCGTTAATCTATGTTTACCGGCTGTTTAAGAATTGGTGAACTCGGGTCTAAGGGGTTTACAGCAACCGAATTAGTAATTCATAGGTAAATAGACATTTTGGTCCTATCGTACAAACCATGGTCGCAGGCAGACCTGTAAAAGCTTTAAAATCCTATAGTACTCCTTTAGTTGCCTCTTGCGACACCCTTTAAAACAGTAGTGTTGTTCTTTTAATGTGCCGAGTCCCGACATCGCACACTCCAAAATAACAAGAAGGAACCTTTGCCCACCCACAAGGTGTCTGTCTGAAAGACTTAGTTTTGCTGCTTACGCTGTGAGAAAGATAAGGCAATTGACTGATGTTGGAACGGCAATATGAGTATATTTTAGCTACTTTCATAGCATAATGTCATACGAAATTCTGTTGTCTCAGCGGCAGATATTCAGTCAATTTTAATATACTTAAAGTGGCTTCTCAATACATTTTCGAAAACATTATTTACGTCCGTAAGAACCTGCATTGTACACCGTGCTTTTTGAACCACTTGGAAAACAAAGCCCACGTTATTGGACCATTATGTATAACATCATGGCAGTGTTTTTTTTTTATTAAAAATAATTTTTGAAAAATTAAAATTTTTGATTCAGACTTTTAATTTTCTTTTACGCTGTGACGCGCCCGGACGTATTATTTTGCTGCTTCGGGGTCTCGGTTGAATGGACCTTACACAGCTACATCTGTGTGCGTCACAGCGTTTTTTAAAAATAAGTAGCTGAACCGATATTTAATATTTTAATAATAATATTTTTTGGTAAAAAAATTAAATAACACTGCCAAGATGTTATACATAATGGTTACATAACGTGGGCTTCGTTTTGCAGGTGGTTAAAATTGCACGGTGCATATTTCTTAAGAAAAGTAAGGTAAGCAATTACAATACCAGAAATAAAGATAAACTTGCCGTTCCAGGCTTCAGACTGCGATAAGTAGGAAATTCGTTTATAGGAAATTGTATTCGTATTTTCAACAAATTACCACTTCTGAAGTCCCTGTATCTACATAAACTTAAATCGTATGTCAAAGTAGTTTTAATGAAATAAGGCTATTACACTTTTAGTGATTATTTAAATGATAGGAACGTATTTCATAATATTGTCCTAGAGACAAACTTCTTAGCGTTCCATGGATTCACCGTGTGGGTGCCGGGTCCATCGTGTGGCAGAAAGAGAAACTCCGAGTAGTTCCCGGGATTTGTGACACGGGTGTAGGCTTAAGGGGCCTCTTTCCGGCGTACATCAACACTCACCTTCACTACTCGTGTTTCTCTCCCTGCCCAGCCAAATCTGGTACGAACCTGCTAATGCAGCTTTAGACACTCGCTCTAGTATAGAACTTACTGCAGTTCTGGCCAAGCCAAGGTCTTTCAACATGTTATAGAGAGATTTTGCTGGTATACCTCTCGCTCCTACTCCTACAGCATATAGACTAACTATATAACCGTGCTTAAACCTTTAGTAAAAATTTCAAAAGAGGCTGACAATAGTGACCGAGTTTCTTGCGCTGCTTTTTCTTTGCTCGGCACTAGCCCAGACTTGTCCCGAAGCAGTGGTACTTTAAAATATTCGGACGTGTAAAGGCGAATCGTGGGGCCTATTTGCAGAAATAAAACTGATTTTAACCTTTAAAGGTGTCAGACAACTTGCTGGCTAACTACTTGGAAGAGTACGAGGAGGTTCCGTGGGACGCGCTGCGGTATCTGTTCGCGATCATCAACTACGGCGGCCACATCACCGACGACTGGGACAAGCGGGTTCTGATCGCTTACATCAACCAGTTCTTCTGCGAGGAAGCTCTGGACGTACCCTTCTATAGGTGGGTTAGGGTAATTAATTTTGGGTAGAGAAAATTCTTTCAGTATAATAGTATCAGGCTTTGTTTTGCAGTTAATATACCCATTTGTAAACCTAATACCTACCTTACCTATAATCAAACTTACTTATTTACTGATACTAAGTACACAAGTATAATACACCTACTCTATGCCGAGTTTGAATATGTACAGACAACGGCAGGTCAACCTACCCAAAAAGTTAAAGGTCATTGAATTGATTTTTAACTTTAAGACCAACGAGTAGAGATCAATATCAATTGAGAAAAGGACAAACCCGTTTCCCATACAATCTTGGGCCTGACGTTACAAGGCTGGGAATTGGCCATAAATTAAAGCATATTAAAAAGATTCATAAGCCATATTTTCACAACTTTCTACAATGGGAAAGTTACTTAAATCAACCAATGAACTTATTTTATTTTATAACCTATATCATGTATTATTTTACAAAAAAAAAAACATTTTGGTACTTTACCTGGATAATATCTAGGTTCCTTTTCTATGTATAGGCAATATAGGTAGTAAACAGAGAACTTCAGCAGGGCAGTGATAAAAATGCAAACCACATTAACTTGCGCACGAGTACGAAACATGTTAAAATGTAGTCTATGTACGAAACGAAAATGTGAGTGAATTTTAGTGAATGACAAATGAAAATTAACTGTCATTGTCAGCTGATATTCTTAATAATAGTGCAGCCTGTTACATCAGGAATTGAACTATTCAACATGTTCAATTGTTTTATCAATGATTACTTATTGAACTGCAAAGCTCGTGGAAAAAAATGTTAATTACATTCTCTAAGTTTTTTATATTTATATCAGGCTTTTAAAACGAATTATTTAGCTTATTCCTTAAAAAATGCAATTTTAAAGAAGTATTACTATGAATCGATTTATTCCAAATCGATTAAAACGTTAAAAGCCTTGCTCTATGAAGTGACAGAGCGTTTACGGAGATAGTCACGTTTTAATTAAATGTGTGTAAAACGGTTTACAGAGACTGTTTAAGTATTAGAAAAACAATATGTATTTTATCCATTTTCTCCACTTGTCCATTGCCAATTAAACTATTTTTTGGAGAAATAGGCAAGTAAAATAAAAGGGATTTTTTGGCATAATTTTCATTCTTGTAACGTCAGGCCCAAAAATGGGGTTCTCCTTTGACGTTTTGTGATAGGTTGACGTCTGTTGTCTGTACATGTACATACAATAACCAAAGTAAAAGCTAAATATACGAACAATAAAATAATCGTATGTTAGTTTCATACTCAGTGGAACTAGAAATGTAGTTTTTGGTATCAATGTTATTGTTTCGTTACAATAATAATTGGTAAGCATTTATTCATTTTGACAGGTATTATTCAAATTTATTGTAATTTAATAAATATATAAGTGCTTTTTTGGCAGGCAACAAGCCTTTCCTTAAAATCCATCATTTCCCAGACTCTCTTCCATCCCTTCATACCACATCCCTCGGGACGGCAGCCTGGAGTCGTACCGCGACTTCCTGGACCTCCTTCCTCCTGCAGAACGCGCTGAATCTGTTGGACAACACGCATCTGCAGATGTCGCTACTTTAGCACAAGTAAATACTTATTGTAGATGTAGAAAACATCACAAACATATCTTAAAGTAAGTACATATGAAACACATTCATGGAATCTGAAACAGAGAAGTCACCAAAAAAGTTTTAGGCCCGAAACAATACACATAGAAAGCAGTTTTTTACGTTTCCGAGGATTGCACCCGATGTTTTAAAGCTGGCAACTGATGTAGGCAAGAACTAAGTAAGTAATGATAATTATCATAAGTTTGTAGTATAGGTATTACTTATTGTACAAATTTTTGTTTAGGTTAAGCTTGACGACGACTTATAACAACAAAATATTAACTGTGTCAAAGTTTTGTATGTCACTGTTTACGATAATGTGATACTTACTGTGGATTTTGTAATAATTAAAGCAAAATAGCACTAAATAAATGAAACACATCGTAACACCTTTGCATGCCTTGGTAAAACACTTCTGATCCCAGATTTGCTGAAGAACTATCGACCCATTTCCCTTCTAAGCCACGTCTACAAGCTGTTTTCAAGAGTCGTCACGAACCGCCTTGCGCGAAGACTCGACGAATTCCAACCACCGGAACAGGCTGGATTTCAGAGCGGATACGGCACCATAGATCACATCCACACAGTGCGGTAGATCATACAGAAGACCGAAGAGTATAATCAGCCCTTGTGTCTAGCATTCGTGGACTATGAGAAAGCCTTCGACTCGATAGAGATCTGGTCCGTTTTGGAGTCCCTGCAGCGTTGCCAAGTAGATTGGCGGTACGTGCAAGTGATGAGATGTCTCTACGAAGCCGCCACCATGTCCGTCCAAGTTCAGAATCAGCAAACAAAACCTATACCGTTGCATCGAGGAGTGAGACAAGGGGACGTCATTTCCCCGAAATTGTTCACAAATGCAATGGAGGATATGTTCAAGACGCTGCAATGGAAAGGACAAGGCATCAACATCAATGGCGAATACATCTCTCACTTGCGATTTGCAGACGACATCGTCATTATGGCAGAAACGCTGTAGTTGTCCTACAGCGTTTCTGCCTAGTGGGTCTAGCACAAAAAACTATCGAATTCGAATCGTTTGCGTGTTCGTATTGCCATCGAAATATTTAGTATGAAAACTCAAACAGCGCTCGCGCGGTCAAAACGAGAACTACAAAACAAAGTATGAACTTTGTGTCGTTTGCTTGCGATACGCAAACGATTGGAAGTCGATAGTTTTTTGTGCTAGAGGTACAGAAGACAACAGATGCTGAATGACCTGGTTGACTCTTCTGAACTCTTCTGATGAACCTGGATAAAACCAAGGTTATGTTCAATGAACATGTACTACCGCAACAGATTGCGATGCACGGTACCGTCCTCGAAGTTCAGAAATACGTGTACCTCGGGCAGACATTGCAGTTAGGTAGAAACAACTTTGAGGATGAGGTGAACAGAAGAATTCAGTTGGGTTGGGCAGCATTTGGGAAACTACGTCGAGTCTTCTCATCGTCGATCCCACAATGCCTCAAGACGAAAGTCTTATATCGGTGCGTCCTACCCGTCATGACATACGGAGCCGAAACGTGGATACTGACGGTACGGCTAGTCCACAAGTTCAAAGTCGCTCAGCGGGCTATGGAAAGAGCTATACTCGGAGTTTCTCTTAGGGATAAAATCAGAAATGAGGTGATCCGGCAGAGAACTAAAGTTACCGACATAGCCCACCGGATTAGCAAGCTGAAGTGGCAGTGGGCTGGCCATATTAGCCGCAGAACCGACAACCGATGGGGTAAAAGAGTTCTTGAGTGGAGACCGCGTCTCGGCAAACGTAGGTTAGGACGCCCTCAGGCCAGGTGGAGTGATGATTTGCGCAAGGTGGCTGGCAGGAGCTGGATGCGAGAAGCCGAGGATCCACCTAAGTGGCGTGCAATTGGAGAGGCCTATGTCCAGCAGTAGACTGTGATAGGCTGATGATGATGATGATGATGATGATGGTATACTTTTAGGTATTTGGGGTTTACCCCGAATCAAATCTACAGATAATAATATTGAATGTTAATAATATGTTTTCCCATTTAGGACGCTTTGATAATGTGCTCCACTCTGTTCGCTTTGGCATCCACCGGCGGTGGAGGCGCTGGCGGGGGTGAAGACCAGAAGGTGAGTCCTATGGCACAAAGTTAACGTAATTAAATAGTAAACGGTCGTTTATGGTGCAAAAGTTATATATTTTGACACTTTCATATTTTTGTTGACCTAGAAATGTGAAATTGCGAGTGATTCCGTCTTACGATACAAGTGTGTAAATTTTTAATACAATCATACAAATATTTATTTACATTTGGTAAAGTAACGGTCTTTAATCATCCCACTGCAAGGCAAATATCTTCAGCACAAGCCCGAGCAATTATGTTCGAAAATTTGAAACTCTTGTTGCTTGAAATGGGGATGGAAACCAGGACCTCCAGATCTTGGCCAGGATACTTTGACTAATAGATCAACGATGCGCTTAAATAAAATAAAAATAAGTAGGTACGCAATTAAACATCGAGATTAAACAACGGTATGTTTCAGTTCGCACTAGTTCAGTTTTTCAACAATCAGGTGGACGAGCTAGCAGCGGAGATGCTGGTGAAGCTGCCGTTCAAGATCGACGTGGAGACCACCGAGCGGATGATGGGCCCGGAGATAGTGATGCCCATGTGCGTCTCGCTGCTGCAGGAGATCGGGTACTACAACGTGCTCATAGCCAGCATCATTGCTGGACTGAAGGTAACATCATTAAGTTCAAAGGTGTAATAGTAACGAAAAATTGCGTACCCGTATGAACTCGTTACTATGATAAAAAGTAATCTTTACTTTCGTATCGTTACGTTACTCGTTACTTTTGATGCCTCATTAATAACAGAACAAAAAATCGAGTCGTATTCCGTACGTTTACAGTATGATATCACGGAGTCGCATCAATCGAAATAAATGTAGATAAAATACTTTTTAATTACAAAATTAGCTGAGTAAGGTGCATTTTTGTTTTGTGCATTCGTGATTAACGTCTCGTTACTCGGTACTACATGGAGAACCCGTTACTCAGGTACCGAATACATTACATTATACTTCTGATTTACTGAGTTATATCGTACGTCGGAAAGGTTTCATATTCATGTTTCGGAAACTGTTACCTAAGCAAAAACGCTGCTGCAGAAGATCGGCTACTACAGCTGTTTTACTGGATTATATCATACGTCGAAAAATTTACATATTCATGTTTCGAAATCTGTAAGCAAAACACATTTTAACAATAAATAATAATAAATTTATTTAATTTTCCTTTTCACAACATATATTATAACCATAGATTTAATATAGATGATAGATTGGCAATTGAATCCTGAAAACGAGACCAAAACTAGGTTACGCTAGTGTGCATAAAGTGAGCATGTGCGTGAGATAAATAGTGCAGGTACTGCATTGTCTGCTTGCTTTCGATATCGATTCCATGGACACAGTTTACGTTGACGCAGGTGACTTATTTTTTAGTATTATTAAAAGAACGCCAAAAAACTGCAAGTAAATACCTAGATATGTTTTTTATTTTATAATTACTTATCCCCGAACAAAATCAATTTATTGTAAAAAATATCGTAGGCTTTACTTGCCAGTATTTAACAATTTTGCCTCATTTTGCGATCGCGATCGCCAAAGTTGAAATAAAACTGATATTTATTTTTCAATTACACATTACAAACGTACACTAAATATACATATATTTAATGTTTAACTAATGGGGATAGATGGGGGCTTGAACAATATGGACATTGATCCAGAGCGTAATTTTACAGGATGATCGCCTCTGTGTTAAAAACACTTAGGGTCCAAATGTAAACTGCAAATGCTCGAATATTTATTGGGCGAACATTCTTTTCTAGTAGGCAATTTCAAGCATTTCTAACGTATTTTAACAATTTAGGCTGTATGCGGTTTACAATGTGAAATATGTCAGCTAATGAAATGTCGATAAGATATCATCGACAACGTCAATCACTAAAATACAAAAGTGACGTTAGTAATTATTGAAATTCACGTATTTGATATTATTTTTAATTGAATTCATATGAATTTAAATCATTGTCCTGGTGAAATGCCCTATCAATTAGTATACAAAATTTTTGTCAAAGCTCTGAAACATTGCATTTTGCTGCTGGTAATTGCGATTGTGTGTTGACGTGTGAAATGTACAATTATGTTGGTTCCCTTTTTTAGATGAGTTACTTCCAGGTACTGAACATGTAACCATAATGAAAATACATCAACTCGACACTTTTTTACAATAATAAAAATGAAACTAGTAAAACTAAAGGGAATATTGTGTTGCGCGTGACAGACGTCAGAACTCAGAAAAACGCTACGGGTTCCTAGCGTGTACGTGAACGGCCTTGTGATCTATCTCGTTCTATCGTATAGCTGCATTGTATTCTGTCTCTTTTCATTGCCAATCTATTAGCAGTATATTAAATCTATGATTATAACATTTTTTCTACATTGACCCGTCCGGGAATCGAACCCGGGACCTTTTTTTTAATAATCAATGGACTTGCTCTTGTCTACATACTTAACTCTACGGTTAAGAAGAAGCCTAAGATAGAGCGAGCTTACCCAGAAAATGGCACACCAGCGGAAGACAGGAAAACTGTTTGGCGCTAGACTCCGGCAGGAGGGTGGTAGATAGATAGATAGAATACTCTTTATTGCACACCAAATAACAAAATAACATACAATTTTTATAGTAAGATGTACAATTTAGGCGGTCTTATCGCTAATGAGCGATCTCTGCCAGACAACAGGAAAAAAACTATAAAGAAGCATCCAGGCGGCCTCTTACGAAGCCTACCACCGCAGAGGGATCTGTTAGCCGTCATCATTGGTTAAAAAACCAAAGATGCCGTTGCCCAGGGTGGACCACTAGGAGGTAGGTCCCACCACCCCAACGACCTCGGAGCAGGCGACACCTTGAAAACCGGTGTGTACGCCACTCCGCCATGGAGGGTTTCAAAAAACAAGTAACATATTATTCGTATATGGTTCTGACGTCGTTAGTTATTTTGATGTTTTTTATAGATACTATTTGAGGCGGAGACACATCCAAAAAATCCTTAAATAAAAAAAACCTACACGCTTTTTAGCAGAAAAAATCCAATTTAACTTAATTCTGATTTGTCCTTTCGGTTACAAACAGTCGCATCTGCCTGCATATTGAACAAATGCCTATGGCGTTCAGTTAATCTTCATTTTAAAATCTTTGCCTCTTTTTTCATGACTTTCCCAAGTCACCTTTGACGTGGCCTGCTTGCTTTTACAATTTGCATTATGCAACAAAAGCCGGGATCAACGGCTTACTGTGCCTTCCGAAGCAGACCAGAAACCCTTTTCCTCTTTCAGACCCGCGCCAATCTAGGAAAGACCATTTCTAAATCGGCCCAACCGAGAATCAAAGATCCTTGCGTAATGGGCGTACCGTCGCACCACTGCACTAACTTAGACGTGAAAATCTCGATTAGCTTGAATTTGTTGCTCAATGTTTATCATTTAAAGTTTTCTTCTAGGAACTGCGTCGGGCCATCGAAGGTCTGGTAGTGATGTCCGACATGCTGGAGATCATGTACTCTTGCATCTTTGAGGGGCGAGTGCCCTCTTTCTGGCAGAAGGGTAAGTGACAAACTGTTTCTACAAGTTTAGTCTCAGTAACTACACATCCTATGAAGATAATTATGTATTTTGTTTTGCATAGCTTATTAGTTGCAGATTACAGAGACATGCGTAACGCATTGCCGTCCATAAGGTACCTTTACTTTGTAACGTCACAACAACAAAACATTTATTAAGTATAATTGCTATCATTCCAACAAAAAAAATATGTTATGTAATTCGATGTGACGCAGTTTAAGTCGATCGACTAACAATTTAATAAGTCTAGTCTAGTCTAGTCTAACAATTTAGTAAATGATATACCGTTTTCATTGAAATGAAGTTCGGACAAGGAAATTTATCTTAAATATTCGGTTCCCATGATGTGCTACAGCAGCGCGTGGTGCAGTGCAGCTAGACATATCTCCGCGGTGCCCATCTCCACGCTTGGGCATTTCTTTCAAACAATCGCTTCCTATGATGTAAAATCAGTAAACCTGTTTTATTTCTGCAAATAGGCTCCACCAGGCGCTTTTAGACGTTTCAATATTTAAACCTACCACTCTTCGAGACAAGTCTGGGCTAGTGCCGAGAAGAAGCAGTGCAATAAAATTCGGTCATTATTGTCAGTCTCTTTTTAAATAAATTTTAACAAAAGGTTTATTCTCGTACGAGCTAGAACAATATAATGCCATACGTTCCTATCATTTAAATAATTATTAATAGTGAATCCCTTCTTTTTCCTTAGAATTATTATTACATACGATTTAAGTTTATATACTTGGAGTTCAGCTATACCCTGTGGTAATTCGTTGGTGCAGCCCGTCCATCCATGAAGCCGCTGGGCGCGTGGTGCCGCGAGCTGTACCTCCGCGGTGCCCACCTCCACGCGTGGGCTAACGCACCACGCGCGCCGCCCACGCTGTGCTGGCTGCCCGCGCTCGTCGCGCCCACCGGCTTCCTCACCGCCGTCATGCAGGTGCTGGCCATTCACGTATTTTATAACAGATCAAATGTCGCTAACGTTTAGAAGTCGTCCTATTGAAAAACAGTCATAAATCCGTATTCACGTGTCATTTCGATAGAACGATGACTCGATAGGATAGCAACTCAGCGATTTGTCAACTACTCGTATTAATACATAATGTTGCCGTTACAATAGGTAAATACCGCGGAGGCAACGAGAATACGCATACACAAAACTGACTTAGAGTAAATCGTGCTATTAATACGTGAATACGAAAAGTGACATAAGCGATTATATTGCTTGCATGTCATTTTAGTTTTGTTACGTGAATTAGGTCACTGATTATCATATTATCTTCACAATCAATTTATGCAAAAAATATAAAACTTTCTATTCTAAATTCAGGAGTCTTAGAATTGATCCCTGGGTGACACTTATGTTAAGAGAGAATTCTAAAAACACAGTTTTTATGTAAGTTACTCGTACTTTATTTAAGGTGAATTTTTATTACATATTTGATGTAACAAAAAGTCTAAGACAAAGGTCTTTAACCTAATTCCTGGGGGACATCCATGATAGGAGAGAACCCTGAAGGTTCAGTTAAACTAAGGCTGTAAGGTAAAAGTTTACTAGATGTACGAGTAATCTAAACTCCTAACTATAATAACGTTTGAGTTTAACCGTAAAAACAAGACCTTAATCTCACCTGGACTTAGGTACCTTATCTTATAAGGCAGGATGTCATCTTGTTTTGTTATTGTTATTGAATATAAATTTAAAAAATATAATATATTATGTATCTTAAATCTTTGTCTATTCAATGGCTTTTATGATACGAGCATATATAATGCATGTATATAGCGCTCATATCTGCTGTTTGTTGTATTTCAAATTAGCAACGAATTAATATAATACAGACGACGGCCCGCGGCGAGGGCTGGCCCATCGACACGCTGTGCTGGGAGTTCACGGTCATGCCTCTGGAGGAGGCGGGCTTCGTGCGGCCACCGCGGGACGGGGGCGTCTATGTCAGGTGGGATGTATAGCACAGGAGACCAATTCTACTGACGTAAATTATCAAAACGTAAACGCAACAATTGATGAAACGCAACTAAATGTCAACTTCGGTTGTCACACAAGACTGTATTCTACTAACCATTTTTATTAAACGAAATCTAAACGAAAACTGAACCGCGAGCTATCGATCCAACATTAGTAGGTATCATAGATTTAATATACTGCTGTTAGATTGGCAATGAAAAGAGACAGAATACAATGCAGCTACACGATAGAACGAGATAGATCACAAGGCCGTTCACGTACACGCTAGCGTAGCGTTAAATTAATAGACTCAGGCGTTACTTTGCGGAAATCCATAACTAATTATGGATTTAGAAAGCGGCAGCGGGTGGCGCTGGTGCGCTGTTGTAGCAAGACGTGTAACAAATCGCTCGTCAAATTTTAATTTAAAACTTGTGTAATTACGTCGATATTCGAAACAAAAGTTATACCGTTGGATAACATTAGATCAAGCCTGCCCGATGTTAGTGAAAACTTACAGTGATCATTTGTGCTATGTGCAAAAATGTGCAAAAGAGTGCTGTTTTAAACGTATTTGTTAATCCTTGTGACCTTGATATTTGAACAGTGACCTGTTATTGTGCTACTGTTGCTAACGTATACCATTAAAATTGGAGACACTTTCTAGAGGACTCATAAATTCACTTCCTACTGTAGAACTTATGGTAGAACAGTTTAATTTGCTTCTTGTAACCCTTTTTGATAAACACGCCCCGGTGATAACAGTGAAAACCAAACCAGAGCGCTCCTTACCTTGGATTACTGATATGATTAGGTTTATGATAGATCTCCGTAATGATGCTCATGAAAGGTACCGTAAGTCAAAATCTGAGGCGCACAGGCAGTATTATAAGGATCTTAAGAGTACTGTCGCGACTTGTATTAAAAATGAAAAACGTGCTTATTTTAATCACTACGTCAACTCTTTTGTTGGTGATGGCAAGGTTTTTTGGCGAAACATAAAGGAGAAAATTTTAGTTAGTGCAGACAAAGATGACTGTCTCCCTGATTGCTTTAGAGATCCTGATGATATAAATGATCACTTCCTAAAATTGCCTGGGTCAAATATGGTCTCTTTTTCACAGCAATCATATTTTGAAAACCACAAGTTTCAAACAAAAACACCTCCGTTTGAGTTGCAACCTATTTCGGAGCGTGACATCGCCAATTATATTCTAAATATTCAATCGAATGCTGTTGGGTGTGATGGTATTTCGAGAGACATGATTTTGCTAACTCTTCCTCGTACCTTGTCAGTTATCACTAAGATTGTGAATAAATCTATACTCACAGGCACAGTCCCTCACCAGTGGAAAAAGGCACTGGTTACCCCTATACCCAAAGTCGATCACCCCGATGAATTCAAGCATCTAAGACCAATAAGTATACTACCTTTTTTATCTAAAATACTAGAAAAGGCTATTTACTGCCAATTAATCAAATATGTCGAAATCAATAATATTCTGCCATCTCTACAGTCGGGTTTTAGAAGGGGCCGTGGCACTGTCACGACATTGCTGGATGTAACAGACAATATTATTGCTGACCAGGATGCAGGTCGCGGTACGGTGTTAACACTGTTGGATTTTTCGCGCGCATTTGACTGTCTCCACATCCCGTTGCTCTTATCAAAATTGACATATTATGGTTTCAATCCTAATACAATTCAATGGTTTCAAAGTTATTTAAATGAGCGGCAGCAATCTGTACAACTAAGAAGGGACGATGGTTCTTGTGTTGTCTCGAGTCCCAGGCAGGTAAGCCGCGGCGTCCCTCAAGGGTCCATATTGGGACCGCTTTTATTTATTATATATAGTGCTGACCTTCATAAGGTGATCAAACAATGTAGATATCACTGCTACGCCGATGATGTGCAACTTTATATATCTACGAGTCCTGACAACACATCTGAGGCTTTGCAATCTATGAATGAAGACTTGGACAGAATTGCTTTGTGGTCTACAAATAATGCTCTTGTACTTAATCCAAGTAAATCAAAGTTCATGGTTTTGGGCACAAAAAAGCAAACTGAAAAAATTATTAATAGCTGTCCTATAGTCAGTGTTTTGGGTTGTCCGGTTGATAGAGTGAATGAGGCGAGAAATTTGGGCCTAATTTTTGACAGCCAGCTGCGTTTTGGGAGTCATGTCGTGAGCCTTGTGAAGAATTGCTTTTTTCGCTTGAAAGTTATCTACAGGATACGTAACTACCTGTCTGAGAAAGCTCGCATAATCCTTTGCGAGTCTTTGATACTTTCAAGGTTAAATTACGCTGATCTTGTTTACGGTCCGCGTCTATTATACAAGTCCCAGCAAATGATTCAACGAATTCAAAACGCGTGCTGTCGCTTCTGTTTTGATATTCCTCCACGGACCCATGTATCACCCTATATTAATGCCGCATCAATGTTGAACATGGAGTCTCGTAGAAGGCTTCACCTAGCAGTTATGATGTTTGACCTCATGAATTGTAAAAACCCGGATTATTTGTTCGCTAAACTGAAGTTTCCCTCAAATCCACGCTATTGTGAATCCGCGAAGCCTAGGGCTGCCCGGGCTCCCCTGGCAATGTACTCTCATAGAACGGTGGCTTTTACGGGCAGTTTTAGATACCAGGCGACCAAGTGCTGGAATAACATCCCACCACCATTAAGACTTGTAAAATCTAAATATAAGTTTAAGAAAAATGTTAAATCTGCTTTACTTGACTTCCAAAAGCTAGGAATACGAAGCAATAGTCGCCTGGGAGATTGTGTTCCTCTTTTCTGGGCATGTGACCGTGCCACAAATATTTGAAATTATTAATATATTTATTTTTTGTCAACTTTATGGCTTATTCAATATTTTAATATAATATTTTTTATTTAATTATCCTAATTTATATGACATGCATCCATGTATTTTTTTATATTTAATAATTTACTATTTTCGTATCCAATACAATCCTTGACATCGAAATAGCGCTTAATAATGCCTACAATTTAAAGAAAATATATTTATTTATTTATCTTTCAAATCATTTAATCTTTTATTATTTTTTTAATTTTTTATTTAATTCGGTAATATCAATATTGCTGTTGTTCCGGATTGCTGTGATTGTCCACGCCTACCTCCAAACATGGCAAAAGCTGAAAACCAGTGTTCTGCTCTTTGAGCAGTGCAAACACTGAGCTTACTGCCTTTTTGCATCGCTGCGGCACACATAACTTAGAATAAGTAATTGTTATTTTTGTATTTTTATTTTTATTTTTATTTGATGAGTGTTGTTATTATTTGTAATTTACTGCATGTGTGCTTTTTATTTTCTTGATGTGTGCCTTATTGCCATGCAAATAAAGATTTTATCTATCTATCTATCTATCTAGAAAATTATTTTGCTAATGATTTCCGCTTGTTAATATACCGGCCTAGATACCTTCACCACACTACCCGCACTAACACTGATTGAGCAAGCACTATTTCATGCAGGAAAACCGCCCGCCCTCCCTCAAAAATGCATGCAGTACAGTTAATGCAATTATTAGTACCCAACACCAATATAATAAAAACCTCGACGCGTTTCCCGTAACCCGTAGCGTTTTTCTGAGTTCTGACGTCTGTCACGCGCAACACAATATTCCCTTTAGTTTTACTAGTTTCATTTTTATTATTGTAAAAAAGTGTCGAGTTGATGTATTTTCATCATGGTTACATGTTCAGTACCTGGAAGTAACTCATCTAAAAAAGGGAACCAACATAATTGTACATTTCACACGTCAACACACAATCGCGATTACCAGCAGCAAAATGCAATGTTTCAGAGCTTTGCCTAAAATTTTGTATACTAATTGATAGGGCATTTCATCAGAACAAGGATTTAAATTCATATGAATTCAATTAAAAATAATATCAAATACATGAATTTCAGCAATTACTAACGTCATTTTTGTATTTTAGTGATTGACGTTGTCGATGATATCTTATCGACATTTCATTAGCTGACATATTTCACATTATAAACCGCATACAGCCTAAATTGTTAAAATACGTTAGAAAAGGTTGAAATTGTTCGCCCATTAAATATTCGAGCATTTGCAGTTTACATTTGGACCCTAAGTGTTTTTAACACAGAGATGTGTTTTTGATCCAGAGCGTAATTTTACAGGCTGAACGCCTCAGCCTGTAAAATTACGCTCTGGATCAATATCCATATTGTTCAAGCCTCCATCAATCCCCATTAGTTAAACATTAAATATATGTATATTTAGTATACGTTTGTAATGTGTAATTAAAAAATAAATATCAGTTTTATTTCAGCTTTGGCGATCGCGATCGCAAAATGAGGCAAAATTGTTAAAGTAAAGCCTTCGATATTTTTTACAATAAATTGATTTTGTTCGGGGATAAGTAGTTATAAAATAAAAAAACCTAGGTATTTACTTGCAGTTTTTTGGCGTTCTTTTAATAATACTAAAAAATAAGTCACCTGCGCAGCTGCGTCAACGTAAACTGTGTCGATGGAATCGATATCGAAAGCAAGCAGACAATGCAGTACCTGCACTATTTATCTCACGCACATGCTTACTTTATGCACACTAGCGTAACCTAGTTTTGGTCTCGTTTTCAGGATTCAATTGCCAATCTATCATCTATATGAAATCTATGGTAGGTATAGTCTTTTAGTAGCTCCACCGGTTATTTTGACATTTGAAACGTTGGTCTTCGGCTGCGCGCGCATCGACTGACAGCAACGTCAAATCACAAGTGAAATATGAATTTCAGAAATCGTTCAACTTAGTTTCGATCGATCGATAAGGCCCCTAATTCAGCTAACCAAATCGTATCACAATCGTAATTGAATAGCAGGTTTTTGATAGTTCTAGTATGGGCTAAATGTCAAAATCGCACAATTCAATCACGATCGAACTGCAATTGAAATAGCTGAATGAGGCCCAAGGTGAGCTTAAACAAGTTTAGTTGCGTTTCGTCAATTGTTGCGTTTACTTTTGATAATTTATGTTAGTAGTTATTGGTCTCCAGAACATGGAAAAATGTTAGAAAGGCTGTAATGCGCCATTTGTATGAGAATCAATTTCGCCGCTTGCGCCCTACTACTGCTTGTGCACATAATAAACACAAGCTTTCGCACACATAAACGAGTTTGAAGTAACCAATCACAGCGCTCACTTACATTCAAGTTTGGGCAGAAGTATGAGCATTTGCTCATAACCTCTGTGGCGCGCCTGCTTTGGGACAAGTGTGGGCCAGTGCCGAGAAGAAGAAGCGCTAGAAACTGGGACACTATTGCAATCATCAACCATGAATGATAATAAAAAACCTGTTAGGTGAAAGTTACTTATATAAAAACTTATATAAAAAAATGATTTTATCCTTGATTAAATGTTAGTAGATCTGCATTTTTAATTCATTAGGTTCTGTTAGCACAGCATAAGTCGTTCGTGTCGCACTTCTAAATACTTCTAATTCGCTTTGAATTAGGTTAGTTAGCCTAGCGTGGCTCCTAGTTCATTATAAGAAGTGTACCTACCTGTTAGTGGTATAAAGTGACCAGTAGCCTTTTGTAAGTTAGGCCGTATTTCTGGTTCGTTCTAAAATAAGCTTAAGCCTAGAGTAAGTCATGTTGCACTTCTAGTTCGTTTTGAAGTAGGCTATAGGAACTTAGTGTACGTACTTTTTTTCGCATTCCTTGTTCGATTTGAAGTAGGCTAGTAGCCTAGTAAAACCGCACAAAAGTTAGACTAGACTTTATTCATATGGGTTGATGATTGCCATCAATGATTATCCCAAAACAACTTAATTGCATATCATTGTTAGTTATCATAATCAAGGTCCATAGGTATTGGGACTCGTAAAAGCGCTCCCCTTGCAGAAAGAATGCTGATTATACTAATAATATTACTATTACTCAGGGGCCAATATCTGGAAGGTGCGAGCTGGTTCAAGAAGGAGGGATACTTACAGGAACCTCTGCCTATGCAACTGGTGTTCCCCCTCACGCCCATACACTTCAAGCCAATACGTGCAACCGGAAGGAAGCTCAGAAGTAACCAAATAACATAATACAAAGCTTGTCTATATGTATATAAAAATGAATCCCTATTTCCCTTGCTCATCGCATCACGCGTGAATGGCTGGACCAATTTCGCTAATTATTTTTTTGTTTTCTTTGTTATTGTCAGGAGAATGTTCTTATACTAGAAAAAAATAAGAAAATTGCGCGGAAAATTAGAAAATTTAAGAAAATTTAATCACCATACTAAATTATTTGTTATGTAACCTTAGCGCTTTTAACAATTTAAACTTTTTTAACGTAACATTGTGGCGTTTGACATAACATTGACAGAGTCGATAAACAAAGTATCTGAAATTTCTTTTTAATTAATTATACCAATTTGAAATCAATATTCATAGTTAAGACAGGACAACGTCTGTCGGGTCCGCTAGTACATAATAAAAATACTGAATATTCAGTACCCAATAACTAAATGCAAAACCATAATGTATACAGACATGTGTTACAATTTACAAATAATATGAGACCATGTTATGCACCAGTGAACACAACTTAGAGCTGGGAGAGAGTAAGCGTCTAGGTATAGATAGCCTTATTGGTAGTAATGTATTAAAAACTTGATTTATGTCAATAACTAAATGCAAAACCATAATGTATACAGACATGTGTTACAATTTACAAATAATATGAGACCGTGTTATGCACCAGTGAACACAACTTAGGGCTGGGAGAGAGTAAGCGTCTAGGTATAGATAGCCTTATTGGTAGTAATGTATTAAAAACTTGATTTATGTCAATAACTAAATGCAAAACCATAATGTATACAGACATGTGTTACAATTTACAAATAATATGAGACCGTGTTATGCACCAGTGAACACAACTTAGAGCTGGGAGAGAGTAAGCGTCTAGGTATAGATAGCCTTATTGGTAGTAATGTATTAAAAACTTGATTTATGTCAATAACTAAATGCAAAACCATAATGTATACTGACATGTGTTACAATTTACAAATAATATGAGACCGTGTTATGCACCAGTGAACACAACTTAGGGCTGGGAGAGAGTAAGCGTCTAGGTATAGATAGCCTTATTGGTAGTAATGTATTAAAAACTTGATTTATGTCAATAACTAAATGCAAAACCATAATGTATACAGACATGTGTTACAATTTACAAATAATATGAGACCGTGTTATGCACCAGTGAACACAACTTAGGGCTGGGAGAGAGTAAGCGTCTAGGTATAGATAGCCTTATTGGTAGTAATGTATTAAAAACTTGATTTATGTCAATTTTTTGTCTTACGAGCTCCCCTTCGCTCATTGTTGTGTCCCAAGTATGTATTTAAACATTTAATGCAATATTTTTGGACTATTGTTATGCGAGGATTTTCTAATTTTCTCAGTCTTCCATCTCCGAGATATAGATATTTCATCATCATCATCATCTCAGCCTAACGACGCACTGCTAGACATATGCCTAAGGATATCCATGAAAAGATATGCCTTACCAATATTCCAATTTCTTATATGATTTCTTATGTTATCTCTTTTGTAAGGGCTCAGGTTTAATAATTAATGTTAAAAAGCAAGAATAATTGCGTAAGTTACATGTTTTTTTCCTAGATCGTTACGTGTGTCCATGCTACTACTACCCGATGCGCAAGGGCGCGTTTGTAGTGGCAGTGGACCTACCCTCGGGCAAGGAGACGGCGGACTTCTGGGTCAAACGCGGCACGGCTTTGTTATGTACTCTAGCCACTTAGATTTAATAAACTATTAACACCTACCAAGTGTTTTTATTCTTTAATTTTAATAAATCAAACGATACCTTTTATTATCTGCAGTTAACTATCATTTTTTGTTTAATGTGAAAAAGGACATAAAACTCCTTTAGAGGTGCTAAGATTCTTTTAATGAAAAGTGTGCCTGAAAGTTGAAAGTCGAGTCATGTTATTCTTCAGGACTAAAAAAAAGTATAAACAACTCAAACATTATTAGTATTAGGTCTTTATCTATGAAATTGCCGTTTTGTATGAAAACATACATATTACATATTATTGTATTTCTTGATATCAACTTCGAAAGAATTTACGTACGAGTACTATAAAAGATATTATAAACAAATTCGATACTTATACTTAATAATAAAGTAATTATAAAGTATAAGTATCGAAAATATCTTAAAACAATACGATTTCCTGACGATCCGACTGTGATGCACTGGCTGTGGTTTTAAAGGTCAGTTAAGTATTGTCAGTGAGAAATATTTTGAGCCTGCTGTCTGAACCAAACGAATAAGTGTTTACATGTTACACAGTTCAAGATTATCGCACTATTATTCCCTAAAGTTACCTATTATCGACCAGGTTCAGTGGTAGTAATCGCTGCTTCTAAGACATGGTCGCTGGTTCCATCTTCGCACAGTACTGTAGTGTGTGACGCACCTCACCTCATTACGTAGCATAGGTTTAGTATATAAGATAGACTTAAGGTTTATAACGGGGATTATTAATACATCAATCAACAGAGTAACATCTTTTATTCGCACTCCCTGGTCCCAACATTACAGTGCAATAAATATTTTTGTTTATATAATAAGTAGGTAGGTATATATTTATAATAAAGTATTTAAGTATTCCACCCAGTGTGTAGGACTTAGAAGAATATAACAGCACGACTATGTATATTTTTATTCCTTATTGACAATATTTCCCAGAAATGAACTGGTACTCTAATAAAGTTGGCTAAATGTTTGTCACTTTTGAAGGTAGCACTATTAGAATCCGTAGGCCTTGTCGGCGTCGACGCTAATGAAGTAGGGCTTCTTGTTGTTGTCACAGGAACAGTAGCAGCGGCCGCCGTTGCTTTTGTCGTCTATGACAAGAGTGCGGAGATTAATATCACTCTCTACGCCTCTTTTAACTGAAAGATGTTTATGATGTAAGTAATTATATTATCCAATCTTATTCAATTCAATTCAATTCAATATTTTTATTGCGTTCTATAATGTTACAAAGATGTTATAAAATATGAAATAAACAGTTCATTATAGACCCTGTTCGGGCACAACAATACAATTAGTAGTAGACAGAGAGGATGACGCCATAATTACTTAATAATATTAACATTTCTGTACAAAAGATTAAATAATAAGAAGTGTAGGTACCTATATATACTTTCTAAAATTGACTTTATATTCAATTTATAGATATCGATTAAATTTGTGATATGTATTAATTTATATCAGCTAGTCTCATATTTTTATTAGATTATATTATTAAACATTTTTATAAATTAGAATTTGAAAAATAAATTTAAATAAATTGTAATAATGGGAATGAGTAAAGTAGTCAATGAATTTGGTGAAACAAAGATATATTCTTCGATCCACCTAACAAGCTCCGTCGCCCTTTGTGACACCATTTCTTATAGTGATCTATTATTATATTATTTTTCAAACCTTTAACATCGTGTGATGGTAATAGCACGAAACCTCATACATCCAATTTATTTAGATTATTAACTTTTTTCAAATTTTATCTTTTGTATACACAGTTATATATAGTATATTGTTATTTGCATGTAGTATCTGCCTGTAATTATTTCTACATTTTAGTTTTTTTTTTCTTTATTATTATAGAATTACAAACATGTAGCGAATGATACAAATGTTGGTGGATCATTAAATAAAAAATAAAAAAAAATTGAAAGTAATATTTATTGTCATTGTATTAATTATTTTTGAATATATATTTTTTAATTTTATTAAATTTTTGTCATTTAGGTATTCATTTATTGTATAGTAGCAATTATTTAAAAGAATAGATTTAATTGATTGAAAATATTTATTTTATTTGATTCCTCTTTTATAAATTCCGGTAGTTTATTATAAATTTTTATTGACATGATTAGTGGGCTTGATGAATGAAGCTTTAGATGGACAGGCGGTAACATTAATTTGTTCTTACGAACACTTCTCAATGAATGGTTCGAGGGTAAATCCGATCGCTTCGTATAAAATTCGGGGTGTTTTCGGACGAATTTACATATTTCCAAGATGTACATACATGGAAGGGGAAGTATGTTAAGTTTTCTTAAATATGGTTTGCAACTTTCTGTCTGTTTTGTGTAGGCGAGAATTCTAATTAGCTTTTATGCATAATAAAAAGGCTGGCTGCGTCGGTACTATTTCCCCATAGAATGATGCCATAGTTAAGCCACGCGTTTGCATAGGCGTAGTAGGTAGTTAACTAGTGCCGCTTCAAGGTCAGTACTTTTTTTCACCTCGTAAAGTGCATACGCGTAGCTTGATAATTTAGATTTTATCTTTTGGATGTGCGCTTTCCAGTTTAAATGTGTATCTATTTCTAAACCTAGTAACTTAAAAGTGCTAACGTGTTCTAATTTAGTGCCGTTGTGCGTGAAATCAATGTTAAGTGCTTGTTTTTGATAGGGATGAAAAGACATAATTTTCGTCTTTTGGAAGTTTATTACTAAATTATGATCATCCATCCAGTTTGACACTTTCGAGAGAAGGAGGATAAGCGTTTCGTTTAATTTTAAGGTATTGTTGTTTTCGCATTGCGTAAGCAGCGAGATGTCGTCCGCGAACAAAACACACGGTTCCTTGAAGATCTTAGGGAGGTCGATGATATAAATCAAAAACAGGAGACATCCAGCCACGCTACCCTGCGGTATTGACGCATTTATTACCTTACTATCGGAACGGATAAGTGTCATTTCTTTTAGAGGAACTATCAAGGTGTTCAATTTCGACATATTGTACCCTATTTCTGAGGTACGACGCGAACCAATCATGTGCCTTACCGCGAATGCCTACTCCATACAACTTATCAAGCAGTATGTTGTGCTGGACCTTGTCGTAGGCCTTCGTCATATCCAATAAAACACTGACGGCATATTTTTTTTTATCTAACATCCTGCTTATTTCCTGTATTAACTTGTACACGGCCAAAATAGTGGATCAGTTTTTACGAAAACCATGTTGGTTATCGTTAAAAATGTTATATTTTTCGCAAAATTTATAAACACGATCACTCATTGCCTTTTCGAATATTTTTGAAGCGGTGGGTAGAAGTGATATAGGCCGGTAGTTTGTAGGATCTGTTTTATCATTTTTCTTGTGGACCGGTTTTACAATTGTTTGTTTAAGAATACTTGGAAATACACCTTGTTCAAATGATTGGTTTATTAACAAACAGAGGGGGAGTGCTAGAGTATCCGCGCAGTATCTAAACAATATAGGTGGTAGTTCGTCTATACCACAGCTTCGTTTATTTTTAAGGTTTTTTAAAATCTTATTTACTTCTTCGCAGTCTACCGGGCTGAGGAACATTGAGCATTCAGTAGGACAGATCACCGGGCGACCCCGGGGCGCGGTGACGTCACTGGCGCCTCCGGCCGGCCGGACAGTGCACTCGCCAATTGACGAAAAATAATTATTAAATAGATTAGCCACTAATTTAGGTTCGGTTGAAAAGCCACTTTTTGTTTTTAATGTGATATTTGACATACTTTTGGTTTTATTCATCCTTTCGTGAATTATGTTCCACATAGTTTTAATTTTGTTGTCTGATTTTTTTATTTCATTTTTATACTGTAATTTTTTGGCACAACTTACGGTTTTCTTTAGTAATTTTTCATAGTTTTTGTAATAATTATTCAGTACTTGATTTTTTGATTTCATTGTTAGTAGTTTAAGTAGCCTTTTATTTTGGCACGATTTTTTTATGCCTACTGTTAACCAGTACTTTTTATTTTTTGTCGTCTGGGTAAGCATTTTTTTGTTTGGAATACATTTATTAAGAATCGTTTGTAATTTATCGTGAAAGGCATTATAATTTTTATCAACATTGTAGTAGGGTTTAATTATGTCACTCCAGTCTATTTCGCTTAATTCTGATTTAAACAATTATAATGATTTTTCGGTAAAACATCTTTTTCTTGAGTACCAAATGGTCTGTTTTGTTTTTTGGTGTAAGTAGTTTTAGTTGTATAGCAACTCCGGCATGATTCGTAATCCCTAAATTTTGGACTGAAGCACACAATTCTATGTGTTTGAAGTTAGTAAATATATGGTCTAGGCACGTAGACGACGTTGGTGTAAAGTGTGTGGGTTGTTTAATGTGTTGAGTAAAATTAAATTGTGTCATTAAATCCAAGTATTTGCTAGATTTTGTATTATTTTCTAAAAGATTAATATTGAAATCTCCTCCTATAATTATATTTGATTTATTATATTTAATGTTAATGTATTTTAAGATTAATTTTGTTTGATTATAAAAAACGTCTTCCTCCCTTCCATTCCAGTACATTGTTATTAAAATAATATTATGTTGAATTAAATTAGCTGCACAAACTTCCAATACATATTCTACAGACATGCTTGCAATATCACACAGTTCAATGTGGTCAACGGAGTCTTGAAGCAAAATACATACACCGCCACCTATGTGATATCTACGGCAGTAAGATGAAGCTATTTTAAAGCCCGTGAAGTTAATAATTTTTAGCTTCTCGTGAGACAACCACGATTCTGATATGCATATAGCTTTGTAGTATGGGTGTTGTTCGATGAATTCTTCTAAGATATGTGTTTTATTATAAAGGCTTTGAAAATTTTGAAAAAGAATGCTAAATTGTTGTTCTAGGATTTCGAAAGGAATAGTTACTGATTTTATTATCATTATTTTTCGCATAGTGATGTGAGTGTTGATCCGTGTTCCTACGTTGTATTCTCGCTTCAGAAACCGGTTTAGAATATATTGTGTCATCAATAACTGCTCTCGAAGGATCGGTGAGTATTCCATTAATGAACAGCTGATTGTTCCTTATCACTGCGTAGTATCCCTTTTTTCTTGCTGTTTTCATTTGTTCTCGCATTTTTTGCCTTTCAATTCGTGCTGTTTTATCTAAAAATTCTGTTACTGATAATCCTGTCCCATTGAAATAATGATTATTGTTTAATACATATTTAGCCATTTTTTTACTTATGAGTTCAATCATTATTGGACGATGCATGCTTTTGTTATTGCCAATCCGATAAAAATCCTCAATATAACCCACCAAGTCGACATTTAGGATATCACGAAATACTGTGACTATTTTATCATGAAGGCTATACTCCGTTTCGCTAAAAATTTCTCGTAAACCATGTAGGACAATCGTTTTGCTGTTGCATTCTGACAAGCAATTATTACTACAAGGGGCCGTAGAAGTAATTTTTGTTTGTAATTCTTTCATTTCCATTTTTAAAGGCTTCGGCAGACCAAACGCGGGTCAGAAGCAGTGCGGGTCAGTTGCAGCGCGGCAGTAGGCACACTGAAGGCAGCAGCAGTTTCAAAACAGTTGCAACGCGGGCCCGCGTTAAAACCGCGTTCAGTATGACGGGTTAGGCAGGCAGTACGTTACAAGATGTCGAACTACACGGACTCGGATGAAGAAGAATTCCTACTGCTTTTGGCTCTAAGACGAAACAAAAGAATTTGGGTTCATGAATACAAGAAGAGAAGAATATGGGGAATATCATCGATTATGCAGGGAGTTAGAAAGTCATGAGGATAAATTTTTCACATATTTTCGAATGTCGAGAAGTTCATTTGAAGATCTGCATCAATTATTGCTTGTTTTATTTACTTGTTTTTATTTTTAGTTTTACTTACTTGTCATATTTAGTGTCAGTGCAATTTTCTCCCACAATCGCAGCTTGTATGTTGTGTTTCTATAAGATTTATCTTTAAAAATCATATGAACATTTATTTGTACGTGCTGATTCGATTAGTTTTTCATTAGTATCCATCATGCGGTTGTAAAAAAATACAATATTCGTCAACCGCTTTCAACGCGCTGCGCTGCACTGCTACCGCCCTGCCTCCGGTGAGTCATGCTAATATGGCCGCCATAGTAATACAACAGCGCGGGCCCGCGCTCGCGCCGCGCATGCGCTGCTTCTGTCCCGCTCCCGCGCTGCCTGGTTTGTCGTCCGGCAGTTGCAGTGCGGCGCAGCGCGGAGCGGTTGGAGCGCGGGCCCGCGTTCAAATTTGGTGTGACAAACTTCAAAGAGTTTCTTGTATTACAACTTGCGCGGGCCCGCATTCAAACAGCGCTGCTTCTGACCCGCGTTTGGTCTGCCGAAGCCTCAAAAGCTCGTTTTCCTTTTATAAATTTTCAATTTTATTTCCTAATTTTTCAATTTCTATTTTTCTTAATTGGTTTTGTTCCTTAATAATATTTGTTTCCTGGCAAAATTCGTTTCTTATTTTGTTTATTGCATTAATTATTTCAGTTTGGATTGTCGTTTGAATTTGAGAAATTATACTTTGATTGTTTTCTTTCAGTTTCTGTGTAATAACTTCGCTTATGGTCTGTATTGTTACATTTGACAACAATTCAGGTAACACTGCCTGCCTTTCCGACGGATCCTCAACCGCTGTGTCGCCTAATATGCTGTCAAAGCAAGACGTGTCCATCGATCTGCTTGGCATGTTTCTTCTTACCGTAACGTTACTGTTTCCTGGTGAGTGTGACTGCTCAAGAATTGGGTCACTGTCTTTATTTCGAATGGGTGTATTCGTGTTATCCGTTTTAGGCAATTTGCAGTAACATGCTTGACACCTCCAGTTTTTCTTGTGGTCTGGATTCATGGTGTTGTAGAATCTCTGAATAGATACATTTGCGCATTGTAGATCATAATTAAGAGTTACTGCATTTTGCACAAGTTAGGTACTCTCTTTTTGGTAATTCTTGCAAACATCCTGCACAAGATGCCATTTTAGCGCCCTCTAACTTTTTATAAAGATACTTCACACTGCGATACGTCTTTGCCGTCGAATTTGCAGATGAATGGCAATGGTTTCCGATGGATATTGGTAATGTTAAAAATGTATATTAATGTATATTACTGTCAATAGATGGCGCTGCTGTTCAATATATTGATGGTATTATTTATTGGTTTTTATTCAAGTATTCTTAATTTTTCGGTAAAATGTTGCTTAGCTTAGTTTTGCACTGTAGTATTACCTTGAAAAGTTTATCAAACGGAGAGTTTATTACTATAAATAGTTCTACCGAATAGTTTTGATTCGAGGGTATCAACATACAGTTTTTCACAAATATAGTCACTTTGGGATTTCAACTTTAAAGTTCACTGTTTTTTGATGGAATCACTGTACCATTTCCCACGAAAACACTTGTGCACATTTGTTGTTATTATATCTTTTAGGAATTATGTATATATATTTATAAACTTGACTTAAATATTTTATTTATAGAATTATTCTCGACACTGATGTTAACGTTGCGCGGTGGCGCCCTCTCTCTTATTAAGGCTGTTTCGCTCATTTTTGGTTGTACAGAAATAGCAACTTTGGTTTGGTTATCAATACTTAAATTTAGATAGTGTAAATTCAGAAGATGTTTGCATACAAGTTTCGACTGTCTAACGTCGGATTTGGACCTACAAATATTTGCTAACCGGGTAACTTCTCTTTCTAAATAAATTGCTAAGACGGTAACTGTGTTGACAATTTATATAAATGTTTTGCGCTATAAAGCCATTGTGGCTTACACATCAAGTGAGTCGATACACCAAGAATCAGAAAATTTAGTCAAATTACTATTTATGTGACGTCAGAAAAGAAATAAGAAGACAGCTCAGAGTAGAACTATTTTACGGCCGGTTCCAATAACCAATCTATCTTCAGTTTTGGCATATCGGAGATAGGAAACAGTTTTTATCTCTGTTTTTGCCGTCCAGAGAAACAAAGACAGAAGTTATTTTCTATCTCCGATATGCCAAAACTGAAGATAGATAGGATATTGGAAATGGCCGTAATGTGCACAACATAGTTTCGACGTATTATTTATTGCTAAGCAAGAAGCAATAAAATTGATAATGTAAACTAACAATTAAATTGCTTCGAGAATATTTTAAGACATTTAAAAATAATTGATTATACGAGTAGACAACTTTAACTGAAATAATTATGCTAACCAAAATAAAGAGATAAAGCAAGAATATTACCTTGAGGGTGTCGCCTTGGTCCGAACGGCGACCGTCTTCTATAAAATCTGTTGTATTCATCGATTTCGTCTCCATACTCGTAATCTTCGTCTAAGAAAATCCTTCTTCTGTTTATTCGGTTGAGAAGAACCCGCCTCCACCTTTCTAAATCAGCTTCGATAAAATCTAAGTATTCAACGTCATCGACGTCCTGTGGTGTGACAGGATATGGTCTGACTGGGAACTTAGGTCTTCTTGGCTGGACTGGTCTTAAATATCTTGGAAATCTTGTCCCTGTGGTGCCTGGCGTTGACGGCGTGCCCGGCGTGCCTGGCGTTCCTGGATTGGCAAGTGTCCCTGGAGTTCCTGGAGTGACTGGGGAGGCAGACATTCCTTTGGTGACTTGTTTATCTGGAGTAACTGGTGCCCCTGGCTGTCCTGACGTCGCTGGGGTGCCTGGAGTACCTGGCGTTGCTGGTGTGCCCGGCGTGCCCGGCGTTCCTGGAGTGGCAGGTGTTCCTGGAGTTCCTTGAGTGCCTGGGGAGGCAGGCGTTCCTTGGGTGCCTTGTCTATCTGGAGTGGCTGGTCCTCCTGGCAGTCCTGACATCCCTGGGGTGCCTGTGTTGCCTGGCATTGCTGGTGTGCCCGGCGTGCCTGGCGTTCCTGAAGTGGCAGGTGTTCCTGGAGTTCCTGGAGTGCCTGGGGAGGCAGGCGTTCCTTGGGTGCCATGTCTATCTGGTCGGGCTGGAATGCTTGGTTTTCTTGGTCCTCCTGAATTATCAGGTTTTATTGGCTTGTAAGGTTGGTCAGGTTGAGTTGGATTCTTAGGACTTTCTTGTCCTGGCTGTCCTGACGTCCCTGGGGTGCGTGTATTGCCTGGCGTTGCTGGTGTGTCCGGCGTGCCTGGCGTTCCTGGAGTAGCCGGTGTTCCTGGAGTTCCTGGAGTGCCTGGGAAGGCAGGCGTTCCTTGGGTGCCTTGTCTATCTGGAGTGACTGGAGTGGTTGGTCCTCCTGGCTGTCCTGATGTTCCTAGAGTGCCTGGAGTGCCTGGTGTGCCTGGCGTGCCTGGCGTTCCTGGAGTGGCAGGTGTCCCTGGAGTTCCTGGAGTGCCTGAGGAGGCAGGCGTTCCTTGGGTGCCATGTCTATCTGGTGTGGCTGGAATGCTTGCTCCTGTATTATCAGGTTTTATTGGCTTGTAAGGCCGGTCAGGTTGAGTTGGATTCTTAGCACTTTCTTTTCCTGGCTGTCCTGATATCCCTGGAATGCCTGAAGTGCCTGGCGTTGCTGGTGTGCCCGGCGTGCCTAGCGTTCTTGGAGTGGCAGGCGTCCCTGGAGTTCCTGAAGTGCCTGGGGAGGCAGGCGTTCCTTGGGTGCGTTGTCTATCTGGAGTAGCTGGTCCTACTGGCTGCCCTGACGTCCCTTGGGTTCCTGGACTGCCTGGCGTTGCTGGTGTGCCTGGCGTGCCTGGCGTTGCTGGTGTGCCCGGAGTGCCTGGTGTGCCCGGCGTTCCTGGAGTGGCAGGTGTTCCTGGAGTTCCTTGAGTGCCTGGGGAGGCAGGCGTTCCTTGGGTGCTTTCTCTATCTGGAGTGGCTGGTCCACCTGGCTGTTCTGTCGTCCCTGAGGTGCCTGGAGTGCCTGGCATTGCTGGTGTGCCCGGCGTGCCTAGCGTTCCTGGAGTGGCAGGTGTCCCTGGAGTTCCTGAAGTGCCTGGGGAGGCAGGCGTTCCTTGGGTGCGTTGTCTATCTGGAGTAGCTGGTCCTCCTGGCTGCCCTGACGTCCCTTGGGTTCCTGGACTGCCTGGCGTTGCTGGTGTGCCTGGCGTGTCTGGCGTTGCTGGTGTGCCCGGAGTGCCTGGTGTGCCCGGTGTGCCCGGCGTTCCTGGAGTGGCAGGTGTTCCTGGAGTTCCTTGAGTGCCTTGGGAGGCAGGCGTTCCTTGGGTGCTTTCTCTATCTTGAGTGGCTGGTCCTCCTGGCAGTCCTGACATCCCTGGGGTGCCTGCATTGCCTGGCGTTGCTGGTGTGCCGGGCGTGCCTGGCGTTCTTGGATTGACAGGTGTCCCTGGAATTCCTGAAGTGCCTGAGGAGGCAGGCGTTCCTTGGGTGCCATGTCTATCTGGTCGGGCTGGAATGCTTGGTTTTCTTGGTTCTCCTGAATTAGCAGGTTTTATTGGCTTGTAAGGCCGGTCAGGTTGAGTTGGATTCTTAGGACTTTCTTGTCTTGGCTGTCCTGACGTCCCTGGGGTGCCTGTATTGCCTGGCGTTGCTAGTGTGCTCGGCGTGCCTGTCGTTCCTGGAGTGGTTGGTATTCCTGGAGTTCCTGGAGTGCCTGGGGAGGCAGGCGTTCCTTGGGTGCCTTGTCTATCTGGAGTGGCTGGTCCACCTGGCTGTCCTGACGTCCCTGGGATGCCTGGAGTGCCTAGCGTTGCTGGTGTGCCCGGCGTACCTGGCGTTCCTGGAGTGGCAGGTTTTCTTGGTGTTCCTGGAAAGCCTGGGGAGGCAGGCGTTCCTTGGGTGCCTTGTCTATCTGGTGTGGCTGGAATGCTTGGTTTTCTTGGTCCTCCTGTATTATCAGGTTTTATTGGCTTGTAAGGCCGGTCAGGTTGAGTTAGATTCTTAGGACTTTCTTGTCCTGGCTGTCCTGACGTCCCTGGGATGCCTGAAGTGCCTGGCGTTGCTGGTGTGCCCGGAATGCCTGGCATTCCTGGAGTGGCAGGTGTCCCTGGAGTTCCTGGAGGGCCTGGAGAGGCAGGCGTTCCTTGGGTGCGTTGTCTATCTGGAGTGGCTGGTCCTCCTGGCTGTTCTTTCGTCCCTGAGGTGCCTGGAGTGCCTGGCGTTGCTGGTGTGCCCGGCGTGCCTGGCGTTCCTGAAGTGGCAGGTGTCCCTGGTGTTCCTGGAGTGCCTGGGAAGGCAGGCGTTCCTTGAGTGCCTTGTCTATCTGGAGTAGCTGGTCCTCCTGGCTGCCCTGACGTCCCTTGGGTGCCTGGAATGCCTGGCGTGCCTGGCGTTGCTGATGTGCCCGGAGTGCCCGGCGTGCCCGGCGTTCCTGGAGTGGCAGGTGTTCCTGGAGTTCCTTGAGTGCCTGGAGAGGCAGGCGTTCCTTGGGTGCCTTGTCTATCTGGAGTGGCTGATCTATCTGGAGTGGCTGGTCTTCCTGGCTGTCCTGACGTCCCTGGGGTGCCTGTATTGCCTAGCGTTGCTGGTGTGCCCGGCGTGCCTGTCGTTCCTGGAGTGGTAGGTATTCCTGGAGTTCCTGGAGAGCCTGGGGAGGCAGGCGTTCCTTGGGTACCTTGTCTATCTGGAGTGGCTGGTCTTCCTGGCTGTCCCGACGTCCCTGGGGTGCCTGGAGTGCCTGGCGTTGCTGGTGTGTCCGGCGTGCCTGGCGTTCCTGGAGTAGCAGGTGTTCCTGGAGTTCCTTGAGTGCCTGGGGAGGCAGGCGTTCCTTGGGTGCCTTGTCTATCTGGAGTGGCTGATCTATCTGGAGTGGCTGGTCTTCCTGGCTGTCCTGACCTCCCTGGGGTACCTGGAGTGCCTGGCGTTGCTGGTGTGTCCGGCGTGCCTGGCGTTCCTGGAGTGCCTGAGGAGGCAGGCGTTGCTTGGGTGCCTTTTCTATCTGGAGTGGCTGGTCCTCCTGGCTGTCCTGATGTTCCTGGGGTGCCTGGAGTGCCTGGTGTTGCTGGTGTGCCTGGTGTTCCTGGAGTGGCAGGTGTCCCTTGAGTGGCAGGTGTCCCTGGAGTTCCTGGAGTGCCTGGGGAGGCAGGCGTTCCTTGGGTGCCTTGTCTATCTGGAGTAGCTGGTCCTTCTGTCTGCCCTGACGTTCCTTGAGTGCCTGGACTGCCTGGCGTTGCTGGTGTGCCTGGCGTGTCTGGCGTTTCTGGACTGGCAGATGTCCCTAGGGTTCCTGGAGAGCCTGGGGATGCAGGCGCTACTTGGGTGCCTTGTCTATCTGGAGCGGTTGGTCCTCCTGTCTGCCCTGACGTCCCTTGAGTGCCTGGAGTACCTGGCGTTGTTTGTGTGCCCGGCGTGCCTGGCGTTTCTGGATTGGCAGGTGTCCCTGGAGTTCCTGGAGTGCCTGGGGTGGCAGGCGTTCCATGGGTTCCTTTAAATTAAATAGGTACAATGCTTTTATAATATTATCTGATAAGATAACAACGTATTGATTTATTTGGTAGCCTTGAAATTCATATTCAAAATAACAAGAGTGTTGGTTGAAACACGGTACAGAAAAAACCAGTGGAAAATATAATATATATGGCAAATTTAATACTAGAACCGCTGTCGCCAAACTCACCATCATACAAACGGTAATTAATACGTTGCACTACTAGAGAACAATTTTGATTTGTCGTTTCTCGTTTATTTATTTATTTATTTATTTATTTATTTGGCTTACTTACAGTCAACATACACAGGTCACGTCAAAAACATTTCCAATACTTATAGGCTAAGTGTAGTGACTACTTATAAGTAAACACAGCATGCAATATAATATTAATCGATAAAGCAGAGGAGTTGATATAGACAAGCTCCTATTCCAAACTGGCCTAAATTGTACAAAGTGCAAAAACAAAACACTACTGCGTTCTGCATATTACAGTTAATTTTGCTATAGATAAAATAAAGCATTTACGACGTTTCGTATTTTGAATCCACCAGCTTCGATTTCAGAAAAAGTTTATCTATTCCACAACAGATGGCAGGCAAAAGTAGGAAAATAACTTTGCACTGTAATCTTCTCGAAATAAGGTTGACATTCCCTTAAAACATATTTTTAACGCCACTCTAGCCAGTTCGGTGACACATAATAATAGGGGTTAAAATATGAAATTGCCGTTTTATTGTAATAGGTTCTTTGAATTGACATAGAATCTTCATGGTTTGAGGTTTTCGAATGAAACTTCACATGGTTTCTATGATGTTCTTCTTTTAAAAAATGTGAAACATTTTAATATCGACTTTCAATTGTTTTTGTTATTTAACTTAATCAAGAAAGATGGATACTGCGAAAATTCGAGTGATTTTTGAATCCGAGTTCCGACGCGGAAGTAACGCGGCAGAAACAGCCCGCAATATCAATGTTGCGTTTGGAGAGCGATCTGCTAATGAACGCACCGTGCGATTTTGGTTTAAACGCTTTCGTGATGGAAACTTCGACTTGAAGAACGAGCCACGTGGAAGACCGCCCACACAGGTGATTAACGATGAATTAAGAGAGATGGTGGAAGCCGATCCTAGTCAAACTACCCAGGAATTAGCGGCATGGTTTAACGTAACCTTACCCACAATATTGACTCATTTGCGTCAAATCAATAAAATAAAAAAATACGAAAATTGGGTGCCTCATGATTTGACTGATGTGCAGAAAGAAATGCGTGTTGAAACTTGTGTTGCCTTGTTGAATCGGTACAGAAATGAAGGAATGTTAAATCGAATTGAGACATGTGATGAAAAGTGGATTCTTTATGATAACCATAAAAGAAAAATGCAATGGCTGACCCCAGGTCAAACGCCACAACAGTGTCCTAAAGTAAAACTTACCAATGAAAAGGTAATGGTAACTGTTTGGCGGTCTCAGCATGGTGTTATTCACTATAGTTTTCTCCGATCTGGTCAATCAATAACAGCAGATGTCTATAGTGCCGAACTCCGAACAATGTTGGCAAAACTAGCAGTAAAACAGCCCCGACTCATGAATCGATCTTCACCATTATTGCTCCATGACAACGCGATACCTCATACAGCACGAGAAACCATTTTGACCCTTCAGGAACTGCAATTAGAAACCATTCGACATCCACCGTATTCGCCAGACTTTGCTCCAACTGACTACCATTTTTTTTCGTGATTTGGACAATTATCTACGTGACAAGAAGTTTTCTTCTCAGGAGGCAGTACAAAATGCTTTCACACAGTTTGTGCAGTCTAGATCCTCAGAGTTCTATCACAAAGGCATAAATGACCGTCCTATTAGATTGCAGCAATGTATAGATAATAATGGTAACTATATTGATTAAATGAATTTGTTAAAAATTAAAAATTAACAATTTTGATTTTTAGTACAAATCGGCAATTTCATACTTTAACCCCTAATATTGTCATTATCGATAGATTAGACCCGATTTTGGATTACTCGTAGTTTAAAATAGTAAAAGATACAAAGGGTATTGTTATCTATTGTATAAGGATAATCCAGTTCAATAATTGACCAAAACTTACTAAGATCATTACCTACAGACTACCTTCTTTACCTGCAAACATTGTTTTTTTTTTTTTTGCGAAGTTCATGATATTGTTATTAATAATGCGCATGAATTAATGCACGCGTCTTATTACCATTAGAAAATTACAATAATATGTATGTAATTCATCCTGCCAAAGCTAATGAAACTGGATTTAAATACAATCCGATGACACAAAGATAAACTCATAGATACACAGTATAAGTAACAATTTTAGCAACCCTTTATTTTGGAAAGGGGTAAAAATCATCAACGTTTATTTATTTTTGTGCGAATTTTAACACATCAGCAGATATCGATAAACCTGCTATCGCATTAGACTACATCACTAAATGAGTAGCGGAAAGTATTTCAGAATGAGAAGAGAATATGTGTAATCCAAAGCGAGCTTTATTTCTGAAGTGACATAATTGATTTTAGTTTGAAAGGACATAATTTTTTTTGGTACTTAAAATGAACTGACACAGTTTATATCACATGAATAAATATTCCCACCAGAATCCAAGCTGCCTATATGCGGCCCGCTGTAGTTCCACTCACACATAGCGCGGCGATGTGCGCGTGACATCTCACCGACGCGTTCACTATTGGCCGGGGTAAGAACTGGTTTTCGCTGGCTCAGTTGCGGTATAAATGACAGAGCTGCAGCCTGCACGTCGCGCGCATTAGACGACATTTATTTGAGTGATTTGGCTGACGAATTGTGATTTTACCATTTCTATGATTCAACTATTATATAATATTGATTAAGGAAAATTGGTGTTAAATCTTAGTAAACAAAGGGTCAGTTACGCACTGCTATGGTTTGTTGCCGGATAATTGTATAGGAAAGGTCTGAATCGACACTAGTGCAAGAAATCTGAATCCTATCGGAAAATACCATTTACTAAATATAAGCAATGATTCCTTGTTTATTCATCGTAAAGACTTTAATGCAGGTAACGTATCTACAGAACGGGTTCCTTAAAATACCGCCAGGCCCAGGTAATTATGTTAATTTTATTGGTGAAATGAAAAAAAAAAACATACCAATATTATTTTAATAAGGATATAATTAAGAGTATGAGCCACCTCGCCCCCCGCCTTAGTGTATAAGCCTTACTGTAGTTATAAGTGAAGGATTATTAAACCGAACAGTGCGCACTTAACACATCTTTAATTTGACACCATCGTCCCACATTTTCTTACATATAATCTAATTTATTAGTTGAGATATAGTTGCAAAAATAGTTTGTATATTAGTAGATTATTGAAATATCACACTTTGATTTGATAATTTGTTTTTGTTTACTTATACAAGTATTTAGAAGAATGGTTGTATTAAAAGGTTTTGTTATAGTGAAATTGGTGGACATATAAACAAGTTTTATTATTATTATTTTGGATCAGGTTGTGTAAAGAAATGTATTTAATATCTTTTGTTACCAGATAACATTAGTTACATAATATGTTTGACTTATGGAAGTAGAAATAAAGTAAATGTCGAATGTTTGGAATTGTTATAAGTAGTAATGTTAAAAATGGTTTGGTATTGCTGAAATGACTTAAATAGATGGGAATACTTTAGTCAGAATTTTGACAATCCAATTGGACTGATCACCCAATAGGAGTTAAAGCTATTTTTTTGTTGAAGGATTCGTTTTGTTGATGATGTTAAGTTTAAAGTTTGATTAGGATAGAAACGTGTTTAGAAAGATAAAGAATGTAAGACTCACACAGAAGAGAGTATAGGTTCACATCCTTCTGTTTAATCATAGTGGAAACGAGATTTCTCTGTAAAAACTATTGGAATTTATAGAATCTTAAAAGTTGAACCATGCAAAGTTAATAAATAAATGGTACGAGGTACAGTATAGGGAACATACGAGTATCCTTCGTTTGAACATAGTGTAGACGAGTTTCTCTCAGTGTAAATAGTTGGAGACCAAAAGTTGTCTTAAAACATGTCCCTATAATTAAAAATAAAGCTGTGCACAGACTAATGATGAGTAAGTTGCTGTCGACAAATAATTAACTGTACCTAAATAAATAAATAAATATGTATAATGTTGGGACGGCCGTCCAAATGAAAAATACCCATGGGGTAAAAAGTACCATTTATACGTATGTGTAGAATAAAGTATGACCATAATATATTGTGATATCGTGCTGTCTAAATAAAATGTTTATATAATTGTAATGAGAAAGGTTAGGTAAAGACAAGATAGTAGATGAAAGATTAAATCAATGTAGATGAAAAACATTGTTCGTTAAAGTATTGTTGGAATAAAGAAATGTTTAAAGGATACGATAAATTACTATTAAAAAAAATTCTAGATGAAAAATAAAGAAAGGCAACAAGACAATCTAAAATAAAAGATTTTTATGTAAACATGTTAATATTATGTGACCATTTTGTCCCTTTTTTTTCATTTAATTTTCAAGAAATCATTTCTCGTTTTGATCTTAAAACCCGTCTAGTTAAGCTAATTAAGTATGTAAACATTAACTAAAGGTTTAAGTAATATATTTTATTTTTAAAATTTTCACGTTAATTTAGTGACAATAGGTACTGTCAAAGAACAGCAAAATATATTAAATAAATAAATGAAATACACGTTTTATTACATACAACTATAATCTAGAGACTAAAAGCTATCATTCTGCATAACGTTAAGATTTTTAAAGACCTCCGTTTTAGTAAAAAATAATAATGTATTAAACCCATAGATTTAATATACTGCTGTTAGATTGGCAATGAAAAGAGACAGAATATAATGCAGCTATATGATAGAACGAGATAGATCACAAGGCCGTTCACGTACACGCTAAGAACCTGTAGTGTTTTTCTGAGTTCTGCTGACGTCTGTCACGCGCAACACAATATTCCCTTTAGTTTTACTAGTTTCATTTTTATTATTGTAAAAAAGTGTCGAGTTGATGTATTTTTATTATGGTTACATGTTCAGTACCTGGAAGTAACTCATCTAAAAAAGGGAACCAACATAATTGTACATTTTACACGTCAACACACAATCGCGATTATCAGCAGTAAAATGCAATGTTTCCGAGCTTTGACTAAAATTTTGTATACTAATTGATAGGGCATTTCATCAGAACAAGGATTTAAATTCATATGAATTCAATTAAAAATAATATCAAATACGTGAATTTCAGCAATTACTAACGTCACTTTTGTATTTTAGTGATTGACGTTGTCGATGATATCTTATCGACATTTCATTAGCTGACATATTTCACATTGTAAACCGCATACAGCCTAAATTGTTGAAATACGTTAGAAATGCTTGAAGTTGCCTAATAGAAAAGAATGTTCGCCCAATAAATATTCGAGCATTTGCAGTTTACATTTGGACCCTAAGTGTTTTTAACACAGAGGCGTTCAGCCTGTAAAATTACGCTCTGGATATTCAAGCCCCCATCAATCCCCATTAGTTAAACATTAAATGTATGTATATTTAGTGTACGTTTGTAATGTGTAATTGAAAAATAAATATCAGTTTTATTTCAACTTTGGCGATCGCGATCGCAAAATGAGGCAAAATTGTTAAATACTGGCAAGTAAAGCCTACGATATTTTTTACAATAAATCGATTTTGTTCGGGAATAAGTAGTTATAAAATAAAAAACATATCTAGGTATTTACTTGCAGTTTTTTGGAGTTCTTTTAATAATACAAACTAAAAAATAAGTCACCTGCATCAACGTTAACTGTGTCGATGGAATCGACATCGAAAGCAAGCAGGCAATGCAGTACCAGCCCAATTTTTTTTCTGACGCACATGCTCACTTTATGCACACTAGCGTAACCTAGTTTTGGTCTCGTTTTCAGGATTCAATTGCCAATCTATCATCTATATTAAATCTATGATTAAACCTAAGCTACGAGTTTTACTTGGCCTAATGACAACTATTTGACGGCTTTCAGCTCAACATACTTTCAGAAAAAGATGAAAAACTACTTATGCTGGATTTGCACTCTTAAAACACAAATGTTTGATGCTTGGGAGAGTAAGCTAGATACCGTAAGTGTTTTTATCTCTTTCCAAAGGCTTTTGATTGTGTAAGCAATCAAACTTTCTTAAAAACTTAAACATTAAGGTGCAGCAAACACTTACCTCACAGGCAGATCAAAAAAAGTTTGCATTAATGGAAGTGAGCCTTCAGGGTCTGCTCTTATCATAGGTGTCCCTCAGGAATCAGTATTAGAGCCCCTGCTATTTTTAATTTACATTAATGACCTTCCCAGGTATATGGGCATTTCTATGGGCACGACCGATTGACCTACTGGTTCAAAAAAAGTACCTTTTATATTGAATAATGTATCTGAAAAAAATCACACGTATTTATACAACTCTTTGCCTGATGGAGAGCATACCTAGAAGACAGCCAGGTAGTACATATCGCCTAAAAAAAATCTGAAAGTTCAAAGGAGTGTCCGTTTTCCAGAACTTCCTCGATTTTGTTTCAAAATGTTTAAATAATAACTTGCTTATTATTATACGCATATTCCTATAATAAGGAATAAACAATCAAGCCATATTCGTGCTTACATAGATTGTGAATCCTTTAGTTTGAATACAGTGACACATTTAAATTTTGTCCGAGGCTTGTGACTCAATTCGGTGAAATTTACTTTTATATACCTGTAGCACTAACTACGCATAATAGGAACGCGCACTACTTATTCCCGCCATCTGACAGTTGCGCCCGAGCGGCCGAGCAGTGTAGACGGGAGACCTGTACCACTCAGGAGCAATTTTCAAAGGTACGAAATCGTTCGGTGTTTTTGGTACAGGGTAATTTCTCAAATCGGTGTGTCACCTCAATTATGTTTCTAAAGTATTTTATGAGATATTTGCTAAAAATATTGAGTGTTTAACAGCTTTCTATAGTTACGTTTAGTAGAAATTACTGTAACTCATAACATATTTGGGTAATTTGATGTATTGTGTTAATTTCTCAATTCAATGGATCTCAATTCCGTGGAAAATGGGGCACCAAATTGAGAAAACTTACACCGAATTGAGGTTTTACTTTAATATTATTAATTTAGCTAATTGATGTTGTTGATTATTGTTGTTTATCGAGAAAATCTTAATGACACCAACACTGGGTGATACCAAATTTACAGAAATAAAGGCTGATTCTGATTCTGAAGATGATTATAACATATTTTAAGATATTTCATATTGAACTTTTGATATGGTTGTTTATAGAAATTAAGTATGAATACAAGTTATCTCTTGATTGTGATTAAAACGGGTATGCTGCTGTAAAGATACACGTAGATACCTACAGGTTGACTTTGTGAACACTGCCCAATTTAAATAAACTCCACTCATGAATATTAACAACTTTTTCTCAATTTCACTATTGATCTCATAGTAATAGTTGTTCATATTTATGAGTGAGTCTATTTTTTTAAATTAGGATAATGTGAACAAAGTCAATCTGGAATTTAAAATTGATTAAGTTTTGTGAAATTACTGATATGTTGTGTGTATTTGTTACACAGTAAAGATAAATATATAGTCAAATACCATTATGTACCCTCTTTGAAAAATGTAATGCTTAAATTGTATGAGTTTTAAAAAACAAGACTGATTATTAGTTCTATCGAAAAATAAACATGTTGATTAGATTTTTTGTTTTATTATTAACATTTCAAAAAATTATTGATATAGATAGGCACATAAACTATTGAACCGATAGACCAGCAGTCAGTTAACATAACGCTTTGGGTATTTTTTATTTTGATCATTCAAATACATAATATTTATATAAGGTTACATCAATTCTCAATTGGTTGATACATTTTCTCAATTCGGTGATTCGTTTTCTCAATTCGGTGCCTAACTTTTCTCATAGGTCTATCAACAAAATTTAGGCAAATCGTTATTTTAAGTTTCAGGATGGAGTAAACTTCATATTTTACTATTTAAACTACTTCAAAACCCAAATTACAAATCAACCACCGAATTGAGAAAAAAGTACCCTTCTGTAGAAATGTCCATATACATATTCTTTGTAAAATAGTATTGTTTACGGATGTCACATCAATGATTTAAAAAACCAAGAGTGGTAAATCATCATTTGACAATGTTAAACAGTACTTACCCTCTCAAAATTATTGCATTGGTTTACTACAAAATAATCTTTTGCAAATAAAACAAACTGGGTTAAATGCTCAATGTAAGGTTTGCCGCCAACAATATAAATGTAAAAGGTGAACTACATACTGTAAATTCCTCTACCTCTTTAGGTATAACTTTAATCTTTCGACGTGGGGTGCTCATATTAGAGTGCGGAAGACTTAGTTCAGCTGCTTATGCTGTGATAAAGATAAGACAATTAACTGATGTTGGATCGGCAAGATTTGTATGTTTCACTCAGATGAATGAACGTTTTGTTGTCATATTGAAGTCTGTTGTGGGTTCAGCGGCAGATATTGAGTATTTTTATATCAAAAAAACGTACTGTACGGTCTTTTTACGGCCTTCGACCCATGCAGTGACGCTAAAAGAGCTCTTCGAAGAGATTAATATACTAACTACTAGCACTACTTACTGCTACTACTACTTGTCCTCATGGCTCGTACTTGCATAAACCTTTTGTAAACATTTATTTAAAAAGATACTTAGTATAGTGACCGAGTTTCTTGAGCTTCTTCTTCCTGGCACTAGCCCAGACTTGTGCCGAAGCAGTGATAGGTTTAAATATTGTGACGTGTAAAAACGCCTTCTTGGGCCTATTTGCAGGAGTAAATTGATATTACTAATTTTACCTTGTCTATCGGGAGTGACTGGTCCTCCTGGCTGTCCTGACGTCCCTGGGATGCCTAGAGTGCCTGGCGTTGCTGGTGTGCCTGGCGTTTCAGTAGTGGCAGGTGTCCCTGGAGTTCCTGGAGTGCCCGAAGTGCCTGGCGTTGCTGGTGTGCCTGGCGTTCCTGAAGTGCCTGGGAAGGCATGCGTTCCTTGGGTGCCTTGTTGACCTGAAGAGACTGTTTGAATTGGTTTTTTCTTGATGCGTCTTATTCGCTTCGAACTTTCATATTCAGCCTCACTTTGAGATTTGGACGAAGATTTATATGCAGATGATGTTTCTTCGGTTTCTTCAACTACATCTGTATCTTGTCGTGGCTGCACTAACGTCCCTGGGGTGCCTGAAGTGCCTGGCGTTGCTGGTGTGTCTGGCATGCCTGGCGTTCCTGACGTTCCTGGAGTGGCAGGTGTCCCAGGAGTTCCTGGAGTGCCTGGGGCGGCAGGCGTTACTTGGGTACCTCGTCTATCTGGAGTGGCTGATCCTCCTGGCTGCCCTGACGTCCCTGGGGTGCCTGGAGTGCCTGGTGTTGCTGGTGTGCCTGGCGTGCCTGGCGTTCCCGGAGCGGCAGGTATCCCTGGAGGTCCTGGAATGCCTAGGGAGGCAGGCGTTTCTTGGGTGCCTTGTTTATCTGGAATGGCTGGTCCTCCTCGCTGTCCTGATGTTCCCAGGGTGCCTGGAGTACCAGAAGCGGCAGGCGTTCCTTGGGTGCCTTGTCTATCTGGAGTGGCTGATCCTCGTAGCTGTCCTGACGTCGCTGGTGTGCCTGAAGTGCCTGGCGTTGCTGGTCTGCCTGGCGTGCCTGGCGTTCCTGGAGTGGCAGGTGTCCCTGGAGTGCTTGGAATGCCTGAGGAGGCAGGCGTTCCTAGGCTGCCTTGTTGACCTGAAGAGACTGTTTGAATTGGTTGTTTCTTGATGCGTCTTATTCGCTTCGAACTTTCATATTCGGCCTTGCTTTGAGATTTGGACGAAGATTTATATGCAGAAGTTTCTTCGGTTTTTTCAACTACATCTATATCTTTACCTGGCTGTCCTGGAGTCCCTGGGGTGCCTAAAATGTCTGGCGTTGCTGGTGTGCCTGGCGTGCCTGGCGTTCCTGAAGTGCCTGGGAAGGCATGCGTTCCTTGGGTGCCTTGTTGACCTGAAGAGACTGTTTGATTTGGTTTTTTCTTGATGCGTCTTATTCGCTTCGAACTTTCATATTCAGCCTCGCTTTGAGATTTGGACGAAGATTTATATGCAGATGATGTTTCTTCGGTTTCTTCAACTACATCTGTATCTTGTCGTGGCTGCACTAACGTCCCTGGGGTGCCTGAAGTGCCTGGCGTTGCTTGTGTGTCTGGCATGCCTGGCGTTCCTGACGTTCCTGGAGTGGCAGGTGTCCCAGGAGTTCCTGGAGTGCCTGGGGAGACAGGCGTTACTTGGGCACCTCGTCTATCTGGAGTGGTTGATCCTCCTGGCTGCCCTGACGTCCCTGGGGTGCCTGGAGTGCCTGGTGTTGCTGGTGTGCCTGGCGTGCCTGGCGTGCCTGGCGTTCCCGGAGCGGCAGGTATCCCTGGAGGTCCTGGAATGCCTGGGGAGGCAGGCGTTTCTTGGGTGCCTTGTTTATCTGGAATGGCTGGTCCTCCTCGCTGTCCTGATGTTCCCAGGGTGCCGGGGGTACCAGAAGCGGCAGGCGTTCCTTGGGTGCCTTGTCTATCTGGAGTGGCTGATCCTCGTAGCTGTCCTGACGTCGCTGGTGTGCCTGAAGTGCCTGGCGTTGCTGGTCTGCCTGGCGTGCCTGGCGTTCCTGGAGTGGCAGGTGTCCCTGGAGTGCTTGGAATGCCTGAGAAGGCAGGCGTTCCTAGGCTGCCTTGTTGACCTGAAGAGACTGTTTGAATTGGTTGTTTCTTGATGCGTCTTATTCGCTTCGAACTTTCATATTCGGCCTTGCTTTGAGATTTGGACGAAGATTTATATGCAGAAGTTTCTTCGGTTTTTTCAACTACATCTGTATCTTTACCTGGCTGTCCTGGAGTCCCTGGGGTGCCTGAAATGTCTGGCGTTGCTGGTGTGCCTGGCGTGCCTGGCGTTCCTGAAGTGCCTGGGAAGGCATGCGTTCCTTGGGTGCCTTGTTGACCTAAAGAGACTGTTTGAATTGGTTTTTTCTTGATGCGTCTTATTCGCTTCGAACTTTCATATTCAGCCTCGCTTTGAGATTTGAACGAAGATTTATATGCAGATGATGTTTCTTCGGTTTCTTCAACTACATCTGTATCTTGTCGTGGCTGCACTAACGTCCCTGGGGTGCCTGAAGTGCCTGGCGTTGCTTGTGTGTCTGGCATGCCTGGCGTTCCTGACGTTCCTGGAGTGGCAGGTGTCCCAGGAGTTCCTGGAGTGCCTGGGGAGACAGGCGTTACTTGGGCACCTCGTCTATCTGGAGTGGTTGATCCTCCTGGCTGCCCTGACGTCCCTGGGGTGCCTGGAGTGCCTGGTGTTGCTGGTGTGCCTGGCGTGCCTGGCTTTCCTGGAGCGGCAGGTGTCCCTGGAGTTCCTGGAATGCCTGGGGAGGCAGGCGTTTCTTGGGTGCCTTGTTTATCTGGAGTGGCTGATCCTCCTAGCTGTCCTGACGTCGCTGGTGTGCCTGAAGTGCCTGGCGTGGCTGGTCTGCCTGGCGTGCCTGGCGTTCCTGGAGTGGCAGGTGTCTCTGGAGTGCTTGGAATGCCTGGGGAGGCAGGTGTTCCTTGGGTGCCTTGTTGACCTGAAGAGACTGTTTGAATTGGTTTTTTCTTGATGCGTCTTATTCGCTTTGAACTTTCATATTCGGCCTCGTTATGATATTTGGACGAAGATTTATATGAAGAAGTTTCCTGGGTTTTTTCAACTACATTTGTATCTTGACCTGGCTGTCCTGGAGTCCCTGGGGTGCCTGGAATGTCTGGCGTTGCTGGTGTACCTGGCGTGCTTGGCATTTTTGGAGTGGCAAGTCTCCCTGAAGTTCCTGGAGTACCAGATGAGGCAGGCGTTACTTGGGTACCTCGTCTATCTAGAGTCGATGGTCCTCCTGGCTGTCCTAATGTCCCTGGGGTGCCTGGAGTGCCTGGCGTTGCTGGTGTGCCTGGCGTGCCTGGCGTTCCTCGAGTGGCAGGTGTCCCTTGAGTTCCTGGAGTATTAAGAGACGCAGGTGTTCCTTGGGTGCCTTGTCTATCTGAAGTAGCTGGTCCTCCTGGCTGTCCTGACGTCCCCAAAGTGCCTGGAGGGCCTGGCGTTGCTGGTGTGCCTGGCGTTCCTGAAGTGCCTGGCGTTCCTGGAGTGGCTGGTCCTCCTGGCTTTCCTAATATCCCTGGGGTGCCTGGAGTGCCCGGCGTTGCTGGTGTGCCTGGTGTGCCTGGCGTTCCTGGCGTTCCTGGAGTGGCAGGTGTCCCAGGAATTCCTGGAGTGCCTGGAGAGGCAGGCGTTCCTTGGGTGCCTCGTCTATTTGGAGTGGCTGAGCCTCCTACCTGTCCTAACGTCCCTGGGGTGCCTGGAGTGCCTGGTGTTGTTGGTGTGCTTGGCGTTCCTGGAGCTGCAGGTGTCCCTGGAGTTCCTGGAGTGCCTGGAGAGGCAGGCGTTCCTTGGGTGCCTTGTTTATCTGGAATGGCCGTTCCTCCTGGCTGTCCAAACGTCCCTGGTGTGTCTGAAGTGCCTGGTGTTGCTGGTGTTACTGGCGTGCCTGGCGTTCCTGGCGTTCCTGGAGTGGCAGGTGTCCCAGGAATTCCTGGAGTGCCTGGGGAAGCAGGCGTTCCTTGGGTGCCTCGTCTATTTGGAGTGGCTGAGCCTCCTGGCTGTCCTGACGTCCCTGGGGTGCCTGGAGTGCCTGGTATTGCTAGTGTGCCTGGCGTGCCTGGCGTTCCTGGAGCTGCAGGTGTCCCTGGAGTTCCTGAAGTGCCTGGAGAGGCAGGCGTTCCTTGGGTGCCTTGTTGACCTGAAGAGTCTGTTTGAATTGGTTGTTTCTTGATGCGTCTTATTCGTTTCGAACTTTCATATTCGGCCTTGCTTTGAGATTTGGACGAAGATTTATATGCAGAAGTTTCTTCGGTTTTTTCAACTACATTTGTATCTTTACCTGGCTGTTCTGGAGTCCCTGGGGTGACTGGAATGCCTGGCGAGGCTGGTGTACCTGGCGCGCCTGGCGTTCCTGGAGTGGCAGGTCTCCCTGGAGTTCCTGGAGTACCAATTGAGGCAGGCGTTTCTTGGGTGCTTTGTCTATCTTGAGTGGTGGGTCCTCCTGGCTGCCCTGACGTCCCTGGAGTCCCTGGGGTGCCTGGAGCGCCTGGCGTTGCTCGTGTGCCTGGCGAGCCCGGCGTTTTTGGAGTGGCAGGTGTCCCTATAGTGCTTGAAGTGCCTGGTTGATCTAAAGAGACTGTTTGAATTTGTTTTTTCTTGATGCGTCTTATTCGCTTTGAACTTTCATATCCGGCCCCGCTTTCAGATTTTGACAAAGATTTATATGCGGATGATGTTTTTTCGTTTTTTTCAACTACATCTGTATCTTTTCCTGGCTGTCCTAACGGTCCTGGGGTGCCTAGAGTGCCTGGCGTTGCTGGTGTGCCCGGCGTGCCTGGCGTTCCTGGAGTAACAGGTGTCCCTGGAATTCCTGGAATATTAGGGGAGGCAGGTTTTCCTTGGGTGCTTTGTCTATCTGGAGTGGCTGGTCCGCCTGCCTGTCCTGACGTCCTTGGTGTGCCTGGAGTGCCTGGCGTTGCTGGTCTGCCTGGCGTACCTGGTATTCCTGCAGTGGCAGGTGTCCCTGGAGTGCTTGGAACGCCTGGATAGGTAGGCGTTCCTTGGGTGCCTTGTTGACCTGAAGAGGCTGTTTGATTTTCTTTATTCTTGATGCAACTTGTTCGCTTTGAACTTTCATATTCGGCCTCGCTTTGAGATTTGGACGAAGATTTATATGCAGATGTTTCTTCGGTTTCTTCAACTACATCTGTATCTTGACCTGGCTGTCCTGGATTCCTTGGGGTGCCTGGAGTGCCTGGCCTTGCTGGTGTGCCTGCTGGCTTGCCTGGCGTTCCTGGAGTGGCAGGTGTCCCTGGTATTCCTGGAGTATTAGAGGAGGCGGATGTTACTTGGGTGCCTTGTCTATCTAGAGTGGCTGGACCTCCTGGCTGTCCTGACGTCCCTGGTGTGCCTGGGGTGCCTGGCGTTGCTCGTGTGCCTGGCGTGCCTGGTGTTCCTGGAGTGGCAGATGTCCCTGGTGTGCTTGGAATGCCTGTGGAGGCAGTCGTTCCTTGGGTGCTTTGTTGACCTGAAGAGACTGTTTGAATTTGTTTATTCTTCATGCGACTAATTCGCTTCGAGCTTTCATATTCAGCCTCGCTTTGAGATTTAGATGAAGATTTATATGCAGATGTTTCTTCGGTTTCTTCAATTATATCTGTATCTTGTCCAGGCTGTCCTGACGTCGCTGGGCTGCTTGGAGTGCCTGGCGTTTCTGGCCTGCCTGGCGTTCCTGGCGTTGCTGGCTGTTCAGAAATGCCTTTCTTTTCCGGTTGTTTCGGTGTCCCTGGTTGGCTGGTTTGGTTAGATGTGCCTGGTTTACCCAACGTGCCCAGGATGCCTGGTTGTCCTAGTTGTTCAGATGTTCCTGGAGTTCCTGGCTGTCCAGATGTACCTGGAGTTCCGGGCTGTCCGGAAGTAGCTGGAGAACTCGCAATCTCTTGCTGGATTTGTGTTGTTTGTCGTGATTTACTTGCTGATTGCAGTTCACTGTCCGATGTAGATGTGTATGCTGTGCTTGAACTGGTCATTTTTTTTGTTTCATTTGAATTATCGCTGGTCTGTTGGTTTTGTGCAGTAATTATTTCTGATTTTTGAGTGACACTCTGTGATCCAGCATTACCAGTTTGCTTATACTCGATAAATTCGATTGGCTGTCCTGATTGCCCAAGTATTTCTGTTTGTCCTAGTATTCTTGGTTGCCCTGGTAGTCCTGGCCGTCCAGACGAGCCTGAAGTTATTTGTTTTGTTTGTTTTGCATTCTTCGAAGAGGATTCGAATTGGTTGTACGACTGGGATTTTTCAAAAGCATCTCTCTCACTGGTTATTAATGTCTGGCTTAAAAGTTGTGAACCTGGTCCGATCGGTCCGACTGGTAGTATCGGGACGAAAGGCTCCTGAAGGCCTACTGGAAATACCGGTGCAATTGGTCGTTGTGGCCTAACTATGAACTGATTGGCTTCATTTTCAAAGGACTGTGTTTGACTAGAAGAACTTTCTAATTGGGATGACAAGAACTGGCTTTGCTGTTCGTTAACACTCTCCTGGCTGGCAGAAAACACTTCTTGCTGTTGTTTGACAACTTGTTGCTGTTCTGTTTGTTGTTGGTTAATCTGTTGCTGGGATTTTTCGTTCTTTACAAATTCATCGTTGAAGGCACCATTTTCGAATGCAGATGTTGTGAAACCCGTCTGGCCAGATTCAAAGGAACTCACACTGGAGCCACTAGAGCTTGAGCTTGAAGAACTGGAACTAGAACTGAATTTCTCCTCAAATTCTATAACGAAAGAAATATTATAATCAATATATCTTCATTTGTTGTCATCAGTAAAATTAAAATTAATATGACTAAAGAAATCGATTACAAAGTAACTAAGTAACTAAGAAAATGTTGACTAGTTATTTTCTAAAACTAACAAATCTTTTATTTCAACAAATCGTATTTGCATTTTAATTTTAGTGTACGCGAATAGATTGTCACTTTTTAACCGACTTCTACAAAAAAAGGAGGAGGTTCTCAATTCGACTGTATTTTTTTTTATGTTTGTCACCTCAGAACTTTCGTCTGGTTGATCGGATTGTAACATTTTTTTTTAAAGCTGGTGCTTCCCATGTGGTCCCATTTTAACAAAATCATGATCTGATTGTGGAATCCGGGGAAATCGAGGGAAACCTTTGTAGTTTTGTTTTAGTATTTGCGTCTGGTACTCAACATTTTATGTTCATGAGCTGATGATGGATGGTACAACTCTTTAACGGTTAGGAGAAGGAGGATTATTCTTTGAATATTATAGGCGCGTATAGTCAGATAGTTGTCTTCCTTCAGGTTATTCACGGTAGCTGATGATGAAAGGTCAAACTCCTAAGCAGTTAGGAGTTAGAGGATGATTCTTAAGATTCTATGCGAGGAGGAGTTTCTCAAATAATTCATACATTTTCATCTAGAAGTCATCATCACTATTTTACGTAGGTACTGTTTCCGGTCAATAGAGGATTAATAATTGTGTAATTTATTTAACACTAAAAAGAAAAAAAGAAAAAAATATAGCGACTTAAAAAAAACTCACTAAAAAGTACAAAATAACACAAGAACAATGTTATATTTTAAACATCTACTTACAATATTATTTTAACTACTAACAACTAATAATAACAATTGTAAATAGGTAAATGCTTCTTCTCGGCACTAGCCGAGACTTGTCCCGAAGCAGTGGTAGGTTTAAATATTGGGACGTGTAAAAGCGCCTCCTGGGGCCTATTTGCAAAAATAAAACTGATTTTAACTGAAAAAATAGGTTTTAAAATAAAACATTGTTCTTGTGTTATTTTGTACTTTTTGGTGAGTTTTTTTTTTGAAGTCGGTTCAATTTTTTATTTTTAGTAACCAATTTGGTACAGTTTATATACTATACTGCTCGCGTGAATACCACGTCATATCGCGCGGTCGGAAACCTGTGCCTAGCGGTGGCATATAGAAAGATAGGATTAGGTAGGCATATTAAATTTGTATCTGTGAAATGTTTAACCATGGAAATACACATACAATATTTCAACCCAATCGTTTAAGCCGTTTAGTAGTTAACATACCGACAGCATCGGTCAAGTAGTCGGAGCCTCTTCAATACAAACAAACAATCAAATCTTTCCTCTTTACGATATTAGTGTAGACTATGTATCATAGGTGATATTCTAGCCTGAAATTCATGTGATAGCCAAAATTAACTTCGATCCGTTGAGCCGTTCTGGCCTGATTGAGTAACAAACATACATCCAACCAAAATTACTCATATAAAATGTTAGTAAGATGAGATTAGTAATTATGTTGCTCAAAAACTTACCATTATCGTATTTCTGTGGGATTGCTTTTGCCAAGTTAACCTGCAATAAAAAAACATTTAATACCTTGGTGATTTTTCGTAGATTTGTTTTCGTAGTCAAAATAACTTCTGCTGCAAAATCTTACTGTGTTTGTGAAATAGTTGGACATAATGACCAATGTCTAGAGAACTTCAATCGCGAGGGCTAGCTTTCGTATTTTTAAAGTAATCACTGATTCAACTTAAAAATCATTAACAAAAATCAAGTGGCTCTATCTTTTTTTCAAAGCGCATAATACAACACTCAAGGAAATAAAAATTGTTCAATACGGTTTTTTCCATTGGCTTAGATTAGAACTATGAATTTGGTGAGCAATACCGTGCTATACTACAAGTATCTATAAAGAAACATCTGAAAACTATATTTGTTAATAGCAAATTTTTCTTAGCATAATAAACGAAAAACATACTAAAAACTCTGGGACTCGATTCCCGAACTTTTTATAATATGAACCACTCAGTTGGTGGGCGGGTCCGACTCTCAGTTGTTCGGTTTTTCTTTACTCGCAGCAACTGCGATTAATTTTGTTATCAACTATAAGTACAAGAAACAATTAAAAACTTATTCAGTAGGCAGAAAAAAATAGGTAAACAACAAAATTGAAAAAATAAAAGGAAAACTAAGTTTAACTCCAATGTACAGTGAAGATACCTATTATACTCGAATAGCGACATTGTGACACCTTTAATGAATGAATATGAGTAAACACTTTAGATAGCTACATACAGTTTTAAATTGCATTCAAGTTGCTACAGCAATGACGGGTACAGGCATAATCATCACGCTCTTCAAATCGGGTTGGTGATCACACTGTCCCGAGCAATGTTCAAAAATTCGAAAATCTTGATGCCCGACCCGGGGATCTAGCTGAGGACCCCAAGATCTTTGCCCGGTACTTAAACCACTCGACTAGTAGGGCGTTAACACACACACAATACAGGGTAAATTTTAATAAATCTAATTCTACCGGCGAAATGATAGACGAGCGAAATAAATCAATTTGCTGCTGCAATGATGGGTACTGTCAAAAGCACCACGCTTGCCAAATACGGGTTGGTGATCGCAAACCCGAGCAATGTTCGACAATTTAAATTTTTTTCTGCCCGTCCCGGGACCCCGAGATCTTGGTCTGGTATTTAAAAGAGTAGACCAACGGGCGTTCAGAAAAAAAAGGATATATGGAAAAAGTAAGGTACATGGTATAAACCCCGTATCAGTTAACTATGATAAAAATTCAAGTTCAAGAGTACCAAATACGCAAGATTTCCCCAAACCCCTAACGAAATGGAATGTCAATGTCAACTACAGAAATACTGCCTCGGCAATTTGGGCAATTCGCATAAAAACTGAACTATATCTTAAAGTTTTAGTACTTTTAGTTCTGTGTAGAGGCATCCTTTTTATTTTATTACCTTACATTAAAAAATAGAAAGTGATAGAAAAAATATACTTACTAATGCAACAACGCAGATGAGCACTATCGCTCGTGAGGTCATGATGGCCCAAGACAGTGTCTTTATGGCCGTTCTGAACACCTTTGCTTTCAATAGACATTCCGCCAGACTTTTATATCAAATACCAGACGTCGATAATACGCTAATTTGTGATGCAGGCGGTTAATTGTAATAATATATCAATTAACCGCACCGCACTGAGACGGCGCGGCAATATGTCACCTGATCAAATACAATAGTGTATGATGTGTCTGGCGCCATTTAAGCTGACAGCTTTTTTGGGCGCCATCATTGCTGTTTCGGCATAACAATTCTTTATTCAGCAGACCTACTTTAAGGACTACGCTTGCACTAAAACCGTCCATTTTGTATCATTCACCAGCAATCTCCCGATGCGGCGAGTGTGATCCTTCGAAGAGTATTTTGGTAATCTTATGATGGTAATGGCGAACCCGCTTGTAATTTTCGTTTTTGATCTTGCACTGCGTTACCATTGTGGTTACCATTAATCTTGTAAGTCAGAAGTTTTCCTTTACCTAAAGGTTGTCTGGAAGAGATCGCTTTTATCTATAAGGCCTACCTTTTATTTTAATGTATTGTATGTATGTTTTATGTGGTGACGCTGAAGAGGCCGAAACGTCAAGAGAGGCCGGGGAGGTAAGCAGCTTAGGTCTGATTTGAAAGGGGGAATGGATCTAGAAGCATGTTGTTATTTATTCTTTATTAAATAGCGCGACGCTGGATCACCACTCAAACATAGCAACGCCCTGGCAATCTCTTCTCACCTGGCGGTGGAGTGGCGTACACGCCGGTTTTTAAGGTATTCCGCTCCGAGGTCTTAGACTCCCTTTTGGGTCTATGTAGAAAATAGTTTTTTTTTTCTACATAATATAATTTTCTTAGGTTGGGTATTTGTTTCTGATTTCCACAAAACAAGTGCTTTAAATAGTTACTTATGGTTAGTAGTTAATAGGTAATGTTGTCCTTATTTATTCATTTATTTTTATGTACAACCTGCGCAGTGTTCTGGTTTAAAAAATCAGTTAAAATCAGTTTTATTTCTGCAAATAGGCCCCAGGAGGCACTTTGACACGTCCCAATTTAAACCTACCACTGCTTCGGGACAAGTCTGGGCTAGTGCCGAGAAGAAGCAGCGCAAGAAACTCGGTTACTATTGTCAGCCTCTTTTTAAATATATTGTTTACAAAAGGTTTAAGCAAGTAGGGGAAGCCCGGGCAAGACGAATATGTTAAGAGAAAGGCTAGAAAAAACACACAAATTCCTCATCAACAACAGTCTTGTAATTATTAATTTGTACTTTAGTTATTCATCTTTAAAAATGCTAGTTAAAACTTAAACAACTCTTCATAAATATTTGAAAATACAAAAAAAGTGTCCATTATCCGTTTTGCCCGACCCCCTCGGGTAAAACAGATACTCCCCCAGGGCAAAACAGATAAGTGTTTTAATCGTCGCACTCATCGCAGTAGTAGCTGCCTACCCCTAAACAAGAAGTACAGTTCTTGCATATCCACCTCTTGCTTTGGATGCACTGTATCCATTCTTCGATAGGTGGGTCAAAACATACTTCTGAGCACACTAAACATAAACAACTTGTTTCATTCATCCTTTTATTGTGAGATGTTTTTGTTGTTTTATGTTTACTATATTTTTCTGAGACCTGCCAACTTAGATGTTTTTGCTTTTTAGTGTGCAGTTTTGCTGGAACCTGCTAACTCAGCTACTTTTGTCTTTAAAATCTGAACGAGTTAGGCCAAAAAATAGGCTGTCAATTTTTCTAAAGCACGCACAAAGCTTTTTTTCTTGCGTGAACGAAAAAACGTAAATGGAAAACCAAATTCAGTAACGGTTGATTTAATAGATTTCCCTGCTTCATTTACAGCTTTTATTGCTTTTTCAAGTAATTCTTTTGACCATGCTCCTCGATTACTTTGCGTTTATATTTAAACACCATCTTAAACAAAATAAATTATCTATTTTATGTAATAATAATAATAACACTACATGCTAATGGACCTAAATGTGTTTAAATCGGTAAATAATAATATATTGAACTAACCAGAAAAAAGGAATAGTTATCCGTTTTGCCCATATCCGTCTTGCCCAAAGCACTAATATTCAGAATTTGTATTATCTTTCTGTAAAATTTCTTCCGACGAATGAAAAGTTGCCAACACAAATTAAACTACATTATACACACAATCGATTAAACAGACTCTATACGTTGACACTTAGTACATAATACAATAAATAAATACACATACCTTGCTAAAAATAGTAACAAAACAGCAATAACTTTTATTTTTATTTTTACAACAAGTGCCGGCATCTATTATTTTGGTTAAACTTTCATGGCACGACTAAGTTGCCGTTTTACCGACCCATCTATTGTAGGTTTTTAATAAAATCGAGTATTCGTCTTACTCACACTATGCATCTTGCCCGGGCTTCCCCTGCGAGCTGGGACAATTTAATGCCATACATTTCTATCATTTAAATAATCATTAACAGTATAATAGCCCTTTTTCATTAAAATTACTTTGACATTCGATTTAAGTTTATGTACAGGGAGTTCCGCAATATCCTGTGGTAATTTGTTGAAATTAATAACAATTTCCCATAAACGATTTTCCTACTTTTTGCAGTCTGAAGCCTGGAACGGCCAGTTTATCTTTATTTCTGGTATTGAAATTGTGTACGTTACTTTTCTTATATCCTAATAAATGTATGTTCTTATAAACGAAAATAATACTCTCGAGAATGTATTGAGAAGACACTGTAAGTATATTAATCTCTTTGAAGAGCTCTTTCAGCGAGTCACAGGGTTGGAGGCCGTAAGTAGCCCGTACAGCACGTTTTTGTAATATAAAAATTTACTCAATATCTTCCGCTGAGCCCCACAACAGAATTCCGTATGACATTATGCTATGAAAGTAGCTAAAATATACTAATCTTGCCGTTTCAACATCAGTCAATTGCCTTATCTTTCTCACAGCATAAGCAGCAGAACTAAGTCTTCCAGACAGCCTCCTGATATGAGCACCCCATTGCAAATGAGAGTATACAGTTATACCTAAAAAGGTAGTAGAATCTACAGAGTTTAGTGGTTCATCTTTAACAATTATATGAGTGGCAGCAAACCTTACATTGGGAATGGTAAATTTTACACTTTGTTTTATTAGCATTTAGTTAAAGATTATTTGTCGTAAACCAATGTAATAATTTAGAGAGGGTATTATTAACATAGTCAAAGAAGATTTGCCCCTCTTAGTTTTAAAAATCATTGATATGTCATCTGCAAACAATACCATCTCACAAAGATTATGTAAATAACAAGGAAGGTCATTTATATAAATTAAAAATAGCAGGGGTCCTAATACTGATCCCTGAGGGATAATAAGGGCCGACCCTGAAGACTCGGCTCCATTTATGCAAACCTTTTGTGTTCTGCCTTTAAGGTAAGAACTTATTAGATCCAAGGAATCATTCGATGCACCATGTAGTTTTTTAAATAAAGTTTCATGGTCTACACAATCGAAGGCCTTTGAAAGGTCACAAAATACACCTATGGTGTCTGGCTTACTCTCCCAAGCATTAAACACATGTTCTAGGAGAGCAACTCCAGCATCGGTAGTATATTTTCTACCTTTTCTGAAGCCATATTGGTTGCTATTTAATAATTTATTTACACTAAATTGTGATAAAAGCTGATTGATCATTATTTTCTCAAAGATTTTACTTAGCTCTGGCAAGATAGATAAAGGTCGAAAATTGGAGAGGTCACATTTTTCGCCAGACTTAAATAAAGGAATGAGTTTGCTAAACTTCATTAAAGTTGGAAACTGTTTATCATCACTACATTTGTTAAAAATAATAGCGAGTTGAGGGGCTAATGAACTTATAATTGTGTTGATAATGTTGACAGAAATTCCCCAAAGATCCTCCGTTTTTTTCATATTGAATTCTCTAAAAGTTTTTGTAATTATGTCATGTATGAATGCTATATGTCTAAAATTAAATGAAGAATTGCACTCATCGACAACAGACTTGAGAAGGGATTCAGCTAGATCAGCAGAAGAAGCAAGCCCTTCAGTAGTAGAGGGAGCTATACCTATTTGAAAAAAATGTCTCAAATGTATTTGCAACCTCTGTGCTCGTGTTTATTAGCGTATCCCTTATATTAAAAAAATATTATAAACATTATTTTCCTACCCTTAAAGAATATTTGAAGAAATAATGACATTATTTATTGAACTGAATGCACCTAAGCAAATATTTAAACGAAGGTAGGTAATTAAGGATAGCAATATTTGCGAGTTGTCTACCTCATCACTTGTGCAAACTTACCAGCTATTTTATATTAGTAAGTTTATGAATATAACTACGCAATATATTTTAGGAACCAATGTTCAAGGAATTTGAAGATGCTTTTGAAAGAAAGAAATAATTTTTAAAACTCGTAGAGATCTAATAGGCCCGTTCTGACACCTGTCAATATGTCGCGAAATGGGTTGCGAAATAATGAAATCAGTAACGTTAGCATCCGATTATCGATAAAAATCGATTTCAGAGTTTCAATTGACTGCAGTCTTTATTGATACAAGCGCACTTTTACTTTACTTGAATATATTATGTAGCAAACCGAAAAAGTCCAAAAACAAAGCCAGTCAAGAGAAAATAAAAACCAAGGAGCGCACAGTTGACCACCAAGATAGCGACAAACTGCGCAGAGGCAAAAATCAACGTTGAGACGTTACGACGAAATAGTGTGTTTAGTATTGTAAAAGAACTTTATCGCTTTGCGACCGTTCAAAGCTCATTAAGGTTAAAATAATTTTTTGATAAGATACGATTATGAACATTTCAAAATTAGAAATTGAATGTAACCGATTGAAATGTATAATTAGTTTAGTTCAACACCATGATTTAAAACAAAACGGACATGATGAGTAAATGTTTGTGATATGATTCGGGTCTATTAAAAATTAAATTTATCTTTAGAAATCAAGTGATAAAACAAAGTTTTTAAATTATTTATTATCTTTTTACTTATTACTTGTCAAATTTTTGCGTTTTTGACTCCAAAAGAGTCAGTTATCCTTTTATGTATTTTTGTAGTTGTCGTCCTAAATTACATTCTATCGTCATGACATGCTGTCAAAACGGGCTTCTTAAATCTCAGCGACTATTAAGCTTTTGCAGTCAGGTGTCAGCTTTATTTTCATAAATGTTATTAGTAGGAGAGCTAGCGAAACCATCCGACTTACCCGTTTCCCACAAAGCTAGAAAACTTTTAAATTATGTTTTATTATCATAAGAAAATACCATTCTGGTAGGCAGCTTGCGGTTGCGTCATCATTCCTTAAACATCCTGACAAACTAAGCCCACATTATGTAACCAATATGTAGTTATAACATCTTGGCAGTGTTTTTTTTTATCAAAAAATATCTTAGAAAAATATAAAATATTGATTCGGCTATTAAATATATATATACAGTATTTGGGTAAGGTTAATACTTCCAGGATCTGGCTAAGATACTTTTGTACTGGCGTGTTCTGTACTGTTAGGTTTTGGTAACTTGTATTAATGGTGTGATTAGTCAAAGATGTTTTCTTTGCCTAATCACACCATTAGTCATGGAAATGAAACACCTGGTCGCGGCAATGAAACCAAATTGCCTTTTGATTCATTTCCATATCAAATGTTGGCCACGGAAACCACGGTGATGAAAGCACAACGATGAGACTCAAGGCAACAATATAAAATAAATAAAAATCTATTAATTATCCGAAGTAATGAACTCTTCACAAATAAACCTAAAAGAAATAAGGTTCTACTAACAAATTATTTATCAAGAAAACAAACTTATTCAAATACATAGAAGCTATTAGGTATAGCTTTTATTTGAATAAGTGGTTAACAATACATGAATAAAAAAAATCCAGTAGCAAAAAAATTTAATATTTCAATTAATGGCGCGTAAACCCAGGCACACACGTACGTCCTTCTTCCATGTCGAGCACTTAGGGGGGCACGACTCGTTAGATAAAACAATATTCTTAATATGTTTAGGACACGGCGATGAAAGTTGGTTTTGGATCCAATAGATTTTTATCAATAAAGTATTATAATACACATCAAGGTGACGACTTAAATTTTGTCGACTGATTTCAAACTCACCCTATATTACGAGTATATTCAAGTTTAATATTGTATACTTTTAGGTATGTAACATTTTATTAATGGACGTCATTGATTAATCGATATTTTATGAAAATCGCCAGTAAGTCAACACCAAAATAATAATTTATTTTTATTATTATTTTTATTTTGCAGCCGAAGGTTTTGTGTATGTCATACGCTTCGTCTGTAAATAGTTTACGCAAAATATCAAAAGGCTTTGGCGCGCTGGCTGCATCACCGCTTCATACTGTAATTTAATCATTGCATACTCTTAAATTGTAAGACTCGTCGCTGCCCTTGTGGTGGCTGTGATCATCACGGATGTCTCAGCCGTCACAACGATCGCTGTTGTCACGACTTTTTGACAGCTTTTTGTTTGGTAGCCATGCGGCGCTAGTGTCGATCAGCGTTAAAAGACCAATCGTGCGTTCATCGCTGTAACAGCAGCTGTAGGTAACCAAAGCTGTTGTGACATTTGCACTAAGAGAATAGCACGTCAGAGCAAAGGCCTTCGTCATTGAATTCAAATTAACAGAGCAATGCTGAGTAGAGGCATTATCACCACGATTACCAAATGGTAATAACAACCCGAACAACGTTCGAAATATTTGAAACACTTGTTGCCTGACCTGGGGATCAAACCTAGGACCCCGAATTCTTGGTTCAGTACTTGAACTTAAACGCAGAATACAAAAGGTTTGCATAAATGGAGCTGAGTCTTCAGGGTTGGCCCTTGTTATGGGTGTCCCACGGGGATCAGTATTAGGGCCCCTGCTATTTTTAATTTATATAAATGACCTTCCCCGTTAAAATAATCTTCGTGAGATGGTATTGTTTGCAGATGATACATCAATGATTTTTAAAACTAAGAGAGGCAAATCTTCTTTGACCATGTTAACAATACCCTCTCTAAATTATTGCATTAGTTTACAACAAATAATCTTTTACTAAATGCAAATAAAACAAAATGTGTTAAATTTACGATGCCCAACGTAAGGTTTGCTGCCACTCTTATAATTGTTAAAGATGAACTACTAAACTCTGTAGATTCTACTACCTTTTTAGGTATAACTGTAGACTCTCATTTTCAATAGGGTGCTCATATTAGGGAGCTGTCTGGAAGACTTAGTTCTGCTGCTTATGCTGTGAGAAAGATAAGGCAATTGACTGATGTTGAAACGGCAAGATTTGTATATTTTAGCTACTTTCATATCATAATGTCATACGGAATTCTGTTGTGGGGCTCAGCGGCAGATATTGAGTCAATTTTTTATATTGCAAAAACGTGCTGAACGGGCTATTTACGGCCTTCGACTCCGTGACTCGCTGAAAGAGCTCTTCAAAGAGATTAATATAGTGTAAACTCCATGTAACCTCACTCGATTTAACGACAATTATCATTTTCAATGAAATGAGTTACTAAAAACTGTTCGTTGTCTATATGCGTAAATTCCTCAGGAATATTAACATCCTGTACTGTTTTTGGCAATATTGGCATGTTCTTGTTTCTCTCACGGTGTACCAGTATTCGCATAGCGTCTTTAGTAGGCATGTATGGGGAGCTACATGTAGGTATTTCCTGAATACATCTTTGGACTATCTGAGAAGGAGTATCCATCAAATAACTAGCTTTTTCTTTAATATTCTTTTTTAATTTCATTTCAATAGCCTTTTCTGGATCAGAGGTGCGATTGTGTAAAGCAATCGTATTCATTTGACAGTTCATAACGTACGGTATAATCTGTCAAACGGCTAATTCTAATTGTGTACGGAGTTCATTTATCGTTAACGATTGGGTCGTTAATTTTAAACGATGAGTGAATGATGTACATGATGTTGACAGATAATTCGAATTGCGTAAGTCTTATGAGCTCATTGCTAATGTCAAATGATTGCGGTGACTCTTGACTCATGACAATCGTAAATTTTACCCTCATATGTACGCAAATTTCTTCAAATTGTAACATTTTCTTTGAAAGAAAATGTTGTTTTATCTTTATTTAATTTAGGTACACTTTGTCTTGTTTGTTTTTGATAGAACGCCTTAATTTAATTTAATATTTTTTTAATTACTTGTGTTTTTACTTAAACAAATTCAAAGTTTTCTTTCACTGTGACAGTTATCACTTGACATTCACAGAACATAAATAAAATAATATACTACGTCAGAGAACACTTTACGTAGTCCACTGGAGTTTTGCGCGGGAAACGAGAAGAGAAAGATGAACTTTGTTGCGAAATTTTGTGAAATTATCTTAAGCGGCATTTATTGTGATAAAGTGGTGGCATTGTTATAATAATGTGTCAGTGAGTAGGACAAATTAAATAAAACTGAGAAACAAGAAAAGGCGCTCCTATTTGACTTTCGCGTAAAACTCCTGTAATCATTGAAATGTATATACCACCCATACATTTCAATGAGTTAGGTTAGTTTAGGCTTAGGTTAGGTTAGGCTATTATGTTTAAGCAAGTTTAAATGATATTGTATGTATAAAAAAATTTACATTATAACTAAAAAGACTAGGCTGTATGGACTCGTCCGAAGCCGTTAAACTTTTAGGAAATAAAAAACATAGTCCACTAACGCCACCTATTGTCGAGTAGCAGGAAACTCGTATTTCATTCGTTCTTTGCGTTTGGTTATTTCAATTGCAAAGGTAAGTTTTTAGTTTAAATTCAATGTTTTTATAAATAAAAGTTTGTTTTTGGGTTGAAATCGTTAAATTTGACTAAAAACCTGTATTTATATTACAATACAATTTAATATTATGTTAAAAAAAAACAGTTTTACCGAATGTTTTGCGATAATAAAACGCAAATCCATGAAACGTTTTTATACCACCGGTCACTTTTCGGTCTTCATGGAATGGTTAAAATTACACAATTAGAATTTACATTAGACGATCGATGATCAATTGTATTCATTGTCCATCCATGAACAACCTTACACAATCGCACTACTGGTAAATTCATATGCTCGTGATTATTTGTAACTATAGTATGAGTATTATCAATAAATAAAGAAGATATAAGCACATTGCAACTAGATGTATTCTTCTTCACGCAACGCCAATAGTACTTTTTATCTCGTTTGCTGTGTAAATGATAAGAATAACCATTATGCACTAATATATCTTTTCCGCGTTTAGACTTAACAATTTCACAGGCACTCATTGCTATCTTAGTTAAAAAACTTATTTACTTTAAACAAACGTAGCAGAATTCACAAGAACACCAAACTAAACAAACCAATAAGTTTTAATTACGGTAGTTCGATAGTTTGTTGAATTCAACCTACCCACATAATACGGGAAAAATATAATGCAATTTAGTTTAACACACCACCAAAAGATGGAGCTAAGAATACTTTTTCATTAAAATGTGGTCATAGGAGTAAAAAGATCTTAAAACATAAAAGTGCCAGAGATTAATTGACAAAAAATAAAATTTTTAAGCAAGCAGTCCCTATATTATTTTTACTATATTCCACATGTACGACACCAGCACATCATACTACCCATTTTTGTTGCAAAGTCGCCCCTATTACAACTTTACAATTTTAAAATTTCTTACATATTGCTAATAATGTTACTTTAGTCGTTAACAGTTAGTGGGCGAAACGATCGTTGGCAAAAAGTTGATGTCAAAAGACTCTGTTGGTCAAACGTTCACTGACGTACCGTTCTGTTGGTGAACAGTCCATGGGTCAAATGTCTTTTGGGCGAAAAGTTAAAGGTTCAAAGATTCTGTTGGCCAAACGTTCATGGAGCAATCGACTGTTGGTGAACCGTTTCAGAATCTGTGTTCTTACGAACGTAAATAATACTCTCGAGAATGTATTGAGAAGACACTGTAAGTACAGTGTAAACTCTATATAACGACACTAAAACGACTGTGCTAAATTTTTGAAATTTTAAATGGTCAACAACAGTCTAACACGTGCAATCCCAATTTGTAAAGAACGAATTTCTTAGAAAGTTTGGTTTGCATGATGCCGACAGTCGAGTTTATTACGGGCTAGGATAATAAAGCGACAAAAGAACGTACACAGCTGCGCGATTTTCACTCATATTGGCAACTTAAAGTGTACTTTTTAAATTATTACTTAATTTTTGTCGTTATTGAGAGTGGGTGTAATGCTATATGGAGTGTATCATTGTATGGAAAAGAAGCTAAACCAACCAAAGACGAGTGATTTCGACGCTTTAGGGAGTTTGTCGTTAAATCGAGTGAGGTTACATGGAGTTTACACTATATTAATCTCTTTGAAGAGCTCTTTCAGCGAGTCACGGAGTCGAAGGCCGTAAATAGCCCGTTCAGCACGTTTTTGCAATATAAAAAATTGACTCAATATCTGCCGCTGAGCCCCACAACAGAATTCCGTATGACATTATGATATGAAAGTAGCTAAAATATACAAATCTTGCCGTTTCAACATCAGTCAATTGCCTTATCTTTCTCACAGCATAAGCAGCAGAACTAAGTCTTCCAGACAGCTCCCTAATATGAGCACCCTATTGAAAATGAGAGTCTACAGTTATAAGGAGGCGTAAGGCTGCATACTGGCTTATGGACGGAACGTTCAAGTCCAGCCCTGTTCCGTTTATTCAAATATACACAATCCATGCAGTAGTGGGTACAATAGATGGAACACATAAGATTGTGCCACTGGTTTATGGGCTTTTGCCTCATAAAACTGAAAAATGTTACGGATTATTTTTTGAAATATTAAAAAGATATATTTATCACAAATTTAACATTAGACAGATTATGGCGCCAAAATTTATTCTTACGGATTTTGAAACTGCGGCTATTAATGCCATCAGACATGCTTTTCCAGACTGCATTAATAAACTTTGTTTTTTTCACCTTAACCAAAGCATATGGCGGCATATTCAGACAATGGCTTAGCAAAACGCTATAGAAGCGACTCAGTTTTTGCTCATAAAATGCGACACTTCGCTGCATTGGCATTTTTAGAGCCAAATGAAATTCCTCGTGCTTTTGACATAATAAATCCCTTATTATGTCAAAAGCACGAGGAATTTCATGATTCATGTAATTGATTCATGAAGTTGTACCAGAAGAAGCAGAAGAGGTACTAACATGGTTTGAAAAATATTATGTTAGAGGGACAACAAAGATTTCAAAAAATGTTAGCTCTAAGATGACACTGTCTCGAAGTTCACCCAAATTTCCGCCTTCAATGTGGTCAGTAGTTGAAAGTCACAGATGTCAAGTACCCCTATCTCAAAATGCCCTCGAGTCCTGGCATAATCGCTGGAATATTTTGCTAGGCCGACGTAAATGTAACATATTTACGACTATCAGCGAAATGATTAAGGAACAAAAAAATACGGAATGCCTATTGGAACGCATAAACTCTTCAGAGCCCATGCCGAAGCGAAAACGAATAGGTATAAAATATCAAGAACGTATCACCCAGCATTTAATCAAGAAAGATGAGATGGATTTAAAAAGTTTTTTAAGTGGCTTGGCACATATTTGCCATTTACAAAAGTAATGTCCTTGTAACTATATCTAAAAATTGATTATTTATTAATTACAGGAATTATGTAACAACTTTGCCTCTATTTATTTACCTAGACGTTAAAACTGATTTAATTTATATTTCCTCTACTTTAGTGCTTAATATTTTATTTTAATTTAGTAACTGAAATACCTACACATATTTGCCAGTTACAAAAAATGCCTATGTGATTGTATCCAAAAAGTAAATTTAATGAATTACGGGAATATGTTAAAAATATATTTGTTTACGTTAAATAAACATGAATTACGTGTTAAAACTGTTTTAATTCGTATTTACGAGTAGTATTAAACTATTATATAAAAATTTTGAAACTAAAGTAAATTAATTATTTTGATTTAATTTGAATATTATTTTTAAAAGAATTATTATTTATTATCCATTAAAGCAATTTTGTAAGATGGTGTACGATGAGTGAAAAATCTTCCTTTAAACCTACAAAAAAAAAAAAAAAAAACTGAACTGAGAGAAAAATTAAGCCTCAAGATTTTGAAGTAGGCTGTCCCTATATTATTTCTATAGATTCTACGTGTACCTACATTTTCTTACATATTGCTAATAATGTTACTTTAGTCGTTAACAGTTAGTGGGCGAAACGATCGTTGGCAAAAAGTTGATGTCAAAAGATTCTGTTGGTCAAACGTTCACTGACGTACCGTTCTGTTGGTGAACAGTTCATGGGTCAAATGTCTTTTGGGCGAAAAGTTAAAGGTTCAAAGATTCTGTTGGCCAAACGTTCATGGAGCAATCGACTGTTGGTGAACCGTTTCAGAATCCATTTATTTCTTAAGAAAAGTAACGTACACAATAATTTTAATACGAGAAATAAAGATAAACTCGCCGTTCCAGGCTTCAGACTGCGAAAAGTAGGAAAATCGTTTATGGGAAATTGTATTCGTATTTTCAACAAATTACCACAGGGTATTGCTGAACTCCCTGTACATAAACTTAAGTCGTATGTCAAAGTAATTTTAATGAAAAAGGGCTATTACACTGTTAATGATTATTTAAATGATAGAAATGATGATAGAAGGCATTAAATTGTCCCAGGTCGTACTTGCTTAAACCTTGTAAAAATTACCTTACCTTGTAAAAAATTATTTAAAAAGAGGCTGACAATAGTGACTGAGTTTCTTGCGCTGCTTCTTCTCGGCACTAGCCGAGACTTGTCCCGAAGCAGTGGTAGGTTTAAATATTGGGACGTGTAAAAAAGCGCCTCCTGGGGCCTATTTGCACGAAAAAAATCTGATTCTGATTTCTGATTTTCTGATTCTGATCCTGCACCACTCGACCTACGGGGCCGGGTCTAGCAGGACTAACGGGGCCTCATACTGAGCGGATACCATTTTGCGGATTTGCGGGTTCGAGTCCCGCCTGAGACAAAATTTTTCAAGTTTATATACAGGGATAACATTTTGTTGGCATTTTTATTTTTGTATAGTCTTAGTAAGTACTAGCTTGAATGTAGGTAGGTTCGTATTGTATAACGTCTTGGTGCAAAATAAAAAATAAAACTTTTTTTAAAATCCTGAGTTTAAACTTGCTACTTAGGTAAGTATGTCTAGCGTCAATAGCTGAGCAATTCGTCAAGCGAAGACGGCTGAACTAGTTCTTCTACGGATTCGCTGAAATACCAAGTATTTCTTCTCCCCATTGCGTTCTTGTAACATTTTATGAGATTCAATAAACGACCATGTTTTGGTGCCATGAGTTTTGGGCAACATTACTGGCAACATGTAGGTACTAATCAAATATTTTCGACTTTCTTGAGACACAAAGAAATTTGAAAGCGTGGTTCGTGTTGGATTTAACGAGAAATCTCTTTCTGAAACTTAGATTTAGATTAGATTAGATTAGATTAGCTTTGAACCCCACGAGGCGCCCGGGTACCGCGATAACAGTAATTGATTTCAATTGTGTCTGGAATAATTCACGGTCAAGGGATTCACTCTTAACCACCACAGCAATGATGGCAGGCACAATCACCACGCTTGCCAAATGCGGTATGATGATCACAAACCCGGGAAATGTTCGAAAATTCGAATCTCGTTGCCTGATCCGGGGATGAAACTTAGGACCCCGAGAGGCCCGAGATCTTGGCCCGATACTTAAAACAATAGACTATTTTGTGATTTCACTCCAGAGGTTCCAATTCACCTATGAAATGATTTATGTTCTCCTTTTTACTATGTACTTACCTACAATAAGATTATCCTTCCGGAGTTTCTAGTGTTGAGTTTTCTAAGCCTTTACACCTATTACAGACAGGACCTCTGAAGTTACTTTTTTTATGTCTTCCATCCTGCAACATTAGCTTAGACCACAGAACATGGAAGAAGGTTAGAAAGGCTGTCATGCGCCATCTGTATGAGAACCGATATCGCCGCTTGCGCCACTACACATAAGCGAGTTCAAAGAACGAAAATCAAGCAAATTTTAACGTCGCGCAAGCCTATTGGTCGCGCTCACTTACAAGCTTGTAAGTGAGTGCTGTGATGGTTTCTTTTGAGCAAATGTTCATAACCTTTGTGGCACGCCTGCCCCGCCTACTTCGCCTTTCTAACCTTTTTCCATGTTCTGTGGCTGGGACCAACGGCTTAACGTGCTTTTCGAAGCACGACTACACACCCAGATTCCTTTCAGACCCATGGAAATTTAGAAAAGATCGTTTCCTAATCGACCTGACCGGGAATTGAACCCGGGTTTCTTGCTTAGTATGTATTGCTTTATGAATTCTAAATAGGTAGAAGTGACAGTGGTTAATGTCAAATAATTCAATTCAAAGTAGGTAAGTGACATTAACCTAAATAATTCAATTCAAAGTAAGTGACATTAACCACGTTAAAGTAACTATGTTTTCTCTCTATAGAGAGAAAAAGATACGAAAAGCCATGATTTCAGTATCATAATGTCTCATTCTTTGGGAGGACTTCATGAGTTCAGGTCTCTCAAGGTCTCTCTACTCTTATATAAGTAATATAAGAAATATAATATCATCATTTTTTCCAAACTAGAAGCTCTATCATATCTTTCAATGTAGCAATAAACAGTTACAGAGTGATTATATATAGGTATAACATATAAATTATGATAGCAGACGAACCTACAATGTAATGATATTATACTTATTTTGATTATTACCCAATTGAATCTTAATATTGCCAATCAATCATTAAACGTAAGAAATAATGTATCTACCTACTAAAAGCTTTAAAGGTAAGGTCAAGCTATTATACTGTACAACGGTAGCTAGCTTTGTCACAAGTTTCCACACGCATAAAAATGTTCACCTTTTAAAACTTGACAGCTGTCGGTCATTCAGGCCAGATTTTTTACAGACAAATCTATATTATTATTTTTTATTTATTTATCTTAGATCACTAGTAAAAAACAATTTTACACTAGTAAAATGCTTAGTAGATACACTTATTTAGATTTAACAGGCTAAGCGCAGTATAGGTGACAACAGCATGCAAGAGACATCCTTGACTATTAAACAATTCAATTCAAAATAATTCAATTTAAAATAATACATTCTTGACTAATCTTATGTGGGCTTTATTAGACAAGAGAACCTAAATATATTTATAGAATTAAAAAAGATATCAAGATTGCAGTTTTTGGACTTTGACAGCAAGTTATACCTATGTAAACATTCTATTTAGGGGGCAGAACGAACCTGAATTTGATTTAGTGCTACTCTTTGTAAGAACCTAAATTATATCGACCTAACCTAGGTAGTTTAAAGGGGATATTTATATTGAATCTTGAGAGCAAATCAGGACAGTCAAATACACCGTTAATGATTTTGTGAAGAAATACATTATCCAGCATAATACCTACGGCGATCCTTGAGAGAGTTGAGTTTGAAGTAGTTTAGTCTATCTATCTAGTATTATATAGTATATATCTATCTAGTAGTTTCTTTGCTAGATTAAGGCTGAATGCTAAATGATACAAAAACTTCTTTTGGACACGCTCGAGTTCTTTTATATACACGTCGTAATGTGGGTTCCATATTACACTGCAGTATCATTGTATTCGCAATAATTAAATAGCTATTTATCTTTCATTTTGATGTAACATTTATTTCTAAACAAATAGGTGAAAATAAATGTAATCGATTTACCTGTTTATACCTGCCAAACCAAGAAAAAAAGACAACCCAACGGTTGTTGTTTTATATTCTACATAGGTACCTACATCCAGTCAAAAAAGTATCGGAATTCGGAAATGGATGATTTGTTTATGGTTCCAAATTTAATTTTTTTTTGTTGTTAGATTGGCATAACTGTTTCCCATTTTGGCTCGGAGTTGGTTTTTGTCTTTTATGGTTTCTTTTTCGTGGTCGCGGATAAATAGATAAAAACAATCCTTGATGCGGATTATATATCATGCTAAAATTTCAACTCGATCGGTGCATAACTTTTTGAGTTTTTGAAGCGTACATAAACAAACATAACATTTTTATATATATAGATAGTGCTGTTTTTAGATATCATATTTAATGTGTATTGCGAATTTCCTAATGGACAAAAACATCGAACAAAGAGTTTGTCTTAAATTTTGTTCGGAGTCACTGAAAATATTACAAAGGCTTACGGTGAATCGACTTTATCAAAAACACTTGCTTATAAGTGTCGTGCAGCTTAAAAGTGGTCGAGATGTCTGCAAGTGAAGTTAACATCGCAAAAGTGAAGGAAGTTGTGACTGAAAATCGTCATTCAACTTTGAGAGAGATAGCCGCCAAACTTTCTGTATCTTACGAGTCGAACCGTACCATTTAAACTAATCATTTGGGTATGAAACATGCTGCCGCTCGGCTAGTCCCAAAAGACCTGAATTTTCTCCAAAAACTCAATCGCATGAAAGTTGCTGAGGACATGCTAGCTAGAACAAGTCAATTCCGACCCAACATTCATGAGACGTGAGTTTACGAGTTTGACATGCAAACTAGTTAACAAGCTTCGGAGTGGCTGGCGCCTTCCAACTGAACCGAAACCGAAAAACCACACCAAAGTCGATCAAAGGTCAGTCATGTTGACTGTTTTCTTTGAATATCGCGGTGTTGTGCACTCGGAATTCTTACCGGAAGGTCAAACGGTTAGTAAAGAATATTATTTAAACGTTGCCTTATGTATGAGTATAAATGCCGCATGCATTTAAGAGAGCAAATTCGACGGAAAAGGCCAGATTTGTGGGAAGAAAATTCTTGGATTTTGCACCACAATATGCACCTTCGCACAAGGCCATCATTGTGAACGTATTTTTGACCACTCACCAGATATGGCTCCAGCCGACTTCATTCTTTTTCCTAAATTCAAATCACCAATTCGTTTTCAATCGTTAGAAGTCATAAAGGAGAATTCGCGGCTAGAACTGAACTCAATTCCGGAAAAAGCGTTTAAAAAATGTTTTGATGATTGGATTATTCGTTGGCGTAAGTGTATCGTTTCTGAAGGAGCATACTTTGAAGGTGATAAAATAAAAGCGAATGCCTGATTTTGGCGCCTTTTTTTTTGCTGTTACATCGACAAATACTTTTTATTTTAGTTAAAAATAATGTGACAAACAAAATTTTGTATGACAACAATACCTCTAAACACAGTCTGCATTGGGGTTGAGGTGCATGAAAGGAGCCTCCCCGCGGCGCACCCTGGAAGCAGCTAAACCCGGTAACGCCGGTAACGCTGGCTAATCCTCTCACCACGATGGCAAATCCAAATTCAAATAACATGTCCAAAAGGCCCTTTTCAGGGCCAAATCACCACACCAACATGACTGCGCTGACAGTCATCACGGTTAATATACTTAGAAGGATTTTCTAGTGACAAATCTGAAATCCTCTCTGAGTTATGCTGAAATACGCGATGTAACATCTTATGCGTCCAGGAAACTCACCGTGACACAAACCAGGCCCGCCCAAGCATCCCTGGATTGACCCTGGTGGGCGAGATTCCCTACGCGAAATATGGAAGCGCGGTATTTGTTGATCCCGGTAGTGTTAACACTACCTGTTGCGTCAGTTAACTGTAATTCTGAAAATTCAATAGAAATTATTACAATAAACACTGGACATTGCACGGTTACATCTGTGTACAAACCCCCTGCTGTACCTTTCCAACTCCACCCACCCGACAATTTTAATAATCACCACATAAAGATTGTTCTCGGAGATTTTAATAGTCACAGTACCAGTTGGGGATACCAGAATACAGACGCTGATGGCCAGATTTTAGAAGAGTGGGCAGAAACTCAAGATTTACTCTTAATCCACAATGCTAAACTACCGGCATCCTTTAACAGCAGCCGATGGAAGCGTGGCTACAATCCCGACCTGATTTTCGCTAGTGAATGTATCAGCGCTCAATGTCTAAAGACAGTATGTGAACCTGTTCCCAGAACTCAACACAGGCCAATCATGTGCAGCGTCCAGTCTGTAGTCCATCCTATAGATGTCCCTTTCAAACGCCGTTTCAATTATGCATAAGCCAATTGGCACGAATTCTCTAATGCTATAGATGAAGAACTCATAAACATCACTCCGTCCCCTCAAAACTACGATCAATTCGTTAACGTTGTTACCACAGTCTCACGCCGCTGTATCCCCAGAGGATGTCACACCGCTTACATCCCAGGCCTATCGCGTTAATCCGCATCATTACTAAAAAAATACGAGGTTCTTTTTAAAGCCGACCCCTTTGCTGGAGAAACTATTGAAGCAGGGGAACTACTTTTAGCCAATATAAGCGATAGCCGACGTAAAAAGTGGACAGATACAGTAACAAATATTGATTTGACGCATAATAGTAAGAAAGCATGGACCACAATACGAAAACTCACCTGTGAGTGTCCACCACCTACTCCCCCGGCGCAAGTTACAGCCAACCAAGTTGCCCACCAACTGCTTCTAAACGGTAACCACCACACCGACTAAATAATCTTAAAAAAAAAACAGTATCTCTGGTAGCACGTGCACCACTGTTAGCAAGCCATTCACGCTCACTGATATTATTACTGCTATCAAGATGCTAAAATGCGGAAAAGCCAGTGGAATTGACGGCATTTCAGTTGAGCAGATTCAACATCTTGGTCCGGTGGCTGTGTCGTGGTTGCTTGAGCTGTACAATGTTTGCATGGCCACAGCGAAGTTTCCCCGGCTCTGGAGAAAGGCGAAAATAACTGCCCTCATTAAGCCTGGCAAACCAGGAGACGACCCGAAAAGTTTTCGCCCTATTGCTTTGCTGTGCCATGCTTCTAGAAAAGATGCTGCTGAACCGTTTGGTGGGTCTCGTCGATCCGAAACTAATCCGGGAACAGGCAGGATTCAGACCGGTCAAGTCCTGCTGTAATCAGATCCTAAACCTGACCCAGTTTATAGAGGATGGTTACGAACTAGGCAAAGTAACCGGCGTAGTGTTCGTAGACCTTTCAGCAGCATACGACACGGTTATTTTGAAAAGGCTACTGTTTAAGGTGAATGATATAATAGGGGATCAGCGCTTTGTCCTTTTGCTCAGCGAAATGTTACACAACCGCCGTTTTCAGGTCCACGTATCCTCACACAAAAGCAGATGGCGTATGCAAAAAAATGGCCTCCCCCAAGGCAGCGTCCTCTCCCCACTTCTCTTCAATATTTACACGAACGACCAACCGTCAAGCCCAGATACAACTCGCTTCTTGTACGCGGACGACCTAGCCCTTGTTTCCCAATAACTTTGAGGAAATCGAAGAAAATCTGTCGTCTGCTCTTACAGACCTAAGCCGCAATTACAGTGAAAACGCTTTAATGCTTGGATTTGCCAAGCAAAACACAATCTTGGGTCTTCCATCTCCGTAATCGGCAAGCGGGTCGTGCCCTCAATGTCACTTGGCAAGGAGTTGCAATAGAGCATAGTGACCACCCTAAATATCTAGATGTTATCTTAGATCGATCACTGACCTATAAGCGTAACTGCGAATCCCTCAGGAAAAAGGTCAGTGCTCGTAATAATCTCCTATTGCGACTAACATCATCTAAATGGGGCCTCGCCGCAAGTCTTGCGGACCAGTGGTCTAACTCTCGCCTTCTCCGCTGGTGAATACGCATGCCCCGTGTGGACTCGCTCTTTCCACGCGAAAACGCTGAAACGCGAAACAGGTGGATATAGCTCTAAATGAAACGGTGCCGGTTAATTACAGGCTACCTTAAGCCGACACCGGTACAAAAGCTATATCCCCTTACAGGAATTGCACCCCCAGATATCCAGCAAGAAGTGGCTAGCTCCATCGAGAGAGCCAAATTGTATGACGATGCGCGCCATCCTATGCACCAGTATTCCACTGTGCCGCAAAGGCTCAAGAGCCGGAACAACTTCTTAAGATGCGTTTCTCCAATACGATCTACGGCGTCAGAGGCACGCTGTACCCTTTGGCGGGAAAAATGATAACTTGCAGGGTTCGTCCCGATCAGCAAATCTCTTCCTCCTGGGCATGATTTACCATGGCCGACCTGGAAGTCATTGAACCGACTCAGAACTCAGGTCGGCCGGAGTAAGGATAATCTGCGCAGGTGGGGATTCCCTGGTGTTCTGGACGATCGGTGCGAGTGTGGTTAACCCGTACAATCAATGGACCACCTATTATCCTGCTCCGCGTGCCCCGACAGCTGCTTGCACGAGGATCTCCTTCAGGCCAATGAAAGGGCAGTAAAAGTGGCTGAGTTTAGATCTAATAAAATTTGAATTTGCTTTCGACTCGAAGAAGAAGAACACAGTCTAAGTAGGGTTACGAATTTAAGAAAAATATTATTTTATGAACTGTTTCTTTCGGTATTATTGAACTGCGGAAAGTCTTGGAATAATTGGTTTTCCCTTTCTTGCCATGGGTGAATTATTAATAAAAAATAATAATGACGACCTCCATGGCGGAGTGGCTTACACGCCGGTTTTTAAGGTGTAAGTCGCCTACTCTGAGGTCTCAGGTTCGATTCCCGGACGGGTCAATGTAGAAAAAAAAGTGTTTTTTCTAGTAATTTACTAATTTGGGATCAGAACGATGTATGATGTATGTGATGTTGTCCACATTATTATTATAATAAATAATAATAATTTAATAAATAAATAAAGTTATAAATGTAGACAACATCACATACCTACATTGTTCTGATCCCAAAGTGAGTAACTATTTAAAGCGGTAGTCCCTTTCTTCTCCGAAAATTGTTCGTCCGAAATTTAAAATCCCTAACGCGTTTGCTATAATCATCACTATCCATAATGTTCGAATGTACGAAATGTTATTATGCCTAATTGTCTTTAATTCGAATGCTTTTGTGTCATAATATTGGGTGCTATAATAATTAGACATCCTAATTTTTCTTGCTATAAAGTCACATGACCTAAGTTTTAAATTGTGTAATAAAAATAATGTATGTTAGTCCGAATGGTGGTTTATGATAATATTGTTAGTCCGAATGATGGTTTATAATAATATTGTTAGTCCTAAAACATATGTTTAAGAGTAGGTTTATCTTGGCTATGTTATCCTCATGTAGTTTAGTTATTGTAAGTCACATTATGATACGAGTACACTTGTAATCGTATGGATTTAGGATTTCGTGACAAATCTGTCTTAGAACCGAATCAGCCAACCCCGACTTCACGTGGTACTTGTCTGCCCTACCTTGGCCCTCTCCGTAGCGGCTGAGGCTGGTCGCCGAAGGCGACCAGCAAGCCGAAGATGTAAAGGAGAGCGTGGGTGCCTGTACTTTGTTACGCAAGGGCGGAGGTGCTGCACTTCCCGAAGCGCCGGAGCACACGCAATTCTAAATGCATGCGTGCTTGCTTGCATGCACATCAATCGTTATTGCATAGGATTTGTAACAATCATAGAAAAGCATTTTATGCCTTTTTAATAATATGGGTTGTAATATTTATAGCTAAAGATTTTACGGCCTTTTATATTTATAGTATTTAGACTTTAGGCTACGTTAAATTATAATGACATATTACGTTAGGACTTATCACTGTTATAGAAAAACCTTTTATGTCTTTTAAACATATATTTAGGGATTTAGATTTTAGAGCAAGTGATATTATGAGAAATTTAATTAGGGCTTATTATCATTCGGACAAATGATGATTAGGTCACAAAACATTATGACACGTTAGACTATGGATCAAAAATTTATGAGACAAAATAGAGAACCATTTAAAGCACTCGTATTCCTTTCGTCCACTAGGACCCCCTAACCCGATCCCCCAGGAGATCCCCGTGAAAGCATCTGCGTTCATCAGGATCCCCTTTAAATAATAGTACCTACATAAAGTCAATGTCACACTAAGTATTTTTATTGAAAATAAAAAAAACAGGAAACAAATTAAGAATAAGATAATTTATCTATTTATTTTTATTGTTTTAAATTTATCTATTATTTTTCTTTTCTTCTATATATCATTTTTTCTCTCTATTTTTTTCTATAATCTAAATATATAAAAATGAAAACTGATTTAATGACTGACTGACTGACTGACAGACATATCAACGCACAGCCCAAACTACTGGGATTTAAAATCTGAAAATTTTCACCGTGCTTCCTTTTATAGTGTAGGTGAGCACTAAGAAAGGAATTTTGGAAATTCCGCCTCTAAGGGGGTAAAAAGGGCCCCATAAGTTTGTATGAAACTCCGTCAGTTTTGAAGCTAAGTCGATGAAAATTGGTATCCAGCTACCTGATTAAAAATTAAGAATGACGTCTTTCAGGATTTTTGAAAATTTAATCTTTAAGGGGATAAAAAATGGGGGCAAAGTTTGTTCGGTTCCGCGTCATATCCATACTCTTTACATATTTGTACTCTCTGACTTTACTTAGTTTGTTATGACATTCAATGTGTCAATCAGAAAATAAATAGGTATTTTCTTATAAACAGAATGTTATTATTTTAGAATTTAATAATTGGCGCCGAAATGGATGAATTAACTGAATTAAAACGTGTAGAATTTTAATTAAAGGCTGCATTACAAAATTCGGCAGCCAGATACAAAACCTACGAGAAATTTCTGATTATGAATTAAAATTAGTGAGTGATCAGCTGGTGAAGTGACAAATGAACAAATTTACCAAAAATAATTTGGAAGAGATACGACTACAAATAATATTACTGATGACCCACAGTTGGAAACTGAGATTGAAGAAAAAAAATACCTTCAGGGTATTACAACACAGCTTAAACTAAAACTGCAGAGTTTGAATTCGATAGTACGAAACAATTCCATGTATGCAGAAGGTACTGAGGAGCAAAGGTCGGTCACAAACAAATCTTAGGACATCTAAATTGAACTCAGTACCATTAGACAAGGCCGAAACATTCAAAAACATCATTAAACGGTTGGATACGTACTTAAAACTGAACAGATGTGATGATATCGATACAAATACACGTCAATCATACATCTTTGAGCCCAGAATTACATCAGAAAACGTATTATATTATATTTTTGTGCTCCACGGGATCCTTGTGAGTTAGAATTTGAAGAGTTGGATAAAATTCAGTTAGTAAATTATCAACAACTCAAATTTGGACAGATTACTAGAAGATTTAACAATGGTGTTTGACGGAACTCTTGTTTGAATATCAAACTACAAAGCTCAATTAGTGCTTCAAGAAAATGTGACACCAATTTTCATCTAGCCGCGACGTATTCCATATGCCCTGAAGGATAAAGTTGACGAAGAAATAAGGAGGCTATGTAACGAAAAGACAAAACTTGAAAATTCCTATTGGATGTCTTATCTATATGTATATTGGTACATATTCAGTAAATAAATATCGGTGCTTACCATAAGAATGGTATTATTTAGAACTTAATCATTTTTAGGGTTCCGTACCCAAAGGGTAAAAACGGAACCCTATTACTAAGACTTCGCTGTCTGTCTGTCTGTCCGTCTTCCTGTCACCAGGCTGTATCTCAAGAGCCGCGATAGCTAGACAGTTGAAACTTTCACAAATTATGTGTTTTTGCTACCGCAATAACAACAAATACTAAAAACAAAATAAAACAAATATTGAAGGGACAAAAAAACGATTTTTCTGACCTTTTTTGTTCGATATTAATAATGGCAACAGGTAGGCACTTGAAATATTCACAAAACACTCAGTTATATTTCTAACTTTAATAATCAATAATTAAATTAATATTTAAGGGAGGTTACCACACAAAAAAACAATTTTTTGCCTATTTTTGCTTGATATCAATAAATGGTAACAGGTAGGCACTACATTAACTAAATTAATGTAGGTACCTACTGTTGTTTTCGTAGTGAATGGTACGGAACCCTTCGTGCGCGAGTCCGACTTGCACTTGGCCGATTTTTGTTTATACGGTAGAGACAAATGTTGGGAAATCGAAGAAAGTGTATAGAATTACACTGTTGTACCTTATGACATTATCAACTATATTAAGCAGTACAAAAATAATTCCTAAACTAGGCATAGACCCGTATCTCAGGCAGGAAAAGGTAACAGGTGTGGTGCAACAACACTAAGCAGCTGATTGGTGGATTAAATCAATATAGACTGGTAGACCATTTGACAAGCTTCCATTTAGAAGATAATTTGATAAACTTCCATTTAGTAACGATTTATTTTTTCTAGAACGCACCGCTTTTGGGGGCCTGGCAAAGTTTGTTTAGTGAAACTGCCTTTCTAACGCATCCAAATTATCTTTTTATTTAATATCCTCCATATTTAAAAAAATACACTTTTAAAACATGAAAATAAAACGTTGAAAAAAAAATCACCTCACTTCATAATTCCGTGTTTTTTAACTTAGGAATAGCTACCACCACGCACCCACTAATGACCAAGCAGCAGTAATTAATGATGTTTTGCTGACATCATTTGAAGCTGAAGAAATATAAAAATTTATAGACACAGTGGTCAGTACAGTCGAATCAGTTCTCTATCCTGTCAAGTTTCTGAACACTTTTTATCCTACTGATCATCCTCTACCATTCATGCCTCGAACCCACATCCCACATGAAAGTTTTGTGAAACTACGTCAGCTTTTTGGTATAAATTTTGTTATGTTGTTTATAAGGATTTTTTATAATTAAATATTTGAGGGGGTGAAAAACGGTTGAAAATTTTGTGGTTAATTATTTGTGTTTAACATCATATTGAGGTACTTGAAACTTCGTTTATTGATCATGAAGGGAGAATGACATAGGACTGGCTTTTTCAGAGCTCTACACCGATGCTGGTACTACACCGGTCTTCTATCCAAACGTAGTATGCAAGCAAATTGTCTTTGTAAAATCGCCTTTTTAACGCTAATGGATCGAGAAAAATGGTAACCTACTTTGTTGGAAATTAAGAATGTGTTTTTTTACACAGGGCCACTTCTTCCAGGGCTCTACGCCAGTGTTGATCATATTCGAAAAAAGCCTTGCAAGCTGCTTTGAATGGTTTGTTGTACTACAGCGTTGACAGTTTTGAAAGTTTTAAAGGATATTGTACTTCAGATTTCATGTAAATGCAAACAGATGTGGTGCGAGCTCGCTTGGACCACGGTTCGCTAGGAGAACTAACACCGGATCCCTAAATAGTTTAAATCGGCCCCTTTCATCCAACAATTGTATCAACGGGCCCCGGTAAGTCGGCAACGACGTATCGGCTCCCACTAAGTGCCCACCACCACCTCGCCCGAGATGGGCACCCTCGGCACCGTAGGCAAAGGAAGTGGAGGAGAGGGGGGTGAATCGTGACGAAAACTTTGTAACAGATCAAAACCAACGCGTGCGAAGCCGCGGGCATCAGCTAGTCTAAATATATAAAAATGAAAACTGATTTAATGACTGACTGAATGACTGACTGACTGACTGACAGACATATCAACGCACAGCCCAAACTACTGGGATTTAAAATCTGAAAATTTTCACCGTGCTTCCTTTTATAGTGTAGGTGAGCACTAAGAAAGGAATTTTGGAAATTCCGCCTCTAAGGGGGTAAAAAGGGCCCCATAAGTTTGTATGAAACTCCGTCAGTTTTGAAGCTAAGTCGATGAAAATTGGTATCCAGCTACCTGATTAAAAATTAAGAATGACGTTTTTCAGGATTTTTGAAAATTTTATCTTTAAGGGGATAAAAAATGGGGGTAAAGTTTGTTCGGTTCCGCGTCATATCCATACTCTTTACATATTTGTACTCTCTGACTTTACTTAGTTTGTTATGACATTCTATGTGTCAATCAGAAAATAAATAGGTAATTTCTTACAAACAGAATGGTATTATTTTAGAATTTAATAATTGGCGCCGAAATGGATGAATTAACTGAATTAAAACGTGTAGAAGTTTAATTAACGGCTGCATTACAAAATTCGGCAGCCAGATACAAAACCTACGAGAAGATTTCTGATTATGAATTAAAATTAGTGAGTGATCAGCTGGTGAAGTGACAAATGAACAAATTTACCAAGAATAATTTGGAAGAGATACGACTACAAATAATATTACTGATGACCCACAGTTGGAAACTGAGATTGAAGAAAAAAATAACCTTCAGGGTATTACAACACAGCTTAAACTAAAACTGCAGAGTTTGAATTCGATAGCACGAAACAATTCCATGTATGCAGAAGGTACTGAGGAGCAAAGGTCGGTCACAAACAAATCTTAGGACATCTAAATTTAACTCAGTACGATTAAACAAGGACGAAACATTCAAAAACATCATTAAACGGTTGGATACGTACTTAAAACTGAACAGTGTGATGATATCGATACAAGGAAATACACGTCAATCATACATCTTTGAGCCCAGAATTACATCAGAAAACGTATTATATTATATTTTTGTGCTCCACGGGATCCTTGTGAGTTAGAATTTGAAGAGTTGGATAAAATTCAGTTAGTAAATTATCAATAACTCAAAATTGGACAGATTACTAGAAGTTTTAACAATGGTGTTTGACGGAACTCTTGTTTGAATATCAAACTACAAAGCTCAATTAGTGCTTCAAGAAAATGTGACACCAATTTTCATCTAGCCGCGACGTATTCCATATGCCCTGAAGGACAAAGTTGACGAAGAAATAAAGAGGCTATGTAAAGAAAAGACAAAACTTGAAAATTCCTATTGGATGTCTTATCTATATGTATATTGGTACATATTCAGAAAATAAATATCGGTACTTACCATAAGAATGGTATTATTTAGAACTTAATCATTTTTAGGGTTCCGTACCCAAAGGGTAAAAACGGAACCCTATTACTAAGACTTTGCTGTCTGTCCGTCTGTCCGTCTGCCTGTCACCAGGGTGTATCTCAAGAGCCGCGATAGCTAGACAGTTGAAACTTTCACAAATTATGTATTTTTGCTACCGCAATAACAACAAATACTAAAAACAAAATAAAACAAATATTGAAGGGACAAAAAAATCGCGTTTGGATTTTTTTGTCCTTTTTTGTTCGATATTAATAATGGCAACAGGTAGGCACTTGAAATATTCACAAAACACTCAGTTATATTTCAATAATTAAATAAATATTTAAGGGAGGTTCCCACACAAAAAAAAACAATTTTTTGCTTATTTTTGCTTGATATCAATAAATAGTAACAGGTAGGCACTACATTAACTAAATTAATGTAGGTACCTAATGTTGTTTTCGTAGTCAATGGTACGGAACCCTTCGTGCGCGAGTCCGACTTGCACTTGGCCGATTTTTGTTTATACGGTAGAGACAAATGTTGGGAAATCGAAGAAAGTGTATAGAATTACACTGTTGTACCTTATGACATTATCAACTATATTAAGCAGTACAAAAATAATTCCTAAACTGGGCATAGACCCGTATCTGAGGCAGAAAAAGGTAACAGGTGTGTTGCAACAACACTAAGCAGCTGACTGGTGGATTAAAACAATATAGACGTGTAGACCATTTGACAAGCTTCCATTTAGAAGATAATTTGATAAACTTCCATTTAGTAACTTTTTATTTTTTCTAGGACGCACCGCGTTTGGGGGCCTGGCAAAGTTTGTTTAGTTGAACTGCCTTTCTAACGCATCCAAATTATCTTTTTATTTAATATCCTCCATATTTAAAAAAATACACTTTACATGAAAATAAAACGTTGAAAAAAAAATCACCTCACTTCGTAATTCCGTGTTGTTTAACTTAGGAATAGCTACCACCACGCACCCACTAATGACCAAGCAGCAGTAATTAATGATGTTTTGCTGACATCATTTGAAGCTGAAGAAATATAAAAATTTATAGACACAGTGGTCAGTACAGTCGAATCAGTTCTCTATCCTGTCAAGTTGCTGAACACTTTTTATCCTACTGATCATCCTCTACCATTCATGCCTCGAACCCACATCCCACATGAAAGTTTTGTGAAACTACGTCAGCTTTTTGGTATAAATTTTGTTATGTTGTTTATAAGGATTTTTTTATAATTAAATATTTGAGGGGGTGAAAAACGGTTGAAAATTTTGTGGTTAATTATTTGTGTTTAACATCATAGAAACTTCGTTTATCGATCATGAAGGGAGAATGACATAGGAGTGACTTTTTCAGAGCTCTACACCGATGCTGGTACTACACCGGTCTTCTATCCTAACGTAGTATGCAAGCAAATTGTCTTTTTAAAATCGCCTTTTTAACGCTTATGGATCGAGAAAAATGGTAACCTACTTAGTTGGAAATTAAGAATGTGGTTTTTTACACAGGGCCACTTCTTCCAGAGCTCTACGCCAGTGTTGATCATATTCGAATAAAGCCTTGCAAGCTGCTTTGAATGGTTTGTTGTACTACAGCGTTGACAGTTTTGAAAGTTTCAAATGATATTGTACTTCAGATTTCATGTAAATGCAAACAGATGTGGTGCGAGCTCGCTTGGACCACGGTTCGCTAGAAGAACTAACACCGGATCCATCCCTAAATAGTTTAAATCGGCCCCTTTCATCCAAGTATTGTATCAACGGGCCCCGGTAAGTCGGCAACGACGTATCGGCTCCCACTAAGTGCCCACCACCACCTCACCCGTGATGGGCACTTTCGGCACCGTAGGCAAAGGAAGTGGAGGAAAAGAGTGGAGGAGAGGGGGGTGAGTCGTGACGAAAACTTTGTAACAGATCAAAACCCACGCGTGCGAAGCCGCGGGCATCAGCTAGTTTATCTATATATCTTATTTTATAATTTTATCTATCTTTTTTTAATTTTACTTTTTTTTTCTTTTTTTCTAATTTATCTTTATTTATTTATTAATCTATTTATCTTTTTAGTTTTCATAATTATCATGAAGAAAGAAACAACGCAATGAATAAATACAGGATATGCATGTCATTGGATTGACATTATTAATGATAACGTCATTTGATAAACAAAGACATTGCATTTAGTTGCACTAGCCAGTTAAAATAAAGTTATAGATCAAAATCCGTATTTTTAATATAAATCGGACTCAGTGTGATAGCATATTTTTATACTTATTTTTGTTTAAGGGGATTCTGATGAACAGATGAGTTCGCGGGGATCCCCTAGGGAATCGGGTTAGGGGATCCTAGTGCACGACAGGCTCGTATTGTAGAAATCAGAAACAACGACGGTACCACAAACACCCAGACCCGAGAAAATGTAGAAAAAACTTTTTCTACATTGACCCGACCGGGAATCAAACCTGGGACCTCGGAGCAAGCGACACTCTGAAAACCAGTGCGACCGCCACGGTACCAAATAAAATAGGCCCTGAGTGAGCATATAAAAAACGAAACCTATAGGATCGAAGTGTGAAAGTAAGAAATCTAAGAGATTTTGGAGAGCCATACTACGTAATACGGAGTATATTATGTATGATAAAAAAGTATAGGAGAGTTCCTATAGAAACAATTATTATAATTCAATTTCTGGCACGTATAACTTGTCTCGGACTGAGTTTAGATGTATAGTTGTCATAATAAAACTTACTTATTACATAACTATGAACTTAAAAAAAATACTCGGTCGGTGTAACAGCAAAAAAAGGCACCACTGGCCTATACAAATCCGGCATTGTCCTTTGGATGAATAACAAACATTTTGTGTATTAATGATCTTTTTCCGATAGATACTTTCCTGAAAGAGTAGTACTTACTTCATACCTACTTTCGATTGTTATTAAATTTGTTTGTTAAACATGGTTAAACTCATGAGGGCAATATTTGATAAAAAGTCAATTTTTAATTTGTAATTAATCATAGTCTTGCCAGAACTTTTTTAGATGCCACTGGATATATATTTTATAATTAAAAATAGATTTGATATTAAAAACTTTTCTAGTTCAGATAGTTTTGTAGTTGTTTTTAGTTCGGATCCTCTGCTACGTGTATTGAAAGGTTGCTTGAATTCATGTAAATACCTTTACGATGACATGTTCGAAACGTCGGGATAAATATTATACAGAATGATTTTTTTTTACTGTCAAAATTTTTATAGACGTTAACAAACGCAAGTTAAATCTTTAAATTTATCTTTATTTTCACAATTTAACAAATAAGAGTTCATGAACATCCTTTTTCGTTTAAAAAAAACCAATGCAATAAATATTATAATGAAAGGCCACACAGTTCTAATAATGTATTTAATGTATTTACAACTTATAACTATCTTACAATAAAATAAAAAAAATCATAGTTTTTGAACTAGTTATTATGCAAATAAGTAGTAAGTCACTACTCAATAATAGATTAGTACAATCAACAATACCAAATAAGAATTTCTTTATTACTAGTATAGGCGTATTATAGCGTAGTTATATGGCACAAAATATTATTATATTTGTTTTACACAGGTGTTGCAATGTGTTTTATAATTAATTACAAGGGTACACATACGTACAAAGATTTTATGTAGGTCTATATTTAGTTTTATTTATTTAAATTAGCTATCCGATATATATTTTTTGCGCTAGCCATCTTAGCGTATGATATTACATCGTAGAAACATAGTACCAATGCTGGAAATAAATTGCATAAAAACGAATATGCACTTTTCATAATAGGTTTAAGGTCCACTACACGGCGCGCATCGGATTTCACAATATTACACTAACTTAAATCTTGTGTACAGTTTTTAAAGTCTATATTACCAAGACACGCATAACAGCTTAACCGCGTGCGTCCACGTGTCATCGGATCCGTTCGGATAACGCCGCGTGCGCATGCAAGCTTTTAGTTTATTTTTACTTTTAATGGCTATCTAAATCAACACTAGATTATTTTATATTAAGTATAGATAATTCAATATTATAAATTAACATCAGGTTAGGAACTAACTTGTCTCGTATTTTTCAATACCTGCATTGAAAAATGCCTTAGATTTCTTTATTTACCAGTTTTGAATGTAGGTATTGAAGAAAAAGCATTAAGCATTTTTGCCCAAAACTGCAATACTGAAAGACCCATCCATAGATATTGCCTACATTAAGTTTATTCAAGGCTCCAAAAAGATCTACACTTTTCACATATTCTGAAACTTGAAAACAGTTGTAGAAGTGTCAGAAGAAGTGACGTATTTTCGACGTCGTCTACATTGTCAGGTGTTTATTGATAGTGTAACCCGCGACTGCCCCTAAACGTACAGAGTTCCTCAGTGTCCAGAATTCCTAAAACCTAGTCACTGGGTCTTTCAGTCCTGGCCCTGTGGTGGTATCTGATCCTCCTGAATCGCCTCTGCGGGCATTTCCCGTTGCTTCTCTCGTACGCACCGTACTCGCATGCGGGGGCGTTGCAGTCGCCGTGGCCTATGCACACGCGGTCGCGCATCCCGAAGTGCTCCCGACCGCGAGCGAGAGAGAGACAGTCGCGGCGCCGGGACGCGTCTGCCCACTCGCACACGCAAGAGCAGATGCCGTCGTTCAGTGGGCGCGCTAGAAATAAGGTAGGACAGGTACACCTGGAACAAAACTGTCGTTATTTTAAAATTTGATCAAAATCAAAGTCGATGAAGTTACTAGAATGGCTTCAATTAAGAAACCTGTACCATGTTCAAACTCAATTGAATGGTTTAGAAATATCTTTGCTCCGATGCTAAGTAGATAAGGTTTATATGAAGGAGAATTACAGGCAATGGTTTGATTCCCCGAAGACAATTAAAGTTTTCTAGTTCACCAGCATATGTCTTGCCGCTAGCGTATCAAACTAAAAAAATAATATGAAGTTTGGTCATAAGCACTGAACCAATTACGCAGGTTGCTGCCACCCACCAGCGATCATTCCCTTCTCCCAAGATTATTCATTTGGAAGTATCCTGAACTAGGTACATAGTCTTTCTTTACACTTTTTTTATAAGCGCATGCGAATTGATGAACTTTATTTTGGACTGAATCCTAGGTCAAAGAACTCATGTTGTTTTCCTTATACTTAAGGATAATACATAGGGCACTTCATAACAGTATCTGCTTGTTATAAGGCCTACTTACTTACTCACTAAAATCGCGCAGAAACCGTTAGGTTCACCACCAAAGATCCAATAAGTCAACGACGCAGTTGTATGTCGTCTACGTAGAGATTGTCTACATCCCGATCTTTGCCGCGTTTGATCCTTTTGAGTGTTGACGAGTCCAAATTTTGGAGGTTTAGTTTGAACGGTTCTATTATATCCCATAAATTTTATAACCATAATCTCAAAAGTCATAACTTTTGTCCTGATCATCATTTTTCCGAATAATGACTTGCTCTAATTTAATCTTACATAATATTACATACATGTCATAAAATTTAAATACAGTAAGCCCTAAATTTGTTATTCATAAATACATTTTACTTATTTATTTATTTAATATTCGGAAGATCAACAGCTAATGCAACATAAAAAACAGTAACAGATAGGTATCAGAAAGCCAATAACAGTATACAATGAAATACAGAATACAATAATAACATATACAATCAAATATACAAAGGACCTATTAAATCCGTTTTCAATAAAAAATAGACGACCCTAATTCAAACTAATATTATGAGGATCCAAAAATGATATGGCTTCTGTCACGGCTCCGGTGCTGCAAATCTCACATATTAATTGGTTTTATGAATTAATAGTTTTAGAAATAAAGATAAATAAAAAATGTTTTTTCGACATTTTTATCATTACGGCTATTGAATTTTATGGCAAACATGTTATTTTTAGGGGAAGTAAGGCAGTACCGTTTCTTTGCTGCAAATAGGTGTTTTTAAACTGTTCAGTAAGCAAATAAATTGCTAGTGTTAATTGAAAATAAAATGCCTCGAAAAAAAATATGACTGCCAGAGGGAGGCGTCGAACCCACAACCTCTTTACTTACCGGGTGACTGCTCCAACCATCCAGACATTTTGGGAGTCGATGAATTTGTAAATGATGTATTTATCTCTATACACACGTTACCTACGCAACTGGGGAGGTGCGGTGTGGTCATCGCCGTCAGGGAGGCGAGGTTCCTCTGTGCCCGCGCGCCAGTCGTTCTGCCGCTCTCTGGACTCCTCGGACGCGGGACTCACTTGCTTTGGTAGCTCCGCCTGAAGGAACGCCTTTTGTTTAGTTTTTTTGACGATATCTTATACCACGGTAATACATTCCACTATCATCCATACTAATATTATAAATGGGAAAATGTGTGTGTCTGTTAGTTTGTCCGTCTTTTACGGCAAAACGAAGCAACGAATAGACGTGATTTTTTAAGTGGAGATTTTTCTTTTTAGAATAACTTTGTATGGAGCATTCCGCAATTTTTAAGTTAGAAAGCTAAAAATTGGTATTATTTGTGACTAACAAAAAAATCGTGCATAATTTTTTTTTGGAAATCCGCCTCCAACCCCTTAACCCCTTAGAAGCCGCGCGTAAAAGCTAGTAGTCCATAATTATAAAGGTTCGCTTGCGACTTTGCCAGTAAGTAATTCACTCTGATTTTGACTGATTTTGATTTTAACTGATTCAACTCACATTTACAATCGATTCGTACCAAATTGAGAAATATTGATTACTAATACAAACATACACCCTTTCTTGGGTTCACGTGGGATAGTTTAAATTTTTGTTCATTTCATGCATACGAAGTTTGTGTGACTTAATCCGAGTACTTACGTCAATTCTGGATCGCACAGTGGTCTGCAGCGTCTCGCGGGAGACGCACGCGCAACTTGTGTGGTTGAAGAAGAGCATGCGCGCCGGGCTGCGGTTGCCGTCTGCCTTTTGCAGCTGCAAATATTACAATTACAACATTAATGTAATATAAAAAACTAGATACACCTTCAGCGTCAAAAAGTGTCCCAACTAAATGTGCACACATTCAGTAAAACGCATATCATTCGAACAGATACAACATGATATAAATATCCATACTATTGCATGTCGACATGATAATTATGGTGTTATAAAGTTGACACTGGCATATTATTCAATCGTGGACGTGTTCTTTTTGTATCGTGTAATATAGTTCATATTGTACATCGATGGATTAGAATTAAATGAGACGTCCGAACCTAGACGTCCTCTTCCTTTGTCGATGACCTTGTTGATAAAGTAGCGGTTTTTGGTACTAACTACCGGTCAATTTAAGAACTTTTTTTAAATTGCCTTGGTTGTGGAGGGGCTCGGGATTATATAACGTGCGTTTCAAAGCTCGACTATGTTGGTATCGGCTTCTGTCACAAGGTGGAAGTCACAAAAACAAGTTACGTTAGAGGCCTGAAAAAAAAAGTAAGTAACAGCCTATAATCATCCCACTGCAGGGAAAGGCCTTCATCATTGAATTTAAGTTACCACAGCAGTGATGGGTGCTGGCATAATCAACACGCTTGCCAAATGTCGGTTGGTAATCACAAACCCGAGCAATGTTCGAAAATTGGAAACTTTTTAATGCTCGACCCGGGATCGAACCCGGGACCCCGAGACCTGGGCCCGGTATATAAACCATTACACCAACAGGGCGTAGAGGCCTGAAAGGTCACTTAAAAAACTCTACTAAGCACCTGACTCTTTGAAGGAAAGTCATACCGATTGAAGAAAAATTTCATCCTGTGAGTGCTGCGAGTGTGCTCCATAAATACAATGATGACTTGTCAACAAAATGTCGATTCTATCAGAAATAGAGATGTGAAGAATAAGAAAAGTATAGAAATAATTTGTTTCTACGATATGCATAACATAACATGAGAAAAATAAAACATTATTTCGTATCTTCTCCTTCTGTGAAGATGACACCTAACTTCCTAAGGGTGTCGGAGGCGACTAAAGGACCACTGTCTTCACAGGCCTGGCAGTAGCAGACGGGCAGCAGCGACTTCTCACGATCTTTGGTCAAACTGCGACCGACAAGCCTAAAAGTTTATGTAATAAAGAAAGTGCGAAGTTGTGAAAAATAACCATTATGGCTGTCTAACAATAAAATTACGTCTTCTATGAAAAGTGTACTTACATAGAAAGGTAATGTAACATATTTCCCGGCCACCGGCGCACACACTTCCGACTCATCGTAGCAGCAGCCGGAGTCAGGTGCGCAACGATGCAACTTGACACATGGTGGCATATATCTGGAAACCGTAAACCGTACCTTGAACACTTTGGGATTTGTTACTGGATGGCTTTGTTAGCTTAATAACTTAATAAACTTAATTTATTAGCTAGACGTTGCCGTGGTCACACAAAGCAAGTGGGGTTATACAAAGCGAAAGTTTAAAAGTTGCGATTTCTAAATTGTCTTTTCAAAAAATTCAAAAATTCAAAAATTCTTTATTTTTAACAAGAACTTAACTATATCTAGTTTACGAAAACCTCCTTTTAGGCATAAAATATATGCCTGTATCAGGAGATAACGCTCTGCATATCTAAGTAGGTACATACATTAGTGTGTATTTTCTAAAATATTACAAAAATAAATACAAAGTTAAATCTTAATAAAAATAAACACAAGATAGTACATAAATATATCTTTCCTTTCAACAATATAAAGTTTATTATATCATAAAACGGGTTTACTATGAATATGACTTATACTTACTAATCTAATAATTTATTAATAATGTAGAATATTTAAATAAATTTGTAAAGGCTTGTATATGTAATTTTATATGTGTAGTGTATACAGTGTATGTTATTGTGTTGTTGTGTGATTATTATATATATTTCGATTAAATTTTATTACAGTTTTATAAATGTTTATGTCTTACTACATTCGCCCGAAGGATTGACAAGGGCCTCTGTTTCAGCGTAGCTTAATTCTTGTAACCAGTTTATTATGGAACTTTTACACTCAAAAAATGTTTTTTTATGTATATGTAGTTTTTTGTTTACTTTGTTATACAGATGGGAAGACCGGAATTCGAATTGTGTTCTAGCAAATGCTGTTCTGACCTTGGGAGTGTTTGCAACTTTAAATTTACGAGCGTTTCTTTTATAATCAATGTTAGGGTCATAGGTTAAATTTTTATGTTTTTTTAATATTAATTCTAGTATATAAAGTTTTCTAATAGATAATAGTTTTGTGATTTGGTAGAGACTTTGAGTTGGGAAAGATCTTTTTTTAAAATACATTATTTTAAGTAAAGCTCTTTGGGCTCTTTCTACCATCAAAAAACGTGTTTTAAGCGCACCACCCCAGACCGAAATACAGTAGGTTGCTATCGGCTGAACCAAAGAAACATACAATTCATTCAATAGATTTCTGGTGGTACCGGCACTATTACTAAATTTCGAGGGAACAATGTGTCTCAGCGTTCGGAACATCCAATTAAATTTTCGTAATCTTGACACAATCATTTCAATCTGGAGATGCCATGACAACCTCTGATCTAACATCACTCCCAAATATTTCACCGATTCTACTTTATTTATTAAGGGACAACTACAGCCGGAACCAAGGGAATCATCACATGAATGAATTCTTATTTTGAAATCGGTTTTGGGTTGGTGATTATTGTAGATGCTAAAACATACATAATTGGTTTTAGCAGTATTTAAAGTGAGGAGGTTATGTTTGAGCCATGTCGCAATTTTTTTTAAACCGTTTTCCGCTATTGTTTTTGTAGTATCCCAATCAGAAGCAGTAAAGACGATTGCTGTGTCATTGGCGTAGGAAAATATTTTCGCATTGTTGAGGGTTAGGCTGCATAAGTCATTTATGTAAATGAGAAATAGGGTGGGACCCAAAATCTTATCGACTGATAGAATTGTATGGAAGAAAACCTACTGAGCCGACTCTTGGGAACAGGCCAAGCGAACATGGAAACATCTCTGCGAGTGTGGCGCCACCCCTCAGACCATATATAGCGCACCTTCTAGAATGTCCTAGAGGCATTACAGCTGTACCTAAAAGGACCTCATAAAAGCCACTGACAGGGCGGTACTAGAGTAGAGTATTGACTGGATAGAATTTTATTTTCCATCAACACGAGAAGACGAAGAACATAAATGTCAAAGTAGTAAGTGGTAGTGTACCAGTCACAAAGCTTGATAAAGCAAGATGAGCTCAAGGCCCGAAAACCTTCAGCCATCTTTTATAATTATATCGGAGGGGTGCTGACTTGTGGCGAGTACCTACGGACGTATCTTCGCCCGCCGTAAAAATTAAGTATCTCTGTAACCAGAGAGCTCACATGTGAAGCTTTCATTAATCAGATCTTAATTCTCTGTGGCCGAATACGTTCGGTATTGTTATTGCTGTGTTAAGTCCCATTTTTATAGTTGACAGTTACAATGCAACGCGAGAAAGTCTAAAATCCTCTGACTTACACAATGTTAGCAGCGGGAGCCAGCTGCCTCACAGTCAGCCATCTCGGCTGCGGCTCAGAACACTTGCCAGCCTTCACAACCGCCGCGATATTTGCGTACGTCGCCTTCCGTAGAGCCATTCTCTCCGCTGCCGTCAATGATGCTGGAAGTACCAGACATGTTTTTTTAATGTTTTGTTACTAATTTTTGAGGTAGTAAAAAAATGCAAAAATAGAACTGCCTAAATAAAAACTTCGACAGCCTTAAGGGGAACTTGAAACTATGAAGCGTTTCATTTGTAAAAATATTTCTCTCGGATAACCAAAAATATTGTGTCACTCTGCTGGCTTACAGCGTATAGTCTTGAATAAAATCGGTGCTACTTTTTTTTTAATCTATCGTGAACTTGGCCATTCTGAGGATTGTATAGACAAATGGTGCTAAGAGATCAGGTATCAACTTACTGTCATCCAATATTCTGGGTCGCTCGTTGGTAGCAGCTATGGGGTCGACAGCGGATATGACTGTCTCTCTGAACCCTGGACCCAGCCTTGTGATAGCGGACGGGGTGACGACCCCAGGCCTGGCGGTGGACGCTGTCTCAGTCTCTTCATCCTGGTACTGGTCCCAGTCTACTGGATCGTCGCCTTCTTCCTGGAAAGAGGGAGGAGATAAATAAGTTTGCTGATGCCGTTTGCTATCAACCTTATACTTTTCACTCATGAACGAGTAATTATTGCCAGGGTCTTTTTCTATCTCCATCAAACTTCACCGAAAAATGTAGATAGACATGAAGAGAAATAAATTTTAAACTTTACTAATATAACAAAAAAAATATTATTCAATTCGGTGCAGTCAATCGGAAGTTATGCGTGTATACATTTAGATATTTTTATTTATACTTCTAGATAAAAGATAGATTTCAAGTGAAAAATTAGCAGCCTAAGTCAAATAAGCCATGCCTAACTGTTTATATAAGAAAATGTAGTAGTACCAATAAATTTTCAAACTACCTAAGTACTTAAGTCTTGAATGTATATAGTATCTAATCGTCTCTAATGAATGTTTATAAAAATCTAAACGCACGATAGTTCTATCTGGATCATAAAACTTCAATCAGTGCCGGGAATAGATCAAAGACAAGTTCAATCGAACTTCGAATCGATCGGTTTTGCCAGTGACTCTCAACATTTTGAAAGTGAATCGTCAAATGTGTTGTCAAGCGCAAAATTTGAGATCGACTCAACCGGTACGGCAATCTTTGATATTTTCTTAAGGCATAAATAATAAATATTTATTTATTTATTTATTTAAGCTTTATTGCACAAACGAACAGTTATTGTACAAAAGGTGGACTTAATGCCACGAGGCATTCTCTGCCAGTCTACCATCGGGTTAAACAGAAATGCTTAGTAAGCGGTGCGATAAAAAAAATAGTTATTAAATAAAATTATCAATAAAAAAAAAAATACTAAACTACAAAAAATACATACCTATACTTACATATAGACTAAACACTAATATTTAGACAATTATTATACGAGTACATACTAAATACATGTAAAATATTAACATATACATACATACATACATAAATAGCTCAAACCATTAACTAAATGCTCTAAGATAAATAGTGACAAAAATATATTAATATAAATGGCGACAAGTATGGTGAAAGCAATGTTCATGTTGATGATTCCAATTGCTTCAGAAAATGAGACCGGACATTTTTCTTAAAAGTGTATTTACAGGACGATTGTTTGATGTTTTCGGGCAGAGAATTCCAGAGCCGAGTGGATTGAAGAACAAAGGAATTGGAGACAAAGCTAGTGCGGTGCGAAGGGATAGAAAGTGTGAGTTTGTTAGAGGAGCGCAGCTGACGCGGATGGGTCGAGCTAAGAAGAGCAAATTGAGACTTTAAATAAGAAGGAGAGTTGGGATCGTGTAAGATAGAAAATAGGGTGCATAAAATTCTGACGTTACGCCGAAGACAAAGTGGAAGCCATTGGAGCTGCAAACGGTGCTGAGAGATATGATTGTATTTACGTAAGCAGTAGATGAAACGCACACAGTTGTTCAATAAACGATCCAATTTATTAAGAAGGGATTGGTTCAAGTCGGAGTAGCACACATCAGCATAATCAATGAGAGGGAGGACAAGTGATTGGACAAGGGAAATTTTGGTTTTGACCGGGAAAAAATGTTTAAACCTATAGAGGGAGCGTAGTGTGGCATTGACCTTTCGACTAACTTCATCCACATGGGCAATCCAACTAAGCGTGGAATCTATGTATAGACCCAGGTTTTTGACACATGAACAGTACGGGATAACTACTCCATCGAAGCATACCGGATCGACACTGGAAAAATCAATACGACAAATTTGCCGCTGGCTACCAACAATAATAGCTTGGCATTTGTTGGGGTTTACAGCAACACCATAACGATCTGACCAAGAAGAAATGTTCTTGAGATCATCATTAAGTTTTCCCACGGCAAGATCTAATTCGTCATAGCGGCACTGCTGGTATAGTTGGAGATCATCAGCATACAGATGGTGTGACGAGCCAATTTCGAGAGTAATAGAATTTATGAAAATTGAGAATAACAAAGGAGATAGTATGCCTCCCTGGGGCACACCGGCAAGCAGATCAAGCCAGTGGGAAATATTTTGATCTACACGAACCGCCTGCCGGCGATCCCGTAAGTAGGAGGCAAACCATTCCAAAGCGTCTGAAGTAAAATTAAAATAAGCTAATAGAGATAATAGGACATCATGGTCAACTGTATTGAAAGCATTGGAGAAGTCAATAAGAACAAGGACGGTAACTTTTCCATGCTCCATGCCATCTCTAATGTCCTCGGTGACTTTAAGTAAAGCAGTGCTGGTGCTGTGGCCAGGACGAAAGCCAGATTGAAATGAGCTTAAAAGATTATTGGCAAAGATGAATTTTGACATTTGGGAGTGGACAACGGCCTCCAGAACTTTGGATAGGAACGGGAGGATGGAAATGGGCCTAAAATTATTAAGTGCGCTTGGGATAGATATCTTAGGAACAGGAATAACAAAGGCTTTGCCCCAGATACTAGGATACGAGCCAGAGCTGATGGAGAAGTTGATAATATGGGTTATGTAGGGGAGAACCTCGTTAATAATCATTAAGATCATTTTGCGACTAATATTATCAAAACCAACAGCATTAGATTTTATGGACATAACAGTTTTCCTGACCACGTCATCAGACACCTGCAAGAAGGAGAAGGACTCAAGTGCAAGAGGGGGCTTGGAAGCAATTTCGGAGAGAGTGTTAGATTTAATACCTTGATCTAAGGCAGAAGTGGAAGAAAAATGAATATTAAGATCATCCGGTGAGAAAGAAGTAGAAATGGGGGTTTTAACAGAGTTATCACCTATACCTAAGGTCTTGAGAAACTTCCAAATGTCGGCAAAAGAGGAATCAGAGATGTTTTCGTGGATATATCGACGTTTGGCTGATCTCACCATCTGGTTGCAACGGTTTCTGACCGATTTAAAGTAGCTCCAGCTAGCATCCGACCGGTTCTTCTTAAATTTACGAAAGGCACGATCACGTTGGGTCATAGCCACACGGACTTCACCGGTAATCCAAGGAGAAGGAGGGCGCTTGACCTTTACTCGACGAAGAGGCGCATATTTGTCAAAGAGCGAAAGCAAATTGGAATTGAAGTTGTTTACCTTAGTGTCGATCGAATCTGACAAAAGTACCGGTTCCCAGTCAAGTACTGCAACATTTTCCCTCAAAGCATTCACATCTATACCAGAGAAGTTACGCATGAGTACAATGTTGGGTTTGTGCTTAGTAGTGTGAAGCTTATATGAGGCAAAAATTAGGTCATGTCGAGAGAAACCAGGAGCGGAGAATTGCCCATGGGAGATTATATTAGCTGGAGATGATGTAAGAATAAGGTCTAACCAAGTATCAGGTGAGTTAATATTATGATGGGTGGGTTGTAAAGATAGATTAGAAAGATCGAGAGACTTAATAAGGGAAAGAAGTTTACAAGAAGTAGATGACTGAACTAGAAGGTTTGTGTTAAAATCACCCATGATCAGCTGATGTGTGTAGTCGGAACTAATTGACTCTAGAGCAGACTCGAGATCCTCCATGTAATGAGCCCCCGGGGGGCAGTAAACCACACCGATGATAGCTAAGGTACCCTTTATGTTGACCTCGATGAATATGTATTCGACCGAAGCATTGTAAGGGGTCGGTGACATTTTAACTACTTTAAATGGTATGTGTGAGCGAAGGTAGATGGCCACGCCACCACCACCCTTACCAATTCGATCATTACGGATTAAAATATATCCAGGGAGGGTATACACGGCCGAATCCAGTTCAGGTTTCAGCCAACTTTCGGAAATAAGAATAGCATCAAGGTAGTCGCAGGAAAAAGAATCAATTAGCTCCGAGTAATGGGAGGGAATACTCTGCGCATTAATGTGACAGACGTTAAGATATCGTTTCGAATTTATGAAACTTTGATTTATTAGATTACGGAGAGAGGAAGTGTTACAAATGGAATCATCATCACTTAAAGAGCAATCAAGGGCGGAATGGAACGAATCGTCACTCATATATAATACTTATACATACAATAAATAATAATATATCAATAATTTAAGCTACGAACGAATGCACTCTAGAAAAAAAAAACATTTCTGCCCTAACCTGCCGGCTTACAAGACAATGTTATAAAAAAAAAATTTAAAAAGAAAGACAAAATTGAGAGTCTGCGGAACAAAACGCAGCAAATAAGTTTCTGAACGTCTTTAGAACGTCAGTTAGACATTGACATATTGACATTAAGAAAAAAAAAAATAGATAAAAATAGATTGCAGTTAAGATAATCAGTTACAGATACAATTTCAAAATAGAAGATTAAAATTAAGTGGTGGGTAGTGTGAATATTAATCTTGGAAAGTTAAAAATTACTTCATTTTTTTCACCGTTGCTGCACGTTTGGGTCGTTGCGCCTGCGACAGCCCAGAGGGGCCAGGCTTAGGTTGATGATGAATGCTCTGCACCACAGGGCTTACACTATCGCTTTCTGATGGAACAAGACGCTTCGGGATGCCAGTGGCTAGGTCTAAATCTTCATCACAGCTAATTTGACAACGGTTACCATCAGGGGACTTTATGTAAATGTTCCCATCTAGTGTCCAGCAACTAGTAATGCCAAGCCGCTTGCGAGCCTCCATAAATAGCACCTGTCGCCTCCGAGTGAGGAACTCCGACACAACTATAGACGTACCCTTAAGGGCAGTCTTCCTCTTCCACACCAGCGACTTATCAGAGTGTTTGCTGAAGCGGACTAGTATTGGTCGAGGTCGACCTTCACTAATGGAGCCTAACCGATGACATGCTTCAAAGGTGGAAGTAGTAGCATCGCAAATCTTGAATCTCTCAGCTAAAATCCCACAAATAGTCCCTGGCACATCTTCCTTTGCGGCCTCCGGAATCCCACCAAACAGAACACAATTCTGCCGATGCCTCGTTTCAAGCTTATCAGTAACTTTTGTGAGCTCACCAATCTGCTGCCGTAGAAGCTGAAGAACACCATAAACATTGTCCCTAAATGCTCTGAAGTCATCACCCAGGCGGCTGATGGTTATAGGCTCAGAGGCAGTATTTAATTGAGCCTCAAATTCGCTCATTCGCTTGTGTAGCGACGCCTCCAGCGATGATTGCAGCCGATGAATTTCAGGATAAGAAGTCATGTTGTCAGTGAAATTTAGTAAGCCGGGGTCAGGTGCAAAGTGTTACAAAATTACACCATATAAAATGTTGCAAACACTTCTGTGATTGAGTGACAAAGTGAACACTCCAAAAGTTTTAAATCAAGGTAATAATTCACGTTTTAAATAATTTTAAAATAAATTAACAAAGAGAGTGTGATGCAAACAGTTTTTATATTTAAATTTTTTAAATATACGCCTCAGAGATAAAAAAAAAATCGTGGGACACATAAAAAAATATATTTTTCTTTGTCTTTAAAAACCTAAAACACGGCAGGCCAATAGATTTGACAGAACGAAGTCAAAGCTTAATTAATAATGAAGAAGAAGGGGTGTGGGTTGGTGACTATAGTGGGTTTTCCTTACATTGAGCAGCAGGAGCAGTGGTTGGATAATACAATACAATACCAATCTACTTCCTGGAATTTGTGTACAAATATAAACAACGATGAAAATACCTACTGTTAAATTATCACGTTCTTAAAAATTTATAATGATATTTAAACGCAATCATAACGTATTTTATTTGCCTGCGGTTTGACCTATGACTACACCTACAGGACCTAGTTACAGGTCGTAACGTCAGGCAAATAAATATTTTTCACAAATAATAATCTAACAGAGTAAGTCTTACCTAAGTCTATAAAATCCATTCAGCTGTCCCGCAACGTTATTTAAAATTAGGCATTGTATTTTAATATTTTTTATGTAATATAAATATTTTTACATTTGTTCAAAAATCAGAATCCAACATTAAAAAATTGGTATACAAAATTTAAATCTAGTAACTAGTAATCTTTCAAAATTTAAAAAAATCTTAGGTCCCGCTCACACTTTGAGAACTAGTAAATCGATTAGGACGCTGAGTAGAAGCAGGCGCGCTCGAAATAGCGTCTATTCTCGGAGGCCGCCGTTCGAGTCCCGGCCCGGCGCATTCTTGCACACTGACTGGGCTCTACATGGAATTGTTTTGTTATTGCATCGACCGATACTTGATTTGGTTTAATAAACCTGTGGTATTTTAAACAGTTTATGCAATTACAATGCTTTCATTTGTATTGCCTTATTACCCATACAATTTTTATTTATTTATTTAAGCTTGATTGCACAAATAAGTAGCAAATATTCAATAGGTGTACTTAATGCCATAAAGCATTATCTACCAGTCAACCATTGGGTTAAACAAAAACGTTTGTGGGCAGTTCGACATCAAAGCAAAAACAAACTAAATTAAACAAAAATAAAATAAAAGTCTAGTTAAGTAGTTCAGTAGTTAATTTTGACTGCCTTAGGGCTCCAAAACAAACACGATACGACGTCGCGTCGTGCATCGGGACATGTTGCGACGCCGTTTCATGGAAATCTACATAGTAAAAAACCATAAAACGATGTCGCAACGTGTCACGATGCACGACGCGACGTCGTACCGTGTTTATGTGTGGGAGCCCTTAGGCTTGGTTCGAAATCAAAACCTTTCGCTAATCGGCCGTCCATTACTCGTATTATTATCCAAAGATTTATTACTTTGCACTGAGAAATAGGGAGCTATAATAATAGGTATACGACACTTTATTTTTATTATTCGGTGTTATTATTTTATACTCTTGACTATATTATTTAAAAAATATTTTAATTATGTACCTACACAATTCAATTGATTATTTTTTAAAGCTTCTATAATTTTTAGCATAATGTTATGTTATAACGTTTATTGCCAGTATATTGTTCAAGTTCATGCGAAATAAACTTACAAAACTCACACTTAGAGAATTTTTCAATTGATTAAAAAAAAGGTTCACAAATCAACTCATATATTGATGTACTTTTTTTTTGTATGAATATTGAACACGCATGACATTTTAGGTAAGATCATGTAGACGAACATTACCTAATGATTTTTTGTTCGATATTTTTTTATATAAGTAATTAATTTAAATTTTTTGTTAATTTTACTATAGAACTATTTATTTTTCTTCTTCTTTTTTCTTCTTTATTTGGGTAAAAAAACAATGTTGAATACAATGGTGCTTAGAATATTAGGTACTAAGTAGTATTAATTTTAACACCAGCATCAACTTAAATTAACATTTTAGACATTGAGAGTGATAATAATTACTGCGGAACAAACTGAGTATCTAAACATGCTCAATATATAACATTGGGACTTAAGCAAATATATATTTTATGTTATATTTTACGAGAACATTTAAACTTTCAAATGAAAATACACTCGAGAAAAAAAAAAACACGAAAGTGTACAGATAGTTTGAAGAATACATTACTTCAACGTGTGAAACAAAAGGAAAAACAATAATCATGGACATTAAAAATACTTAATTAATTAAATAAGACATACATTAAGGCTAATAATAATTACTGCGCAATGCCTCCAACAATAATTTTTAATAGGTAAAAGGCGTAGTCGCCAAATTTACACGGTTCAAATGAATGCTAACTTAGTTATTTTGAATGAAACAAGGATTTGTACTTGCAACAGCTTAGTGCAACAGAGAGGTCAAGAGGAAAGCGATTGTGTGCGCGGGCGCACGCGAGGTTATCACTGTCGCGCTTCTTAGAATCGGGACTCGAACTATTGTCAATTGACATGTCTTGTCAATCAGAATATTTTGGAATACAAAGTAAAATGAGCATGCTAATAATTGTTATGTTAATAAAGTTGGTATAAACAATATAGTTTATTAGAAACGTTTAAAATTATTTGAAATTTCATAGTCACAAGCATTATATGAATTAAGTATTCGCTTCAGTTCCTACCATGTAATAGTCCGGTCAATTTAGACATAAAAAATAGTGGTCAAATAACAATAATTCCCGGAAAGTTAAATATTGGTGGAGAGCTGAGGTTTACCATTACAAATAAAGTTATCAAAGTCCCCATAGATCCTATGTGTGCTACAGAAATTATTCGGGGTCAAAGGACAACATTTTTTGGACTTTTCTCGAAAACGGTAAGATTTATAAAAAAAAAAACTTGTAGATTCTCTACAAAATGGTCCTTGTAATTTTTACCTAAGAGTTACCATTCGTAATATATTGCGATTCTCAGATTCAGGATATGCACATATAAGTCACGTATATACACATCAGGCACTTAAGACAAGCATGAATATACCTATTTTATTTATAAGGCTTGTTTGTTGGAAGCGCTATGATCTCGGCAAAATAGTTCTCCCGGGATCATGTCGCTTGCAACAGTGCCGAAATGTAGGAATGTAGGACAAAATAAAACCGGTCAAGTGCGAGTCGGACTCCCGCACGAAGGGTTCCGTACCAAAACGGCCAAACAACGGGTTTGTTGTATGGGAGCCCCCCTTACATATTTATTTTATTTAATTTTTAGTATTTGTTGTTATTGCGGTAACAGAAATACATAATCTGTAAAAATTTCAACTGCCTAACTATCGCGGCTCTTGAGATACAGCCTGGTGACAGAGCGACGGACAGACGGACAGACGGACAGACGGACAGACGGACAGACGGACAGACAGCGAAGTCTTATTTTATTTATTTTTTTTCTTTTTTCTTTTTAGGGATTACAAACAAATGCGTTACATAGTTAATAGGGTTTGAATATCGAAATATCGAATATCAAAAATATCGAAATATCGGGGCTAAATTGATAAATCGAAATATCGATTTTATTTTTGACAATATCGAGATTTTCGATATTGACGGCATTTTGTGCAAAAAATTCGATACAAATTGTGGAATTTCTCCGCAATTGGCAACACCGGCTCGGCATGGCGCAGCAAAAATGACCATATATGGTAATAATGCGAATCGTCGTAACTGTTTGGCTCCCTAGGCTAGACGCCAGTGCAGGGACGCGATCACGCGATTAAGTTGCTTGTTGCTTCGCCGCTTGCTCGCCAGTTTGCTTCATTTTGTGCTGTTAATTAAAATTTAACTAATCTTCAAGTACACAACATATTTGAGTAGTGAGTATTTCAATGTTATTTGAATTTAATTAATAGGCATGTACCTAACCTACTTAAATATTAAACATTTTAGTGGGTTAAAGGTACAGTTATTCCATATTAAAGTTTATAATTTTTTAAGTTTTTAAGTGTGTTAAATGCATTTTATGGTTGTATTTGTTATCATGTCTGTGTTCTTTGCCTTGCTGTCTGGTATGGGTGTAATGATAGTGTTGCCCAAAAAAATGCGGAAAACGCCATAAGCTAGTTTTGGCTTCTTTATAATAAGCTTTATTCTATTTCCTATAAATATTAGACCATGCGAATAATAACCAGTGCTTTTACAACACACGCAGTTGCTTTAATTGTGTTTCGAATGCAAACTAAAGAAGAAAAGTATGTCTGAGATATGCCGCGCAGTAATTCCGCGCAAACATTTTTAAGCTTTAACTAACTAATAGTAGCCCGGCAGACTTGTGTCTAGCCAATTTCTCGTGCGTGTTACTGTCGCTCTATGTTTGGATATACCTACCATGTACCATATCGTATTATTACACTGCAATGGGTAACGTTTTATTAAAAATCAAATTTAAGAAAAAACTAACATTTTATTAGATATCTCTATTTTGTCTCTCTAAACTTATCGAGACTTCTTTTTGACCTTTTTAATTATTTCACAATATTTAATAAAATCTTGATATAATAATTGATTTTATTATCTAATATAGATAACACTACAATATAATTAATAGCGCATGCGTTTAATTATATTCACTTTATGATATGTTGTGAATGTATATATTAATCATTTAGGTTTTTTCTTGTAGGGGAAAATGGAGGAGCCTGTAAAATCTAATTACGCAGATCACAAAAAGCTTTCACAAACTAAAACATCAGTTTGGTATTATTTTTTAAAGTCAACGGATAATCAGACCGCCAAATGTAAAATATGCAACAAAATAATTAAAACCATGGGAAGTACGACTACTGGACTTCACACTCATCTAAAAGCAGCTCACTCAATTGACTTAAAACGTATTGCTGATTCTTTGCCTGAAGCCGCATCAACATCCAGTACTTCGTCGATTTCCACCAGTTCCAGTCCCGCAAATCAATGTTCTTCTAATGCAGGAAAAAAAAAGAAAGCTAACAGATTACTTTTCAAGTTCTAACAGCTTAGAGGAAACTCTTTCCCATCTGACAGCCTTAGATGGACTTCCTTTTCGAGTTTTCGAAAATTCAGAGGACCAAAGACGTATTATGGCTCAGTGTGGATATAAGCTTCCTAAATCATCTAATTCTATAAAAAATATAGTGCACGCACATAGCCAGGCAGTCAAGGAGTCTTTGATCAATAAACTACGCAAGATGAAAACCGAAGGTATTAAATTTTCATTAACATTAGACGAGTGGACAAGTTCCAGCAATAGACGATTTATGAATATAAACATTCATTATAGCCAAAGTCCGTCCCCTGGAACTTTTGTTAATAACTTTGAAAATCTTGGTCTTGTAAGAATAGTGGGTAGCATGCCAGCCGATGTTTGCTTAAAACTAATTAACGAAAGGTTGTCAGACTTTGGCTTAAAACTTAATGATGACGTAGTCTGCTTGACTACTGATGGAGCAAGTGTCATGAATGCTGTAGGGCGTCAAGCATTGCTGTATCATCAAAAATGTCTAGCTCACGGGATTCAATTATCTGTATTGGATGTCCTGTATAAGAAAAAATATACCCCACCAAAACAATTATTGGACAACGACAGCGACGAAGACTTGGATGAAAGTGACTCTTTTCAGTTATCTCTAAGAAGTAATAATCAAAATGATGAGTTCATTTTCCAGGATTTGATTACAAAGGTCCGCAATATAGTAAAAATTTTTCGCAAGTCACCGACTAAAAATGATGCTATCCTACAGAAACATGTGCAGGAAGAGATTGGTAAAGAACTAAATTTAATTCTTGACTGCCGAACCCGATGGAGTAGCTTAGCTGACATGTTAAAACGATTTGTGGAATTAAAAAGTCCTATTCGGAAGGCGCTTATCGACTTGAAAACAAACCTGGATGTCACTGAAGAAGAGTTTGAAAGGATGCAAATTCTAAGTAGTTTGTTAGAGGTTCTTAAAGCTACTGTTGAAGAATTATGTAAAAGAAATTGTAATTTAATTATTGCTGATTCCGCTATAAAATTTATGCTGGAGAAAATTGATGCTATGTCAGGGGAGGTAAGCGTAGCATATGATCTTGCTAAGGCTTTGAAACGCCGCATAAATGAACGTCGATTATTAATAGCTGGAACACTGAAATACTTACATAATCCAGATGCATTTTTTCAGTCCTCCGATTATTCCGAGATATTTTCTAAACCTAACCTTGAAGAAATTAGACAACATGTCATGGACTTGTGCCAGCTTGGGGGAACTTCTGATTTGCTTAACAGTTCTCCGCAACACAAGCAAATAACCGATTTAGAAAGCCAGCCCCCGTTTGAGGTTTCGTTAAAAAAACAACTTCAGTTAGCAATAGAAGAAACTATTTGCGTCAAGGGTAACCCAAGTGAGAATAACCCTGATGTTGAAACTATGATAAAAATAGAGATGGCACTTTACGAAAATGGAGGCCTCAAAGGGAAATATCTTCAAAGAGCTTATGATAGGTTGATAACTATTCCACCAACCAGCGTGGAATCGGAGAGAGTTTTCTCTTCTGCAGGTTACTTATGTAATCACCTACGAAGCAGATTGAGTGATGACACAATTAATACACTGTCTTTTTTAAGGTCACACTATTTAAATAAACAAAAATAACTTGCCTTGCCTTTGTTTGACCCAGAAAACTGTATTTCTGTTTTATTAGTCTAATCATTTTTAATAATTGATCTCAATGTTGATGATAGTTGTGTTGATTTATGATTTATTTTTTAATGAATGAAGTAAAAGTTATTTTATTTTTGATTGATAAGTATTTAAAAATGTTTTTTTTGTTTTGCTGAGAAAGATATGGTTTAAGTTTATTTTTCTTGTTTTAATAATATTGTTGTTGTAAGTCGGAAGCGAAATGAGAAGAGTCATGGTTGTTTAATGATAAAAATATGGTATAAAACAAATATTGTTAGGCCAAATAATTTTAAATAAACAATATTATAAAAAAAAAATTTTTGTTTTATGGCGTTTTTCGAAAATATCGAAAATATCGAAAGTTCGATATTGACAAATCTTCAATATCGGAAATATCGAAATTGATAAAAGTGCCCGATATTGCGACCCCTAATAGTTAACTTATTGCTAAACTTAAGTAATAAAATTAGTAACACATCCCACTACGTAATCCACGTGTAGGTGTATGGATTTAAAAAGCGTAAACATAAAACAGCAATGATTTTTTTTTTTAATTTTTTTTTTTTCTTTTAGCTCAACATTGATACTACAATTATTGCAACACAAGTACAGTTTTGATACAGCTTTGAAAATGAGAAAGAAACATAAAAGAAACATAAAATTTTGCAATTCTGTGTTAATTTAGGATATCTATAATAAGTTTTTTAAATTTTGAAGGACTCTGGGAAAAATCGAGTTTATTGAAGTTCTCGTTGAAATCGGACATCAATCTATGTAGTGGGGCTCGTTTGCCCGCATTGGTTTTACAGCAGTTTACATGAAAGGTCTTCAGTCTGCGCGTGCTTCTTAGCATGGCACATCTAGGGACGCAATAATTGATCAAGTTACGGAGGCTTATGCAATCAAATTTGTTGTTTACCAAATTATAAAGAAACATAACGGACAGGAGCGACCGTCTGGATTCAAGGCTCAGGAACCTAAATTTAGTAAGAAGCTGCTCATAAGTGACCCGAGAGCTACAACACTTAAAATTGACTCTGCGCAAGAATTTACGCTGGACCCCTTCAATGGACTCGGTGTACTTTTTGTAAAATGGGTTCCAAACTGGTACCGCGTACTCGAGCTGGGACCTAACAAGGGAACGGTATAGGGAGAAAAAAGTTTTTTGTTTTTTAAAATTTTCTGCAGACCTAAACACAAAGCCGTACATCTTAAAGGCTTTGCTGATTATGGCGTTGATATGAATATCTAGGTGAAGTTTAGAGTCCAGCAAAACGCCAAGATCGCGTATTACTGAAACTCTATACAAAATATTATTTTTTAGCCTATAATCGAAGATGAAAAGGTTTTTCTTTTTTGTAAAGCTAATACAATTACATTTAGGAATACTCAGGAATAGTTTATTAGCTTTGCAGTATTCGCTTAGTGTGTCCAGGTCTGACTGGAGAAGTGAGCAGTCATTAAGTGATTTGATTTCTTTGTAAATTTTTAGGTCGTCTGCATATAATAAAAATTTTGTACTAGTAAAGCATTTTTTGATGTCGTTTATATACAAAAGGAACAGCAACGGACCAAGGATTGATCCTTGGGGTACACCGGAAGTTGCAAGGGTATTAACCGATTCAAGTCCATTAATTGCAACCCTCTGCGTCCTATTAGATATATAAGAAGCAAACCAACGCAACAGGTCACCACGAATACCATTAAATGCCAGCTTCTCCAATAGCAATTTATGGTCCACCTTGTCGAAGGCCTTCTGGAAGTCGGTATACACTGCATCGACTTGTGCCCTCCCATCCATGCTAGTGAACAGGTCGTTTGTAAATAAAGTTAAATTAGTGCAGGTAGAGCGGCATTTAACAAAACCATGCTGTTCAGGTATTAAAACGGGATGCAACGCCGGGTATATTTCATTATGAACCAGTCGTTCGAAGACCTTTGACAAGGCAGACAGAACAGAAATGGGCCGATAATTCTCAACGTCACGCGCGTCGCCTGCCTTTGGGATAGGAGTGATGAAGGCGCATTTCCATACGCTAGGAAAATGTCCCTCACGTAGACATCCATTGAATATCAGGTGCAATGGAGTACTAATGGTTTTATATGTGAGTCTCAGAAATAATGGCGGTATACCATCCGGACCCTTGCCCTTGGAAATATCGAGCATATTCAATACTTTTTTTATGCTGACAAGAGAAAAACTAATATTTGCAATACGAAGATCATTGTCTCGATTATCTGAATACTGCGTGTCAATTAAAAGGTCAAGGCTCGAAGGTTCGTAAACGGACTTAAAGAAATCAGAAAACAGATCACATATTCTTTTCGGATCACTGGATGTATTAGTTTTAAAATACATTGTAGAGGGGTAACACGTAGTATTATTACGATTCCTAATATATGACCAGAAGAATTTTGTGTTGAGACCAATGCTATCTTCAACGTTATCGATATACTTTCCATAACAAATCGAGCATTGATCTTTAAATCTCGATCTGTATATAGAAAAAGTTTCGTAGTCCGAGATGTTCCCATAAGTTTTCCATTTCCGCCAGGCTCGCTCCTTGTTATTATATATGTGTCTAAGAGCTGGGGAGAACCAAATAGGGAAACGTGGCGACCTAAAATTTGACAGTGGAATGTGTTTTTTAATAATTTCATTGATCCTTTCATAGAACACGTTAACCGACTCATCAGCGGAGAGGCCGGACAGCAATAATTCCCAGTCTACGCCCTTGATTGCCGCGTTAATATCCTCGTAATTACCTTTGCGGAAGTTAGGTTTGGAAGGATGAAACCGAGGCAGTTGTTTAGCTTTTAAGTTTACGAAAGTAAGCGCGCAGAATGGTGGGTGGTGATGATTGACGGGTACCACAGGGGGACAAAGGTTCAAGCTACTTTCAGTATTAGAAATGAAAAGGTCAAGAATACGGTCATTATAATTTTTCAGCTAATTGAACTGTTTAGCGTTCAGGGTTGATAAAAATTTGTAAAGGTTATAGCTAATGGAAGTAGGAGCGCTAGTGGGGGCAGCCAATTGGAAGTTTGACCAATCAACGTGGGGTAGGTTATAGTCACCTATGATGAAAAATGATTCAATGCTTTGGTCGTTGACAAAATCTTGTAATATATTGAAATGCTCTAAATATATATCTTTGGGCTTTTGGGGCGGTATATAAACAGCACTAATGCAGTGCTTTTTTGCTGGGTCAAAGGCAGGTATGGATACTAGGACATGCTCAGTCACTGAGTGGCTATGATTTACTGGTAATCTAACTGGTCTAAGGTCCTTTTTTATAGCTATAAGCACACCCCCTCCGTCACTCTTACCAGTAGCAAGTCGATCACGATCACATCGAAACACAATGTAACGACAATCAATAAATTCTCCATCAGAGATTTCGGGTACAAGCCATGTCTCCGTCAAAACTATGATATCATAGGCCAAGGAAAGAATATTCATGCAAATTGTGTGCAATTTAGATCTGATACCGGTACAATTTTGGTAGAATATGGTAAGATTGCTATCCATTTAATAAGAGAAACAAGACACAATAACGTGTTACTAAGAGAGTTTTCGCTAAATATATGTCCGTGATAGAAACATATAATTCAATTACGTAATAATGGTATTTAATTCCTAGAATCCCTGAATAATCAAAACAGAAGTTATATAATAAGATTACGTAAGAGCTGCAAAAGTTATTGTTCATTGGAACCGCTGTGTTAAAATAAAAAAAGTAAAAAATTAAACTAAAATAGTAAATTACAATAGTGATAATTAGGTAAGAGCTCACAGTAAATGCAGTGTAACAAACGGCATCCAAACAGTTACATAGATTTTCGCAGTACCCTGAGGGAAAACTTGGCAGAAATAACAGAATGAAAATGAGATAATTAATTACACTTATCGGAATTGCCAGGTTGACCCTGCTTGCGAGTAATTTTTTGGAAGTCATTTTCCGACCGTATAGCAATCGCAGGGGCCGTATCGGTTTCGCGAACGAGTATAGTTGCGTTTTTAATCCAAATGTATTTAAAGTTGTTTCTTTTAACAAGTTCTTTGCAAGCACGAAACAATGTCTTCTTTTTCAATGTTAAATGCTCGTTCATGTAGACCGTTAAGGGCGCGCCAGCGACTCCAAGCTGGTCGGATTTCACCTCTTTGCGTTTCCTAAATGCGCTTAGTACGTTATCTCTTGTAATTCGGGACGCAAACTTAACCACGATGTTTTTCGGCTTTTTGTCTTCGTGGCTCGCATGTGGGACCCGGTGGACCGAGACGATATCCTTGGGAGTAGTCGGATATTTAATAAAGGTTGCGATAGATTCGATAACCCCCAGGAGGTTTTCGTTGCGCCTTTCTGGGATGTTGCAGATTTCGACGTTGCATTGTCTGGCTTGTTGCTCTAAGACATCCAGTTTCGTCTCCAGGGCCGCCATTGAGGAGTCACATTTATCAGAGCACCGGGTGTTCTTGGCGAGGTCGTCAATGCGATTCTTGAGGTCCACGCACTCTTCCGATTGAAATTGGGCAGACGTCTGCAGTTCGGAGACGTCTTTTGTTAAAGCATTGATACGCTGATTCATGCCGGCCTGCTCCATCCGCAGTGACTTGAGCTCTTTTTTAATGCCAGTGAGTGTGTCCTTAATATCGGCTCCTATACTATGCATGCAGGTTTCCATATCGGCGCGCCAAGAAGTCAGTGTAGCCATTAACTCGCGCCCAAAATTGTTAAAATCGTTTTTCCAAGGCTCAACGTCAGCACGCCGTGTGCCAGGCTCGCTAAAAGTACTGTTTTGAGCAATATTATATGAGGTATCCATGGACTCGTCGTGTAACGGCACCTGCGCGTCTTAGTAATAGGGTCCCGTTTTTACCCTTTGGGTACGGAACCCTAAAAAAATAAGCCTGCAGGCTAAGAATCTCGTAGCATTAACTGCTTCATACATTTAACTTGGTTAAATAATAGCGTATTATGTATTTTACTTCCAATACAATGAGTAAGTATAGTATTTTTAATAGCAATAATTCCCTGTGCAAAGCTTACAAAAAGTCATAACTAAATAACTATCTACCTTAAAACGAGATGCTGTATTTCAGGTGGTAAAAAAACTGTGTTGTTTTTTGAAATACGAGTAGGTATTTTACTAAAGTAAAACGTCCGCGCAAGGGATAATGTCACAGCGCAAACCGCACGTAATTGTGTCTAGGGTTGCCAGCCTGCTTTAATCAGGTTACAAAAATTGGTTAGTTAAAAATTGTACCTGACAGACAATGGCAGGTCAACCTACCCAAAATGTTAAAAGTCATTGAATTGATTTTCAACTTTAAGTCCAACAAGTAGAGATCAATATCAATTGAGAAAATTTGACGTTTTGTAGTAGGCTGACGTGCTTTTGTCTGTCCTATTAAAATATTTTTATGACAACTGTATAAATAAGTGACACAAATTAAAATCATAAGTTCCCATTGGTCTTATCTAGTAGTTTAAGTAGGTACCGGGCCAAGACCGCGGGGTCCTGGGTTCGATATCCGGGTTAGGTAGAAAGAGTTTCAAATTTTCGAACATTGCTCGGGTTTCTGATTACCAACCCGTATCTGGCAAGCGTGGTTATTATGCCTGTACCCATTATTGCTGTTGTTAACTTGAATCCAATAATGGAAGCGATGATTAAAGACCTACTTTATTTTTTTATTGTAACCGGTGATTGCTATTTTTTAGTTATAATTTTCGTAGGTTTTGTTTATCTTTATGGCTTAAACCTTAAGTTGAGTGTTCCGACAGAGTTTGTTTAATGTTAACTCGGTCTGAATAAAAGCATTTCCCTGGTGTCGTGTGGTGCTGTCCCACAAAAATTATAGCACCACCCTTCCTCTTCCTATGAATGTTATAAGATTTAAAGAAATACCGTTAGGGTAAAATGCAGAGTCTTCCCCTGACCATGGGCTACCCGTCTGCCCATCCAACCTCCCCCAGGAGAGGGGTAGGTAGTACTCTTTTGACCGTCAATCTGTTGAAGGTCAGGGGAAGCTACTTGATGCGTGTAGCGCGTTGCCGATCGGCGGGAGATCCTTAGGGGAGGCCTATATCTAGGAGTCCACTCCTACACATATAAAATGATAACGTTACAACTTCTTGAAGATAATAAAAACAAATTTTAAGTGTCGTTTCAGTCGTATATTTTTCTCGACAACCCTAATCACAATCACACATCGAATTCACATCAGGTGATCCCAACAATAATCGCTGGCTAGCCAATGGAACGGACAAACTGATTTGTGGGACAATTTATATAATTATTAATGCTTTGTGAGAAATTTGTAATTCTAAGAAGGCTATTAGATTTGTGGTGATGATTTTAAAGTGGGACGAGGCATGATTTGGTTTCTGGGTTTCTCTTGAAATAATCTTTTTGCAAAAATATTGATTTATATTATCACAATAGTTGATTGACTCGGGGTTTATTGTTGCTTGTTCGGATCGGAGTTTTTATGAACTTGTTTGTGTTAATTTGATAGATTTGTTGAGAATTCAGTAGGCTATTTATTGTACCGGAAAAAGTACGGTTTTCCTAGGATAGTAACAAATTACTGTACGAAATCTCCAGAGATTTCGCAACAGTTGGTATTTTATAATAAATGCATTGTAATTAATAAAAGCAGTTCAAAAATTCATATCCATCAATGTGGCTAGGAAATCGGTTTTTGATTCCACTTCCCTAAGCTCATAGAGTTTCAACTTTAAAATCTTTCAACAGTGACAATATAAATAAGATCATCAGTCTTAGCGGTTGTCAGGCGTATGGGAAGTGTGTTATTATTACCATGGTTATAACGACCGGTGGCCGCTACAACCGTTGGACGCCCAACCAATCTTGACGATACCACAACAGAAATAAATCAAAACAGTAGGCACGCCGCTAAATCGTATTAGTACGATAGTACTAGCATAACAAAGATTAAGCTGTTATTGTTACTAATTATTATTAATAATTATGGAATACTTATGTCTGAAATAAATTGATGTTTGATTTAATTAGGCAAGCATGGCAGCCTCATGCAGACGATTGACGCTTCTAAATACGACCTTAAATCCGATTTGTTCGATGTCAGCGGTATCGAAGACATGACAGTATTAACACTGCTTCTGCAGTGCACCCCAAATGCAGGCAAAGTTTGCGAATTTTTATTTTTAAGGTTAAACTGTTGGAGCCCGGAAGACTCCCAAATTAACCAGAAGTAGATTAACGGTTTAAGAACTTTATTTTCTCAAAAGAATTACAATTAAATAATTCACTTCCTGAGAAATTACATTTTTAAGTAAAAAAACATAATGAGCGTACGCGATTAACCAAACTAAAGTAGGTATTGTTAGTAACAAGAATAAAAATTTTGTCGGGTACACAACAAAAACAACGAGCCAAAACATGAACGAGAAGCGTATGCGACGGTAAACCACGGATGTAGTGCGGAGAAGTACTGGATGCGGCATATTGTTAAGTTATTATAACTTATTTCGTTTTTAAATTTTTGATATATTTTTAGTTTACCTGATTTATTTGTTATTTTGTATATAATTAATTTAGTGATTTATATTTTACATTTATTTTTATTGTTAAGAAAAGATTTTTTTATGTTATTTATTTTATTGTGTATTTTATGTTACTTTTAAGCATTTTAATTTTTTATCTATATTTCATGCACGTAGTTTTTTAGTCGTTTTTTAAAGGAGAATAATGAATCTGAATCTTTTATTTTATTAGGTAATTTACTATACATTTTTACACCTTCGAATTCTATATTTTTTTTACCATAATTAGTTCTAGTAGGGCGCGTGATTAGATTTTTGGCATTTCTTAATTTCATTCCTTGTACTCGGGCTGCTTTGTGGAGTGATAGGGTATGAATATGTTTGTTTAGAATTTTGTAAATTAATATGCATGTAGAATAGGTGTACGTTTGCCTAATGTTCATAATTTTGGTTTCATCGTAAACCTTTTGGGTAGACGTGCGGACATCAATATTTACGAATAGTTATTGAATTTCCTATATTTTGCTGGTTTGTAAGATTAAATATTGCTGTGCTGTGAGAAGCCATACTTGATAAAAAAAATATCTGGACTAAAGGAACTTCTCATTCTGCAACGTTTCCTAGAGTTTCTAGGTTCAATATAGTCTATTTCTATCCTATTACAAAATAAACGTCTTTTCCTACGTGGTGCATCAAACGAGATTTAGTATTGTGTGTGGAGAGTAAGCTATTTATTAATGAAGTGTAGCGATAATTCTATACATCGCAAAAGTAGCATTGAGGAAAAGTTCTCAAAAAAGTATGCTGTTATTAACACTGAGCCAACTTATATCTTCTTCTACTATGACATCGCTCGAACAGCCCGGAGCGATCAGTGTAATCTGTGCAATTAATGGCCTGTCAAATGGTATTGGCGACGCAAACATTGGTAATCAAATTATATTATCAGCCCACCCCAGGGCTCTCACGATATGGTGATACATGTTAAGTTTAAGGGGCAGTAACTACTGCAGTAATCACTAAATATTTTCTTTTTTCAATTACAGTGTTACATAGCGCTACACTTTTTTCTGCTTATGGCATCGATATTTTGGAACTAGCCATACAGTCTGATACAAAAATGACACTTTAAACTGTCCTCGATTGAAAGATTGACGTTGACTTTGTCAGTGTCAACTTTATAACCCGGCCAAATTATGTCGTCATGTTGTATATTCCATTGTTAAAGGTTGTTTAAAAAGCCTAGGTATTTGTAAATGGCATAAACCTAGGCTTTTTATGCCAAGAAATGAACGGATTCCGTGGAATAGTTTTAAAAACTCTACGCGTACGAAGTTGGCAAGGCAAGAGTTAGTATAGGTACTTCATAAAGCTGAGTGCTTGCTAGTCTCAAACATCTTTTAAACATCTTCAAAAGACATCAAGAATAATATAACTAACCACCGTTCACTTCATTTGAATATGAAGAAAGCCTAATAAAATAATCACTGTCCATTTCTATTTACCAGGTAGGTATTCCCTTTGTTGGACATCACATACAATACAACAGCAATGTCTTACTAAAAGAAAAGACAAAACTAGGTCAGTGATTTAAGATATTATATATGTAGGTGTTACTTAGCAGGTCTATGTGTATGAGTAGTAGTTCATGTAATGAGTTTCGAAAGTTTATTAAATTTAAAATAAAGAAAATCTAAATTCATAAATAAATAGTAATAGGGAGTAACTTCAGTCGAAATTAGAAATAGAAATAAGAAGCCTATAGTAAAGCTGTAAGTATAAGGAAATCAAGTTAAATAAAAAAGAGGGTTATTGCGACATACTACGTACATATTCCTTTTGATGACTCAAAGTTGTCACTACATTGGATAATGATACTAAAGTTGACAAACCAGCAATTTATGACAGGACCGGTCTTCCTGTGCGAAACATGCGTGCGCGCATCGCACACGACGGACCGCAATATGGAAGGGCAAATAAAAAAATCAATATTATATCGATATCGTATGGGTCGATATTATATCTTTTTTCAAATCTATCGACATAATATCGTGTAAAAATATCGATTGTATGATATATCGAAATGTTTGACATTGTCAAAGCATTAGACAAGAAACAAATATAATATATACGCTTATAAGCCACATATTTTTGTATTTAAGAGGATATACAAGGATAGTTTTTCCATACAAACGTAGTCCCCTGATTCCTCCCTGGATAATGCCAGTAGAGCAATGATTTTTATTACAAAAATCTATGGCCAGTATTGGCATGTTTCTATGTTTCCTTTTTTTCACAAATTAATTAATAAAAGATATGAGCATTCAATCTACCATAATAGGGCCTAGCAGAAATAATGCAGATAAGTAATGCTAATGAGGCCCGATGATCAATTTTTAGTAAACAAAAAGGGAAACGAAAAGGGAAGATAAATTTCAAACTGGCGCAATCTAAATATTTTTGGTTGCGTGTCACCAACATCCGAAAGAAAAATATTTTACAATCAGCTAAGATGAAACAGCGTTTATATGTTTTGAAATAATTTTTTAAGGAATTTAACTGCTGTTGTAAATTTAAAACACAATTTAATTGTATTTCAGTCGCCTAAAAATTAAATATCACTTAAAGATAAGCGTTTGTTTATTAATATAGATGATGTAACGTCGACGCAACAAAACGCATCGAGTTTCCCGCTTAAATACATCATATGGCTGCATCTGCCTGTGTGCTTTTTATCACTAAAGTTTCAGTAACAGTCAATGACACCTTGATGAATTGCATTCTCCTATACAGGATAAAATTTTAACCACTTTCCAAAATTTTTATGGGCGTTCAGTATCGTATTTAAAACCCATTTATAAAGCGAAAAATGTAAATCAAGCTCTCACCCGAAAATATTTTCCGCGATATAGTTTTAAATTTTTACGGTCCCCGGCCTGATAAGGTATAAAGGGAAAAAGAAAAACATATGAATAGTATCTTAATGAATGAATAACATGCGAATCGCGTAAAAAAAGTGTTGCTAGGCCGCCGTATCATAAATTTTAGATTTTTTTGCGGACATTTTCTAAGTGCTTTATCTTGAAATTTTTTTACTAGGCTATACCAAAAAAAAATACGTCATGTGTTTTTTGTCTCGTAGATTGATATATTAAAATTTGGAAAGTGGTTAAAATTTCACCCTGTATGTATAATTTGTCGCTGGCATCGTTGCGCTTTTGGGTGTGATCACGGATGTTTGCCGACACATCGACCGCTGTTGTCACGGCTTTTTAGGGTTCCGTACCCAAAGGGTAAAAACGGGACCCTATTACTAAGACTTCGCTGTCTGTCCGTATGTCCGTCGCTCTGTCACCAGGCTGTATCTCAAGAGCCGCGATAGCTAGACAGTTGAAATTTTCACAAATTATGTATTTCTGTTACCCCAATAACAACAAATACTAAAAACAGAATAAAATAAATATTTAAAGGGAACCACCATACAACGAACTCTACTACTATCTTTTTTTGGCCTTTTTGGTACGGAACCCTTCGTGCGCGAGACCGACTCGCACTTGGCCGGTTTTTCGTTTGGTAGCCATGCGGTCCTAGTGTCGATCAGCGTTAAAAGAGCATACCAATCGTACGATCACTGCTGTTAAAGCAGCTGTATAGTTGTAAACCAGCGGCTTGTGAGCGGGTAACTACCGAAGCCAGCGGCTAGAAACGAATAACCAGCCGCTTGATACCGGGTAGATACCCGACTTAGCATCGAAAAACAATTTATTATATTCAATTTTTTATTGTTAAACTCTTATTTTTATTATACAGTAGCACTTACTATGTTCTGCTATATTTATTAAACAAGAAAGATCCCGTTTATACATATAAATTTACTTAATTCAGGGACAAACAGGAATTTTGAGGTTTAACACTTCATACAGATGCAAAAGTCATTGTTTATGTCTATTTATGTTAAATGTATCCTTTAGAATAAACCAGAAGACAAATACCAAAAACAAGTACCTACATCATGTTAATATTTCAATGAAATGTAAGCAGCCGTTTCCAGCCGCTGGTTATCGCTAGAAATGATAATAAGCCAAATAAAGCGTTTCTATATTTGGCTTTACATCTATAAGCAGCTGTAACCAAAGCTGTTATGACATTTGCACTAAGAGAATCGCACTGTTGAGCGTCTTCATGATATGTTATCGTTGAACCAACACGGTATTTGCAATTGTAAAATACTGCGTAAGAAGTAGTTAGAACACCAATACTTATGATGAAAAACACACACACACAACATATTCTCTTTGTGTGTAGTTCCAGTACATGTATACAAAGAATAAAACCACCCGTTCTTTTCCAATGGGTGTCGTAAGAGTCAGCTAAAGAAGTACTGTCAGATGAAGACGGTCTTTCAACCATTGGCTAAACTGCTATATAAAACCCACCATAATCAATCGTTTTTAGGAGAAGCCTATGTAGCAGTGGGCGTATAGCAACTTAGGAACTTGAGAAAATCATAGCTTGTTCAATAGTAAAGTTTTCTTATTTATTTTTCTCCAACATGATCGTCTTGAACCATTGTTTTAGGTCATAAACAACTACACACCATGACACCATTCTCACATTTTTGACCACCTGTTAAAATTAACGGTAATTTTAAAAATAAAAGCCTCAAAAGGTGTCGTCTGCTCCGAGGTCCCAGGTTCGATTTCCAGACGGGTCAATCTAGAGGTAAGTTATTTGCCTTTATTAATATAATCTCCGTTAATATCAGTATAGTAATATCTCCGTTGTTTGTGGCACTTTCGTTGTTTCTGATTTCCACAAAAACAAGCGCATTTAATAGTTACTTATTTTGGGATTAGAACAATTTAAGTTATGTTATAAACATTTATAATACGATGAACGAAAATCTAACTTTCCGTATTCCTAGACTTTAGGATGCAACAATCTCGATATCAACCTGACATGGTAGTTCCTTAGTCAAGTTTGACAGGACAATGAAGAAATAAGCATGTTACACGATATTCTGAAACGCCATAAACGGCCTTCTAACGACAGACAGACAGCACGCACAAATATAGAGACTTAATGCAGTTGTAAAGTAAACATGTTCTTGTCTTGTATTTTAAGGGCTCTCACGTAGATTAACAAAATATAGTGAATACTAGTTGTGCCCGCGACTAGGTTCGCGCGGACTACAGGATAATTGGAAAGATTCACTCTCTATTTTCTTAAAATAATAGTAGCCTAAGTTACTATCCTCATAACATTTTAAAATATCATTTGAATAATTTAATATACAATGTATCTCATTTTATGTGAACTTTATGATTTAATGAGAAACTAGGGGATGCCCGCGACTTCGTCCGCGTTAATTTCTGATATTATGATCTCGACTAATTTTTGCCTATTATTACTATTCGATGTTTTACAAATCGAACCAGTACTTCAAAACAAACAACTCTTCAGCTTTATAATATTAGTATAGATTAATTCTTCAAACCTAACAGTTGAAATTTTTCAGGTAAACAAATATTTTTTAAATATTTTTTTCGTATTGATGTAAACGTGCCGTATGCTCTCTGAACTATCTTACTACATAATTATGTTTGAAGCGAAAAGATCATAAGTTAAAATTACAAACAGACACTTCAATTTTATTCATTTGTAATAGGGGTTAAAGTATGAAATTGCCGATTATTTTCCCACTTTTTATTTTGTTTATAGCTCTTAAGTATAGTCATATTATTGCGTAATTCTTTTTGTATTGTATCAAAAACTAAATAAAGTAACTTTTGACTAAAAAAATAGTGCTTATACTAGTAATACTAGTGCCTATTACTTCAAAGGAAGTCGTTGAAAAGACCCCTTATAATGTGTCAGCTGACCTTCTTGCTTCAATTAAGTATATTTGTTTTATATACTTTGATTTTCAGAAATTTAAATACTATAATGCGTAGCTTTATAACCATCTAACTTTCACCTTTAATTGCATCGAAAACGGTTCAGGCGTTTTTAAAAAAACAACAAAATTGTTAGTATGGAAACGGCAATTTCATACTTTAACCCCTAATACACAAATACACATTTCAGCACCTAAAACATAAAGAATTCAATGATGGGGGCCTTTGTCCTAGACCTAGAGTGGAATTATTATAAGCCGTTACTTTACTTTATTGATATATTTTAACATCCTCGCTACCAGAACACTGCTAAGCTCAGCAGCGAAGAGACGTTGATTCGATTGCCACCTGAAGCAGTCGGTTTTTAAAGATTCTGTACTACCTATTCTGGTTTCTATAATTCAAGACTTTCTACCAACCCTAAGTAAAGTGCAACTGTAAAGCATTGGCGCGCGCCGTCCCATATTAGGCAACAATTCAACAAAGTATGCGCAGACGCAGGTCGTCACGTTTCTCCGAACTTATTTCCTTACCGTGTTGTTACTAAGGTAAACTATATTATGCAGTTCCAAACTTAGATTATTGTATCTAATCATGAGGTAATTTAATCTACCCGTTAGTAAAATTAGTGTAGAGACCATAGGAGTATATACGATTTTTAGGACATGGAGTGTACCCTTTCATTTACTCGAATCGAATATTTTATCAACCTGCACATACAGAATGACTTTTTCATCATCTACAATTTTTTTTATATAGGTGTTCAGTCTCGTAATTAGAGCCCATATAAGGCGTAAAAAATGTAAATCAAATTTTCACCAGAAAATATTGTTCGCAACATATTTTTCGTAAGGTAGGTATGAAGGGAAAATCAAAAACTTATGAATAGTATCGTAATGAATGAATGAGATGCGCGTCGCGTAAATAAAGTGTTGCTAGGAGGCCGTATCAAAAATTTTAGATTTTTGGCGGACATTTTCTAAGTGCTTTATCTTGACATTTTTGTACTGGGCTATACCGAAAGAAAAAATACGTATTTTTTTTTGTCTTGTAGATTGTTATATTAAAATTTGGAAGGTGGTTCAAATTTCATCCCGTTTTAGATAGTTTTCAATAAAATATTAATTTCACACGTCATATCTTACTTACCCAGAACAAGTCTTAGTGGAAAGTCTAAATAAGTCTGAATCTCGTTATTGGTTGATGAATTACAATGAATGTAATATGTCTAATATTTACCAAGCGTGTAAAAGCTTACGTTTTTGTGTTAATTTACGGCTTTTGTTTGCTGAAAGCTTACAGGGTTTTACTGTAATTATTATGTCAACATTATGCATTAAATTAAATAAGCAAGCTTATATTCGGTCATCGCCTTTGCGTCAACTTTGAAGCCGTTCGTTTGCTAACATCCATAACTTAGATGTTAGCGTAGGGTGATCAAGGCATTATTATTAGTATAGTAGGTAATATGTAGAAAAAGTAAAGTAAAGTAACTGCCCATAATTATGCCACTGCAGGGCAACGGCCTCCATCATTGAATTCAAGTTACCATAGCAATGATGGACATGGGTACAGCCATAATCACCACGCTTGCCAAATGCGGATTGCTGATGATCACAAACCCGAGCAATGTTTGAACATTCAAAACTTTTTGTTGCCCGACCCGGGGATCGAACCCGAACGGGGTTCCCCGTGATCATGGCGTAGTATTTAAACCACTGACCAAAACGGGGCGTTTTTGGGCGAAGTATGGGTCTTTGCATTTTTCATTTATATTCGTCTTTGCATCTACTTCATGCGGTCGTTTGCTACTTTTTTACGAATATATTATTTAAATTAATAAAACAGGCATCGTTCAATTTTCGTAGTCTCGAATTAAATAATTAACAACCTTATGTATTAGGTGATAAAGGCCCGTTTGGCAATATAAACTGTTTTATTTAGAGAAATCACATAATGTAGATACTAAGACATTTTAATGTTTCTAAAGAGATAAATATTTATTGCGCCTTGACGGCGTGTATTTACAGTCGTATTGTATTGAGCCAATACCAGATAAATTGGTCGTTAATTTAAACATAATTATGATGACACACGTGCGTAGAGTTTTAGTGTCATTCTGTAGAATAGGTCAATAATAAACAAATATGTCGAAAAACTCTGTAGTCGACATCATTGGTTAAAGGGTATTTATTTCCCTCCATCATTCCGTGGCGTATTTAGGTTCCCCGAGACACGTGGGTAATTAAAACACGAAGAAACGTTTCACTTCGCGATAGGAAACAGACAAGTCCTTAGGCACAATTGTAATACCTCAAACGCTGGTCCTAGACTGACCATACTCACGAAATTGGTCTACTTTTATACCTGCCAAAGGCCTTGTCCAACGTCACCGCTAGATGGCGTGCGTTTCCGTCCACGATAATCTTTATTAGAAAAATAAGTTTGAACATGACTATAGCAGTTCATAAAACAACCACATCCGTATCGGAAATGAAAATTAATTCCAATAATAATTTAAATCAAGATTAAAATGCTACTTCCGTTTCCTTTTTCTGGAATTATTTTTATGATTAACATCAATCAAACTAGATGGCGCTAGTGTCATTTAAAATAAAACTCATCGACATTTCCGTTTCCGCCATTTAGGAATTATTTGAAATAAAAAGTAACTAGATGGCGCTAGTAGTATTTAAATTATCGAATCTATTTCCGACAAATAAATAAATAAAAGTGGAAAACATTACACACATTGTTCTGATCCCAAACTGAGTAACTATTTAAAGAACTCTTATTGTTAAATCCGAAACATCGAAGGTACCACAAACACTCAGACTGGAGAAAATATAGAAAAGCACTTTATTACTTACTACATTGATCCGTCCAGGAAATGGAACCTGGACCATCTTAAGAACGTGTACGCCACTCTGCAAAGAGCTGGTCGTCTATGTGACATAGCGTCATAAACTAAAAGTTTGCAGTACTTTGCAGTGTCGTTAAGCTAGGTGGAAGAAGACTGCTGGAGACCTAAGAACTTCTTAGTTTGAAGCCAGATAGAGCTCGCTGCTAAAGCCAGCCACGAGGTGGAACTGCGCCGTGCGGTTGATTGCCCGGCGCGGCTAATTCGTGGTCCCAACACACTCACTCATTAATGGCACCGTAGGACAAGTAGGGTGATTTAGTGGGTTCGCTGACACGGTCGAGTCCCACATAACTCAGCGGTGGCCCCTCCCATTGCAAAGTATGCGTAAAAGCATTCGCCAATTCAAAACAAGCGGAGTAGAGAAGAGCAGAACATGAATTGACAGATCACACTTCACAAAGTCTGTCTTCTGTAGCGATTTTGAGCACTGTGAATGAGTGTCACACACACACAGACGTCTTAATAGGAGTATAGAATAGAATTGAATAATTAAAAGTTAAAACCTACGTAATAAATAAGTATTGGCTAAAAATTTTAAGAGAAATAATATGCACATTGCTTAATAGATAACCGTAGTGATTAATTGTTCAGTATTAAGTGTCAGGATGACATTGTTTTTTAATGTTTTTGTTCACCTACAAACTCTCTATGAAATCAAATAAGTAGTTACCTAGTTTACCTAACAGTTTTGGGCCAATAGTCGAGAGTTCTGCTAGTGTGAAATATTGACACACTACTTCTTCATTTCTTATGTGTTCTCCTGCGTGAGTTTCTCCATCTGCTACTTTTCCAAACAAATAAAACTTCTCTAATGATATGGGTGGAATCAGCTCAGGCTTAAGAATAAAATAAGCTTCGTCCAGAATTCAAATGCATTCAATTTCACCATTCTTATAATAAACAGCTAGAAGAGTACTCCTTTCCATAAATTCTTTTGCCTATCAGGGACTAAAAGAGTCCACTGCAAAATAAAAGCTATTGCTATAGTCGTTTGGTTAGTTTTGTAAATTATTGTCACTTAAGAGTTAAAGTCCCATTTACTTAGTGTCAGAATGCTTAGTGTCTGAACTGAAGAAAGTGAGTCCACAACACTGTTACTACCTTAAGTCAATTCTGAGAAGTGATAAACTGCACATTTAACCCGTTTGAGCATCAGTGTTGCAATTTAATCTATCGTTAATCGCATTTACTTAGTTTATAGAACCAGTTAAAGGAGGCTGCATGGAAGTTATCTAATCGCCTATAATTGGCGGGTTAAAGATTTGTGTAGTAACTGACCACAAATAAGTATTTAGTGATTGGCAAAGAATCTTAAAGGTGCTTTGAACATTTCGAAGGAAATAAATTGTTTTTTTACCAATAAATTAATATTCCGTAGCTTTTAGGTTGAAAATTTCAGAAATATATAATGCTTTGCCCTTTGACGATCGGATATTCCAGACACAATTAAAATCAATTGTTATCGAGACAACCGGTTGTCTCATGGGGCTTGAAGCGCGGGGCTTAATCATAAGTGAAACCGAAAACTTGTAGGTTTACAAAATACTATTAAGATATCAGCCAAATCGATTGTATATGATACAATTTTACTCTGTAAGTACCTACCAATACTGAAAAAAATATATATAGGCGAAATAGTTATCTTTAAAGAGCAACTTTGCAATTTTAAGATGATGATTTTTAATCTATTCTGGGTGGGAACTTTTGATAAGGTATTTGATAATAGATTATACGACACTATTCACAAATTATTTCAAAACAAAAAGAAAATATCGTCTCAGTCGCTGTTCTAAGAGACCTATAAAGGAAGTCTACTGTTAAAGTGATAAGTTATAGTTGGTTAATTATAATTCGTTTCTCTTTACCATAAACTGAGTGTTGAATAATTGGTCTTAAATTTTACAACTCGATGCTCGCAAGCCATTTCTGAAATAATGTATTTTGAAGTGAGTTGAAATAGCGGAGCGCTGTTTTTTTGGGAAAATTGTTTGTCATACTTACAATTTAAGTTTGTAATAGCATGCAGCGCTGGAATGCCCCGGTACTGGTTTAGAATATTTGGCCTAGCTGTTTGTTCCATTATTACGCCTCTTTTTAAATTTAGTCTGATAGTTAATTTTGGCTCCCACTCCACAATAGTTTCAACATGTTTGCACTAGGAGTTTTAGATTGAAGAGGTATTATTTTAACCTTTCAAAATAGCAATATAACTATTTTACTTTTGCGTTAAACGGATGCTTTTTAAGAGTTACATAAAATTTACAGTCATCTAAAACAGAAGAAGCCCCAAGACTGACCTTTGCCATTCATACCGTAGCGGGCACCATGAAACATAACATCATCTGCAAATAACATAGGTACCTAAAATTTATTAAAACCTATGGACGGCAGGTCAATATTATAGCAAATAACGGGGGTCCGAGAATACATCCTTGAGCCCAGTGGAAATTGGAATGTACCTTTAACTTAATTGTAGTTTGATAAGCACCGAGTCATGGCCAGACCCAGGAATGTGCTAGATGTCAAGCTAGATGTGGCCTGCCATTGCAATTTATGCAAGCAGATATTTCAGTCACGATTTAATTATTTAGGTATTTGGTTAGGTAAATAAACGATTTGTCTGATAAAACTAGCAAATGGACACTTAAATCGGTGTATTTTATGTCATATCTTTACTACGAGTATTTGTATCCTGTTACTTGAGTAGTTAAATAATAATTTCTTGATGTTGTTTTAAATAAATTAGCTACTTAAAGAATGTTATTTTTTTTATAAAAATGTAGTTATGGTGCATTTAATAAAACAAAATAAAAAGCATAATACTATTCAATCATAGGACCAAATTTTATGAAGTAATACAGGATTAAAGTTTTTACTTCTTCATTCAAAATGGTAAATTCTACTATGATAATTCTTCTCTGCAAACTTTGAAAAATAACAGTTCGTAATACAGCTAAAACAAATTAGTAATGGTCTATTGCTGATAGTTGGCTATTTCCAATTTGCAGGATTTGACTTTTGTAAAATTGTCAAACGAAATTATAGTGCAGACATTTACATTTTGAGTGAAGTTCCCAAGGCTCACTTCGTACAGACAAACGTTTCTATTCGGCGAACACATAAAAGCTGACATTTTGATAGACTTTATGTCTGTTTGTTGATGGTTAGCCAACAGTTGGCTGAGTGCGAAATACTTCAGTTAAATCTTTTGTATTTTGGACAACGAAAGATTAATAAGTTATTGTGTTTAGATGCCAACTGGGATTATCGGATATCTTCTTTAGAGTTAAATGTCACGTAACATGCCATTAATCTAATCTCTTGGCATTTCATCTGGGCCATATGGGGCGCAGCGTGTCGTATTTAATATAAAACTTACTAGTGTTGCCACATTCCTAGTTTCAGTTGCTAAACCTTTTTTTGGTAGATAATGATAACAAGTATGGTAACTAACCGCCTGTCCAGGTTTAGGACATTGAAGTTATTAGGATTTTATTTGAACAAAGATTTATTTAAAAATATATATTTTATTGTAAAATTCTTATTCAGACGGCAAAGATTGATCTTTAATATTGGATCCGTTTTAAGTTTTTTTCTATCAATTGTTTTTTTAATAATCACGATAGCAAAATAATAATCTCTTTCGTGGCTCTTTAGATGAGCTTCTTTCAATAGATTGCTGCTGTTCTTGCTATCAGCTATCAGTAAAAGATTATGGATTTTTCTCTCTCTGTCAGCATTCATTTTAAAAGAAACTCACATTACCTACAGAATGGTGTTATTTATAATACGCGCTGGACTTAAGTAAGGTCCACACACGATTTCCACATATTATTATAAATATTAGTAGGTAATTATGATTATTGAGTACCTACACCTTATAAATAGTTAACTAATGCAAATAAAGTTGTTACTATTTCTATTTCTAAAATTTTTGTTTGATTATTAGGAGAAATTATGTAAAATAGGAGAAGGTAGAAATATATCTTTGCATGGTAAAATAAATAATATTTGAATAAATTGGTTTTGATATGCACATATCTTAGTAACATACCTACGTAGATATGTGTGCAACTGTAAGAAGAAGGATAGAATAACACAGAGGCCTTATTCCGAGAAAACACCGTTACTATCTAGGTGGTTCCTGCTTGCATAAATGTTTAATTAATGCTAGTTTTAACATGGGAAATGCATAATAGCTCAACGGAAATGAAGAAACACTGCCGACAAACGCAAGCCATAAATGTGTCTCTGTAAGATTATACAAGACAGATGAAGTTATAATATTGTGTTTTAAAGGTCTTATTAGATAGTTCAAACGTGGATTTTATTGATAAAGCCACCAGTAAAAGAACTCACATCCTTCAAAAATTGTGGTGTTATTAAGTTCAAAAGTCAACCCTAAGGATACCCTCTGACCCAAATTTTGTAATAGTATAGGTATATATTATGCTGCTATAAAATCATTTAAATATCTACCAATGTTGCTGATCGTAAAATTTTGTAACTTTGTATCTTTGATAAACGAAGTAAGTAACTTACATACATCTTGGAATAATCAACACACTTCTTGTGTCCTTTTCGCGACATTTCTTATCACTGCAATTATGAACTGACTCAGCTAGAGGTAGGTTATTTACATTGGATATTTGTTTAGTTAACATATTCCGCAGTCTAGAACAAAAGTCAACAAAAGGCTAAAGTGTTAATTGAAAAGCGTCCTCTTTACCAGAAAATGTTAAAATTATCCACATTCAAATTCAAATTACGTATATTGCATTGCACTCATATTAAGGTTTACAAACATGATAGGATTTGTGATCGTTTACACCATGAGATGAATCCTGGTTAAAGTAAAGTTAGATAAATAAGAATAAATAAATAAGAAATAAAATAATCGTAATTAAAAATTGAGTAAGTTCAACAATAAAATTATAACTTTATCACTTTTCCTGAGATTCTCTCAATAAGACCTTGTGACTTTATAGCATCAGACAGCGCGTGATAAAATAACACTAAACATTTCAAGTAAGACTTACCACATCATTCCAATCAGCATCACTGTCATCACCGTCCACAATCCTATCAATTTTCGCGTCATCATCTTCTCTAACACTCTGAAACTCCTTCACTACTCCGTCCATCTGGTCAGAGTCTAGCATACCCCACATCTGCATAGCTGTTAGAAGCTCTTCGTCCTCATCTGTCAGGTCTCTAGGGGTCAATGAGTTTAGTTTTTCGAGTTTCTCGTAAAGTTTTTCATGGGGGCTTTTTTCATGTTCCAGAGGTTGGAATTTTTCTAGTTTTTCGTATAGCCTGTCGAGTTGGTCAGCGAAGGTCGGTGTGGTCACGTAAGCGGTTCGCGAGCGAGAGAGCAGCACCAACAACACGGTCAGGCGCAGCATCGTGCGGCGGCGGCGCGGGCGCAACTGATCGCACATGGTGCGCACGTTGTTTCGTTTTTTTGTGGACAGTCAGATGAGAAAATCTGTATTCTTTGGGTTGAAATGTTTTGGTGCTGAAGAGGTTCTTTTGTTTTTGGCGAATGTTGACATTTTAAGCGAAGATTAAAGACGAGGTTTTCAATTCCTTGCATAAATAGGCTTCGGATGTATTTCGATGATTTACTTTTGTGCGATAGAGTAAGTAAGACTCAAAAATGGTTTTATTTAAAGTAAAATGAAATTCTACAGTGAAGAGTAGAAATTAAAAGTAAAAAACCCGTCAGAAATTTTAAAAAATACCGGCGAACTTCGTGCCAAGAAATAACGACAATAAATAACCACGACTCAATGTAATATTAACTGACATCTGATATAATTTGCTTTCTGTTAAAAAAAAATATTATAAAGATTTAAATGTGCTACTAAGCAGAGTTAAAAATTTTAGTCTAAGACTTGTATGTAGCTCTACATAACCAAATTTAATTTTACAGTAAGGATTATTTAAATGCAATAATTACGAAAAAACGCAAATATCGGGAAGACATAAAAATCAAGGTAGAAATCACGAAGCAACTAACTGACAGTTCCCAGGAAGCATCATCATCATCATCATCGTCATCTCAGCCAAAAGATATATGCCCACTGCTAGATATAAATGCCTGCCCTACGGATCTCTACATAAAAGTTTTACTCAGTTTTATATTAAGCTTTTAAAAAAGCTTATTAATAAGTTCCAGGCGTATTCACGGCCGACTGTACTCACACTCGGGGAAGTTCTGTGTTCCCTCCTCCGAGGCGAGATTGTTTTCTACGTTTAGTCATCTTACGAGCAAAAATACATGCTCTCGGTCAAGCACAGATAACCTACTCTGTGATTATCACTGTTGCTAAATTAAGTAGTTTATTAGTTATTTTATAAAATTAAGTTAATCAGCATTTAGTTTACTATGATAGTATTATTTTGCCTTGGATAATCCATTTTGTGATTGAATTATTAAACTTAAGAGAAAACACAAGGGCCGTTTTTCCATACAAACGTAGTCCCCTGTTTCCTCCCTAGATAATGCCAGTAGAGCAATGATTTTTATTACAAAAATCTATTGCCACTATTAGCATGTTTCTATGTTTTTCCTTTTTTTCATAAATAAATTAATAAAAGAGATATAAGCCTTCAAAAATCAAAAAAAATCGCCAGATTTTCCGCTGTGTTCAAACATCCAGAAAACAAATTTGGCTAAATTTGAGAAAAAAAGGAAAACATACGAGCACGGCCAAAGCCTTTCTTTAATTTTTAATGTAAAAAGTATTTAGATCGGTCTAGTTTTGGAGAAGGAATCGGCGGACTACGAAACGTTGATTTTGTGTGCTTTTAGTAGGTATTTTCGGTCCAAGATGCAGTTGTCTCTATCACGCTCTGCGGGGAGGCGTTCGGGCACTGCGTGACAGCAATAGATCTTACAAATACCTATTTTTCAATTCTCTCGAATGTTAGGTAATAAATAAATACTGGTGTTATATACTTAACTTTCCTAATCTGAATAAGATTTGGTCATAGGCTACTTTGTATGCCACTGCTGGGCGCAGGTTCCCGCCCGCGCGATATAACATACATAATATAGCTCACGCGGGCAGAGCTACTGGCGAAAATCTAGAACGACCTAAAGGTACTTGTGCAAAGTTCCAATAGATATTGGTTCCTCAAACAAGCAAGAACGACTGATGGGACCTAGATGTAATTTGGAGACATATCATATCTACCATAAGTAGGTACATGAAAATTTTGTACGAATTAATTACAATCCTCAACAGATCGGGTTTAACTTGACATCAATAGCATAAATAGTCTGGAATTGCAAATGTACTACTATTTATACCTAACAAATGTAGGATTCCCATAGGATTGACATAATGTATTGGTTTTTTTAGGGTTCCGTACACAAAGGGTAAAAACGCACTTGGCCGGTTTTATCTTTGAAATTGATCGACACGACTTTTTGTATTACTGTTATTTTTTGGTATGACATATGCTGCATTTTATCTGAAAACGGAGTCACGGGCAATGACTAGTATAATATGAACCTGTTTAATACAGAGGCGTGAGAAATGCGCGTTTATTTATTTGTCTAAAGTTCTAATCGCATCTGTCAGCGCTAGACGCTTTCGCCCTAAATAACGGCTATATCTGTCCTCTGCCGCCATTCATGCTGTCTAGAAAGACTCGGTACGCTTTGATAACAGCTACCTAGTTTCAAAGTTATTCCATTATGTTTGTCATAAGTTAATCGCACAGATTAGAAGTTAATTAATAGACAAAAGGTAAATAATGTAATGCTAAATTTAGCTAAATAAAATGAACTTTAATTTGGACAATACAACATACATTGTGGGATCTATTGATCCATTGATCCAAGTAAAAAATTTTATTACTTAATAGAATAACGACCTTATCAAATGAGCACCCATTGAACATTTGGTTATTCTTTTACCCTAGTTAACTATTAAAACACTGTACCGTAACTGGAAGCTTTATATTGAGATAGCATTTCCGTTTCCCGTCATTTACCTACCCTTTTTAGTACGTAGTTTCCGGCTAAGTGGCGCCACCTGGCGGTCGTGTGCTTTTGAAGTTTCTTAAAATTTGCGGCACACCATTTTGCTTATTGGCGTTTAGTTTACCGTCGTAACAACACCTTCACTGCAAGCCCTGTCTCGGTGATCGTTAAAATTCAGTGATATTATAATTCTCAGAGCAGAATTTTATTATAACCAAGTAAGTTTTTATACAAACTAGTACACAAATCTGGTAAGTCCTACCCTCATTATTTTAAAATGTTATGTATTTTATTTCAAGGAATTTTATTTTCAGTTTCCAATAGCAATTTTATTGCTTAAAACAACATGTTTTTAATAAAACATGAAATATCTTGCTTAAATATTCGTGTGACTTAAATAATGAATTTAACGGTTTTGCCGTTCGGATTAAAGTTATGATGTAATACGTAAAAGTGTATGGTGTCTTTTCCGTTTAGCATTGAGTGGTTTGTTTGGCTCGGCTGGCAGCTCCTCGAGCTCCTCTTTAGCCGGTTAACGAGGTGAACGGCACCCCGGGTGCCGTCATAAAATAAATACGCTTCATAAATGTATCTTTATTCTAATCAAATTAATGCTAAATTGCTTGCCGAAATGGGCGCATTGCCTTTCTTTACATTTAAATTATAAAACAGTGCCTTTAGAATCCCGTGTTAGTGTTAAATTTTATGAAATGGGTAAAATTGGCAAACAAGTGCCTCAAAATAGCATACCTACACACCGCTAATGATCAGTATTGATATAAGATCTCTGAGGTCAGTGGAGCCCCTTTTTTGATCAACAGATTACTAAGTATACAGATTTTTTGAATTAACGCAACCTATTCATTAAAATGGAAGAAATTTACCAAAATATTACGTAAGTCCGTATTGATAAACGCGAGTTTCAGTCGTAAATTTATTTCAATTAAACAGACGTTAATTTTAACAATTTGTACACGAAGGTAAAAGAATTATTCACAAATAAAATCGGATTCTAATAAAGTGCAATTAGTTTGTGGCCACCGGGCAGCATTTACAGAGATTCGACAAGATTTCAGTATAAGTTAGAGATCCACTTACTAAAGCCTGCATACCTTTACAAACCCGTCTTATTTAGTGTAGATCCATATTCCACTCAAATGCATTCTGGAGAAAACAGATGGCAATCGTAAAGCTTTTTGACCTCCAAAGGGCAAAAAATCCACACAGCTAAGAACAATCAATCAAAGCGCTGTCTCTCGTGTGGACGAGGCATAAAAAATTTAGAAGTCTCATAGCCTATGCTATCAATTATTCAACCTTGCGGGGTGCCTACTTACAATATACATATCGTGCTCTGCTATGCAAGCCTATGCCTCTAATTATTCACCCTCGCGGGGTGCCTACCTATTAACAACTACCCTCCAAAGGGTAGTTGATATACAAATCGGGCTCTGCCATGCAAGCATATGCCTCTAATTATCCACCCTCGCGGGGTGCCTACTTATTTACTAACTACCCTCCAAAGGGTAGTTGATATACAAATCGGGCTCTGCCATGCAAGCATATGCCTCTAATTATCCACCCTCGCGGGGTGCCTACTTATTTATTAACTACCCTCCTAAGGGTAGTTGGTATACAAATCGGGCTCTGCCATGCAAGCCTATACCCTTAATTATCCACCCTCGCGGGGTGCCTACTTACTTATCAACTACCCTCCTAAGGTAAGTACTGCCAAAGCAAAAATGAAGGTTAATTCTATAGCCAGGGCTCGAGGAGGTTCAAGCAATGACTTGAAATCGGGCTCTGCCATGCAAGCCTCTAATTATCCACCCTCGCGGGGTGCCTTATTATTTATCAACTATCCTCCTAAGGTAAGTTATGCCAAAGCAAAATTGCTAGAAGTTAATTCTATAACCAGGGCCCTAGCGGCCCGATCAAAGAGGTTCAAGCAATGACTTAAAATCGGGCTCTGCCATGTAAGCCTATGCCTTTTAATTATCCACCCTCGCGGGTGCCTACTTTGCACGAACTACCCTCGAAAAGTGATAAACCTGCTATAGCAACATTGCTAGAGGTTCATTTCATAATCAGGGCTCGCGGCTAGATCAAAGAGATTCAAACAATGACTTAAAATTAGGCTTTTTCATGCAAGCGATACGCCTAAAATTATCCACCCTTGCGGGGCTACCTCGCCTGCTTTGTACCAGCTACCCTCAAAAAGGAATGGACCTGCTTTTGCAACATGGCCAGATGTTCATTTCATAAAAAAGTGCTCGCGGCTCGATTTAAGTACCCGAGGTCGTTTTAATACTCCAAGAGGTATTAAAAAAGTTGACTTGAAAGAATTATAGTATCGCATTCCTTTGTGTCAAAAGTCTCAACTTGTGAACTCGAATGTAGTCATGCAGTTGGTTTTTATCCCTGTATAAGGCCAAATCGAATATTTCATGTCAGAACCCTTCTTAGTGTACTTGACACTTACTGTTACATCTAAATGCTCGCGAGCATATAAAAGTTATGGTTCAAACATTGCAGAAGTTGGGATGGCAAGTGAATTTAGAAATATCGGTTTTTTGTCCCCAAAAAAGTATTATTAACTATATAATGAAAAATGGAATAATGTGAAAACATGAACGAATAGAAAAACTGCAACAAAGAAATCGATCAAGTAAAATAATAATTACAAAGATTAATTGGATTAATGATATGAACGAATTTCGTCATTTTTGTCGTGCCGCATTGTCACATAAATCATAGATAGTTGATAAGATTCCAGCCCCTAGTGGTGGTTATCGAACAACTGAAGTAGTAGATCGACAGTTGCATTGCCCTTCCCAGGGGCGTTTTTTTTTGACTACGGATGCTTTAGACCAATCAGGTTTGCGCTTAAACCTAGACTTGATTTCAATAATTATATTTCGAATTTTGAACTTACTAGTTCCATTAAATTCCACATATTCGGCAAATAGGCACAGCCGACTGCAAAGTCCGAACCGACTAGTACACTGTACAGATCTCGTGATTATAAAACGGGAATGTCCAATAATAGACCTATTTGCCTCCAAAGCTGCTCACATTGTCAGCAATCACTTGACCCTGGATTTGACTTGGACCTGGATCAAGCTCTTTTCCAATTCATTTTACCCATCATTACTTAGGTACCTTGAATTCAATGATTGAGACCTTTTCCATGCAGTAGGATGATTATAGGCCATAACTAGAAATACAGTTTGACGCAATTGTAGCATTTAAGCATGCCAAATACGTAAGGTTTAGAAATCAAGGGTCAAGAGTTAAACTGTTTAACTTAAAAGGTATTGCGATAGCGGGTAGTTAAATTATTTAAGAAAAGGTTGTCATTGCATCCGTAAAGAAATGCTACCAATACTAAATGCTCTTCAGAGCCACATTCACTACTACATCACAGTTTGATTCTTAGTATGATAAAATAATAACAGGTGTACCTACATCTTCGCAAAGGGAAAGTACGAAATCTTTATTTCTAATGAAAATATCATAAGTTAGATCGGCATCGAATGCATTTCAGGATACATTGGCGATGCGTTCGGTTCTTCATGGTGCGAACCCATTACTTGGGTCTTCCTACAAACATTTCTAATATCCAGGGTGCTCTCACTCAACTAAATCTTTTAACATGGTTGTTTTTGCCATGATGGGAGAAAGTGTTCTGGCGTGTCAGAGACTGAGCACTTGCAGCACCACTTACCTTAGTAACCTCCAGATACATTTCCTCGATGGAAAAAAGGAAATCTGGGGGTTGGTGAGGCGGTGGAAGGCTAGACCTCTAAAGAAAAGCTTTTACTTAAAAGTTCTTTGTGAGTCTATTTTATAAATTTGTCAAGTAACTTAGAATTGTTGTTGTTCAAGGACAATTTCAATAACAATAAAGATTAAAAGCCTTACTTTTCCGCAATTGGCGCAATTATTATCAGGCTTACATTTAATATGTGCATTATCACATAATACAATACTTTTACATATAAATTAGCTGTCTGAAAATAATGCGATTCTGAACCATGAACAGTGAAGTACTCACGTTCTAGTAAAACATATTCTTAAATTAATTGCTTTTACAAAAAATAAAAATCCCCAAACCGTATGGGATGTCAGTGTACTTATAAATTTATAAACGACACAAGAATGTTTCAATCATTACATCAAATAGCAATTTTAATACTTATTTGTTCAGGCAGATGCATTAATGACCTGACCTTAGAATATACCCTACCTAAAGTACCTACCTAACCATAATACAAAAACTTTACCGTATGGCCTGAATTTGGTTCTACAACCGATAGCAATACATAGGTACTGACAGACTGTCTACAGATAAATTTTGAATATAAATAATAAAAATGTAAGCCTCCTGTCTCGGTGATTAAAATTATAATATTTACTATTAGTTAAAACATCGCTGAGTGATAGATAAAAAACGATTTTAAATTATTCAATATTTTCATCAGTTGAGGTGCAGTACCTACGTCACGTAGGTACCTTACTGTTATAGCAGGAACTGTAAAAACGTTTCTTGATTACTTAGCTACCCCAGATAGCGTAAGATCTGTGTAGCTTTCAAGAACTGGTTAGAAAATCACCCCATCGACGAAGTTCTAGCTCATGGGAATTGGTTATCAGCTAAAACATCACAACAATCCTATATGTGTGAAATTAAATCAAGTATTGATAAACTTTTACACAACTAAGGCGATTGCTAGAAGAATTTCCTAGAAAGCTTTTTAATTTGAAGTTTTACCTTTTCATAGTTATATTACATGTTAATTTTTATTGTTACTCCTGTGTAACACACGGAAAAGAATATTGTCTTACTTAAAATAAAAAGTATTCAATATCATAAATACTTTTTTATTTTTAAATCTGTCACATTGGCGTTACGCTAAGGCGTTATAATATTAAGTGGCGTCACCAGGCGATAACGAACAGATCTCAATATAAAGCTTCCATTTACGGTACAGTGTTTTAATAGCAGCGTTTTACCCTGAAATAAAACGCATATTAAAATACTTACCTCACTGGAAGCTTTCACTTTATTTCTGCCTGGTGCAATTGAGCCAATGAGCAAAATGGTGTGCCGCAAATTTTAAGAAACTTCAAAAGCACACGACCGCCAGGTGGCGCCACTTAGCCGGAAACTACGTACTAAAAAGGGTAGGTAAATGACGGGAAACGGAAATGCTATCTCAATATAAAGCTTCCAGTGAGGTAAGTATTTTAATATGCGTTTTATTTCAGGGTAAAACGCTGCTATTTAGATATTAACGTCAAAAAATCCTCATTTTTGTCACAGACTCACCCATATAGATCAAAATTTTAACCCAGTTCCAGGAGAGAGCTTGTAAGAACATTTTACGTCGCGTGATAGGTAATTCGCATTTGACGTCGGAAGAGTTTAGCACAGTGCTGGCACAAGTTGAAGCCATCCTAAATTCTCGTCCTCTAAGTCCTATGTCCTCAGATCCGCAAGACCTCAATCCGTTAAGTCCAGGTCATTTCTTGATTGGCCGTCCACTTACTGCGCTTGCATTTGAGCACATCGTAGACGAGCCTGCACATCGACTCGACCGTTACCAACGGGTAGAACAAATTCGCCAACAGTTTTGGACTCGATGGGCCAAGGAATACATATCCGAGCTGCAAACCAGGACCAAGTGGAGAGAAAACAACACGAATCTACAACCTGGTACACTCGTCGTCATCAAGGATGATAGATTGCCCCCTCTCAAGTGGCAATTAGGACGCGTGATCAAGACCATTCCTGGAAGAGATGGCGTAAGCAGAGTAGCTGACATGCGCACCACATCAAGCATCATCCGTCGACCCTTTGTCAAGATCTGTCCCTTGGTTGACTAATGTCTCTTTTTCTGGGTGCAGATTGGGTTGAAAGTGGGTACTTTCAAGGCCGGGGGCATGTTCAGTAACTACATTTTTCTATCTGACAACACTTCACCCCCCTCCTAGCAAATATGTAAAATCATCGTCATCCCTACTTAACTTTCAAATTATTTCTGTTGAACACGACACCATTTGTAACTAAAATTTATATACGCAAGATTTAAGACTTTTAATAGTATTAACACTCCTCAAAACATCGCCACTACTTCGCGTCAACATAGTTTGGTACCTGGCGTATACATAGGAATAAATCAGAAACTAGTTAATTTTTATAATTTTACTATAATTTTGCAATTAATTGATTCTATTAGAAACACTTACTTATAGTGTCTGTAATAGATTCAAAAAAAACTTTTTGGTTTAGCTATTGAACATATTATGGTCATTCAATCGTATATGAAAACTATCGGTAGTTTTAAGGGGTATATATCGGGATGCCTAATTATTTGTACTCCTAATTGTCATTGGCGCACAAACTATTAGCCTAAAATTTTTTCGCACATTTTTACAATTCCTAAACGTGTTTAGCCTATTTTGACTACGCTTAACTTCATATCGCCGTATTATAATTTCGCCGAATATATCATAACACCTACCCTTTTGCAGTTCCAAATTTTTATTCGCAGAAAGTTAAAAACTTTATCAGCATGCATGCATGCTTGCAAAGAAGTAAGCATGCATGCAAGCAAGCAAGCAAGCAAGCATGAATGCATGCAAACAAGCATGCATGCATGCAAAGAAGTAAGCATGCATGCAAGCAAGCAAGCAAGCATGTATGCAAACAAGCAATCATGCATGCAAACAAGCAATCATTCATGCATCAAGCAGACATGCATGCAAACAAGCAATCATGCATGCATCCAAACAATCAGACTTCCGTGACGGCTTCGGCGCTGCGGGGCTCCGGCGGTCCCACGCGTGCTTATCGTCGCAGATGGCTTACGCTCACCACCGCAGGGGGGGGGGGGGGTAAAATTGGGAAAGCGGGAGCAGTCTCAGGTAAACGAATATTCTAATATATGTAATAGTAAATTAAGAGACATTGATTTTCCAAATGAATTAGGCTCATGCTGTGATAATTTATGTGATGATGTTAGCCATAAAAAAGTCATTGATAATATATATTTTTCTATTATAACAATCCTAAGGGAGACCTCTGTTGCTAGTTGTGGCGAAGGGTGGCGCCGGAGTGTCACGGGCTGGAATAAGCACGTAAAGGGGGCTCACTAAAGGGCAAGGCTTTGTTTTCAGGAATGGTGTTTGCACGGTAAGCCTAAGTCAGGACGAGTTTATAACGAAATGTGCTGCTCCAGGAAAGCATTCAAAGCTAAACTTAAATTTTGTCAAAATCATAAAGATCAAATAAAATGGACATTATTGCCTCATAAGTCTAAAAATTTTGCACAGTTTTGGAAAACCACAAATAAATTAAACCCTAGGGTATGCATACCAGTTAGCGTTGGAAATGCTAGTGAGCCCAGTAAAATGGCCAACCTCTTCATGAACCATTTCAGTGTGGAGCCTGGGGAGGTGAACGCGGATGGGCTGGTGCTCGGTGCTGGGAATTGTGTAAGGGTCACACCCATAAGAATAACACCAGTTGAGGTCAATAAGGTGATTAGAAAAATGACGAAAGGTAAGTCACCTGGTCACGACGGTCTCAGCATTGAGCATCTGCAACATGCGCGTGTTCATCTCCCTAGAGTTCTATCTATGTTCTACACGTTCTGCATTCGTCACAGCTATTTACCGGATGACTTTATGAAAACTGTACTTGTACCTGTTCTCAAAAGCCGGACGGGTGATGCCTCTGACAAGTGTAACTATAGGCCAATTTCCTTAGCTACTATTTTAGCGAAGGTGCTGGACGGTGTGCTAAGTACGCATTTAAACCAGCATATAAAACTGCACGATGCCCAGTTCGGCTTTCGACCTGGGTTATCTACCGAGTCGGCAGTTTTGTGCCTGAAACACACTGTCCGGTACTATACGGACAGAAACACGCCGGAATACGCGTGCTTCCTGGACATTTCTAAGGCATTTGACCTGGTATCATATGATGTTTTGTGGAACAAGCTAAGCTGTAATTCAAGTTTGCCGGCTGAACTAATTAGAACATTTGAGTACTGGTACAACAACCAAACAAACATTGTACGATGGGCCGGAGTGTACTCAAATATGTATAAAATTAAATGTGGTGTGCGACAAGGTGGACTAACTTCACCCACATTGTCCAATATATATGTGAATGGGTTGATTGAGGAACTCAGCGGCGCCTGGGTGGGTGTTCAGTGGATGGCTACTTTGTCAATAATATCAGCTATGCTGATAACGTGGTGCTGCTGAGTCCCTCTATCAATGCATTAAGGATATTGCTTGCAATTTGTGAAAGGTATGAGGTGGTCAGGCAACACGTTGTATGGACTTATGTCTGAAATAAATATTTTCATTTCATTTTCATTTCATTTCATATACAGAATGAAATCATAAACAAAATGAATTACAGAATGAAAAACCACCATTTAAATTTTAATACAACAATCTACTAGACAAAAGAAAATAACGTAGGTATTTTATCTTTTGGTATAGACCAGTACAAAAATGTCAAGATAAAGCACCTGGGTAAATCATCTTTTAAATCTCAAAAGTATTTTTTAAAAAACTAGATACGAATTATTGTTAAAAAATCATTCATTGAGCAATACATTCGATTTTTTATCTTTAAATATGACCTTTATCTTTGTTATTTCACAATAATTATCATTATTAGGTCCCCTAGACAACTCTTAATTTTACAGAGCCGAAAGTTTTTAATTAAATGCGAAATAGTGATAGTATCGTAAAAAAAATCGTTCTGTTGCATTGTTTTATATTGTGATAATGTACAATTAAAAAAAATGTCCTATTCTCGAATTTTAAAAGAAAAAAAATATAATATGTATTTTTCAATTTGGGGACAACTTAGTTATCCAAAAGACATATTGGACATATCCACCGGAAAGGACATTTACAACCAAAATCCTATAGAAGGCTAGCCGGGCATCGATCGGTCACTTCGAGCACCTTGATCAGATCGTGGGTACACCTGGTGGGGGATCTACCCACAGATCATCGTCTGGCGGGCGGTCGCCATTCCAAAACCTTTCCGACCTAACGGCTATCGGTTTTTCTTACTATGTGCCCAGCCCATTGCAATTTCAGCTCCACGATTCTCCGAACGATATCGGCTATCTTATTTCTCTTATGGATTTCCTCATTCCTGATTCTATCACGCAGGAAAATAGGTACCAAGCATGGCTCTTTCCATTGCCCGCTGCGCAACCTTGAACCACGTTTCAATTGTCAAAGATTTATGTCTTGAAACTTTGAGGTAATTTGAAAGATGTTTCGTGACTTTCCGAACGCTACTCAAACATTGAAACGTCGATATTTACCATATTAAAAATCTAAGCATCATATCATTTTTGTACTAGGGACAACCAAAATGTCCTACGGACAACCATTTCAGTTGTCCAAGGGACTGGTTGTCCAAGGAACTTATTTAAAACTTTGAATCTTACAGTAAACATTAAATAATTTTTGTGTTTTATTTCATCTTTAAGGTAAAATAAACATAAAATAGTATATGATGCAATAAAATAATTGTAATAGGTATGTTAAGTACTAACGTATTTGTGTCAGTTGTCCGATGGACAGGCAATAAAGCCACCCGTACTCTCCAACAGTACTAGATTGATTGACGCCGCGAGTTTCGTAAAAACTAATAAGAACTTAGACTATCCACATTTTAAAAATGTAAGCTTGTTGTCAAGTATCTTACTTCACCATCTTTATTCAGATTTTATAACAAACTAGCTGATGCCCGCGGCTTCGCGCGCGTGGTATTTTAACTGTTACACAGTTTTCGTCGTGACTCAACCCTCTCTCCTCCACTTTTTTCCTCGACTTCCTTTGCCTACGGTGCCGGGGGTGGCCATCTCGAGCGAGGTGGTGGTGGGCACTTAGTGGGAGCCAATACGTCGTTGCCGGCTTACCGGGGCCCGTTGATACAATAGTTAGATGAAAGGGGCCGATTTATACTATTGTTTTAGGGATCCGGTGTTGGTTCTCCTAGCGTATCGTGGTCCAAGCGAGCTCGCACCACATCTGTTTGCATTTACATGAAATCTGAAGTACAATATCATTTGAAGCTTAAAAAACTGTCAATGCTGTAGTAAAACAAACCATTCAAAGCAGCTTGCAAGGCTTTATTCGAATAACTGGCGTAGAGCCCGGAAGAAGTGGCCCTGTGTAAAAAACCAAATTCTTAGTTTCCAACCAAGTAGGTAAATCCATTTTTCTCGATCCATAAGCGATAAAAAGGCTAGAGTTATTTAATTCGGGGTTTATACCATGTACCTTATTTACTCGTATTATGAGTTTCCGATATTTCGGCACTGTTGCAAGCGCCATGATCACGGGAGAACTCTCAGTTCTAAATAAGGTACATGGTATAAACCCCGAATTAAATAACTCTAGTGATAGTGACCATAAAAGTTTAAATCAGTATATTGATAAAAAGGCTATTTTACAAAGACAATTTGCTTGCATACTACGTTTGGATAAAAGACCTAGATCGGACGGTGGACGTCGGACTTAGACGGTGTAGTACCAGCATCGGTGTAGAGCTCTGGAAAAGGCAGTCCTATGACATTCTCCCTTCATGATCGATAGACGAAGTTTCAAGTACTTCAATTTGATATTAAACACTAATAATCAACCACATAATTTTCCACCGTTTTTCACAACTTATAAACAACATTACAAAATTTATACAACATCTATACTAATATTATAAAGCTGAAGAGTTTGTTTGTTTGTTTGAACGCACTAATCTCAGGGAGTACTGGTTCGAAAAAAAAAAATTTTGTTTTTTGGATAGTCCATTTATCAAGGAAGGCTTAAGGCTAAATATAACATCACGCTGCGACCAATAGGAGCGGAGAGTGAAAAATGTTGCAAAAATAATCGCGATCAGAACAATAGAAATTGACGCGGACGAAGTCGCGGGCAACAGCTAGTATAGCATCAAGGCTGACGTAGTTTCACAAAACTTTTATGTGGGATGTGGGTTCGAGGCATGGATGGATGGAGGATGATCAGCAGGATTAATAGTGTTCAGAAACTTTACAGGATAGAGAACTGATTCGTCTGTACTGACCACTGTATCTTTAAATTGTTACTTATTTCTTCAGCTTCAATGATGTCAGCGAAACATAATTAATTACTACTGCCACTGTTATTAGTGGGTGAATGGTGGTAGCTATTCTTAAGTTAAACAACACGGAATTATGAAGTAAGGTTATTTTTTTTCTGACCGTTCTATTTTCATGTTTTAAAAGTGTATTTTTTTAAATATGGTGAAAATTAAATAAAAATTCCATTTGGATGCGTTAGATAGGAAGGTTCAATAAACAAACTATGCCTTAAAAGCTTTGCGTCATAGAAATAAAAATCGTTACTAAATAGAAGTTTATCAAATCATCTCCTCTAAGATACACTTTCCTCGTAGATACACTTTTGAAAAATCACCGCTTTTGTTCATACACTTTGGCCAAGTACAGCAAACCAGAATAAACGGAAGCTTTTCAAATGGTCTACCAGTCTATATTGATTTAATCCACCGGTTAGCTGCTCAGTGTTATTGCAACACACTTATCTTATTCTGCCTGAGATACGGGTATATGCCCAGTTTTTTGTACTGCTTAATATAGTTGATAATTTCATGAGGTACAACAGTGTAGTTTTTAAGATTTAATAATTGATTACCTATTCCATTTTTACTTACTTTAAGTTTTGCATGCATATAGCATGTAAAGGAATTTTATTATACGTATATTGTAGTGTTGGTTGTACAAATAAATAAATTCACTCACCAATTTTATTCTACACACTTTTTTCGATTTTCCAACATTTGTCTCTACCGTATAGGTAAACAAAAATGATTGAGTTCTAAATAATACCATTCTATTTAAAAGTACTGTTATTTATTTTCTGAAAATGTTCCTAAATATAGATAAGACAGCCAATAGGAATTATCAAGTTTCGTCAAAATTTTCGTTACAAAGCCTCCTATTTCTCCGTCAACTTTGTCCTTTAGGGCGTATGGAATACGTGTAGATGAAAATAGGTGTCACATTTTCTTGAAGCACTAATTGAGCTTTATAGTTTGATATGCAAACAAGAGTTCCGTCAAACACTATTTAAAAATCTTTTAGTAATCTGTCCAATTTTGAGTTGTTGATCATTTACTAACTGAATTTTAACTAACTCACAAGGGTCCCGTTGAGCACATAAATATAATATAATACGTTTTCTGATGTAATTCTGGGCTCAAAGATGTTAGAAACGTGTATTTCCTTGTATCGATATCATCACATCTGTTCAGTTTTAAGTAAGTATCCAACCGTTTAATGATGTTTTTGAATGTTTCGTCCTTGGGGAATGGTACGGAGTTCAATTTAGATGTCCTAAGGTTTGTTTGTGGCCGACCTTTGCTCCTCAGTACCTTCTGCATACATGGAATTGTTTCGTACTATCGAATTCAAACTCTGCAGTTTCAGTTTAAGCTATGTTGTAATTTCCTGAAGGTTATTTTTTCCTTCAATCTCATTTTCCTACTGTGACCCACAGTAATTTAATTATTTGTTGTCGTATCTCTTCCAAATTATTCTTGGTAATTTTGTACATTTAATTTTGTCACTGGTCACTCACTAATTTTAATTCATAATCAGAAATTTCTCGTAGGGTTTGTATCTGGCTGCCAAATTTTATAATGCAGCCTTTTAATGAAGTTCGTGTACGTTTTAACTTAGTTAATTCATCCATTTGGGCGCCTATTATTAAATTCTAAAATAATACTATTCTATTTGTAAGAAATGATATTTATTTTCTGATTGACACATTGAATGTCATAACAAACTAAGTAAAGTCAGAGAGTATAAATATGTAAAGAGTATGGATATGACGCGGAACCGAACAAACTTTGCCCCCATTTTTTATCCCCTTAAAGATTAAATTTTCAAAAATCCTGAAAGACGTAATTCATAATTTCTAATCAGGTAGCTGGATACCAATTTTCATCGACTTAGCTTCAAAACTGAAGGAGTTTCATACAAACTTATGGGGCCCTTTTTACCCCCTTAGAGGCGGAATTTCCAAAATTCCTTTCTTAGTGCTCACCTACACTATAAAAGGAAGCACCGTGAAAATTTTCAAATTTTAAATCCCAGTAGTTTGGGCTGTGCGTTGATATGTCAGTCAGTCAGTCATTAAATCAGTTTTCATTTTTATATATATAGATTTATGGTTGTCCGGTGGACCTACACGTGCGAGGATAATTCAAGGAACAAAATTGAAACGCAAGAAAATTGTAAACTGTCTAACGCAAATATAAGAAATAGGTATTTTTAAATAATAAACTTATCTATTAAAAATATAATTTGTTTAAATATCAATTCCACAACAGTATTTTTTCGTGAATTACATAGTTTTTTCGGAGCACCGTTGCACGGGGACATTCTGTCTTACTATAGAAAACCAACTTTTGGTCTTTTGGACAACCATAAAAAAGAGTAATTCAAAACAAAATGTTTTGTAATAAAATCTTAGATAATGTAAATAATAACATAATGGAATACAAAGAAAACATTTAGTTTTATTGAAATTGATACTATTAATCAAGGACTCAGTACATGTGGTGTTGAACGCTTAAAAGTTGATTCACCCACCTAGAAATGTTCGCCAAAAATCTACGGCCTCCTCACAACACACTTTTTACGCGATGCGCATCAAATTCATTCATTAGGATACTATTCATAAGTTGTTAATTGTCCCTTCATACCTTCACAGGCTTAGGACCGTAAAAATTAAAAACAAAGTTGCGAAAAATATTTTCTGGTGAATTTTTTTTTTACTTCTTATTTGAGCTCTAAACTCGATTCTTGACGCCAATGAAAAATTTTGACATTTTGATTTTGATACTCGTATCGCAAACCTAGATAAAAACGAATGTAACTCAAAATTGTATTTATAGACAAGTCCCCGCAGGGTCCCCGATAAAAATCAGCGTCGTGATAAGCCTCTAGCTGTCACGACTAATGCTATACGGGAACCTTTTTGACACTTGTTTTCTTTTTTTTTATGTTTGCGCTTGTTGTTGTGCCAAATACATTTTTTCTTTTTTTCTTTTCTTTCAGATAATATAATTTTTTCCAACTAGTTTCTACATAATAGAAAAATACTACCTATAACAATACAACCAATTTTTCTTGGTCTATGGGGTTATTCAGGAATATTTTAAATATCTGATCGTATAACATGAATGTAATTTTTAACGCAAGTTAGCATATTAAGCTTAAGGATCTCCACAAAGATATTCCCACGACCTCCACCAGATCGTCGGTTCACCTGGTAGGAGCCTACTCACAGATCCTCGCCTGATTTATTTTGTGCGATATGCGAATTTGAGATTCTTCACCAGGAGTTATCTGTGGTACGGGTTTCTGAAATATGAAGAAGACGCGTAACAGTTAGTTGATAAATTATTATGTTAGACTTCTTGGAAATATCTACAATGGTGAGGAACTCGGTTTCTCCTCAAATATTGAGGTCAAGAAGATTGAATGTTTTGCCGTTATTAAATCACCATCAGCCGTCATAAGGAATTTAAAACATCTCTCACTCCGCCAAGGATTGTGAATAAATGATTACGAAGGCGTCGTAAAACTTTTTTTATTAAAGTTTAAGTACCAATTCATATCATTAGTACCGGATTTTTACTTACTGATGAAGTTTTTTTTGTACCTATCAAGATTCCAATTTTATTTGAAGGTTATAAGATATTTAATAACGTAGTTAGATTACTTTAGTTAGTGTTACTGTAAAGTGACGGCATAATCATCCTACTGCAAAAGCCTTCATTATTGAATTCAAGTTAAAACAGAAATGATATGGAGTTAGAGTGTAATTAGGCTTGCTTAGAAACTAAATTAATAATACTCGTATCTTCAAATTCATAAGGTTTTTTTTTAAAATACAATACCTTGAATAAAATTTTGACTGCCTGAGGTAGGACTTTTGAACTCACAAGTCAAAACCCGTGACATAATGTTTTAATTATTTAATTTGCACAATGGATGTTTTTAACTTTCACCATCAGTCGGGGTTATGGGTGAACCAAATTTAAATGTTCACCAAAAATAGCCTACCTATATTTTTTTAAGTTATATTATTGAAATAATTTTAGGCGTAAGTAATAAATTTAACTCTCTCAATCTTTTTATTCCAAATTTCTACTTTCCTACCACTATGCAACAAGTCAATTCCATTCAGTATGAAAAACAAACAAGTATATCCTACGGAAACTGTGTATTTCATAATGTTTTATCACAGTTACCACAGCAATAATAGGTACAGGCATAATCACCACGCTTGCCAAGGCGGGTTAGTGATGATCACAAACTCTAACAATGTTCGATAATTTGAATTTGCTCGACCCGGGGCTTAAACCCAGGACTGGGTACTTAAACTACTAGTCTAACGGGGCGTTAAAATAATTACAAAATATTACAATTATTAAGCTAAAAACTAAAAATAAAATAACATTAGGTACCTAGTAGTGACAATCTTATCATTCACACAGTCGTAATGGTACGTAATGACTCTGCCTCTGTTTTGTAACGTCTAAAGCCTCTCTGCATAAGTCCAACAACTTCTGATGGTAGTTATAGACAAGGATGATGCTTACAACTTAAACAAAGATTACTCAACCAGGCATTTCCTCCGTGTTTATTCTAAGTTCGTTAATTATGAGGTTACAAGGCAATCACTACACAAACAACATGCAAGATTAGTCACCGCGTCTTATCTAATCTGTGGATCAGACCGCATTCAGGTCAATAGGTTTTGCTTAGGTATGTTAAGTCAGAAATGTAAAGGAAATTTAACGAATTCCTAAAGATCCCTTCATCATCATCATCATCATCAGCCTATATTTATTAGTCCATACAGGCCTCTAAAAAGAAGGACTTCCCTAAAATCCCCACGCTTGGCTGGCGGTTTGAATACACAGGTCGGTTCATGGTGGAAGGAAGACACTGCTGCCTGTTTTCTTCTAGCAGTAGGTACTCCTGTAGTCGCCTCTTATGACACCCATAGGAAGTGAAGGAGTGATTCTATTACAGGCCGGCACCACACGACACAATTCAGCAATAGATGTTATGAAAATGCGAATGCAATTTCCGATGAACAATTTCACAATCAGTCTGAAACCTGGACCGCTTGATTTTGTGTATGTTGTTATAATTACAAGGCGTTTATTATCTCTACAAGATATTTAATAAACTATCTTCCTGATGCGTGGTCGCCATCAGAGAAGTTTACGCCGCGCCATTGTTTCTTCATACTATGTGTCCCACACAAAATTTATAAATATAGTTCAACTCTGTAAATTTTGATTCCTTTGTGTGTAGGACACCATAGTAGGAGTATGCCTACTATGGTGTCCCACACACAAAGGAATCAAAATATATACAGAGTTGAACTATATTTATAAATTTTATAAGCAATACTGTCTTATAGATACTACAAGAGTAGTTAGATATTGAGGGATCTGGATCTGGATCAGAAGAGATCCAGATCCAGAGCCCTCAATATCTAACTTTTTAACTATTCATCTATCAGTTTTTTTTTTAGTTTTTCATATTCAGTTTTTAACTTTTAATCTAGCAATTTTTACCCATTCATTAAACGGTTTCGAATACATTTTTGGATACCGATTATCATTCCTAAGGGTTAAGGGTATGAGTGAGCCTGCTTTTTTAAATTAAATTGATTTCATTTAATGTTGATATTTTTAAATGAAACACAAATAAAATATCATTAAGTTTATTTAAAAAAGAATATTATTTTCTAGACACCACTTATAAAGACAAAATACATTTTTTAATGCACATACTTTGCTATGGTAGATACATCTAAAAATATCAGGAGATAATGTGTTATTTTCATATAATACAGTTAAACTCGGACAATTATTATCTTCTAAGTTATACACATTATCACTTTGTAATATATTTTTTAACCAAAATACTTTTTCAGTACCTTTAGTAAGAAATAAATTTGTTTTTTAAATAATCTCTAATGAGAACCTTATAATTACAATATGGGATATATCCCTCATTCCAACATATTCCTCTGTTTCTTTCAATCCAAGTTACTTGTAAACGTTCTTTTTTAGTTAAATTATAAAAAGGATATGGGGGTTTTATCAAAAGTGCAAAGATTCGCCCTGCGGTTTGAACTGCTATTTCTTTAGGTATAAAATCATTGTCTTCATTTTTAAATCCTTGTACATCGACGATAACATTCATGATAATTTTCGCACAATGTTACTTAACGGCCTGTACTCAAATAAACGATCGTTTATGATCAAACAGTAGGCTGTTGTGTTTTCTGGTATATCTTCTGAACATTCAATTTCTAACCGAACATCAACTGGTCCAGTTTTTAGTGAATCATTTTGTCGTGAACAGTCAATAACAAACAGCGGAGCTTTTTCTCTGAATGTGGACAGATCAAGCAGTGGGTCGACAGGAAAGTTGTAATATGACTGACGAAAATATGAATACATTTCATATAATATACCGTATTTACCTTCACCAAATTTCAGATTTAGTGAGTCATATGGGAAATACTGAGAATTCAAAAATAATTTAACGTTTGTCACTTTGCAATGATCGAATACAGAAGAACTGTTAGTAGGATTATTCTTTCTATTAGTCTGCAAACCGAGTATAACAAATCTTGGTTTCTCTAATTGAGAAGCTGTTTTAATAGACCATGAGTGTTTTGTTGTTTTAGGTAATACTGGATACTCATATAAATCCCAGTTTCTAAACGCTAGTTGCAGTGGTCGATCTTTTTCTAATAATTTAAGTAGCAATAATCTATCACGATCACTTACTCGAACATGTGGGACACGCCATTGTACTTTTTGTATGTCCAATTCAAAATAATCACTTTTTTCCATAGTAAGACAGTTCATAATAGATCTGCTTCTTTGTAATATAAGTTCATGTCTACAATTAACAATTATTTTATTATAATCTTCTGCAAAGCCAAGTATTTTATTTAATGGAATAATGACACTAAAATTCCCACTTTTTTGTTTACTACCGTTTACATTCCACCCCCACATTGCACTAGCTTTACTTTCTCCATCATTCAAAGAAATATAAGATTTGATTGTAGTTGTGATTCCTGCGTTTTTAATGTGGTCTATTTCAACACCATTTAATTCATATCTTATGTCTTGAAACAAAAACAAAAACGGGTTGTTAACCAATTCTACCTCTTTTCTTGTAAAAAAAAAAAAAAAAAAAAGAGGTAGAATTGGTTAACAACCCGTTTATGTTTTTGTTTCAAGACATAAGATATGAATTAAATGGTGTTGAAATAGACCACATTAAAAACGCAGGAATCACAACTACAATCAAATCTTATATTTCTTTGAATGATGGGGAAAGTAAAGCTAGTGCAATGTGGGGGTGGAATGTAAACGGTAGTAAACAAAAAAGTGGGAATTTTAGTGTCATTATTCCATTAAATAAAATACTTGGCTTTGCAGAAGATTATAATAAAATAATTGTTAATTGTAGACATGAACTTATATTACAAAGAAGCAGATCTATTATGAACTGTCTTACTATGGAAAAAAGTGATTATTTTGAATTGGACATACAAAAAGTACAATGGCGTGTCCCACATGTTCGAGTAAGTGATCGTGATAGATTATTGCTACTTAAATTATTAGAAAAAGATCGACCACTGCAACTAGCGTTTAGAAACTGGGATTTATATGAGTATCCAGTATTACCTAAAACAACAAAACACTCATGGTCTATTAAAAGAGCTTCTCAATTAGAGAAACCAAGATTTGTTATACTCGGTTTGCAGACTAATAGAAAGAATAATCCTACTAACAGTTCTTCTGTATTCGATCATTGCAAAGTGACAAACGTTAAATTATTTTTGAATTCTCAGTATTTCCCATATGACTCACTAAATCTGAAATTTGGTGAAGGTAAATACGGTATATTATATGAAATGTATTCATATTTTCGTCAGTCATATTACAACTTTTCTGTCGACCCACTGCTTGATCTGTCCACATTCAGAGAAAAAAGCTCCGCTGTTTGTTATTGACTGTTCACGACAAAATGATTCACTAAAAACTGGACCAGTTGATGTTCGGTTAGAAATTGAATGTTCAGAAGATATACCAGAAAACACAACAGCCTACTGTTTGATCATAAACGATCGTTTATTTGAGTACAGGCCGTTAAGTAACATTGTGCGAAAAATTATCATGAATGTTATCGTCGATGTACAAGTATTTAAAAATGAAGACAATGATTTTATACCTAAAGAAATAGCAGTTCAAACCGCAGGGCGAATCTTTGCACTTTTGATAAAACCCCCATATCCTTTTTATAATTTAACTAAAAAATAACGTTTACAAGTAACTTGGATTGAAAGAAACAGAGGAATATGTTGGAATGAGGGATATATCCCATATTGTAATTATAAGGTTCTCATTAGAGATTATTTAAAAAACAAATGTATTTTTACTAAAGGTACTGAAAAAAGTATTTTGGTTAAAAAATATATTACAAAGTGATAATGTGTATAACTTAGAAGATAATAATTGTCCGAGTTTAACTGTATTATATGAAAATTACACATTATCTCCTGATATTTTTAGATGTATCTACCATAGCAAAGTATGTGCATTAAAAAATGTATTTTGTCTTTATAAGTGGTGTCTAGAAAATAATATTCTTTTTTAAATAAACTTAATGATATTTTATTTGTGTTTCATTTAAAAATATCAACATTAAATGAAATCAATTTAATTTAAAAAAGCAGGCTCACTCATACCCTTAACCCTTAGGAATGATAATCGGTATCCAAAAATGTATTCGAAACCGTTTAATGAATGGGTAAAAATTGCTAGATTAAAAGTTAAAAACTGAATATGAAAAACTAAAAAAAAAAACTGATAGATGAATAGTTAAAAAGTTAGATATTGAGGGCTCTGGATCTGGATCTCTTCTGATCCAGATCCAGATCCCTCAATATCTAACTACTTACAAGTATAGGGAAAATCTGAAAAATTTATCATTAAAAGATCGAGAACACCTGCGAGACTCAATTCCTGAACTATTATATGTAAGTTAGAATTACCTACAAGTACCTTTGGCGGTCCAGCCCGATTTTTTTTTTTTTTTGTAACATTACAATTACATATTCTTGAATCGGAAACGAGAACTACTTATACCTTTGGTTTTAGAAGATTTACAATCAGCATTAATGGCTTATGTTTCTAACTGAGTATCGTTTCTGATAATCGCACTCCAAGCAAAGTCAGAGGTCAGCAACACTTCACAGTATCGCCGCATTAACTGTTCAGAATAATTCGCAAGAATTCAGCTTTAATGCGAATTATCTTAATGTTTATTATCTTACGCATTAACATGTCGTTACATGTTTCGATATAAAAATTTAGATTTTTATAAAATATGAACACTGATTTAGTTAGGTAGTAAATATGTGGAAATACCTAATAAGACTTAACTATTTTGATTTAATAAAAAGTTATTAGGCATATTTTACTAATCTTACTTACATTATGAATTCGAAAGGTTTGATGAATGATGAATGAATCACACCAAATATTTATTCATGTGCCAAAACGGCAGAACGGATCTAAACTAATTTTGACACGTAAATAGGATGATAGAGTGGAATAGCACATCGGGTACTTTTCATCTCGGTAAAGTAGGTACACAGTTTTCGTAGGATATACTTGTTTTTTTTTTCATTCTGAAAGGAATTGACTTGATTTGCATAGTAGTAGGAAACAATAGTAATTGGGAATAAAAAGATTGAGAAATTTCCCTTGACGTTTGGTTACATTATTGTACGTCAGGAAATTGATGTCTAACGTCTGCGTGCCTATAATTATTTTAATTTCTAATTAATTGAAGGTAACGTAAGTTATTATTAATCTTTTTTTCTTTAATAACTCTTTTTTTGTTTACACAGTATAGAGCAATACTTTCTCCGCTGCTCCGTGCTACACTCAGTAGATAAATGTAAGTCGAGTAGGTACAACGTTCGACGAAAGTCTTTGCTCAAGGAACTCTAGTGTAAGGGGGTTTTAAAATGTTATATACGACGTAGCCAAGTGAGAAATAGGTTCCATCATCGCATTATAACATAAAAACGCCGTTGTAAAAAAATGGAGTCGTAAAAATGTCACGCGTATTAAACTTACCAGAGCGTGTCGAAGGAAATTGTTTTTGATCCCTGCTGTTTATTTGGGCTGAATGCGTTGCCCACATCCCGGCAGCCGGCAGAAATATTTACGGCTTTACTACGAAACATGTTTATCATTAATTTAATTTTGTATTAACCCCTGCTGATCAGGTCCAGTAAGTTTAGATCAGGTTTAAAAGTTTTGTTAATATCTTCCTTCCTTAGAAAGTTATGCTACCACAATATTCGATTGCTTTAGTGGACATTTAGCAAATCAAAATCATTTTTCAAATAAAAAAAATATAGCGGACTTCTCTTGAACAAATAAATGCTTACAATAATTTTTTTAAAGAAAGTGTAGGTACAATTCTCTATAAAAACTTTGAAAAACGTGGTCTATTTTTAAAAGTAGGTACTCAAAGTACGAGTATCTTTAAATGGAATATGTATGTAGTATTTCATTTAAGAAATTAATATTAATCGAATTCAGTTATCAAAAGAGCAAGATAGCTACATATTTTCAATTTAAAAATTGTCTTTTCTTTTTCTTTTTTTTTACTATAAAAACGCTGACGGTCATGTGACTCTAAGCATGTTATGACGGGTAACCTATCTTACTTTCGAAACTTTTCTGTTCGAATTTCAATAATTCGAAAACGGTTTAACGAAGTTTTGAATAAAAGATATATTTTAATACATAATATTTTGCAAATAATACATTTGTTTTATAGATGTTTCATTTTCCAGAACAACAGGTTTGTACCCGATTACTAAAACGCTTTTTTTTCTTTTTACAGTTGTTTTGCATACAATAATTTTTATTTCTAGATGAATTAAAGAACAAAGTAACCTTTTCCCTATTATTTAATACACATTTTTTTATTTGTTATACACGTTATTCATCGGAAAATAACCAAGTAAGTTTGTATCGTCTTATTTATTTTTATTGAAAAAATGAATGGGTACATGCATAATCGTTGTTAATAAATCTGTACCATATCATACCTAGTACTATTATTATATCAAATTTTGAAATTTCTTCAAATTACTTTAGGTCCCTTAATTTTTTTGTTTAAAATCTGTTTTTTTTATTTTTTACATCTGTTAAGTTGTTAAAACTCTAATTATGTTTACCACGACTTGCCGTGGTCATTTCGCCGTGGTACTTGTCTGCCCAATACTAGAGTGTAATTTAAAAGCCGGAGGCGCGGAGGGAGAGCAACCTCCGCTCACTGCAATAAGGCACAGTCACAGCCGAGGCGACCAAAAAGCCGAAGCTGCGAAGGCGAGCATGGGTGACTGTGATTTTTTGCGTAAAGGCGGAGAGGCTGCACTTCCCGCAGCGCCGGAGACTAGGAAATCATAATGCAAGTTTGCTTGCTTGCATGTGTCTTGCTTGCTTGCACGTTTGCTTCCATGATTGCTAGCTTGCATATACTAACTTGTTTGCTTAAAAACATGATTGCTGGCATTCTTGCATGCTTGCTTGCATGCGCCCTTGCAGGGAACCGGTTACTTGTCCGAAATTTACTTGACAGAATTTAAATTGTCCGAAAATTATAGACCGACATTTCTTTTGCTATATGTATCATTTGACATATTTTTAGTCCATCGAAATATCTCTTGACATAAGAATCATTTTACCGAACTACGTTTCATCGATTTTCATGATAACTTTTTACTGTTGGCCGAAGTTCCTTTTGAACTTTTTTCATTTACCAGATGGCTTAAATGCCATACGTTCACTTGACCGAAATCACATCCTACCGAATATTATTAGGCTACAATTATTTATGTTTTAGCCCGCCCAGTCCGACTCGCCGTGGTCCTTCGCCGTGGTACTTGTCTGCCCAATACTAGAGTGTATATAAAAAGCCGGAGGCGCGGAGGGATATCAGCCTCCGCCCACTGTGGGTGGTTGCGTCTTGTTACGTAAGGACAAAGAGGCTCCACTTCCCGCAGCGCCGGAGACGAGGAACTCCTAATGCTTGCTTGCATGCTGCATGCTTGCATGCTATACGCTTGCTGGTACGTTGCATGCTTGCTGGTATGTTGCATGCTTGCTTGCATGCTAAACTACATTACACCATTATGAAACGCTTTAGTATCTACGTAGAAACAATTTTACCATCGAGTTCATTAATGAATTTAATGTTTTATAGTATTTTTATAAAAATATGACAAATAATTATAACAGTGGTGTAATGCATGTTCGGAAAAAAAATACTTCGAAGAAATGTTATTTCGGCCAAGCATAAGTTCGGTAATAAGTTTTTCAACCAAATGAAACGTCGGTGTAGCGATAAAAAACGAATTGATAATAGGTCAACTCATACAGTCCGAAACGTTATTTCGGCGAAATGAAAAAAGTGGAAACGAAATTAGTTGTAAAGTTTTCGCTGAAATAAGAATCGGTAAAAAACAATTCGAACATAAGATAGGTACCCGCCCTTGCATGCTTGCATGCTTGCTTGCATGCATGCATGATTGCTGGCATGCTTGCATGCTTGCTTGAATGCTTGCTTGCATGTATGCATGATTGCTGGCATGCTTGCATGCTTGCTTACTTGCTTTGCTTTTCCCTATTTTTACATAAGCACTTCATTTGTTAACATTTATTAATCCCTCAACCCCCAGGAGGCACTCGGGTGCCACGATAACAATTGATTTCAATTGAGTCTGGAATAACTCACGATCGAGGGATTAATCGTAAATAAAACAAATGAGTACTTAGTTATGTATCGTCTAATTTATTTATATTAAATACTAAATTATCTGAGATTATAATATCTTTGGCATATGTTGAGTAATATTTTAAACCATATAGAAAGAAAAAAAAGGAACAACCGAAAATCGGAACATCAGCAATTTTTCGGTAAAATAAAAATATGGGAAATAAAAATTTGACAAATCGTTTTCGGAAAAATGAAAATGAAAATGAAAAATAGGTAACCGTTATGACGTCATGCGACTCTAAGCAAACTTCATTGCGGATCTTACGAGCTAATTTCGTTATGTTGCCTATACTTTGACATTAACATTTTTGAAATAAGTGACTGAGAAAGTGCAGGATTGAAGTTTAATATTTGTAATAACCTCTAATCCGAGTGTTATTGATACTTCCTCATCTTTTTATTGATTTGAGCAAACATGGATGCTATATTCGAAAACCCAGTTAGTACAAATCTGAATGTTAGTTAAATGTCAATTGTTTTGACCCGTATGTCGTCATAGAACAGACAATCTATAGACCGATAGGCCGCAAACTGGACGGCCGCGGGTGCGGGTGCGGGGGCGACCGTGGTGCATCGCACGGCTCGCGCGACTTAATATTTATGCTTAAGTTAGTATTAACCGTTCTGGAGGGCCGCGGCGCCGCGCCGCAGTCGCCCCCGCTCCTGCACCCGCGGCCGTCCAGTTTGCGGCCATATGGCCGCCAGCGTTTGCGTCGGCGTACAAAATTTGGGCTTTTTTGTAAAAGATATAGTTTTTTTTCGTCTTATCAGGCAATAATCAATCATTTAAGATCTACTTAAAAAAAGAGTAAAGTAGCCTATTGAGCTAGCCACGGCCGCTTGGTTGATGATTGTCTATGTTTATGTTGACTTTGAAGTGATGTTGATTCTATGATCGTAGAACTTGTTTTTTTTCTTTTCAGTTTTTATAGTTGTTTTAGCAGTCTAGTTGGTTTAACTATTTGGGTTAAATGAATACAGCGGTGCCAGCGCCGCACCCGTACGTTCCATATCGTAAAACTGCCCTCCAACATTTTCCTGTTTCGCACATTCCAGATTTTCTATAGCCTATGTCCCACAGTCAAAATAAATCTAACGACACCTTATTATGTTAAAATTCACAATGCCGTATGGGCTGTAAGGCATGCCAAATAATTATACATACACACATACATTCAAAACCTTAAAAAACATAACCCTCTTTCTGACAAAGTCGGGTAAAAAGGGTAGTTAATTTCATTTATAAAAATTATATATACACACAGATACAGAAAGTGCAAGAGAATATTGAACCCCGTAACCCGACAATTAACAGTATAGACCGATAGGCAGCATGAAAACTTAATAGTTAGTTAGAAAATATTTATGCTCTAAAACATGGTTTATGTAGGTAAATAGAATGTGCACATATTTCGGACGCTTTAAAGGTTAGGTTAAGTAAGAAAAATAAAAATCAGCTAACTACAATAAATATTAAGTTTTCAGATGAGAACGTAAAATTAAACACAATTAGCTATCAGGTCAGGTTTACTTGTAAATTTGTTATTTAACACAAAATTTTTGATATTCACATAAATTTTGTGTTAAATAAAAAACATTGTCACTATCCTACTTCTCACTCTCATGGTATCAATCCTTGCAATACGTACTAAATACAATAAGTAGTATTATCTTATCTGTGGTAAATACGTAACCATTCGATAGGCAATTACTTTCCTATTGATCTATAAAACCCCCACAGAGCGCTAAGGGTTAACAAGCACTAAATTGTGTATTAAACGATCCTAATGCGTCTTATCGGCGACTCCTGCGCAGTTATGGCCAATTAGGAAGGTTTAGCTTGTTCGGGAAACGATATAGCAGATTCAATTTTGTGTCGAGTCGTGTTACGAATTTATTAATACTTATCTAATTAGGTTTAGTGGCATATACATGGTGTGTAGAATTGCGCATTGTGTCTTGAGTTTTTTAGTTCGAGGTGAGATTCGAACCCACAACCGTCTGCTTACCAGGCGATTGCTGCCATTGAGCTACAAAGACATTTGCAATGTCGTTGGATATATTCACGACGAATAATAATTTCTCAATGGTTAGATAATTTGTTGTGATGCCTAATACGAGTAAGTTTGATTAATTGCTGACTTAAAAGGACACGAAAAGGCAATCATAAAATTTTATTCCAGGAAATTTTCAGTCTGTTTGGCTGTATTTAAAGATATGATTTTTGTCAATAATATAGGCATTTATAGAACCAATATTCATGTGTTTTCCCAGGGTCACAGAGTAGCATATATCATAGGTCAAGTGGCCCAAGAGTTACTTCAGCGCATAAATTAGCACTGGCAATTATCTTTGGGCTTTGTGAAGATACAAAAGTGAGCGATCGTTACAGCGCGCTTCTATTACCAGCATTAAAACCAGCTAGAATGGTACTAAATACTTGAGATTAGATCCTTTAGTGACCTTAGTAGTAAAGACGGGTATATATCGATTTGCCGAATTATTTGTACTCCTAATTGTCACTGGCACACAAACTTTTAGCCTAAAATTTTTTCGCACATTTTCACTCTTCCTAAACGTGTTTAGCCTATATTTACTACGCCTTACTGTATATCGCCGTATTATAATTTGCCTAATGCGACATTTAACCGAATATATCCTAATACCTACCATTTACAGTTCCAAATTTTTATTCGCAAAAAGTTATAACTTTATCAATATTTTAAAGAAGTAAGCATGCATGCATGCAAGCAAGCAAGCGCAAGCAAGCAAGCATGCGTGCAAACAAACAAGCGTGCATGCAAGCAAGCAGGCATGCATGCAATCAAGCAAACATACATGCAAACAAGCAATAATGCATGCATCCAAACAATCAGACTTCCGTGACGGCTTCGGTGCTGCGGGGCTCCGGCGGTCCCACGCGTGCTAATCGTCGCAGATGGCTTACACTCTTGCCTCCTGCTCCTCAGCCCGCGGGCCGCCTCGCCCCTCCGCGCCTACGCTCTTTTAAATTACACTCTAGGGGAAGGGCAGACAAGACTGCTTCGATCGGTTTGTGAGCGACTCGTTTTTTTAACTATTTCGGTTTTTAAAAAAATATGGCTTTCATTACTTAGCGTTATGCCAAAAGAAAGATGCGAATATATTTTAGTGCATTCGATATTAGACATACTAAAATTAGGATTTTAAATTTTTAGACCCAACTATGATAGTGCGAAAACAACTGTTAGGCTGGACAATAATTATACGTTGTACGTTTAGGCCAATACGGTTCGGCCAAATGAAATTATGACTTCAAATTTTTGGCGAACCGAAGGGCAACCAGTAAAGACCTATAATCGGACTGTAGGGCAAAAGCCATGGCTTACAGGCATAATCACCACAATTTCTAAATACACTGGTGATCAACTGATCACAAACCCGAGCAATGTTCGAAAATTCAAAACTATTGTTGTCCGAACTCAGGACCCCGAGATCTGGACCCGGTATGTAAACCACCAGTACAACGGGACTTTAGTGACCTTGTAGTACCTAGCTGTATATTAAAATTTATTTGGAGAATCATTGCTTCGGGTTGAATCTTTCAAGAGAACTCGACCATCGGGCAAACAATACTTATGACATCATAGACGCAGCTCGTTCTTCTCAATTTTTGTTCGTCTTCTTAATTTCTACTTCTGTTAACGAGATAAAACGGGAGAGACATTTAAAACAGACAGGTATAAAGTCCCCACAGTGACACTTCATAAACATGTAAGTCCACTTTAAAGGTCATTTCTAAACGTAGGTATTTGCTTTAAGCATCACGCTCGGCAAGTCGGCAGGCGGGTTAAGGATCGCCGTTTAGCAAATGACTTCCGTGGTCGACTGGCTTAGGCACCCGTTTTCGAGGGGTCGCGAGCACTGAGGTATCGGGTTCGATTCCCGGATAGGTCAACTTAGAACACCAAATTTCTATATGTGCACTGGGCGGGACATATAGTAAGAAAAAACGATGGCCGTTGGGGCGGGAATGTTCTGGAATGGCGACCGCGCACTGGATAATGATTTGTCTTTCTACCGAGTAAACCGATAATTATGATGATCCCTAGTGATTTCCAATGATCAGCTGTGGGCGTCGTTTGACTAATGATGATGATGGGTGCTTCAATAAACTTACTATGGATCTAAAAAATGTATGTTGTTCAGAGTTATATTATATTATCTATTAGACTAGTTAGTCTATGGGGGAGATAAAATGAAGCTGCCCGCCTTCTGACTTCACGCCTTCAGTAGCCTTTTACGATACTTACTTTTTTAGGCCGGCATCATCACATGGCTGATCACTTGGTGGCTTGGAATATATGCAACTAGATGACCCGGCAAACATTGTTTTGCCATAAAAATGATTAAATTACTTACTACCATTCCCCTACCCTACTCCTACCCTACCCCTACCCTACCCCTACCCCTACCCTACCCCTACCCCACCCCTACCCTACCCCTACCCTACACCTACCCTACCCTACCCCTACCCTACCCCTACCCTACCCCTACCCTACCCCTACCCTACCCCTACCCCTACCCTACCCCTACCCTACATCAAAATCGGTCCAGTCGTTTGAGAGAAGTTCAGTGACATACACACTCACAGAAGAATTATATATATAAAGATTAACAAAATGTTCCTAGATAGATAGGAACTTGAGCGAGTAGAAAAGTATTATAGACTTACTTTAAGTATTGATGACTAAACATTCGATAAAAGACTTGAATTAATTGTACATTAGTTTATTTAAAGTACAATCACACTTGTAGCTAAATAAAGTGTTTTTTAACATTTGCTTTAATATGTACCTTTCCCGTATTGACTGTCCGTTGCAAATTACAAAATAAACAATTCTTGACGTTATTATTCATATAAAATCCTATTTGTAACTTTCTCAATAACTTGTCAGTTCGCAAGAAAGCTTAAAACAATGTAGGGGTATTGTCTTAATTAATAGTTCAAGATAACAGAGTCTACAACAGGCAGACTACAGTAAACTTCCTAGAACAGATGCGTAAGAAACGTATCATTCCTGTGTTCGAACAGGTTTTTTTTCCTGGATGGTTTGAAAACACAATAAGACCAGGCTAGTGGCGCTGCTTTCCCGGCCAAAGTGTGTTGGGTGGGTCCTCTAGTAAAGTTTATGTAAGTAAATATTCGATTTCGATCACTGCATCTAAATTATCACTGAACTAGTAATCATTAAGGTAATTATGACCAGATTTAAAATTGGCCTCTTTTTGTTGTAATATTTAGTACAGTCACATTTTGTACGTATGTAGGTACCTAACATTTTCCCGGCCGATCAAAGCGAAACCCGGTCTCGGCCCAGTTCTAAATTGAAATAGTAAAGATGAAAAAGTTTGATTGCGAAATTTTTGACTCAAATTGCGATGAAGAGATAATTTTGTAACAACCCGTTGTATGTTTCGAAATGTAAATGCAATGGAACTCTTTTGTAATGTTTGTTTTTTATTTGATGTAATGTCAAATTTTTAGGACTCCATCTTATTCCGATATTTTTAAATATATATCGGATAAGGGTGGAGTTTCGCCGCCATTATTAGACATTGTGGGCTTATAAGATGGATGGATGGGCAATAAAATGATATGCAACACTAATTTGACACTTATTTAATTGTTATAAACACGAAATTAAACTTTACAGAATTACAATAAAATAACACTTTCACTTCCGACCGATAATTACTGCGATAAACTAAATCTAGAATCTACACTGATAATGATACACGGCAGTTCCTAGGCAACGACTTCACTCGACGACTCACAAAGCAAAAGTGGCTCGGTGAATGTTCGCTAGACTCTGCCAAACGACGCCATTATCGTCATTCATCGTTGGTGCATCAATATCACAGCGACCGTACTCATGACCTTCCGACACGGCCATTCTGACATGACACACGTCCTCGTGTGTTAATCTGGAACAAAGGAAAACCAAGCACAGTATTTATCGTTCGGTCTATCCTGACCTATCACAAAAACAGTGAGTTCTCATAGTTAGTCTTAAGTAACATGATTTAGATACTAGATCATATTTACACACTGCATTACAATCAAGGTGTATTTACATTCAATTAAGATTATAAAATTAAATCAGAAACAATTTCAATCATTATAAAAGTCACAGGATCAAGTAACAATAGCTCGCATTACACAAAATCTTAATCTCTATCCAAGTACGGACTCTATCCATCCAGACCAATACGGCTGTACCAGCCCAGCAAACGTTGCTTATGCGACTCCATCTACCAGGATCGCCGAGTCGCCTCCCGACTCTACGGTCTAAACTCATTAGACCCGACCCCCGCCAGTGTTCACTGCAATGCCGCGGGCTCACGGTGTACCACAATAAGACCAAGTTAATCGCAAGCACTAATGCTTGGGATACCTTATCATCGCAAGGTGTACATACCGATTTCAATGAGCTACGGCTACAGAGACACATCTGGTGCGGTCATTATATACGGTCGACTTTGACCCGGTCTAGGACTAGAGTGTATACCTAGATTAGAACACGCACTTTGTCTACTCTGACGCAGACTCATCATCATTAACTTCAATTGGTACTTGACCCTCTGGCATACTCCTAATCCTATCATGGGCGTACTTGTAAGTGCGCTTCGAATTTAATGATTTTAATGTATAGCGATCCCCATCTAAAACCTCTATGACTTGGAACGGTCCCTTAAACTTAGGATCCAATTTGACTTGGTTCCGTTCCTCGTTTTCTATTAGAACAAAATCGCCAACTGAGAAATTATGGGGTTTAGTTTTCGTTTTATCAAATCGTTCTTTATCATATCGTGCCGATGCCTCTATACCTTCTGCTGCCGTCTTCCTAACCTCTTCCAAATCTACCTCATTTTCTTCGTCATTGGCCATCAAAGACATTGGTCGTGCAACTTTTCCTATCATGAGCTCCAAGGGAGACGCTTTTGTAACCCGGTTTACAGTACAGTTAAGAGCTAACTGTACTTCTCCTAAGGCATCTTGCCACGACCTATCTTTGCTACACTCTACTGCTGTTAGCATTGATTTGAGTACACTCATAATACGCTCTACTTGCCCGTTGGCACGTGAAGAACCTGTCGCGATAAGGTGAAGAGCAATGTTTTTGCTCTCACAAAAATCTTTAAATTCTCTACTAGCGAAGCAACGTCCCTGGTCTGCTACTATGCGATTTGGAGTACCAAAAAGTACTACGCTTTTGGTCACTGCATTGATGCTACTTTTGCTGTCAATGTTTTTGGAATGAAAGAGGAGAACATATTTTGTAAAGGCGTCTATTAATACGAAAACATATTCTTTCATGTCATTTTTACCGCTCAGTTTCCCCGTCGCGTCAATATGTATCGTGTGCCAAGGAACTGTGACTTTGGGTATGGGATGCAACTCAGCCTGTATTTTCCCTGAGTGAGATTTTGCTATCTTACAAGTGACGCAGCTATCTACAAACTTTTTGACAAATCGTGACATTCCCTCAAACCAGTAGTGATCATAAACTTTTTCTAAAGTTTTTGGCCAACCTAAGTGAATAAGAGACTCATGAATATTGTTGATTACCGACCATCTCATTGCACGAGGTACAATTGGCAAACATTTCGTCCGCCCGTTACGCTGTACTTTCCTATAAAGAATACCGGATCTCAATTCATACGTTTTTGATATACTCTCATCCAACTGTCCTGAATTTAATTTTTCAATAAGTTTAACGATCTCACTATCACGCTGCTGTTCGGCTAGCAACCAATTAGGAGAAAGTTCAGCTAAATCTACCCGTTTTTGCTCTACCTTTCGGTCAGTCGATTCATTTAATTGTTGGCTAGCTTCTAAAGTATTTCTAGAGAAAAAGTCAGCATGACACATTTGCTTACCTTGCCTATATACAATGTCAAAGTCATAGCACTGGAGAAAAGCCCACCATCTGTGAACTCTGGGAGTTAAGTCAATTTTATTTTTAGAGCATTTTAATGAGTTACAGTCTGTAAAAACAGTGAACTTTCGGCCATGTAGGTACTGACGAAAATGCCTAACTGCGTTTACTACAGCCAGAGTCTCCAGCTCGTAGCTATGGTAACGAGACTCTGCTGGAGATGTCCGCTTGCTAAAATATGCTATGACACGGCGTTGACTATCGACAAGTTGAAAAAGGATTGCGCCATAACCATCGGCACTGGCGTCGGTGTGTAATTCAATTGGATATTGTGGATCGAAAATCATTAAAATGGGGTTACTTGTTAAGAAAGATATTATTTTTTGACGAATAGCCTCATGTTCTGGCATCCATTTGAGTTTACCTTTTAAACTAGTAAGTTTGTGAAGAGGAGCCATAAGACACGAAAATTTGGGTACAAATTGTCTAAAGTAGGAGGCTAGTCCAATGAACTGTCTTAACTGAGTGACCGTTTCTGGTGGTGGAAGAGCAGTCAGGGCTTCTATTTTCCTATGATTGGGCTTAATCGTACCAGACTCAACCACATATCCCAAGAACTCTACCTTCGTCTTGAGGAAGGAGCACTTCTTGAGATTTAGAGAGAACCCAGCTTTAGTCAATGTCTCTAACACGATTTTTAACCGTTTGATACCCTCTTCAGCTGTTTTCGAAACTATTAAAACGTCATCAACATAGACAATGACAAAATCATTAACTAAGTCTCTTAATGCCTTTACTATAGCTCTTTGAAATACAGAAATTGAGTTACGAAGTCCGAACGGCATTGTCAAGTATTCGTACTGGCCATCAGGCGTAATGAACGCAGTACGCTCTATGGATTCCTCACTAACAGGAATTAAATGAAATCCGCTAGCACAATCTAATAAGGTAAAGTAATTAGCACCATTAAGTCTAGATATTTGGTCCGATATTAATGGTAAAGGATATCTATCCGGCACAGTATTGCTATTCAGCTCTCGATAATCTACGCATAGTCTATCTGACCCGTCGCGCTTCTTTACAAGTAAGGCTGGACTAGCATACGGGGAACAACTAGGTCTTATTATGTTAGCCTCTAAAAGCTCATTAATCCGATTACGCATAGCCAGTCTTTCATCAGGAGCAAGCCGGTAGGGTCGCCGTTGCACGGTCTTATTTGGATCTATCAACCTAATCTCGAGTTTACCTGTATTCACTCTAGTAGTAGGCATATTTGTTGTAAAATAATCTAGATAATGGCTTAAAACATCTAAGAGGGCGTCTCTATTAGTGGGTGGAACGTCAGTATCAATTTGTTCAAAATTTGGTACTGGATTCAGAACATTCACAACGTGTTCTAATGATGACCTTGATATTGAAAATTCAGTAGCACTCATGTTAACTACAAACCCTAAACTCAAAATCTCGCGACCTATCATAATACTACTGCGAAGGTATACATCAGGCAAAATATGAAAAAGAATTTCTAACGTAAAAGCATTTATCCTAACCTTACACAATATCTGTTCAGTGCTGACGACCTTGTCACGTCCTATCCCAGATAAAGTAACTACTTTATGCAATCGTTTTCCACTAAAACTAGCAGCTACTTTTTCCTTTATCAACGAACACTCGGCCCCAGAATCGTAATGAAAATCATACGACTCACCATGATGCTCAAGTGTCCCGGTGGGTGGCTGGACGGTGCACAGGTCCACGCGTCGCTCGCTTTTGCTGCCTCCACCGCTGCTGCCACTGGACAGCATGGTGCTGCTTCCAACTCCTCCTGGACAGCGGTTGGCGACGTGACCTGCCTCGCCGCACTTGAAGCAGATGATCTTCGGTTTATCCGGGTGGTTCTGCTTAGATTGGAAAGATGGATTAGATCTTGAGAATAAAGATGGCTTCCCTTTGTATTCTTTACCCTTGTTACGGCATTCAGACTGCTTATGTCCCAATCTTCCACACACGAAACATTTGAGGGTAGGCTGTGACAATTTCGGACGTTTGCTTTCGTGCGAAGTGCTCGCTTCCTGGGCATTATTTCCGGAAAACTTTCGCTTCATAAAAGAAAAAGCTTGCAATTCTTTTTGGAGATCTTGTCTCGATGTTATTTCTGTAGTAAATGCCAGTCGCTGAATACGGCTATCAAATTGAGAAACATGAGCCAAAACTGTAGACACTGCGATTTGTTCTTTACTGGATTCTTTCCACCGATTAGTGAGGGTAGTTATAAGGCGACTTGCATATGAAGCTAAAGACTCATTCTCTTTGGGCTTATCATTAATTAAATTAATCAGAGTACCTGCATTTGTCTCCTGACAAGCAAACCTTGCAATAAACAAGTCCTGGAACTCCTTCCATGTGATATCCGCATAGGTGACCTGGGCCAGCCAGGTGGACGCAGACCCCTTCATCGCCTTGCTGACGACGCGCACCAGCTGCGACCCTCGCAGCGGGTTGTCCTCCATGCACACATCAGCGGTCGCGCACCACGAGCGTGCGTCGGCGTCCGCTTTATCCGGGTTGAACTCGGGCAACTCCATTTTGGTATTTACACTCGCGGAGGAATTTTGCAATGTCTTTATAAGCGCTAACATATTCGCATTTTGCGCGTCCAATAACGCTTGCCACTGTTTATCGCGGGTAGTATCAAAATTATTACCTGCTTCCATCCCACTTCTGATATCGGATAAGGGTGGAGTTTCGCCGCCATTATTAGACATTGTGGGCTTATAAGATGGGTCACAGGCAATAAAATGATATGCAACACTAATTTGACACTTATTTAATTGTTATAAACACGAAATTAAACTTTACAGAATTACAATAAAATAACACTTTCACTTCCGACCGATAATTACTGCGATAAACTAAATCTAGAATCTACACTGATAATGATACACGGCAGTTCCTAGGCAACGACTTCACTCGACGACTCACAAAGCAAAAGTGGCTCGGTGAATGTTCGCTAGACTCTGCCAAACGACGCCATTATCGTCATTCATCGTTGGTGCATCAATATCACAGCGACCGTACTCATGACCTTCCGACATATATAATATACTAAAAAATATTTCTTTTGATGAAACCAATGATGAAACTATAGATAAGATGTTTCAGCAGTTCAATGGGAAGAGTGTTTAGTGAACTTTAGTGGTACTGGGTCTTGTGTTCAAATACCTTCTTAAACTGACGATATTTTTTATGGATTTTTTTATAAACAACTAGCGGACCCTACAGACGTTGTCCTGTCTTAACTATGAATATTGATTTCAAATTGGTATAATTATTAAAAAAAAGTATTACAGATACAATTTTATTTATAGACATTGCAAATAAATGCTAACCGCACGTGCGCACTGGCAATTGATATGTCAAACGCCATGCCATAATGTTAAATTGTCAAAAGCGCTAAGGTTACATTACAAATAATTTAGTATGGTGATTAAGTTTTCTGAAATTTTCTAATTTTAAGCGCAATTTTCTCAAATATCCCTCGAGGAATATCCGTCGGGGGCTGCTTTTCCTATATGAAACCAGCTAAAGTTTTTCTAGTGACGTGAATACAATTATTGAAGAATTGTAGATGTTTAACGACGACATAAAATACACTTAAGAGTATAATTTAATTTTTGTTGAAATTTGATATAGGAAAGGCAGCCCCGACGGATATTCCTCGGTTATGTATTATGGTAAAATTATTATCGCTACATCTAAGTATGTATATCTTCGAGAAACAGACACGTTAGGAAAAAACTGTAAACATCGATATTCATTGTTTAGGTACTTAAGTATATCTATTACCAATTTCTCGATATATCAACTCTTTTTTAGAAAGTATTTTTACGTCTATTATAATATTTCGTTGCATAATAATTGGGTTAAGTCGGGGGTTATTTTAGTTATTTTATTCTTTTTCGATGAGATTTTTACCGTCGTGGGTATTTTTCTAGCTGACCCAGCGAACTTTGGGTTTCCATCACTTTATCGCAATTTTGTTCAAAGATTTTCATTCCCCATAAAACAATTCGCAGATATTTCTAAACGATATTCAACATATTCTAGAATCATGTTACATCACAATTTCATTTGGTCGAATGCTTATTATCTACAACTTACTTCATCGTTACTTCTTTTCATATATTATGTATTTTATCGAAGTAATGTTTGTTTACTATTTTGTTACCCATAATTTTATTTCCACGTAAGTTTCAATATGCAGAATTGTTGAAACATCCAATTTTACTTCACTAAAGTCCGTATTGCCAAACGATTTTTGTTACTAATATTATATTGCATACTTTATTAATAGATAATTTAAAGCATAACTGATATAAATATGTAATAAATATTGATATAATAAATAAATTGCGTTAATCCCGACTCGCCGTGGTCTCCTCGCCGTGGTACTAGTCTGCCCAATACTAGAGTGTAATTCAAAAGCCGGAGGCGCGGAGGGAGAGCAGCCTCGTAGGCGAGCATGGGTGACTGCGCCTTGTTACGCAAAGGGGACGAGGCTGCTATTCCCGCAGCGCCGAAGACGAGGAAATCCTAATGCATGCTGCTTGTTTGCATGCCTGCTTGCTTGCTGCATGCATGCCTGCTTGCTTGCTTGCATGCACTAATGCATGCGTGCATGCCTTCTTACTTGCATGCGTATGCATGCATGTGCTTACTTGCATGCATGAATGCATGCGTACCTGCTGCATGCCTGCTTGCTCGCATGCTTGCAGGCCTTCTTACTTGCATGCATATGCATGCATGTGCTTACTTGCATGCATGAATGCATGTGTACCTGCTGCATGCCTGCTTGCTTTCATGCATGCATTAATTTTAAACGATTAAAAGTTATTTGCGGAAAAAATGCTATGGGAACCGTTACACATTGAAACATGTTTTTATGAATGGTTTTATCGATAACTTAATAATTCTATGAAACATCAGTTTGATAATATGTCGTTATTCTGCTTAACAAAACAATTGCGAAACATTTTTTTTTGTGAAATGTTATTCGATGTTATGAAACGGCGATTATTAACTATTCGATAAATCAAGAAGAAAAGAAATTAACATTCATAGAATAGTTTCTCTGTGAAATGAAATTCAGTTTCAAAAAAGTATGTGTTTTGATAGATACCCGCGAACTTCATATCGCCTCAGAATAATATAATTGGATTTTGACGTACCTAACACGTCACACAAATTCATTGGCATCAAATATGGCGTTTACCTTACCATGTTACACAGAAAATTTGCATTAAAATAATATTGCGACTATGAATTGAGATGTAAGCTATCCCATCTTTCAAGTTGTCTCAAACTGCACATTGTGTGCAAAGATTAAAATCGGTTACTTAAGTAGTTTAGGAGAGTCTCGTGTCGATACGCGTACGAGGTAGTTGTTTATTCCGCGCGTTAAGTTGTTTACGTAAAGTGAGGCTACGATCTATTGTGCGCGCGAGGGAGAGCCGCCTTTCGTACCAAACCGGTTGGCTGTTGCGGATTGCGGCGATAATGTAACTTCATCTACGAGACGATCGTTCCGTCTGTTGTTATTATGGATGAATCTAATGTGCGTAATGATTTAAGTGCTGAATTACTACGAATGGCAAATAACACCCCAGTTATGGAATTAAACAAGTCGGATTCAGAATTAGAGCAGCAGGAAGATGAAATTATACCACAGATACAAAGAATGAGCGATTTTGCAAGTTTAACTAAAAGAAACAGAGATGAAGAAGAAAATGAATGGACAGTGGTAAAGAGAAAACAAAAGATACCAAAAGTGGAACACACAAAAACTGAAGTATATATTTCAAGTAACGAAAAGTTACCCAAACAATTTGCCTTAGCTAAACTATTTAAGGAGCAGGAAATTACAGACATTACTAGAGTTAAGTACTTGAACCCCTTCAAGGTACGTTTGGATATAACAAATGAGATGACTGTAGCTAAATTAGTATCGTGTAAAGCTCTGATTGACAGGGGATGGAGAATTCAGAAAGCTATGGAGAAAAACATTTCATACGGTGTGATCAGAGATGTGGATATAGAACTATCTGATGAAGACATTCTCAAAATCCTTATCTGCCCTAACAATGCCGAACTTCTTTCCATCAATCGATTACAGAGACGAGGGACACCGGGAAATGGTTGGGTTCCTAGCGAGTCCATACAATTAGGCTTCAAGGGATCTTTTCTGCCAGCTTATGTACACGTCGAAGGTCTAAGAATAAAAGTGGACCCGTACGTATTCCCGGTGTCACAATGTTCTCGTTGTTGGAAACTGGGTCACACAATGAAAAAATGTCCATCTAACAAAATAGTCTGTCCTAAGTGCGGCGGAAATCATGAGAATTGTAACACAGATACGTACAAATGCGTTAATTGTGCAGGTGATCACATTTCTTTGGCTAAGAACTGCCCTGTTTATCAACGAGAAAAGAGACTTCGAGAGTTAATGGCAGAATTTAACTGCACATATAGAAAAGCGCTCACGATGCTTGTTTTACCTGATTCACCAGTACCGGAGAAATACAAGTCGAATAGTGGTATGACCGTTTTTACCCCGTCGACTCCACAGGCACAATCTACCTGATACTCTCCATCCCACGGGCCCAGCCCTACATTTGCCCAGGTAGTTAAGACAAGAGCAACGGTGCACAGCGAATTAGAATCTAAACATAACTCCCCGTACAAGAAACCGCGTCGACAAGTTACCAAGCAAGCGGCCTCCCCGGAGCCACCACTTAACTCCAGAAGTTCAACGTGTATTCATCCCACTGAAACCGAATCGTACCCTAAAAAGGAAATTAACTTTAGTGAGCTATTAGATAGACTGAAAGAGATCATATTTTTAAGAAGTGAAACCGTTCAAGATAAGATAAAAAACGTGATAAAATGTTGTGTAGAATGGTTGATTTTAGTTGTTGTAGATAATATTTCAGATTGGCCTATGCTTAAGTTGCTACTAGACTATTTAAATGGGTAATACGAAAAATGTTAAGATCAATATTATTCAATGGAATTGTCAAAGTCTCAAACCCAAATTGGCTGCCTTTGAACAGTTGCTGTCACAGGAAAAGATCCACATTGCAGTTCTCAGTGAAACCTGGTTAGAGCCAGATAGCTCATTAAAAATAAGTGGTTACAATGTTTTCCGTAAGGATCGACCTGATTCTTATGGTGGGGTTGCAATAATTACACACAAATCAATCAAATGTCAATTAGATAATCTTCAAAGTGTTAACCCAGGTGTAGAAGCACTTTATTTAAAAGTTAAAAATTGCGTTGATATCGAAAATATTATATCTATTTACTGTACGTCTCCAGTACGCACTACTGTTAGAGATTGGGATCATTTGCTATCTATCGCCAATAAAAAAACGTTATTGCTTGGCGATTTTAATGCCCACCATACTACATGGTCAATAAAGACTGATACTAGAGGTGGCCAAATATTTGACGCATTAGTAGCTCACTCATTTGTAACATTAAATGATGGTACTCCAACACGCGTCAAATTGGTTAGCGGTATCCTTCAGGAATCCGCACCAGATATTTCAATTTCATCAACAGATATCGCTTTGAAGCTTGATTGGGTTGTGTCAGGTGAAACTCTAGGCAGTGATCATCGGATGATCAAAATTTCTACTAGTATAAAATCTAGTAATATACAATTTTTAAAAAGAAACTTTAAGAAAGCTGATTGGACTGGGTATAAAAATTCGCTAAATAATATTTTTTCTGATTTAATAATACCACTAGACCTTCAAACAGCATACGATTCATTTACTGAAAGTATAAATAAAGCTGCTGAAGAACACATACCTGTTATAAAAATAAACCAAGGTCCAAGCGTTGATTTTAAACCAAAACCATATTGGAACGCTACTCTTTCTAAAGCAGTCGCGGAACGGAGATTGGCACTTTTAAAACTTAGACGTAACCCTACCCCAGAAAATTTAGATACCCTAAAAAACAAAATTAATACAGCGAAAAAATTAATACGAACAGCGAAACACAAGGCTTGGCAAGAGTTTTGTTCCTCGATCGATCATGCGACATCTCAAAGCTATATGTGGCGTAAAATGAAATGGCTTAAGGGTTACAGAACTTACAATAACTCTGTTGATAAACGTTTGGCTCAAGAACTGTTAACCAATTTGACTCCTGATTTTGTCTCTCCCATGAAGCCCGTTGTCGCATCCTCGAACCCAAAGTTAGAAACAAAAATATCTATACAAGAATTAGAAAAGAGTATTCGAATAACAGACACAGCTCCAGGAATAGATAATATTTCATATTCTATGATTAAAAATCTCCCAGATAATGGAAAACAGTTATTAGCCGATCTATTTCACCAATTTTTTGCATGTGGTTTTGTCCCCAGTCAGTGGAGAGACATATTAATTGTACCAATTCCAAAACCTGGAAGAGACGAAAACATGGTTTCAGCATTGAGACCTATCTCCATGATTTCTTGCATTTGCAAAATTTTTCACAATATTATGAAAAATAGAATAGAATGGTTTATTGAAAAAAATAATATTTTATCGAATAACACTACAGGCTTTAGAAGAGGTCGTTCAACGTTGCACAATCTATCCAGCTTGGTTTCGGAAATTCAACTAGGCCTTACGAATAGGATAGCTACGATTGGCTGTTTTATAGACATAGATAACGCATACAACAATGTAGACATTCCTAGCCTGATACAAGTTATGGATCGAATGGGTATAGGTTCAGCCATATGTAACTACCTCTGGCATTTTCTCAGACAAAGAACATTAAAAATACAAATTGACAGCTCCATAATCTGCCGCAATACAGGTAGAGGACTTGCTCAGGGGGATCCTTTATCACCACTGTTGTTTAACATAATTACCGCCAATATTTGTCAAAATGTAAGAAATGTTGGTATATCACAATACGCGGATGACTTTGTTCTATTTAAAGGCCACAGAAATATGACTGAGGCAGTTCAGAACCTTCAAGAAGCTTTGGATTTAGTTAATAGATTGTTTTTTGACATAGGGTTAGAAATATCTCATTCAAAAAGTAAAGTATGTGTGTTTTCTTATGGTTTCAGACGTGAATCGGCAGATCTTAAAATTAAAGAATTTTCTTTGCAAGTAGTAGACAACATAAAGTACTTAGGGTTATGGATGGATCGCGGGCTTAGATGGGGAAAGCACATAAATGAAATTGCCGAAAAAACGCTTAAATTCTTGAATATTTTGAAATGTCTCGCCGGCCCTGGGTGGGGCCTGCATCCATCTCATTTGCGCCGCTTGTATATAACAATCATACGAAGTAGAATTGATTACGCTTGCTTTCTTTACGATAGTAGTTGTCAATCCCATCTTAAAAAATTAGAACGTGTGCAAAACCAGTCTATGAGGGTTATTGGAGGGTTTTTAAGAAGTACGCCTATACACGTGATGGAAAACGAACTCTGTATTGAACCACTACCCATACGAAGATACTATCTTGCAGGAAAGTCTTGGCTTAAAGCTAAATCTATTTTCAATAATGAGTTTATGGCTGTATTAGAAAAGCTAGATAAACATTTTTCAACTCATACACCACGAAGGAAAAAAAAACCACTTTTGGCAATTGTTCACAATACCTTCAAAGATATGGATGTTCACGTCTCGAGACAACTGGAAATGTTTTCTTTGAATACCTGGGTTAGCAACGTGGATCTCTCAGAGAAAGTAATATCTCGTATCGAAACTATCGATAAAGCTAAACACGAGTATAGCAGTGTGGGTTTGAGACAAATTTGCTTAAAGTTTATTAATAATTTTTATTTACAATCATATAAAATCTATACAGATGGATCTAGAGATAGCGATGGCAATATAGGAGCTGCATTTTTTGACCCTCAGTTAAATCTATCGATGAAATTCAAAATTAATTCCAATGTGTCAATAATGTATGCTGAACTTATAGCAATCTCAGAAGCTGTATCTTACATCGAATCTCTCAACCATCAATGTCAATATGTTATATTGACGGATGCAAAGAGTGCCCTACAGCACTTGGCTCGATGTACCTCGAATTTTCGAGGAACACCGATAGCCTACAATATTCTGAAGACCATTGATGATTTGGCCGGGAGGAATGTAGCTGTTAGATTGCAGTGGATCCCTGCACATGTTGGTCTATTTGGCAATGAAGAGGCGGATAAATTAGCAAAGGAAGCATCCACTGAAGGCATCCTACTAAATTGTTTACCTTTTTTTCTCAGATCTTATACGCGTTGTTAAAAAAAGATGTTTCAGCTTATGGAAGGAATACTTCGATGAGAGATCTCTAACAAAGGGAATATGGTATAAAACGATCCAACCGTTCGTCCCCCGCCATTCATGGGTGGATAGCGCTGATATGGGCAGGACCGATATTATAACAGCTCTTAGGCTTCGATCTGGTCACATACCATTGAATAGCTTTGCCTACTTAATGAGGAAGGTAGAATCTCCTAATTGTATAGAATGTGGCCGCTTGGAAGACGTATTTCATATTATGTCAGAGTGTGTTCGGATTGAAGCCGAAAGAGCTGAATTTTATAGAAAATATAATGTCAATAAATTTGATATGGGATTTTGCAACAGTGTTCTCGCCCAACCACTATCTGGGGAAGCTAGAGCACTGTACAAATAGGCCTTAAGCGTAGATAGAAAATTATATTAAAAGTGTAGCTACTATGAGGGTGGCATGATAATAAGTTTTATCAAACCCTCTATAAATAAATAAAGATTAAAAAAAAAAAAAAAAAAAAAAGTAGTTTAGGACTCCATCGCGGACAAACAACTTGACACGTAATTTTTATATATTAAGAAGAAGTACCTTTAAGTGGACAACATCACATACTTACTAATATATTTATTTGATTCGAAAGTAAGTAACAAATGTAAACTTGTTTTTAACCGACTTCCAAAAAAAGGAGGAGGTTCTCAGTTCTACTGTTTTTTTTTTTGTTGAAATCAAAAACGAGTAAAGTATCACAAAATAATATCCAGATCCAAGAAAGAATGTAGTTTATTTCATTAACAGTTTGTGAATCAAACCCGGAACCGGTGTGTACGTCAATATCTTATTGATCAAGTAGCTTAGACACCAGTTTTGAAAGGATCACCAGCTTCGATATCCCAGGTTTGATTCCCGGACAGTACGAAACACTTTTTTTCCATATTCTCGATTCTGGATGTTTTTACCTTCGTTATTTCTGGTTTCAACAAAGCAAGTAGGTACTTTAACAGCTACTTACTTTAGGATCAGAATTATATTGTGTGGACCACGGTTATCAATAATTATTCATATAAATTTAAAAGTTACAGTAAATCGGAAAATAATAAAAATAACATGAACAAAGCAAAGCTTAAACTACATAATATAATCAAACAAATATTTTATTTGTCGGTCATGATACTCTTTAATTATAATATCTTTTTGAGGTCACTGTCTTGAGGAACGCTGCATGGTCAAACTTATTCTTTGGCCTAGGTACAGGGCTAGCCTTGGTCTCGGTCAACCTCCTAGACATGATACGCCCGATACAGTTTGTGGGCGCTTGGTCCCCATGATCTCAGGGTTTCGACCCCAAAAGGTTCAATTATGTAAGTCTCACAAAGACTTTCATATTTACGCCGTTAGAGGAGCTCTGCAGAAGTGGCAGCTCTGCCCTGATGCCAATCAAATATCAACTTCATTTTATTTAGTTTGTTGAGCGATTCGCTACAATACGAGTGCCAATACAGTACAATAGGCGGTAAAATCAAGGAAGATATCAGTTCCTTTACAATGCCTTTGCACATTCTGGAGATTGCAACGAGTCTTCCAGTAGGGTTGCCCTATTTAAGAGCAGGCTGTTTATAACATTTAACGTTTGGAGCTGTCAGCTAACGATTCACGAAAAAAAGGAGTCTAAAAGTTTTTAGCAAATTTTTATACCCCACTTCTCTTCTAGTGATATGTGGTCAGGTTTTTTACCTCCCCACCCCCACAAGATCACGTGTATTTTGAAATATCTACATGCAGTGTGTAACAGGTACCATTTGCGTGCATTATCTTCGTCGGTTAACCCGTGCAAAGCCGGTACCTACGGATAGTTAGTTTATAATATTAATATAGATTCTAATCACCAAATAACAACACAAGCAGCCCTACTTCGTCCAGTCACCGACTACTAATCATGAATGACAATCGCTCATGGTGCGAACCTCGACCATATGCCAGCCATATGTGTGAGGTCGACACCCTACGCCGACACTGCTTTTCCATCCCATCAGTCTTATCGCTTCAGCATAAAGTCTAAGTTCCTGTAACAGCGTTAGGAGCTGCAAAACCCAATAACAAATCTGTCTTGCATTTTCCATCACTCTTATTACCTTCAGATAAGGTACAGATTCTTGCTAGGAGTTGCTTAGAGCAAGACAAAGTAAAATGCCGCATATCAATGTGAATTTCAATAACAAGGACTCGCAAGTCTTTAATTGCTTAGAAAGTAATGTGGAATTTATCTCTCATATTGGAAAACAGACTTTCTGCATTAAACTACATGTCAATTATTCGTGCAATCTATGTGAAAACACATCTAAACCTTTAAAAAAGTACACGATTTTTAAAATTGTTAGTGCATCAAACGCTCTATATAAAATTATTGCGAAAGTTACTTTGTCTGTCTGTCACGCTTTCTCACTAAAACTACTAAACCAATTTAAATGAAATTTGGTACACAGAAACTCTAGAGACTGAGAAAAGACATACGTTACTTTTTAATGCGAAAAATGGGTTGTAAGGGGTTGAAAAATTGTATGGAAGTATCGTCATTTTTGAAGATAAAAGGCTTGGAATTTATTTTTTAAATTAGTTAAATAATTAAAAATGCTACCTACAGTCACTATTTTACGTAGACGAAGTCGCGGGCGCAGCTAGTTATATCATAATTCATATTCATAAATATTCCAGTAAGGTTTTCCATCTTACATTGCTAACAACAAAAATGAATTTCTTTTAGGTTTTGTGGAGATCCTAAGGGGAGGCATACATATGAGACTGTGTGGCTGATATAGATATAGTGTAGATGAATAGGTATCAAATCTATGGTGGCTGAGATGATGCTGATGATGGTTGTGTAAAAAATTAAAAAACCCAAATAGCCAATAGTAACGTTATTTATAGTGTAACGGCCGGTCCCATTAATCTATCTATCTTCAGTTTTGGCATATCGGAGATAGAAAACAACTTCTGTCTTTGTTTGTCTGGACGGCAAAATCAGAGACAGAAGATGTTTTCTATCTCCGATAAGCCAAAACTGAAGATTGATAGATTATTGGGACCGGCTGTTAGTAAAGCAAGATATTATGTGACCAACATCGTAAATAATAACATCATCATTATCTCAGGCCCTCAGCTAAACGACGCCCACTGCTGGTCATAGGCTATCCCTAAAAATCTCCACTAACGATCGGACTGGTGCGCGATCGTCATTCAAAATCAACAAAATGACTATCATCATCACCACTAAATGGTGGAAAGAAGACGATACTGCCCGTCTTTCCAACTCCTTTAGTCGCATAGGTATATCATCCTCCTCATGGAAAGAGAACAGGTGATGCTATTCTTTTCATCTACCGGCACCACACTCACTACACTTATATTAACAAAATCATAACATTGTAGTTTCGCCGTAGAAGGGATAGAAATAAAAGACTCCTTTTAGAATAAATACCATCTTTATTTAATTCTTAGTGCGTTCAGCTGGCGGGAGTTGAAGCCTTACAGCTAGCTCGTGAGGAACGTCTAGGAACGTCCTCTCCAGGCCGACTGTGAGGATCAGGGCGCGCAGGCGGTCTACCTCCACGGTGTCACCCTCACTGGACCAGACAGTCATCGAGGAGTTCAGGTAGGAGGTCTCTCGGAGAAGATCCAACACGACGGGCTGGCTGTTCGAGGCAATGCAGGCGCGGACCTGAGAAATTGAGGGATTCTACCAGAAATCTGAGGGTATAATGGAATACGGGCATTAGTATCAAACGACGTGGACGTTGGTTAAGGCAGAAAACGAATTCTGACTGAACAGATTACAAACTTGCCAGCAAGCTTACCTACTCTTGACACTCGACTCGATTTCAATCCATTTCTGATGTTGAATTCATTGTTCCATTAGATTGAACGAAACTATGAATACGATTTGGGAAATATAAATACGAGTTGGAAGATATGAATACGAGTTAAAAAAAAATATAAAATAAATAAATATTTTTAAATGCCTCAATGGGCCACACTGAGCCATCTAGTCCCAAATTAAGGTACTATTAAGTACCCTGTCGTATGGGGTACTAGACAACCGATAAACTTACTTATATACTTTTTTTTTTGTAAATACATACTTATAATACATAGAAAACACCCAGACCAGTTACAAACAGACATGTTCATGCACACAAATATTTGTACTGTGCGGGGATCGAACCCGCGACCCATGGCTCAGAAGCAGCGTTAACTACCGCTGATCCAAATGGTCGTCGGAATGGAGTTGGAAGATATGAATACGATTTGGCATTCGATTCGATTTATCGCTAGGGTATCGCATAAGAGTGTCAAATACACAAGATTTGGATTTCAATCACGAAACCCATAGTCACATATGGTGGCGTTGGCGATCTGTTACAAGAACCACTTACCTAACAAATTTTTGAGCCAAATTTTTGACAACCAAGAACTGATCAAGTGTCAGGCAACTGAAACTACAACTTACAGGGAACGTGACAGTCTGGTTGATACGATGTTCATGTATGATCCTCAGCATAGTCCCGATCTGCTCCCTACTGTACTCCCCCTCTGTTATATTCCCTCCGAGTTGGGTGGTCCATCCGACGGATAGTACCGCGCGAGGATGCCCGGAAGCAAGTTTGAGGAACCTCGCTGGGTCCACCGGGGTGGTCGTAGCTTCCACCGGCCCTGGGAGTATATCAGCGTTCAACCATACAGGGAACCTTACCTGAGAAAAAATAATGAAATTTGTTTTTTTTTAGCACTTGATACAAAAAAACCAGCACCACAGTACAGCACAGTAGAGTGCCAGATTGGTTTTTTTCTTTATCATGGATGTTGTAAAGGGCAGTGACAGAATGAGACAGGTTTTTCTCTTTATATATTAGCCAATCTGCGATCTTCAACCCGCCTGCCAAGCGTGGTAAAGATAGTAAATCATCCTTTTGAAGAGGCCTATCCAGCAGCGGGCTGGTAATATGGGCTGCGTCACGCTTGGAAGGCGGATTGGCAATCATAGTTTGGCTTATAAAAGTAAATAAGTGTTTATTGAATACAGGAAGGTAGTTGTTATATAGACTTAAGTAAAACAAATTAACAGTGCAGAAAGGTACATTTTGCCTGAACTAGGATAATTTACACGTCCTATGATGAAGGGAAGACGCTGTTTCCCGTCTTCTTCTGCAAGTAGGTGCTCTTTTAGTCTCGGCTTACGACAACCATAGGATTAAAAAGGTTTTATGCCGCGCGGCACTATACTATTTTCTTATTTTTTTTAATGTTCTTATTTTAAAGATGTTTTAATACAGTTTATTGTTAATGTAGCAACGATATCACAAACTCCGATCAAAAGTAAAACATAAAAATTGTACATTCTTTGAATTACAAAGAGATTCAAAAAATGCGGCTTCCGAACAAACGCACGATTACAATTTGTAATGAATAATGATACGCGGAAGATGGGGCGCGCCTGCGCATATGCGCATGTCTCGGCTAAGGCTCAGCTTACACTATATGCTAACAAAATTTTACTAAGTTATATTATAAATATTTTTGTTTAAGGATCGCTTCATAGAGCTAAAAAATCATTTGATTTTTTGTGATGCTAAATGTTTTTCGTTGTGTGTTTTGTGGAATTAAGTATACACCGTACTTTTTGAACCACCTGGAAAACGAAACCCACGCTATTGGACCATTATATTAAACATCATGATAGTGTTATTTAATATTTTATTAAATATAATTTTTAAATATATTAAATTTTTATTCACACTTTTTATTTTGTAACACGCTGTGACGCACCAGACGTATTATTTTGCTGCGGCGGGGTCTCAGTTGAATGGACCTTACACATCTACATCTAAGCAGGTCACAGCATGTTTCAAAATAAATTGAACCAATACTTAAAACTTTTATAAAAAAAAATTTGGATCACAATGGTTAAGTGACGTGGGCATCGTTTTACAGGTGCTTGAAAATGCACCGTTTATAGTATTTTACTGTAAATATTATATAAAAAAATAATCGGAATGAAAATCCTGGCACTATGCAATGAGTCTATAGGGAAATCACACCATTTTGTCTTGTTTACGTACGTTATTTCAAGAATAATGTTAGCCTATGTGCTATTCCTACAGGTAATATACTCGTCTCATCGTACAACTTTTCTTATTTTAACTTATCTTATATGTTTTTTACTATTCGATTCAGTCTATTTTTAACTGGGCCAGAGAACTTATAATACGAGTAGTAGTGGACTACCACCCTAACCTCTGGCATCCTAAGTTAATCTGAGCAAGGGGTGTCCATGACTAAGCAGTTAGCATGAAGACACTCGTTTTGATTGCCTTAATTAGCCTTGATCGCTGTACGAATCCGACATAGGGAAAAAAGACGAAATACCAGATTCATTACATTATGAATGTTAATTGATAACATCTGGTTAAGTAGTTAATTTAAAAAACACAGGGACTTGGAAAAAGGTTAAGCAATAGTATATTCCTATTTTAGGAAATACGAAGGCCATAAATATTAATATGTGGTAGGCATATATTTTGACGGCCAGTTTGGTTCAGTTGTAGTAAACGCTGCTACTGAGCCATGGGTCACGGGTTCAAGGGTCCGTGGCTTACGCCCCCAGTGGTGTATGCACCCGTGGTCGTAGCACCCGGTCAGTTTAAGTGACTTTGAACATTTTTTTTATCCAAATGTACTGGCAGGCATAAAAGGCATAATATTGTAATATATTTATTCTAACGATTTTTATTAGAAATGCTTTTACTTGGATGTTAGTAAAAAAAAAATTTAAAATATTTCGAATCATATTTTATATTTATTTAAAATGGTAAGTACCGTAGTATAAATTGGTGTTTCAATCACAATTTTTATTGCCTACCTATATCAAGAAAATTGCTTTTAATATTCTAATAGTAGTGTTAAGCTAAACTTTACATGTAAAATTTTCTTCTGAAATTTGTGACAATAATAATTAAAAGCAACCAACTATTAAACTTAAACTTTTTTTTACCCCTTTTTAAGACGTCATAATATTTGAAACTATGTACCTAGTTTAAAATACATATTTTAGTTAAGGCACACTTTTGACACTACCTGTACTACGTGAAAAAGCACAAAAAAAATTAATCATAAAATTATTAGATTCGGGTGCTACGACCACGGGTGCATACACCACTGGGGGCATAAGCCACGGACCCGGGTTCGATCCCCGCACAGCGCAAATATTTGTAAACATAAGATAATTAAATATATCTTTTTGTACTGGTCTGGGTGTGTTCTATGTATACCTATAAGTTTACAAAAAATCTGTATGTTTATCAGTTGTCTAGTACTCATATTCTAAGCTTAGTATTAGCTCATTTTGGAACTAGAACTCTGTGTGGCCCGGTGTGGCATATATTATATTTAGCCAGCGGAAAAAATAGAAATTTGACAGTAAATCATACTAATTATATGAATCATACTGTCATAGTAATTCATACAAACACGATGAATGCGAAATTTTTACTATTTCTGCTAGTAATTTATGCGAAAAAACAACGAATTTACGGGTCTGGATGAAAGGAGAACATTTAGGCTCCATACATTTTTGAGCCTCTTTTAAAGAGCCGGCCAACAAAAAAAAAGGTACTTACGTATGTTTAGAACTAATAATTTGGCACAATAGTTAATAATGCACCAAAGTTGCAGGATTGCTATGACCAAGTTATTGAAGTTAGAAGACCCGTAATTATCGTATTTATTCATTTCTGAAAACTGGAATTTTATCATATAATTAATCATAGAGTTTGCCTTTCTTTTTTTGATCGGACTATCTTGATTGCCAAACAATCGCTCTGAGATCGTGAGGTTCCTCTGCACCACTTCCTCTCTGGACATGTATTAAATCCGATGCGTGATGGTTAAAATCCAGCACTTTCAGAAATGAATAAATGTATAAAACTGACGAATCTTCTAACCTAAATAACTTGGCTAACAGCAATCCTACAGCTTTGAAACCATATTAACTATTGTGCCAAATGACAGTTATAAACATTTTTTGCTGGCCAACACTTTGAAAAAAGGCCTCAAAAATGATATTCTTTGGCATGAAGATAGGCTTAAATAGCCCTTGCTACTCAATACTGGAAAACTGTACGGTTCCCGTGTCGGACGGAGTCGCAAGCAACAGTTAGTATAGTATTATAAAGCGATCATTTTCGATGGATGTTTATAACTCAATCAATCATTCGTTCTGGCGTGATTCACTCTAGAACAACTGAACAGAATGAAATTGAATTTGGTATAAAAATAATAGTCTTGACTACTTTTTTTCTTCGACACTTTCTTGTTCCCAAAGCTTTTTCCATTAAAAACGGTTTCCATGGTTTGCCTTTGTTTCAGTTCTACCTATCAAAATTGCCATGCGAACGAAATCGCGGGAAACAGCTGGTGGTTACATCATGATGTTGCTAATACTTAAGTATTGTTATCATATGCCAGATCTGTGATAGACATGAAGGAAATATTGTGTTTCTTGATGAATTCCCTTTGGTTTGGCCGGTACGTGAACCCGTTCTATAATACTCTATGAACCCATTTTACTTAGCACTGCGGGTGTAACCAGACCTTTAGCTTCTCATACATTTAATGTATTCAATAGCCGACCACTTGCCGACCACACATGACGTGACAAATCATAATTCACACTGTCACATCCTAATCTAGATGTCTACTCAGTCCCCAACCTTTTATCGACCTTATGACTTTCATTACAAAGTGCCAATTACGTTGTCTAGTTCAGAGTAAAGCAAAAAATACTTTTATTAACGGAATGGCCGTATTTAGTACTCTTTAGAGGTTACTCTTGTTTAGCAAAGGAACTATTGAAATAAAAATATGAAGATGGTTTTTTGTCACTCTAAATTGACAGTGCGGCGTTTAATTGGTTTGGGAGTTTTTAAATTCTTGTATGATACGAGTAGACGATGACTCATTCTAATTAGGAAATACTAATCGGATTGGATGACCGATATTCATTCTTGCGCCCCAGTTATAACGAGTCTTTTTTTATTTTTGGCGAGTGCTGAAATTATGAGAGAGTTTTCTGAATACATTAATAAAGCGCATGCGCGTTTGAATGACTTTACGTCGACGAAAGAAGAGTTTAGCGGGAACTCATGATTTTCCTAACCTAAAAATCAACTTTCACGTCACCAGTGTTGAACATTTAATTGTGATATTAACGCGATCATAATCGGTAAATATTGGATCTCTTGATTAAAGACAGGTTTTTATACAGATCCAATTTTTAATTAATTTAATTTAATAAAAACTTTATAACAGCTTGTATAGTTATGTCTATCTTTACCTTTTTTATAATAATGGTTCCTCCGTAATGCCTATCTTAATCTTATGGTATAGGTACATATTCTTTGGAAAGAGAAAAACATTCTTTCGCAGTCTTGCACTGTGAAATCTAGTTAATACCAAAGAAAATAAAGATCTTTATTTTCTTTGTTAACACTTAAGAAATTCGCTGCCATTGTTCATTCGGCACTCAGAATCCCTTTCAAGTTTTTTTGTGATTACTTTTACTATTATTGGTTGTGTCACTTAAAACATATCTTCATACTTTTTTCAAATACCTTGATCCTTGTTTGTACCTTCGTAATAATCTCAATACAGGAAAGAGCGAAAATATGTTGTAATTTAAATGTTTCGTGTTTCTTTTTGATTAACTTGTGTCAAATAAATATTTGTTTAGAATTTTTGAGATCATGGTGGCCCTCTACCCTTTGTGTTCAACGTAACAAACTCTATACTTATACAAAAACGCAAGGTTCAATTATTACTTTTTTATGAGATCATAGCTAGCCTACTGGAAACTCGATTCTTTGGCTTGAACATCATCATCATTACAACGAGCCTGTGTAAGTCTGCTGCTGGACACGGTCGTCTCCGAAGGAAGGTTTTGGTTGACGATCGCAGTTTGACCAATGGTGGGAGAGAAGACGCTGAGAGTCTTCTTCTGGCAGTACTCCTTCATTCGCCTCTTAAAATAACCATAAAAAGAGAGTGCTATCATTTTATGATTTAGGGTTTATACCATCTACCTTGTTTTTTAAAGTTTCCGATATTTGCAATGTTGCTAGCGTCATGGTATTAAAAGACTGCGATGGAGGGTAGATCGATTTGTCTGCTCTTAACAACCACCTACGTAGCGAAGTGGCGTATACACCGGTTTTCAAGGTGTCTCCCACTCCGAGGTCCCGGGTTCAATTCCCTGTAGAAAAAATGAGTTTTTCTACATTTTCTCGGGTCTGGGTGTTTGTGGTACCATCGTTTTTTTTTTTGGGTCGGAACAATGTATGTGATGTTGTCCACATTTATTTATATTTATTAAGTAGTTCGTCATCATGGCGCTTGCAAAAGTGCCTAAATATCGGAAACTCATAAAAACAAGGTTAACTATCGTAACCTTTTACTTTAAAATAGAAAACACTGCAGCATCTTACCCCAGGCTTGGTGTACGGTGCGATCAGACCCTGTGCCTTCTCGAAGGCATCGATTGACTTGAAGTCCAGCTTGACTCCCTTCTGCTTCGCGTTGACGTTGTTGAACTGGGCTACGGTCGAGAGGAAGTCGGAGAGACTGAGGTCTGAGGTCGTCGCGGGAGGGTGCGCCATTATCGGGATGGGGGGACCATCTTTGCCGTTGACGCTACCCAGCACTATGTCCGCTTCGAGCATGGAAACATTGCCTGGGGATGGAAGATTTTATTGCAATTAATTATTATAGTAGGTACCTAATTTAGGACAGTGTTAGATTATAATACTATTTTTTTTTATAATAAGGAGGGACGGACAACAATAGTTACGAAGTTTCGAACTTTGCTCGGGTTTCTGATCACCAACCCCCATTTGGCAAGCGTGGTGATTATGACTGCCCCTCATTGCTGTGGTAACTTAAATTTAATAATGAATTGCATGCAGTAGGATGATTATAGGTCATTTCTTTACTTTTTTAGATAATCCTATCTTAAACCTAACCTAGTTTTACATAAAACTATCAACGCCCACTGTAATAGACCTCTCCACGCCTGCGCCACAACATGACCTTTACCAGAGGTGCGATTGTGTAAAGCAATCGTATTCATTTGACAGTTCATAACGTACAGTATAATCTGTCAAACGGCTAATTCTAATTGTGTACGGAGTTCATTTATCGTTAACGATTGGGTCGTTAATTTTAAACGATGAGTGAATGATGTACATGATTTTGACAGATAATTCGAATTGCGTAAGTCTTATGAGCTCATTGCTAATGTCAAATGATTGCGGTGACTCTTGACTCATGACAATCGTAAATTTTACCCTCTTATGTACGCAAATTTCTTCAAATTGTTACATTTTCTTTGAAAGAAAATGTTGTTCTATCTTTATTTAATTTAGGTACACTTTTTGTTGTTTGTTTTTGATAGAACGCCTTAATTTAATTTAATATTTTTTTAATTACTTGTGTTTTTATTTAAACAAATGCAAAGTTTTGTTTCACTGTGACAGTTAACACTTGACATTCACAGAACATAAATAAAATAATATACTACGTCAGAGAACACTTTACGTAGTCCACTGGAAATGCGAAATTTTGTGAAATTATCTTAAGCGGCATTTATTGTGATAAAGTGGTGGCATTGTTATAATAATGTGTCAGTGAGTAGGATAAATCAAATAAAACTGAGAAACAAGGAAAGGCGCTCCTATTTGACTTTGATCCACGTTCTCGCGTAAAACTCCCGTAATCATTGAAATGTATATACTACCCATACATTTCAATGAGCTAGGTTAGTTTAGGTTTAGGTTAGGTTAGGCTATTATGTTTATGCAAGTTTAAATGATATTGTATGTATAAAAAAAATTACATTATAACTAAAAAGACTAGGCTGTATGGACTCGTCCGAAGCCGTTAAACTTTTAGGAAATAAAAAACGTAGTCCACTAACGCCACCTATTGTCGAGTAGCAGGAAACTCGTATTTCATTCGTTCTTTGCGTTTGGTTATATCAATTGCAAAGATAAATTTTTAATTTAAATTCAATGTTTTTATGAAATAAAGTTTGTTTTTGGGTTGAAATCGTAAAATTTGATTAAAAACCTGCATTTATATTTGAATACAATTTAATATTATGTTAGAAAAAAAATGAGTTTTACCGAATGTTTTGCGATAATAAAACGCAAATCCATGAAACGTTTTTATACCACCGGTCACTTTGCGGTCTTCATGGAATGGACAAAATTACACAATTAGAATTTAATTATACGATCGATGATCAATTGTATTCATTGTCCATCCATGAACAACCTTACACAATCGCACTTCAGATCGTGGCTCCACCTAGTTAGGGACCTACTTTTCTAGGGAATCTTTCCACCTCAGAGGACTTCAGTTCTTCTGGCTATCTATGGATACTTCAAGAATAAAGCTCAATCAATTCTTCGAGCTAAGTAGGTTATTGCAACATTAAGCCTTTTTGTTGCTTATTTTTATTTATCAGCACAGTGAATTTTGCCATGATCGCCACGCTTGGCAGATGGGTTGCTGTTGGAGCTCATTCCGCCATCATCCTACCATCGTAAAAGCAGACGAACTGCGGGTTACCCTTTCTTGGTGAATATTCCTTTATGGAAGAAAAGCGCTTTGTACGCAACAAAACACTTTTCTTCGTCTTTCGTGCTTCTGGCACAGACTACCTAATTGTAGTATCTTAGGGACATTCCAAAACTCCTTATTATTAACTCCTTATTAACTCCTTATTGTATATTAAAATTATTCAAATACACACTAAATCATCGCGTGAAATAACTCCCAATTAGTTTTCAACAATTAAATGTGTGGAACCTAAATCCGTCATCGTTCTAATTGTTATTAATTGCGCGTTCTAGGAAAGCGCGCGCGCAGCCTAGTCTCTACTGCTGCCTATTTCGGGATCGGACTGGACAAGTTAGGAGACACTAGCGATATTCATACTCATTTTTGCCCCCACTAAAGAGAAGGGGTGTATTGTTCTATTTTAGGCTAGTAGCACATGACATTGACCTAAGGAATATACTAAAATCTAAAAAAATACAATATTTAGAATCATATTCGTAGGTACTCATTGGTAATACGTGCTATTATGTTCCACCAAAATTGGCATTACAATAATTTAACACATTGAGTCCCTAATACACGGCGCCGTAGAGCCGTAAGAGGCCACTCCCATGGCTCCGTGGAGGAGCGGGGGGCCGAGCACACGGCGCCGTGGGGAGGAGAGATTATATCTTGTTTTGATCTATTTTATGGGTTATTTATAACTTATTAATAGGTTTACGGATAAAATAAATCAATTAATTAAGGCCGACTACACGACGCCGTGGATTAACCTTTTATTTACTTAAATTTATTCAATTTTTTTTTTTTATAAACCGTCCTAGGGTCCCTTCTACTACCTATAGACACATTTAAATAATTTGGGCCTACGCGAACATCTTTATTAATAAGGTGGGAATGCAACTTACGTCTCAGTATTAAATAGGCATTCAATGTGTTAATAATTATTCTACATTGATGTAATATGAAAAACTAGGGGTGTGTAATATATAGTATAACAACATATCGTATAAAGATCAAAACATATACAATCGAATGATATAATTTTGTTTAATATAACACTTTTTTAATGTAATGATGGAAAGATATAATTTTAAATTACATAATTTTAAAACGTGTAAGTAACAATTGGGATAAATCATTTAGTATAACAACCGTTTAATATAACATTCACATGATATAATGCGAAAAACAAATAAATTTTATTTAGAACAATAACATTTAGTATAACGTTCATTTACGATAACACCCCTTTTATATAACATTTAAAACAGATAATTATTACTTGATACAAAATCATCAAAATGCAGAATTTAAAGATACCAAATACTGTAAATTCCGAATCTTTAATAGTACGAAATGCCATAAATACGCAGGCAAGGAGGTATGTATGCACGTAAGCAGGCAAATATGCATGCATGCAGGGTAGAATGCATGGATGCAGGCTAACAAGCATACAATAAGTATACAGGCAAGCAACCATGCATGCAGGCAAGCAGCATGCTTGCAGGCAACCATCATTGCGTTCATGCAAGCAAGCAGCATGCATGCAGGCAAGCAAGCATGCATTTGTTTTGCTCTTCTCCGGCGCTGCGGGAAGTGCAGTCCTTCCGCCCTTGCGTAACAAATCTCTGGCACCCACACTCGCTTTCGCAGCTTCGGCTTGTTGGTCGCCTTCGGCCACCAGCCTCAGCCGCTACAGCTAGCCCGGGCACCCGAGCTTCGTTACTGCGAGCGAGGACTGCACTCCCTCCGCGCCTCCGGCTTTTAAATTGCACTCTAGTGTAGGGCAGACAAGTACCACGGCGGAAAGACCACGGCGAGTCGGGATTCAACCAAATTCTGAATTTTAGCAATCTATGTCAGTACGGTTATTTCTTTTAATTAATATTTAAAACGTTTTTATCTCAAATTATAGATATACGAAATGATGCGTATAACAAACAAATTTATATCAAATGAACGATATATAAAATGAGTTTTATTCCAAAATGTATTATTTGTTTTGAATGTTATACTAAATAGTATTAAATAAACTGTATGTTATGTAAAGTAATCGTTATGTCAAACAAAATATATCATGTGTTGCTGTAACAAATGGTCATTATGTAAAGTGATAGTTATTAAAGTTTGATTATATCAAATGATTTTATATCACATGAGACGCACCCAAAAACTAGACACAATCAGCGTCAAAACAGTGTCCCAACTAAAAGTAGACCCAATTGACATTAGGGCTGGGGTGCACATTTAGTAGTTACTACCTATAACAATCGAATAGAGTAGCGTTTCGGTACCGGGCCATAAAAATAAAATACCGGGTCGCAACATTCCCGCCTTGTTTATAAAATAATACCTACTATCGATCGACGCATGGTAAATATTCTTCTTAAACTTTCATTTTCGGGGAACTTGAATTCGTTAGTAAAAAAAACATAACAAACACAGAAGCACTAAAATTTTGTGACTAAATAGTAGTCCTATAAATAAAACATTTTTGCTATTAATAAATGTGTATTATTATACCTAATGGAACCGGTTTGGTTTTAAAAGTATTAAGTCACACAGGGGCAGTGTGGAAATGACCGGGCCCAGAACAATGTTTGGGAAACACTGGAATAGATACAACATGACATAAATATTGCATGTCGACATAATTTGGCAGGATTATAAAGTCAACTCTGGCATAAAATCAACGTCAATAATTCAATCAAGGACAGTTTTAGGCATAGACATAGTATGTCTATGGTTTTAGGTGTAATTTTTGTATCAGACTGTGTATCTAGTATCGAAATTATTCTCGTATTAAGTAAGTTACTGTCGACTTAGAATCTTTCTAAATCAACAATCTGTTCTGATCTATAGAAAAAAAATACTGTATTTACTTTTTATTTCGAGTTATAGAAGGATTTCGAGCAAAAGAGGCTTTGGGCCTTGGAGATAAGGGTACAACATTTTTTCTCAAGTTTAGGTGGTTCCAGACTTACCGATGTTTCACTATACATATTTTAATTTGGTACAGAAGTTTCACACTTAGAACCTCGTCTCGAAAGATCTTTCGCTTGAGATATGCTACTTCAATTCATATGGTTTTCGGTATGAAGTACTACCAACACTATCTTTGTCAAGTACACGACAAGACAAAGAGACAGACGGCCTTTTATAGTAATTTATAAAAGCATGATGGAGAAGCACAGCTGATCCGAATCAATGATGGTGAATAAATAATAAGACTTTGAAAATGGACAGACAGAGGCTATTTTGTATCGGCTGGGCATTAGGTTTCAGCACTTTCAGCCCTCGCGATATACAACGTGTTCCTTTTGATATCCCATAACTCTAGGGTATTAAACAGACCAGACCATGGTAAATAATCAAATTGCATATGAATTACTTTTCAATTTATACTTTTTATTGTAAAATTTTTTCATACAAAATAATTCTAAAAAGTCACGACTGTTTATGTAAATCACCCTTACCTTGTTATGAATAAACTTTTGAATGAAAACGATTTACTCCTACCTACTTAACAATGAAACACTCACACACGTCAATGTTTTTTACAAGTTAGTAGTGTAAGTTTGCCAACGTCTCGCAATACTAAGGATTCGCTGGTTACATTTTTTTAACAAATTTAACTAAAATTGATGTTATATTCGAAACTATTAATTTTTTGAACCACATGTTCTAGAAGTTTTATATTATTTTTACCTATAGAACATAACCTTAGAATAGAATAGAATAGAGCCGCGGGGAAAAAGCTAGTTGTTTGAAGTGTACAAAAATCTGATACTTAATCCCTCAACCCCCAGGAGGCACGCGCGTGCCGCGATAACAATTGATTTCAATTGTGTCTGGAATAACTCACGACCGAGGGATGCGATACCTTACGTAGAACATGTAGGTAGGTACGTCCGTTGAAGCTAGCAACTGTCATTCAGTTTTCATGTGTAAACTAATAGTGTGAGGAGTAAAAGTTTTACCTATCTTGGAGCACTTTGAAACCAAAAAAATATTAATTAAGATTTGTGCGATAAAATATTTGACTCTATCCGTCTCTCTTAATCATTCCACTGTCTTTAGGTATGATAGAGACAGACTGATCCGCATTTAAGGGCATCACGTTGCGTAAAAGGGCATCAGGTGTGGTACGATTGGTGTAGAAACCGCATTCACAAGTAAAGTAACTGCCTATAATCATCCCATTGCAGGGCCAAGGCCGCCATCACTGAATTCAAGTTAGTACCTACCATAGCAATGCCAATATTGAACCCATGTACAGGCATAAGGTCTGTACGGAAACCACAAACCTGAGCAATGTTAAAAAATTTGAATGTCTTGTTGCCCGATTCGTGGATCGAATCAAGGACCCCGAAATAAATAAACCACTTGAACAACAATGGTGAGTAAATTCACAGGTAATGCATTGAAACTGTAGACACTACCAATACGGTACCTAGCGATATTATTTTGTTGGCTGACGTTAGTGGCCCGTATCCGACAAGTTGATTATTATGTAGACCTTAGAATTATTATTTTTTTGTATTAAATGTAGACAGTCAACTAAGTCATAAATATTTTCTTCCAAAACATTCGAACTTCTGGCGCTATTTGCAGTAGATCTACAAGTCTGCATACAACGCCATCTATCGGCTTGCGTTGATAACACTTGGAAACAAAAGCGCATAACAAACAACACAATACTGCTATCAGCGGTTCAGATTATAGAGCGATTGCTAATACCTAGCTAGATGTGATCGGACAATAATTTACTTTTCTTAAATATTTACTTACTTGCTAAAGCAGCTTCAAGGTAAGTTTTGTTGTTGACAGCATGAGCCCAGGTCACTGTAGTCAAATTTTTCATTGTTTCTTCGTCGCAGCTCACTAAAGTGACTGAAAAAAAATTAAATACCGTTTTAAAATGAACAAATAATATTTTGTCATACTGTTAATCAGTAACTAAAAAAAAGTAAAATGTCAAGCTGACTGACAGTGACAGAGTGACCGACATCATAATTCCTGAAACGTCATTCTTCATTGTTTGATAAATATTACAACACGGCAAATGTATTCAACTCTCTTTGTTAATACAGTAAATACTTTACTATGAATTAGCGAAATTCACAATGAGTAAAGATAAAGTTACTACGCCCGTTTAGTACAAAGTGGTTTAAACTTACGTAAAAAATAAAAGAAAACGTTTTACAAACAATAACACTGCCAAACGAAAACAGCACTGTACTGTTGACACTGGCGCTGTTGTTGGTGAGTGTTTAAGGTACTAAACTGTAGTTCTGTTTTATGCCACAAATGGCATACTAATTTTGGTCGGGTTATAGGTATATTTAATAGTGTTCATTTTACTCTCGTTACTTTGTAAAATAGGAGGGAATAATCTTATAATTAATTATGTTAAACAAGTTAAGGTTATCTGAGGAGAGCACTGCATCTACGTTGTATAGGTATTCTTATTATTTTTTTACGACTAATTCTAATTCGTCGTATGGTACCGCAGCGCAGGCACGTTTAAAGATACCAACCCTTCTCTTCCGATGGGCGCCGTAAGAGGCGACTAAAGGAGAATTGCCAGAAGGAGACGGCGTCAGCCAAGCTTGGCGATTATGGCAAAATCCTTCTCTTGGAGAATCCTGTGTCCAGCAGTGGACTGATATAAGCTGGGGATGATGATGACGATGATAATTCTACTGATACATATGATTCGTTATCTTTGTCTTCGACTAAAAAGCTCACATGCAAGAGGTTTTCCTTATTCCTTAATTGTAAAATAAAATTGTTTATTAACATCTCGAGTCGAGCATTAAACCTGACAAAGAAAGTTTCGAAAAATAATTTTGTCTATTTATTTATTTATTTATTAGATCACCAACAAGATTTACATCAGTACAAGATACAGTAACACATGACAGTAAAAAACTAATCTAAACGAAATCTTACTTATAGGTAATAACGGCATGCAAAAAATTAACAACAATACCTTACATAGTCTATTATTATTACAAGACTTACACTTGGCAAGATTCTAGTGTTTTGTGTTTTTAACTGACACATTGTCCTAATGGGGACTACCGTTTCTTTGCTCACCGATTGGCGCCACTGTAGACTGAGATCCGGAGGTATAGCTGTTAAAGGCGATCGGCGCCGAAACAAAGTGTAAATCTTGAATCTAATTAAGGTTTAATATTTATAAATAACTATCTTGATATCAACAAACTAACTTCTGAAATAGTTGCTATTTGAGGCCGTCTATTTTTGCGCTTTTTCTTAATTCCGCTTTCAAAGCGTTCAAATTAATCGCCAAATAATCCATATTTGCGATATTTTACGAAGGAGATCACTTTCCAGCAGGTAAATTAAATATATTTTACGTAACGAAACCCGCTAAAACCAGTGAAAAGTTAATGTTATTGGACCTCAAGCGAAACTAGCGCCTCTAGTGGCAAATTCACTAGCGATAGCCCCTATTACAATGACTCAGATTCTGACTCGTGTACAACTAAAACAGTCGAAAATCTGGATGAAGTCTAGCTAGATAACGATTGGATGAAAATAACCCTAAAGTAACAAGCAAATATGAAAAAAAAAATGGAAAAAAAAAACAAATAAAAACTATTTTCTCTTATCTACACGTCAACAGCTTTCTGATGGTAGGTAATGAAAACTTTTTCCTTCTTTCTTTGTCTCCCAATGTGTTTATTAATAACTCTTCAATGTTTACCAATTTGTTTAATGATTCTTTGCTTTTGAGTTAATAATAGGTACATCCGCTATAAACAATTTACAAACATTTATAGTGTCGCGATATAACGTGTAGTTCACTCACGCGGGCAGAGCCGCGGGAGAAAAGTTATTAGCATTATAAATGCGTAAGTTTGGATGGTTGTTTGTAACCCAACCACCCCGAAACGACTGAACGGATCTGATCAAAGTTTTCCCGTTAAAATCGGTTCAGAGCTGCTTCCGAGGTTTGTCGATGCAAACAAGAAACTTTTTTTTTGCGTAGTTACAGAATATCTATAATTACTTAATACTCGTATTATAAAGCTGAAGAGTTTGTTTGTTTGTTTGTTTGAACGCACTAATCTCAGGAAGTACTGGTTCGAACAGAAAAAATATTTTTGTGTTGGATAGTCCATTTATCGAGGAAGGCTTTATGCTATTAACATAACGCTGCGACCAATAGGAGCAAAGCATCATACATTGACGCGTACGAAGTTGCGGGCATCAGAAGTGAAAAGTGTTTATTTGAATCGACAAACAGACATTTCAATTTTGTTTAATTGTTAGTTTAGCATTATTATAATATCTGTGGTTTAGCTAAAAGAATGCAAAACGCTCCGACAACGCCTGTACGTTTTCAAATAGCAATTTCCTCGTATCGTGTTTACCGCACGTGATTAATATCGTAGGCGTTTATAAACGAGGGGTTATTATTAGCACAGAGAGTAGCGAATTGAATGAAGATTTATATACCTCTCAGTCTATAGGAATTGTGATTTATACAGGTAGCAACTTATTCAATCAGTCGGGACTGGGGGAGAGAGCGATTAGCCGCGAATCTGCGTAGGATGGTCAAGAGAGGTAATGTATGTTAGGTAACTGTCATCTGTGGGGACAACTGCAGCAATCTAGATATTGTTTGTATGATCCTCTAGGCATTAACTATTTTATTGTATTTACTAGGTAGGACTAGTTTTATACTTATGTAAACTCTCATGGTCACTATCACTAGAATCAATTGATTCGGGGTTTATACCTTATTTTTTACGAGTTGCTGTTGCAACAATGCCAAATTAAATCGAAAACTCATAAAAAATAAGGTACATGGTATACCTAAACCCTGAATCAATTAACTCTGGGACCAGTTTTTAGAAGTAAAAATCGTGATTTTAACTTTAAAATTGACCTGCCATGAATTTTAACCCCTTTTTGATTTAGTTAATGGGTTGAAAATCCTAATAACAGGGAATATTAGCAACATCTATACATGTAAAATTTTAGCCCGAACTTAGAAGTTAGAGCAAAATACATGCCTCATTTACAATCCACCTGTGTCCAGGCATATGTCCAGCCGTGGGCGTAGTTTGTAGAAATTGTAATAATTCGATTCCCCTCTATGTTTGGTTACATTATGGTCGTTTTAGTAATTGATTCGTATCGTCCGCGTGCCCTATACTTATTACAAGTTTGATTGAAGTTATTTGTGATTTTATAAGAATTTCACTTATTGGTTTTGAAGTAAGTTTTCGATTTTCAAGGTCTGGTTGACTCAGTAGTGCGGTTCGCTTACTAAGCTAGGGTACCGGGTTCGATTCTCGGTTGATTCAATTTAGGAAACGTTTTTTTGTAAATTGTTTTGTTACTGAATGGGAGTTCATAGTCGTGCTTCGGATCGCACGTTAAGCCGTTGGTCCCGGCCTATTTCGCAAGATGGAGATCGTAAAAACAAGTAACTTCAGAGGCCTGTATTAGAAAGAAATTACATTTATTAAAATTTGAACATCACACACAGATAGTAGCACACAAGGTTTACAGTAAGTAACAAATAGCACTTTAGAACACGTAATATAACAACAAGAATTAAACAGACAAACAAAAAGCCTCCTCCTTTTTTGAAGTCGGTAAAAAAAGTAACCCAAAAGAACCTTAAAAATATACCTACAACAACATTAAGAACATCGAGCTGTGCCACTATCTTCGTGTCCATGACGTCCACTTCAAAAGGACCATGTCTTAGAAATATTTTATTTTTTATGTTTTTTACAAACAAAAAAGACCTAAGTAAATGGTTCTATACCTACGATAAACTAACTAGTCTAATACTGTACTTAAAAACGTTTCCTTTTTTCAACTTTTTAATTATTTTGAATTTGAAACACGTACTTATATTATTTTAAAAACTTCTTTTTTATATATAAATAATGGGCTTGCTCTTGACTACATACTTAACTCTACGGTTAAGAAGAAGCCTAAGACGGAGCGAGCTTACCCAGAAAGTGGCACTAGTTCTCCCACACACCAGCGGAACAAAGAAAAATTGTTTGGCGCTGGACTCCGGCAGGAGGGTGGTAGCATCCAGGCAGCCTCTTACGAAGCTTACCACCGCAGAGGGATCTATTAGCCGTCATCATTGGTGAGAAAACCAAAGATGCCGTTGCCCAGGGTGGACCACTAGGAGGTAGATCCCACCACCCCTAAACAGACAACAGACAAACAAAGAACCTCTTCCTATTTGAAGTCGGTAAAAAAACTAACCCAAATAAACCTTAAAAACATACAACAACATAAAGAACATCGAGCAGTGCCACTATCTACGTGACTATGACGTCTACTTTAAAAGGACCTACTTGTCTTCGAAATAACCATATTTTATTTTTTATATTTTTCCAAACAAAAAAGACCTATGTAATTGGTTCTATGCAATAAGCAAAATCTTCGGCGACAACTTTTCTTGAGTGCATCATCAATTCATCATCATCATCTCTGCCAACCGATGTCCATTGCTGGACATAGGCCTCCCTTTTTTCTTGAGTCAATATTCCAAAAGTTTTCATGACTCACTGATTTTAATCCCAAACAAAAAACCTAGATAAAACAATTGCCGATCAAATCGGTTCTATTTGCAACAAATTTTGCTATGGCCAAGACACTTGAGCTCTCAAATATACATTATAAAAAAATACAGTCGAATTGAGAACCTTCTCCTTTCTTTGGAAGTCGGTTCAAAAAAGTAAATAGTAACGGCCTATAATCATCCCACTGTAGGGAAAAGGCCTCCATCCTCGAATTCAAGTTACCACAGCAATGATGGGTACAGGCGTAATTACCACGCTTCCAAATGCGGGCTGGGGATGAATACATTTTAAAATAAAGTAGGTAAAATTAGTAATGTTATTAAAACTGTTTATAAGGCCTAAAAAGCTTGTGTACCTAGAAAATACAATTTCTTGAATTAAATCTGTTGTTGGACGTACACAAGCAAAACCATTGATAAAAAACCGCTGGCTTACAGCGTCAAAAGCCTTAAAAATATTCGGCCACACAAGCAATGTTTTGGCAACTAGTTGGAACAGTCACCCGATAAGAGAAGGCTGTGGATTCGAGTCTCACCTAAGACAGACGTTTTTTTTTTTTTTCAAGCCTACTTGTATTAGAAATACTTGCCCACACTAAATACGAACAAAAGCGTGTAACACCTCTTTATCCGTTGAAAATCTGCACCCTCTCAAATAATTATAAAAAAATTTAATAAAATAGTAACGAAGTGTTTAATGGTAGCTATGATATATCTGAATGTATTGGTAGCACTGTTGGTTAGACAAATCGCCCGAGATGGTTTTGGGTTCGAGCCCTAAGACAGTCGAAAAAATTGTATTTATGGAATTGTAAAAATAATTGTATTATAAATACTATCACTAATTATTATTATTACTAATAATATATTTTTTTAAAGAAATTACTTATTAGTTCAAAAAGTACCTGTACATTAAACAATATTTGAAGAAACATTATAACAATAAGTAAAATTCGTAATGATCGGAAGTCATAACTATACAGGGTGTTATGTGAATGGTTTATCAAACCAAAACTAGCCTATGTTAACATAGTAAGCATACCTATATAGATAGTATAGTGAAGTCAGAAATTTGAAATCATGTTTTTTTTCATACAAACAAAAATATGTAGTTCCGATTTGTTTATATTTTTAAATGATGTTGCTAAATTTCAGACTTCACCATAGTGTTTATATGCATAGATTAACATCGTTTGGCCAGTTTCATAGCATCCTGTATATTTAATTTTCTTTTGAACATTTGTTACTACATTTTATTTATTACAGTAGTTTATTAAACTTAATAATTAATTCTTATGACATGTTAAAACTTAATACCGACATAACTCGTATTTAAACTTGAAAAATTATGTCTCAGGAGGGACTCGAACCTCGAACTCAACGAATACCTAAAATATCCTAAAATAAATTGCTAAAATATCATTTAAAGTACCGACATAACTGTAACTTTTGTTACTAATGTGATTAAATGAATATGAATATGAAAATCTAACCTGCCACAGCCACAACGAATGTCAGCCTCATGATGCAGCTCGCCGGGAACCCACGGGCATGGCAGGTCCGCTGGGTCGGGAGATTCAGCGCGTCTGGTCTGGCAATTGGCAAATTGCTCAATTTAGCTGCCGCTATTTGCCGCAAGGACTGAGGATGGAAGTGGACGTCAGAGAAGTAACAAGCCCGAGTGTACGGGTTTGCTTGAACATTTGATTTATCTTTACTACTATTTTTAATTCTGAAGTAACTCTGTCTGTCTGTATGTTAAGCTTTCATGTCTTAACTTAGGGTAGAGTTCACCAACAGACGTTTAAGTTTTAAACAGCGTTTAAAATATTATTTGACATATTTTGTATGGGAATTGTGTCAAATTTATCGTCAATCTATGTTTACCGGCTGTTTAAGAATTGGTGATTTAGGGTCTTAGAATTAAATTATTTTGATGACCACAAAACGTCAACTTTTCTTAATTGATATTGATCTCTACGGGTTGGACTTAAAGTTCAAAATCAATTCAATGATCTTTAACTTTTTGGGTAGGTTGACCTGCCCTTGTCTGTAGGTACAAAGATAGACCTTGAGATAGGCTATGCGTTCCCAGAGCATAGACTAGGAAGAAGATAACGCCAGGAGAAAGAAAGAATATCAACTCACATGGTCGTCACAATTTATAACTTGTATTCTTACACTAGGTACCTATCTACTCCTACTTGTACACTGAACAAACTAAGTGACGGCTATCGTCAAGATTAGACCGAAGATAAATTCTTAGATCTTTCAGTTTATCATCTGTGAGATTAGTTTGGTGTTTCGGCTTTTGGCAATAATAGCGTTAAAGAGAATTTATGTTTTTATTTTGACTCTACGAGATAAGATATAGGATATAAGAAGATATAAGATTTTTGTGAGCACCTGATTATTTATTATTTATTAATTTATTAAACAGCAATGTTTATAATTGATTTTACAGGTTTACATTTTTTACAGATTAGGTAACAAAAATGTAGAGTTTGTGCCAAACAAACCAACATTCAATTTTATTGGCTACACACTGAGTATCCTTTCTTGTTTTATTTATTGATGAAGTATCAAAAGGGACTTTTTGCAAGTTTTTTGGTTTCAATTATACAGACATATCAGTAATATAGTACCTAATCATCCCCCTGTAGGGCAAATCCATTATTGAATTAAAGTTACCACTGCAATGATATGCGGTAATTCACTAGCGTATTCGACAAATATTCGTCTTTGAATACCTAATAAAAAGAAAAAGTAACAGCCTATAATCATCCCACGGCAAGAAAAAGGCCTCCATCATTAAATTCAAGTTACTACAGCAATTATGAATACTGGCATCACCACGCTTGCCACATGCGGGTTGGTGATCACAAACCCGAGCGGTGTACGAAAACTTTTTTTGTTGTCCGACCCAGGGATCGAACCCGGAATGACACAGATATACTTAACTAATAAGTATTGGTAATGAGAGCCGCCACATGGCTAATAGGTTTGTTGGCAATGACTTGTTGCACTGCTGGCTTAAGTTTCAGCAGTTAAGTAGGAAGCAGTAACGCTGCTGTATGACGGTAGGTACCCCAATGTCGCAAAAGACAGGTACAGAAGGCAATCTCATGTATGTGCTTCACTTTCCATACCTACGCTTGGTACTCGCGCTAGGGTCGTCAACTTTGGTTTAAATAAAAAAAACTATCGTACAGTGACACTCATATCTCGTCGTTTGAATAATTCGTGAGACTAAAACAGGAAAAACGGAAATACGAATCAATAATAACTGAAGTTACTCCATTTATGCACAAAAAAGGCACAGAAGGAATGATAGTGTAATTAAGAATGTGTAGAGGTTGATACTGCACTAGCGCGCGGAAAGTGCTCTGCTCATATTGTGTCAATTGACGCAATGCTATTTAGTAACATAATAAGTATCATCATGTATCATCGTACGTAGGATTAGAGTCGTAGCGCTGTTCTAGCCATAGACGTAGTATATACCAGGTTCTAGCTATCTCTTTCATGTAGCATTATGTTATATATCTTTCGCAATCACATTCACACGCACACTTATTTTACCTACCGGCCTAACTGTAGTAGTAAGAACATGTTTGAATGTGTACCTCGGTGAATAAAATTCTGATCGCCACGCGTTAGAAGATACCATATCTATCTCTTTTAAGCCCCTGGGTAAAGCCAGACACAATAGAAATCAATTGTCATATAGCTCGGATCCGTGACTACGCAGCCGACCGCTTAATACACTATCTTTCCAAAGGATCGTGTTTTAAGCCGATCGCACCGCGCTTGCTCTGGTCCCAACCGGTCCGAGATATCGTGTCCGTGTGTGATGTCAAAGTGTTCGTTACTCGATCGCATTTTGTAGGATGTAGATTGACTTCTGTATCTATTTTATGCTTGGCTTAAGTTTCAGCAGCTAAGTAGGATGTAGTAACCCTGCTCTATGATCGTAGGTATACCTCAGTGTGTATGGTGGAATCACGTGTTTAAAAGTGCAAATTGCAACACAAAGCCCGTCCGGCAGTGTGCAGCGGTCTCCGGTACACTTGACCCAGCGTCGATGAATTGATAAATCTTCAACGATGACATATTACGGCCAATCAGCGGACTCTAGAATACTAGAGGAACCTTCTAGGATATAGTACAGTGGCGGGCAGTGGTTTTATTTCATTTATTAATAGAAAGTCTAAGGTGGACATTTGCTTAATACGCAGATACAAAAGTAGCAACAAAAAACACTGGACTTCTCATTCATTCATTCATTTTATTTATTATTTATTTATTTATTTTATTTATTTATTTATTTAATTGTCGGAAGACCAACAGCTAATGCAACATAACAACTTAAACTAATAAGTACCAGAGAGCCAATAACAGGTCATCGCAATTAAAAATAGACAGCAAAAATACATTAAGCGTCGAACACATTTTAACAACTTATCATGGTTTTCGAAGCACCTAATTAGTACTTAATTTGTGCCAAATTATCACTGAAAAACTGATTGGTTAATTTGCGCTTCACCTGAATAGGTACGACTGGAATTGAACAGATCAAAATCAATTGAACTGGTAAATACAAAACATCCTTAATGACACAGCTACAAAAATTTACAATTTAAACTAGAGCATAACATATTACAACCAATGTTAATGAAACAGTAAGATGTAACACAATTAATAAATTACCACCAGCCCTTATCAAACATCAGTGGACACAACAAGCCTCTCTAAAAGGAGGATTCTGCCATAATTGCCACGCTTGGCAGGCGAGTTTGCTGTCGCAGTTTGACCAATGGCAGTACTGCTTTAGTCGCCTCTTACGACACGCGTAGGAAGAGAAGGGGAGTCGCTATTCTTTTAATGTGCCGGACCCACGTGTCCTACATAGGTACATAAAACTATTTGCTAAGTCCGAAAAAACGCTTGCCCAGCAGTCGGCTAGCACAGTAATGATTACTAATGATCTAAGTATAAATCCCACAGCACATGGAAAAAGGTTAGTAAGGCGATAAAGGCGGGGCAGGCGCACCACAGAGGTTATGAGCAAATGCTAGTAAGTGAGCGCTGTGATTAGTTTCTTTTGACGTCGCGGTATCCTATTGGTCTTGGTATTAGCTGTTTTGTCTAGAATTTGTTGTCAAGTCAGTGAGTTACATCAAGTGGCTTTATTGTTGTATTAGAGATACCCGGGACCTGTAATCAGGCGAAATCTTGAAAACCGGCGTGTACAGTCAGCTGCAAATGTATGTTACCAACCTACACCTGACTGTACACCGCTCTACCGAAGATGTCGTCGCAAAAAATTATAATAAGTCGCATTTCAATTTAAAAAAGATATACTTAACTACTTAAATAGAGCCCATAATTGTCCCGAAGCAGTAGTAGGACGTATTCTTTTCCAAAAATAAGATTGTTTTACTGATTTTAATCTACCCCCAAATGTTAATTTCTAAAAGCACCGTGACAAACTACACTCACCGAGTGCCTTTTCCAAGAACTAGTAGCCACGTTCGTATAATGAATGATGAATATCATGATGATGTTTACTCAATTGCGGACTAAAGGTAAGTTTTGAATTTTCAATTACTAGATTCCATGTTGATTGGGGTGGTGGGATCTACCTCCTACCTAGTGGTCCACTCTGGGCAACGGCATCTTTGGTTTTCTAACCAATGATGACGGCTAACAGATCCCTCTGCGGTGGTAGGCTTCGGAAAAGGCTACCTGGATGCTACGTTGTCTGTGTTTCGCTGGTATGTGGGAGAACCGTGCCACTTTCTGGGTAAGCTCACTCCATCTTAGGCTTCTTCTTAACCGTAGAATTAAGGATGTAGTCAAGACCAACCCTTTGATATAAACGGCTAACAGATCCCTCTGCGGTGGTAGGCTTCGTAAGAGGCCGCCTGAATGCTACCACCCTCCTGCCGGAGTCCACCGCCAAACAGTTTTTCTGTGTTCCGCTGGTGTGTGGGAGAACCAGTACCTCTGGGTAAGCTCGCTCCATCTTAGGCTTCTTCCTAACCATACAGTTAATTATGAAGTCAAGAGCAAGCAATTTATTTAAAAAAAATGGCTTATTGATGCCTGGGTTTAAGGAAATGTTCCACAATCGCTGATTTGGCAATCGGTATACCATGGAGGCGAATAACGTATACAGTAACGGCCTAAGAATTATCACCCTCTCGCAGGGAAAAGGCATCCATCATTGAATTCAAGTTACCACCACTCGTATGAGATGGGTACAGGCATAATCACCACGCTTGCCAAATGATCACAAACCTGAGCAATGTTCGAAAATTCAACACTCTATTTCCCGACCCGGGTATCGCTAGTAGTATTATATTATCTGTGGCTATACTTACCAGGAACATTTTTTTTCGAAGAGTTTTAAAGTAAGTAATAACCAGAATATAAAATTATTTCTTCCATGATTATTGTTGTAGAAAAGAATAGAATAAAAATAAACAAACACAATATCAATGTTCATATTTCTTTATATTATTTATACAAAACTTCAGTTTTTAACCATAGGTATTGTCGTTACAGAATAATATCATTATCTAACTTTAAATATATTGAGTTTAGAACTCATACTCGTAATGGCCTGTGATTATTATACCTACGTGACCATTTTGTGTTGTGATAATTTACTGGCAAAAATAATAAATATTGTTACAAAAATATATTTCTACGTTGTAGATGTCAGTTCCATCAACTTGAAAAAATCGATTTACATTATAGATATGGTTGTAACATACATTACGTTAATGTTAAAAGTATGTTAAGGAATTTTGACATTTATGATAACCCATGCGCATGTTCTTAAGTGTTGAGTAGCTTTACGAAAACTTAACATTGCCGCGTTATAAGAGATCATACGACTTACAAATAAATAGGTAAATGTAGACAACATCACATACATTGCGCTGATCGTAAAGGTCAGTAGGCAACTATTTAACGTACTAGTTTTGTAGACATTAGAATCAACGGTGGTAACTAACACAAACACCCAGACCCGAGAAAATACAAAAGAAACCTTTTTTCCTACATTGACCCGTTAGGGAATCGAACCCAGGATCTGGGAACAAGCGACACCTTGAAAACCAGCGGCTACGCCATTCTGCCACGAAAAATCTATATATGGTATTAGTTACACAACTTTTACCGATTTTTATGATTTTGGTATTTTTGGATTTGTCTTCGCCAGGAATAGGATAATAAGTATTAAAAACGTTGGAAAACTTACGTTAAAAAATTAAGAAAATGTATCTTTTGATTTTTTTTCCAATCACGCCATATTTGACGACAATGTCATTTAAGACGTCTAAATAAAATATTTACTATTCTGGGGCGATGTGAAGTTCGCGGGGTCCGCTAGTATAATAATATATTAAAAACATTAGAAATCACAAGCAAATGTCACGAATGACTCATAAACACGGCAAAATGAAAACCAGTTAATCTGCTAAAAATTCAATTATTCCACGATACAAAAAATACATTGATGTAATATAAAATAATAAAAAAAAGAAGATGTCCTAACCAAATGCGGACCTACTGAACGTTAGGGTGCTCTATTACCATAGTTGCACTCATTTTTAAAAGATGTTACGTTTTAATTATGCTACGATTTGGTATGTGACTGTGTATCTTATATTGTTTTCGATGTACACATACAAATTAATATATTATACAGGATGAAATTTTAACCACTTTCCAAAATTTTTATAGGCGTTCAGTATCGTCTTTAGAGCCTATTTATGAAGTAAAAAATGTAAATCAAGCTGTCACCCGTCAATAAATTTTTACGGTCCTAAACATAAAGGGGAAAATTTTTGACGGATATTTTCTAACTGCTTTATCTTGACATTTTTGTACTGTACTGATTTAATTAATTTAACTCTAGTGTATTTTTGTACTGGGCTATACCAAAAGATAAATACGTCATTTGTTTTTTGTCTCGCAGATTAATATTATAATATTAAAATTTGGAAGGTGGTTAAAATTTCAGCCTGTATACATAGTTATAGAGTAAGAATCAGATCATATCTATTACAAAAATGAAACTGCTAAATTTCTGCGATTTAACGTTAAATGAAACTTCAAATGTTCTCGTGGGCGCTCATTTGATGAAGATGTTTTCACATCGCTAATTGTGTGTCCAGTTTTATTATTCTATCATCGGTGAATATTATTAGATACGAATCAACATTTTGCTAACAGTACAACACAAGATTCATGTACTATTTTGTTTAAACAACTTGGAAAACAATATAAAAAATCCACTAAACCAAAAAAAAAAACGTTTTTGCAAAAAAAAACATTTTTGCTAAAGCTCACAAGCAGCATTAATCATGCTGAAATAGAGTACACAACTTTTTTGTCTTATAGTGTCATGTCATGAATAATACCTAAAAATATAATAATACCTTACAGTACCTATTCTAACAATTTGATGTATGATGGAGGTGAAATATCACAGAATATCCTACAATTACTACATACATAGTATATTAAATTTTAAAAAACGTAAATAAAAATAACATATGAAATGTAAATTAAAATCTCTTATTAAGGCGACGATGAATCTAAAATCTATTTATGATTAATTTTATATCAAAAATAAAATCGGTTTTGAGTAAAGTATATCCACAGAAGCAGACGGGTATTGAAATTTTTGTTTCATCGCTAAATATACAGGGTGAAATTTTAACTACTTTCCAAAATGTCTATAGGTGTTCAGTATCGTATTTAGAGCCAATTTATGAAGTAAAGAATGTAAATCAAGCTACCTATCACCCGAAAATATATTTCGCAATATAGTTGTCAATTTTTACGGTCCCAGGCCTGATAGGTTATAAAGAGAAAATCAAAAACTTATGAATAGTATCGTATTGAATGAATAAGATGCGAATAGCGTAAAAAAAGTGTCGCTAGGCAGCCGTGTCAAAAAATTTAGATTTTCTGCGGTCATTTTCTAAGTGCTTTATCTTGACATTTTTGTACTGGGCTATACCAAAAGAAAAAATACGTCATTTGTTTTTTGTCTCGTAGATTGATATATTGAAATTTGGAAGGTGGTTAAAATTTCAACGTGTATATCTTTCCTTCTAGTCATTGTTTCGATAGAACAGTACCCTTATCATTAAATCACAATCAAGGAATGTGTAAATATATAGAAACAAAATAAGATAAAACCTGGTAATATGACTGATTACGAGGGAATTCTGTAGAGGCTGAATAAGAAGTTAAAACCCATTGCATCTTTAATTGAAAGTGCTTTTCTTTTTAATACAGTGATTGTTTACGAATCATAGCACCTGTTTTTATCCTATGGTTGTCTTAAGAGGCGATAAAAGGAGTTATTCCAAACTGATCCTATAACGGATCCATTTCCAACAATTATTATTAACAATATCCGATTGGAACCATTGAACATTAAGCTTGTCCAATTTGGTCCCTTAGCATTATGTCATATAAAGTCATCTTATTCCATTAATTATGTAGGTCCATTAAAAACATGCATATAGGTAAGCAATGGATCAGATTGGAATAACATTTTAAATTTATTTTTCTGATTCCGTGTGATATCTTTAACAGTGGATCAGAATGGAATAACTCGGCTGAAGGAATACTGCGAGGAGACGACGGGCAGCATCATAGCTCCTCTCTATATTGGTAATCAGCCCAACTGGGACTGCCAATCCAGGTGAATTCAGTCTGGCAGATGCCAAGCGTGATGATTACGGCTCAGCATGATCTATGCAGTGTAACAAATATAAATCTTTGTGCAATCGTTTGATGTCAGTAAATAAAATATGATTCAAAAATGAAAAGGGATTAAATGTCTAAAGATATAAAAAAGTGCTAACTTATTTAAATTTATAACAAACGTGTCACAGCTGTTAACTATTAGCAGTATTATATTATCTGTGCTATTAGCATGAAAATTAAAAACAATACTTCTGTTGTCTTTTCTTACCTATATTATTATATGTTCACGTGGTAACTTCCATCAGGAGGTATTTTGGTGTATTTTTTTGTTATTACGATTATATAAACTAGAAACAGTGTTATATTTCCGATAATAATCATGAAATCTGACATTATCTTTTCTATTATTTAAATAACTAATAACATTGTATGACATTTAATACAATTATAAACATGATCAACATTTTCTATTATTAAACATAAATAATATACCAAAAGGGTCTTTAGTCGCAACACTAGTGTTTCAGATCGCCTAAGTAAGTAGGTATTTATAAATGGGACCATTCACACCGCAGTGAATAAGTTTTGCGATTGCCCCACGGAGTTTTTAAAATGGGTCGATTTAGATCACGACGGAACGACCGAATGCGAAATCATCACCCGTCTAAATAAAAAACTATAGGTATTGTTCCTCCCTGCGGTCTGATTGGTTGCTTTATAAAAAGTTCTTGAGCGGTTAGTACCGTGGTGGAAAACGTTAGACTGAAATCGAGCTATTTGACGATTCGCACCACAGTTTGACTGCAAAACGACTCAAACCCATAATTTTTGTGGAAATCATGAATGACAAGAAATATAAATTAATTTCTAAATTTGGAAGCTTCAAATAGGCTTCGATACAGCTAAATATTATACTTAAATGTACAAACGCAGACATGTCTTTTCTAAGTATAATTATACAGAACCTCATTATACACCGTGCATTTTTGACCACCTGACAAACGAAGACTACATTGATTAACCATTATGTATAACATCTTGGCGGTGTTCTTTTTATTAATTAATTAATTAAATAGTCTTAGAATAATGCAAAAAAAAATATAAGACTACTCATATTGTTACGCGTCCGGACGTATTATTTTGCTTCGTCTGGATCCTGGATGAACGAACCTTACATAGATACGTCCGTGTGCGTCACAGCGTGTTTTAAAATGAATAGCTGAATGTATAATATACACCGTGAAATTTTAGTGGTTGTTTTCCCGCAACAGAACGATTTACCTTTAGTAGCACCTAAAGGTAAATCGTTCTGTTGCGGGAAAACAACCACTAAAATTTCACGGTGTATATATGCTGCGGTATCTGTGTTGCAAAAAAGATGTCTTCGAATCATTACATTCACGGCGCCAAGAGAAACATGTAGGACAATATTTGTAAAATATAAATTACTCACTGTCACATGCGTCTACATATTTGAATTGTGTCGCTTTATAAAGAAACACAGTACATATTTTAGGCATTTTGATGACACGTCCCGTTATGACTCGCGCCGCGCAAATGATTTTCTTCTACCTGCAGCCCGACTTGCATTATACAAGCGTGGTCCGCATTATATGGCTGTAAAGGTATTCAATCATTTGCCTAACTTTGTAAAGGCCCTCCAAGGTAATAAATTTGAAATAGAGTTGAAGAGAATTTTGATGAATATTTTATTGATAAAATTTAATTATTTAATACCATTGACATTATTATTAATATTATTTTGAATTACACTTAGATTTATTTTTGACTTTTAATTTTGACATTTTATCTAAATTGACATCTGTAATCAATCACTAATAATTGACATACTATTATTGTAAAATTGTACTGACTACTGCGCTGTTACTATTTTATTTAAATTGTAATGAAATTCTGAATGATAATTTAAGATAAATTAAAATTATATGTAGGTATAATCGAAATCACGAATACCTTATTGAGGTCATAATATAATCAAATTAATATCTTTATGCCTTTATTGTCTGCAAATTATATTATGAAGTGAATAATATGAATATGAATATTTTATATTTTTCTAAGATATTTTTTTTATTGAAAAAATTAAAAAAATATTGCTAAGATTGTATATAGGTACATAGTGGTTATATAACGTAGGCTTCGTTTGTGCACGGTGTATAATCGCTCACTTCGCATTGTCCATCATGAGTGATGTGACCTATGTGACAGTCACGCTCGACTTAGCCAAACTAAATTTAACTTTACTTACTAATATTATGGCACATTATAAATTATAACCACAAAGATCAGAAACATACTCGTAAAAAAATTGGCCCAACCAATGTCGCTTAAGAGTAGGGATGGGTTATTATCGGCCAAAAACTGCACGAATTAAATATAATGTCCAATAACTGCCCAGTTATTACAGTAATGTATTGATAGAGGACATTGAATGGACAATTATATATCTCTACATTCCCACTCTATCACATAACTATATCTATCACAGGTCTTGCGATTGGGATACATCTGAAAGTAAGGTTAGTCATTGGCCTTACAGCACCATGCAACCAATAAGCGTTGGACCTTAGTCCAATATAGCCTTAGCAGGGTTTCCCAAACAATGGGTCGCGAGCGAATTTTGAGTGGGTCCTGCCTGTAACACAACTAACTTTGTTCGATAATTTAAAAGTATTTTATTCATAACGATTAAAATTCCTAGAGGAAATCCCAAGATGGATCATAGCCCAGGTAACTTTGGAAAAGAAAAAGCAACTATTCTACAAGATTAGTTACAAGTTACTATTTAAGTTTTAGCGACATTGTGGATATTTTTTTTCTGATCTCAATATTCTAAAGTATTTATAAACTTAACTATATAATTTTCCATCAAATATTCGCACAGTTCGATTTGAATTTCAGTGTTTACTAGTGAGTATTTTCAAAGAACCATGCCAAATAAATTGACACACCACTTTTTTGGTAGTCTACTTGTAGTACTCAAGCATAGGTATACAAAAGCAACAAAAGTACCAATACTTATTAAATTACGAATAAACATTTAAAAGTGCAATTTGACTTGAAATTCAGTGTATACTAGAGAGGATTTTCAAATAACTATGCGTAATAATTGCCACACCACTTTGGCCCAACTTGTCTCACATTTAACTGATCGTCAAATGTAACTCAAGCTTATACAAGAGTAATTAATAAAAGAGCTAATATAAAATTTCGCATAAACATCTAATAGTGCAATCAAATTTGAACCTACAGCTTTGCCTCACATCGGGTTTAGCTTCAGTTCGTCTTCCTTCAACTTTTCTGGTATGTCAATCTTGCGCTTCTTCTTTGGGTAACACGTGGCTATGGCGGCGATGGCAGCGAATGCCAGCGCTGCGCCCGCGCATACAGTGGCGCCCCAGTCCAGGATGCTACGCACTGTAACCAGCTCAGTTATGATTGCCTGGTCTATGAACACCCTCTGCTGCACCCAAAAGACAGGAAACAGCATCCGTGGGACGTTCTCGTACAATCTGAGGAGAAATAAAAATTTGGATTAACTTGCCCTACCTATTTTACTTAAAACCATTCAAACAAATATTTTAATGTATAAAAAAGAGGGTGAGACATGCAAAGCATCATGTAGTTGATGTAGTCCACGCAAACGATATCACGTGCACAGCTAGGAAATAAATTTAATGCATTATTTAAGAAGGTATCTTCATGAAAATGATATGATCCTTAAGCAAATGACTTTCGACAAGAAGAGGTGGTGCTATTCAATTTAATTCCAGCCAGCCATTGTTTTTACAATGGTTGGCTCTCTTACAACTCGTTTTTACGAGTAAAAGGAATTTCTCACAGAAAGTATGTTACGAGCTCAACTATGTGGCGCGCTTAACAGGTTTGACATCTTGCGTTGGTCATATATTAAAACCGATGCAACCCAATCATTATATCTGATAAGAGGAAATGTAATAAAACGTGCCGGAGGAACCGGTTGTATTTGATTAACCTACTTTATAGTTCAAGAGCACAAGATATAACACATGCTGTGATCATAACAATACTGATACTAAGGTTTTAAAATGAATACTAAACTTTGAAATAGCAAATAGAGATAAGTAACAGCCCATGATCATCCCACTACAGGGCAAAGGCCTCCATCATTGAGTTCAAGTTACCATAGCAATGATGGGTCTGTACCCAATACTGATTTGGCAAGCGTGGTGATTATGCCTGTGCATGATCACCACGCTTGCCAAATGCGGGATGGTGATCACAAAACCCGAGCTATGTTTGAAAATGTGAATCTCTTGATGCCGGGGATCGAACCCAGAACCCCGAAATCTTGGCCCGGTACTGAAACCACAAGACCAATGGGGCGTACTTAGTATATATTTATTCCAGTTTATTTAATTTTAAAACCAATAGTATATTAAAAATACGAGTTAAAAAAGTACAAAGTTAATATGAAAAACATCAAAACAACCGAATGGAGAAAACCCTTTTTTAAGTCTGTCAAAAACAAAAGAAAGCACTCACGCAACATTTGGATTCGGTTCCAAATAAATGTTTAGCTGAAACCTCGCTGCCACATCTAGGGGGACTCCTAGTCTCTGAAAATAAAAAAAAATACATAGAATCTACCTACGTTGAAAATTTAATTCATTCTGTTTTAAGTATTTTTGTTATATGGCAACAGAAAATCATGATGGAGTCTTAGTAATAAGTAATAATACATGGCAGGCGGGTTGGCGATCGCATTTTGTCCAATGATAAAGAGAATGGGAAGACGCTGCTGTCTCCTTCTGGCAGTACTCGTTTAGTCGCCTCGTACCCATATAAAGATTGTGGAATAAAAGAAGGTGGTGCTATTCTTTTAATTAGCCGACACCACACGACACCACTAAAAATGTACTTATGGGTTTTTCATAAATAAATAGTAATAATATAAAATGATACTTCAAAATGTCCGCGATTGAATCCTTGTAGTTGGAACCCTACTACGCATCGCCGTAAATATCATAATAACGTTCCAGCGTTGGTGGTCGCGGGTAGACCACTTAATAAATTCAGGAAACCATTAAGACCCACCTGTTCTGCCCCCATGTCCAGTAATAGTAACGTTAATTCTCCGTCATTAAAATCAAGTTACCACAACAATGATGGACATGCCTAAAAAGAGTGCACTCTTTAGTATTTATTAAATCTGTCTATTATTAGACATGAGGCTTTCGATAAGGAGAATTTTAGCATAATCACGCTTAACAGGCAGGTTTGGCGAGCGTTTTTTGAGCAATGGCGTAGAAATGACAGTGCTGTCCCTCTTCATCCAGACTTTAGCTGCCGTACTGCCCCGTGTCTAGTGGTACTTGACATGAGAAATAGGCAAGATTGCTCGTGTCAAGTAGTGGTTGACATGGGCAATCATCAGGGGGTCCCGGGGGATCGATCTAAATATATCTATGACTCTTCCACTCAGGCACATTTCTATGCATTTATCTCTATTCTCTGTTAAATTTGCCAACCGTAAGACTGAAAAAACACCATAGCCTCAGTGAGAAAATAATGAGAAAAAACAGTTACAAGTTACAGTTTTTTAGGCGCGGCGAGTCACAAAAACAGTGCTTGAACAATTTGGGGACAGGAAGTTTGTTGTGTGTGTATTTTGCTGGATTCTTCTTAATTTAACGAGGCAAATAAACAATAATATGTATTTAATTTTATAATGATTTCACCATAAAACACAACATTTAGCTGTTTTCGGTGACCGAAAAGTTCGTTAAAGAATTTTGGCAGTTCGAAATCGAATGATTTTTTTTATGTGTTATTTTGAAATATTTTTAAAGTATATTTAAAAAAAAAACCCTACAAATTGGTAAAATAAACTAATAATTAGTTGGAATAATAAATTTAATCGGCAAAATGTCATAAGGTAAACGAGGATTATATTTTCAGACAGACCCCTCGTAAGTGGCCCAGCCTGTATACGCTCACCATCTGCTCACGGATTTTTTGTTTAGAAATGGTTTTAAGTTTTTTTTCGACATAATACACAAGTATGCTACCTTTTTAGAAAGGGCATAAAATTTACGTTCATGTGGAATGATTTTTATTTATATTTTATGAAATATATTTAAAAAAAAATAACTAATAAAAAAAAACTAAAATTTTACTAGACAAATAGGAACGGTTGCACAAATTTTCATATTTCTCATTTTATGTGGGGTCTATATCTAAATTTTTTATTTTTTTGTAAGAATATTAAACTAGTTATATTGTGAAATTTTTATTTTTAACTTAGAAGTGGTATTTATGAATCTGAGACACTTTAAGTTTTACAGAAATTACGCCCGGCGGCGCCCTTTTTTGGTACAGATTCAAAGTTCTGTAAATAAATATTTTTCTATTGACACGAGTTTGTTTTTATTCATAATCTCATAGTTTATTATCTTATAAACGTATTTAAAATAAAAAAACCTTAAGTCATCGCTTTAATTTAAGAAGTATGATTTTTTAAATACAAAGTTGGCTCTGAAACGCTTTATCGTAATATTTATCGCATCGTAATCCAACACTGGAGCTGTGTTTTGATAAACAAAAGTTAACATTGTATAGTTACATTCCTAGTTAACATAAAAAATAGCACTTAACAGTCTCACAAGAACATTTAGAGTCACAATGAACGATTTTCTGAGAACCGAGCCGCGCGGCGGTGCCGGCCGGAAGTCGTAAAAAAAACAAGGGCATGAAGTGGGCACTTGAAATCAATCCGGGCAGCAGGACGGTTAGTCACCTAATGGTAACTTATAGGTTCCACAGCAATTTAGTAATCTAATAGAAACTTACAGGTTCCACAGAAAAGTAGAAGGAGTGTTTGTCAGGGTCAGGCTCCATTCCGGTGACCATCTCCCGCAGTTGCGGGTCGGCATGCAAGAAGTGGGGGAGGGTTATGAAGGAGGGCGAGCCGAAGCGGCACGCCGAGACGTTCATCACGCCGCTCCATGCGCACGCGCCGTTGCAGAAACACGCGTTGTCCGACGACAGCGATGCTGGAACGATTGAAATATTGAAATGTTTTGAATAGAAAATTAAATAATGAATTTACCATGAGTAAAAAGTCCTTTTCAAGAGCTTTTTGTCAATCGCCACCAAGAAGAAGATTTTATAACATCCTTGTAACTTGCTGAGAAAGAAAATCGGGCCAGTTCCTTGGGCTGACAGGTACTGTATGTGTATCTTAAATATCTTTCTCTGTCTACAATATTTGGTAAGATCCTTCTAATGCTGAGTTTGACACTGGTTAAAGAAAAGGACTAATTACAGTCCTTGGTAGAGTAAGGTTTTCGGTTGGGTGAAGAGTGATTTTGCTAATATGTCTCTCACTTTCACAATGATCGTATTAAATTATCTTTACACATTTAAAGAGTAATATCAATGTGGAGTTAGAACCTTACAGTTATCGAAGCTGGATTTGGAGATGGAGTACTTATGGTACATCAGGCCAGCGTACTCCCCGCTGTCCATGTAGTCCATGGCCACGGTACGGCATAGCTCGGGGACGAACATCGTCAGTTGGGACTGCTCGTCTAGGTCCCGAGGCAAGAACTCGCCGGCACTACCTGAAAGCTGCAAGAACATATTTTCAAAGAGCGGTATTGACACTAACATTCAAAGATGACACTCAGTTCAGCTTTTTATTATCTAAAATATACGTTTAACTTAATCTTAAAGTTTCAAATGGGTTAATAAAAAGAAAAAGAAATCATATTTTTTTAAAAACAAAAACACAATTAGCAGTTATACATAATAATAGGGGTTAAAGTATGAAATTGCCGATTATTTTCCCACTTTTTATTTTGTTTATAGCTCGTAAGTATAGTCATATTATTGCGTAATTCTTTTTGTATTGTATCAAAAACTAAATAAAGTAACGTTTAACTAAAAAAAAAATGCAATACTAGTGCCTATTACTTCAAAGGAAGTCGTTGAAAAGACCCCTTACAATGTGTCAGCTTAACTTCTTGCTTCAATTAAGTATATTTGTATTATATACTTTGATTTTCAGAAATTTAAATACTATAATGCGTAGCTTTATAACCATCTAACTTTCACCTTTAATTGCATCGAAAACGGTTCAGGCGTTATTAAAAAAACAAAAAAATTTTTAGTATGGAAAAATGACTTTTCTCGATTTCGTCCATACAAAACGGCAATTTCATACTTTAACCCCTAATACGAGTATATCATTTGAAGAGCTGATGTGGCAAACAGCAAGAAAAACCGATTGCTTTGAGGCGGAAAGGTTCTGGAATAGCAATCGCGTACCAGACGATGATCTGTCGTCTGTCTGATCTGGCCCCCAATGGGGGCTATCGCTAGTGAATTTGCCACTAGAGGCGCTAGTGTCGCGTGAGGTCCAATATCATTCACTTTGTACTGGTTTTAGCGGAATTTGTTGCATAAATTATAATTTCTTTAATTTACCTGCTGGAAAGTGATCTCCTTCGTAAAATATCGCAAATATGGATTATTTGGCGATTAATGTGAACGCTTTAAAAGCGGAATTAAGAAAAAGTGCAAAAATAGGCAGCCTCAAGAGCAATTATTTCAGAAGTTAGTTTGTTGATATCAAGATAGTTATTTATAAACAATATAACCTTAACTAGATTCAAGATATAACACTTTGTTTCGGCGCCAATCGCCTTTGACAGCTATAACTCCGGACCTCAGTCTACAGTGGCGCCAACTGGTGAGCAATGAAACGGTAGTCCCCATTCCGCTAATTTACAAATGGCTCAATAGCTTCGCAATTGTATATTTTGACACATTTAATATGGAAGTAATGTCAAAATATACGATTGCGATGCTATTGAGCCATTTGTAAATTAGCAGAATTGGGGCCCTGAACTCGATCTGGCTATCCCTTCAAGATAGACTGACAATCGGTTCAAGGTCGTGAGAAGCCCCTGGATGAGGGTTGCGTGGAAACGATCGTCGTAGAGATCCTTAGATATACCTTAATCCAACAGTACACTTCTTATAATTATGTTGGCTTAATGATAATATTTTTATTTGATATTTAGATAGCGAAGTTTACCCTGGAACATTCACCCTCGTAGAACGGGAGGTGGTCATTGTGATTCCACCTGACGATCTGGCCGGGGAGCGTGCCCCGGAGCTGGCCCGTGGTTACCTCCATGTAGCCGTCAGTGTCCAAGGAGTTATTCCTCTGAAAGTAAAAGTAATGTTCAATGAGTTTTTAGTCATATCTATATCCTATCCTATTTATTATGGCTAAAACGAGAAAAGACTTTTGAATCGACACTTTTTTATTTTCTTTTTATAGCATTTGCTTACATGGATGTTATTTTTGTAGTTAATTAAATATATGAACAACTAACGGTAAGAAGATCAGGTGCCAAGAATTCTAAAATTACGAATCTTCTTCTTAATATTCGACTAACTTTCGAGGATAGTCAGTAGTCAGAATTTAAGAGGCTTCTGAAATGACGCGTTGTTTTTACGACCCCGCTCTTCGATGAACCTTAAAATCGCAAATGGGAAACTATCATTGACGGCTTGAATGGGCGAGTGGGCTTAGACACCGCATTTTAAAAAGTCGCGAGCTCTAAGGTCCCGGGGTCGATTCTTGGATGGGCAAATTTCTTTATATTCTTTCTTGATCTGGGTGTTTCTGATATCTTCAAACGAAGTGCTTTGATATCTCTATCTTAAGTAAGTAGTTAAGATCAAAACAATAATTGCGATGTTGTCAACATTAAGTTATTATTTACAATACATATTTCAGGTAGCTTTGAAGCGTTTCACTATGTAGAATATGATTTATATTGTTTGATATACCAACTCACTTCGTAAAACCAGCCGAATTTGTCGATCGGTGGAGCACCACCAGTGGTGCTGGAAGGCAGACTCTTAGCCAGGTCCAGAAGAGAGTCCTCATATCCCTCGAACAGAAGTTCTCTAGCCAGCTTCGAGACGGAGATGTGCTGCCCGAACATCGCCAGGCCCATCGACAGGCCTTTCTGCTGGAAGAAGCCCCAGAACCTCATCCGGTAGACTGCTGACTGTAAACAGAATTTCAAAAGGTATTTAGGCAATTCTATTGCAAGTGTAAATTGGAACTATTATAGGTTAGTTAGGTTAGGCCTTAGGTTAGAAGTTCGACTGCCACCTTAGGCAGTCGACAGTTTTTTCATAATTTGGTAGGTACAGTGGAAGTCTCTTTCAAACGAAAATAGCGTGCAGTGTACTACACAAAAACGGTGGTGGTCAGGGGACGGACAAGGCCTATCGCCTTACATGCCACCATTACTTTTAGGTTACATTTTTTTTAATATCTAAAAATCCTGATTCATTTCAGGTCCTTGTTGAATAAGTTATATTTATTTGTATTCAAATCAATAAACAGAAAGTAATCGTGACTTCATGGTTTATACTGCTGCCAAACTATATCAATGGCAAAATGACGTTTCGACAGATCATAATAAGGATGCCAATTAATTAAACTGTCATCTTCTCAATTACGACAACCAAAAGTCCAGAAAGGGTGGTATTATTATTTAAAAAGCCTATACCACAAGACGTGTTAACACCACTGAAACTAAACCGTCAACTTTAAAATATCTTCTTTTATTCATAATTATAAAGCTCTGCGTTGTTTTTTTGCCACGATGTACTTTTTTGCGATGAAAAGACTCTATTTATATTTTAAATAAGTAGAAGTATTATATTCTATTCAAGTATTATTAGCTATTCCAATGAAAGCATTACTGATAATAACTGATACAAATGCAGCTATCGGAAACTCATAAAAATCATGGTAATGGCAAAAATCTTACTCTTTTAACAGATAAGGAACCAAATTAATTTATTCATAAATTATCGATATTCATTATACGTTTGGGATTATCAAAAGGTGGTTGTTTAAAAGGTATTCCTTGTATCATGGTACCCTTCAATCGACAATAACAGAAAAAGTTGTATTAAATTAAAATCGTACCATAATATGTAGAAAAGTCTTTGATTCATTGGATATGTCTCCTCACCGAATAGCAGAATATTTCAAGGAACCTTTTTGCCTACAGCTTTGTCTGCGTGAATTAAGTACATGTTATAAGGCGCGGGCGGAATCCTGTCCCTAGCATTAGGTTACTAAACAGCTAAATTGTATGAAGGCCAGTATTTTTTACGTTAACTTTCTAATGTTTTGAACAGTTACTATCCTATTCCTGACCAAGACAAATCAAAAAACACCAAAATCATAAAAATCGGTCCAGCCTTTCTCGACTTATAAGTGTTAAAAATTAACACGACTTTTTTATTAGGTAGATGTTATTTAGTATGCTGAACCAGCCCTTAAATTTTTTTTACTTGTCCTTTTAAATGTCCGTAAAAACATTCATTTATTTTTCAAGTAAAGTCACGTAGGTACACAGTTTCAATAACATACATAAAAAAAAAAATGCTTAAAAGACTGATTTAAAGGTTTTAAAATAAAATAAAATTTGACTATACATAGGCTAAGAAATAAGTTGATTTTTGGTTTAAAATAATTAAGGTTGACTTGAAGCTTATAAAATTGCGGGGACGACCATTTGGATTAACGCTGCTTCTGCTGAGTCATGGGTCGCGGGTTCGATCCCCGTACAAACATTTGTGTGCATGAACATGTCTGTTTGTACTGGTCTGGGTGTTTTCTATGTAATATAAGTATGTATTTACAAAAAAAAGTATTTATGTAAGTTTATCGGTTGTCTAGTACCCCATACGACAGGGTACTTAATAGTAGCTTAATTTGGGACTAGATGGCTCTGTGTGGCCCAGTGAGGCATGTCTTAAGTATTAATTTATTTATATATTTATTTATTGCTTGTATTTTATTCAACAAAATGTTCATAGTATTTCTTTGACTTATATATAACAGAAAAAATTGAGTCTATTAGCTCTATACCGGATCATGTAGCCAAAAAAATAGAGCTGAATATATTCGGCACCAAAACCGAATAATTCGGCCGAATGCAAATAGTGGAAAAGATGCCGATTTGATACAAGTGATTCTGTTCTAGTTTTCGAGAATTGTTCTCGTTTAGAAGTAATAAAATTAAATAAATTGGGGACAGCACATAGCCTTAGTAGTGCCTTTAAATAGGTTTATTACGTTTGTTTTATAGGTGTGCACTATCAACTGTTATTATTATCACTAATAGTCATATTTGACCTTTGGGATATCCAAAGGTCCCTTTAATAGTATTCCTTTCAATAGACCTTCCTTTTGTGCATACATTTTGCAAGCGATGTAACAGCACGGGTGTGTCTGAAAGACGCCATTATACATTTTACATAATCCCATTGGATCAGCGAGAATAAAAAGTTTTAACAAGCACTTTTCCGATAAAACGTTTATGGGATGAATGGCGTCGTTTAAAGTTCAGAAAAGGGTGGTGATGATGGTAACTTATACGAGTATAGATCGTATTTGACAGTCCGTCTTGTCTGTTATGGATAAGGGACTAGTTTTCAACCCGTAATATTTTAAGTACTGAAATTGAGCTAATAACGGATATACAAGATAGACAGGATAGGATGACTATATTTTAATCTACCACTGCTCGACATAGTTGAGGGCTAGTGCCAAGAAAAAGTGCAAGAAACTTAGCCACTTTTGCCAGTTTCTTTTTTAATGAATATTTTAACTAAAAGGTTATCCAACATATTTTGATTATGTGTGAAAAAAAAACGAATATCAGCCGCAAGCATTGCATTTGAACCGTTTGGATTTAGACATTATCCAAAGTATTTGTTTGGTCCTCTTTCTAAAACTTCAAAAATTTGTCTTTTCTAGTGAATTTTCTGCAAAATGTTGTATCATCATAACTTTGTCATTGTTGAAGGTTGAGTATGATAGGGATGACTTATCGATTTATTTACAAAATTTCTGTGAATAATTTATAAAAAGTTACAAAATAATTAACTCGAACTTACTGCAGCAATGACATTCAGGGTCGTGATGTTGTCCTGCAGCGTCCCGTTGCTGGTGGGGTCGAAGTGCCAGCTCTTGTGGTTCCTGTACGACACGGAGCCGTTGTGAGTGTGCCACGTAATGTTCACGTGACGACGAATTTCCCGGAAACGGTATGGACCTACGAAGTGAGTTTCATCAGTTTGCTATCTCATCTTACTAGTTAACTTCGCAAAGTCTGTACCGCTGATTTCACGGAAACAGTATAATGGATCTACGGAGTGAGTTTCATCAGTTTACTATCTTACAATATTATAAATTACCTGACCCTGCAAATTTCTTACCGACTCAGAACAATGTGCGTTGATTTTATTTCGACGTTCTAAATGTCATTGTCCTTAAATATGGCGTGGTAGGAAAAACATAGGTATGTGGAAACACATTTCTTTATTTGATTCGTTTTTGTCGTTACTTTTTCCGATGTAAGACATTCTTCCCGGGAACGAACTCGGCACTTCGGAGCATGCGACACCCTGAAAACCGGTGTGTACGCCAATCAACTACAGAGGTCATCAGAATCGAGCAAATTTCTTCAATCAATGAAAAACTTGGATGATAATATGACATTCATTGGCAATCATAAAAGAATATTGAAGTTGCTCGTATTTAATTTGCAATCGATTTAAATTAGTTTAAGTGAGATCAATTACTGGCGTCATGGGATAAATGCAGACAGAAATTTAACCTATTTTGACAACTAAAGAACAAATAATGTAAAGTTCGTTGTGGGACGAGGGTAGTTTTATTTTATTAATACTCTTTTATATTTATATTATACGTCTCATTGATTTAAAAATTTGCATACGTAATATTAATAAAAATGAAAAAAAATATATGTAACGCCCCGTTTTGGTCTAGTGGTCTGAATACCGGGACAAGATCTGGGGGTCCGGGGTTCTTCGATTGGGTCGGGCAACAAAACTTTTGAATTCTCGAGCTTTGTCGCGTTTGATTATAGGTCGTTGTGTTTATTTTTTGTCTCCCTGGTTCACCCCCTCCACATTGGGGTTATGTGAACACGGCTTCCCCCAAATCTGTTTGTTCTCCGATTGGGATAAAAATAGATATCTGGCCTCAGCATAGTTCATTTCACAAGATATATATATAGCATAGCCATATTATGTCATTTGATTGAAATAAATTTAAATTTATTTATTAGATCAAACTAATAGTTGAAATTAAACAGTAGTTTAAAAAAACTTAAAAACACGCTTTAATTATAAATCGAACTATTAAGTAAAAAATAAATCTCAAGTAAAATGATGATCAAAACATATTGGTAGGTATTGCCTATTTAGAAAAAAGCTTGTCGTGCGTTTGTGCTATGTAGCGATTATATTGGATTACTCTTCTTGACACTCGGCTCTACTTCAATCTATTTCCAATGTCGAATTTATTTAGTTCATAAAATTCCATCAAAATATATATACGATTTGGCGCTAGTGTAGCGTTCAAGAGTGCCCAAGAGTTTGATTCTAATCAGAATTTCAAATTGAAATTTAACATTAGTCTACAGTTGCTCACCCAATTGCACCAAATTCGGCTTTTCAAGGGGGAACTTCTCTGCGTTAGTCCAATTAAAAAGGTACACTTCGAAGTACAGAGGCACGGCCGGCGCCACCCAATCCCGGTACGTCCGAGACGTGGGGCTCAGGGCCACTTGCTGGAACAAGACAGAACACGTTAGGAAAACTGATTTAATGTGCAGGATATTTGGTGACTAGTTTCGTGACAATCTTTTATCACAAAATGGAAATCGTAAAAATAGGTATCTAACTTCAAAAATCTCTTAGAAGTGGCTCACAGACTCTGACATCCGATTTTCCTTGAACAATATAGACATACGACAAAAGCAGAAGCTGACAAAGTTTTTGACGGCATATTGCAGGGCAAAAGGCCTCCCCATCATTGAATTCAAGTTACCACAGCAATGATGGGTACAGTCATTATCACCACGTCCGCCACGGGTTGGTGATCACAAGAGCAATGTTCAATAATTCGAAACTCTTGTTGCCTTACCTGAAAATCGAACCCAGGACCCCAAGATCTTGGCCCGGTATTAAACCACTAGACCAACTGTGTGACAAAGTAGATAATTAATGGTTGACTGCCTGGTTTTGATACTGACCGCAAATCCTGGAACCGACTTAACCGATTCCGTTCCAACCACGGGAGGACTAACCACCACCTCCACGAATGGGGATTAAGGGAGTCAGCGCAGTGCGACTGCGGAGCACCTGACCAAACTCTTTCATAAGTGGTAAACGAATGCCCACTTCGCAGTTTTCCTGGTGGAATGTCGGAAGTCCAGAAATGCACACCTGCTGCTGCAAGCTGGCTGAAAGACTTGGACATTGATATGTGATCCACGCAGGATGTAAGCCATACGAATGATGATGATTAATGGTTGACGTATACTTCATCGTCTTTGACGGCAATACCGAAAGGCCAATCATCAGTCATTGCGATCATGTTTCAATTAATTGGTACCAACTGCTCAGATGTCTATCGCTGATTAGAAGCTTATCCTTATTCAATTGGTCGAAGGTGAATTGAATGCAATTGAATCATATTGATTCGTGCTGGATCATTCGTTACGTCAATAGTTTCGTCGAAAACAAGATAGAACAAGATCAGGTCAATGTCATCAATTGAATGATCTAGAAATAAAGTCAGCTTATTAAAAAGGAATTCAAAATACAGATTACTATACAAAATAAAAACAAACAATTAAATTAGAATCATGCTTTAAACTCTCTTCTTCGGCAGTCATCAGGAAAAGTTTACAACCGGATAAACATCTTCAAAAGGAGATTTTTTTCCATCGCCACACTGAACAGGCGTAATGGCGCTGACAAAACTATTTAAGGGAAAAAGATGCTATTATATTCCCAACAAAGTCCATAGGCCAATATCCCCTTGTTTGGAAAAACGTAAGTGTTTATTACCTACCTTGATTTACGGCAAATTCAGTGATACGCAGTTTTTTATCACCGTGCGCATCGGGTAACTATTTAGTAATCTGTGGCATCGGTCTGTTCGGATTGAACAAAGATCCGTTAGACCTACTCGTAGTAAACATTACATAACTGAAACGTGCACTAGTAACAAAACGCGGTCCGAGTGACAGAGCTAGAGGGCTCTAACTTCTGTAGGTTGACAACCCATAACACAACTTATTGAGAGGTCAAGGAAATTTTATAAAATACAGAAACTATATTACAATGACTCTAGCTTGATTGCCGATACAACATGGTTTTATATTACATAAAAGCGTTGAAAAGTAGAAATATTGATATAATGTTGAAAAAATTGGATTGAGTACGTACAAATAAAATAGCTTATACATAGACACAGCCTATAATCATCCCACTGCAGGGAAAAGGCCTCCATCATTGAATTCAAATTACCACTGCAATGATGGGAACTTGGCATAATCACCACGCTTGCCAAATGCGGGTTGGTGATCACAAACCCGAGCAACGTTCGAAAATTCGAAACTATTTGTTGCCCGACCCGGGGATCGAACTAGGGACCCCGAGATCTTGGCCCGATATTTAAACCACTAACCCAACGGGGCGTTCGCATACATAATTAAAGCAATATTTCTCTGTTACAAGATGTTGTTCCTCGTGTTATACTCTGCAGCCGCGCGTATTTGTTTGTACCGCGGTCTGACATATTGTACTTCAATGTACTACCTAAGTACGGCTGTACGAGTACACCATGTACGAGTTACAATCTAGTTTGTATGTTCAGTAATTTTGAAGATAATGAACATTTCATGGGGCACGGCTGGAGAACATGATCTCTAGCCACGCCCCTTAGAATCCTTATTTCCAGATTCAATGTAGTGTTGATTTTAGGTTCAGTTGGTGTTCAAATACGAGTAGTAATGAGTATGTACGTGTATGTTCAGTGACAACGCATTAGAACGGTACATTTAGGTCGGATTGGTTTCCACATATAAAAAACAGAGATCAGATCGATATATTATACTTTATTATGGGGACACGCGATTTATCAGAAACACATTGCAATCTTTTTTCAGCAAGATAGATAAATGTTTTTACCATTATATTTCATTTTTCATGTTTATTTATTCACTACATAATATATTTTGCAGACAATAAAGGCATGAAGAATTAATAATTAAATTATATTATGAACTCAACGAGACCTCAATAAAAAAATTGAAGTTATCCAATACATTTTAATCATTTGTGACATGAACTAATCCTCAAAACAATTCCTCAAATCCATCAAAACAAAATACCATGCTCAACCTATACAGTTTAAAAACAATTCAAGGAAAATTTACTTTTAAAAAGAAAGAAATACCGCATCCAGCATACGATTCGCTGTTGACACTTTTCACACAGCACATTTTTACCATTTTTTATTAAAATGGTGATAACCATAAACTATGGTGGTAATTCCACACGATGGTAAAATTAGATACGCGTAGTTGGATTGATAGAGGTGCAGACGCGACCTAATCTCATCGGCCCCTGATCGATGCGTTCCGGTCCTCCCTGATATATGGTGGAGGGACGCCATGCTGGATTCAGGGATCACAATCTGCCGTTACAATTAATTGTCATTGAAATTTTAGAATGTTGTGATCCCCGACATAAGTGAAAACATATTTATATAACAAAGAATTGTCTGAACTGCCGAAAATTGCGTCAAAGATTTAGATTGTATGATTAAATTATTACAATAAAATACATATGTGTGGTAGTTAAGCGATAAATAAATAAATATTTTAGGACTAAAGAAAAAGAGGATTTTTCCCTTATCAGGACAAAATTAAGAGTCTTTAAGTGCCAATACCAAAGCTCTTCCCATCATGTTTAGGTCCAAAATGATAATATTTCTACGAATCATACTTAACTCCGATGTTTTCATTAATTTTGAATACACAGTAACTTTATTTTGAATGAAGTATTTGAATGCGATGTACTTGTGTAACAGCTTGAAATTCAAGAAAGTTAGAAGTTTCAAAGGCAGACTACATCAGTGTCAACATAAGGTTGACTTATTTGGGTTAAGTTATTCTACTAACAGTAGTTATAATTTTTTTCTTTTCTGTTTTAATAAAATTATATTTACTTTATTAAGATGGATTTAGTGCTATTAGCATAACTAAATAAAACTACGTTAGAAAATAATGCTACAAGGGACATTGAGTATGTTAAAAATTTTGGGACGTCCCTACGTAATCCTACCAATTATGTATACTTTTTATTCTGGTATAATTAAGAATGTAACAGACTCCAAACGTCAGACCGCATCTAAAAGCCACAAAGTCACAATGAATTATCGACTTTATGTGTCATGAAGAAAGTTATTTTTTTCTACAATGTACAATACTAAGTGCACTTTCCAGTTGTGTAATGTAAAACTTCCTTGCTCGTAGTAAAATCGATAAATCAATAGACGATTTTAAAAAGAGAAGGCCTCAGTGCAATAAGAAACGATTATAAATATTAGAAAAAATCCAATAAAGAGGCCTAAATTCTATCTACTGTAACATGAAATGAAAAAAATACTGGCATGCTACGAGGAAAAGCTTACATGAAAAGAAGAAAAACTAGCTCATAGGGCGACATTACTATAATGTGATAGAATTTAAGAAGCTTTCGACATCAAAATGACTTCGGTGTACATTGTTGTATTCTAAGGTTGTATTCATTTATAAACATGATTATTCTAAATTATTGTTCTTTAGACTCTGGTCCCGACTACAAAAAAAATTATACGTTTCAGAATTCGATTCATTTCACGGCTATCGCTTTATTTCACCTATCGTGTATTAACTACAGTATTATGAACGAAAAATAAAAAGAACTACTTTTGAGTAGGTACCTATATGACCTTTACGTAAAGCCGCCAACGATTGGTTCAACAGTACTTATTTTCTTTGTTTTGGTGTTACGATCTACTTCATAATAGATAATTGTAGCTGCGTTGTCAAATATGATATGAGGTAATTCTTAACATATATCCAGATAACGATAATAACAAAGGACATGCCATGTTTATAAATAAAGAACAGGTACTGTGGCATTTATGATAAAGCGATATTGTTCCTAATTAAATGTTTGGACAATATTACATAAATTAATCTAATCCAAAATTAAGAAGATAACTGGAGCACACATTTTGTATAATCAGGAACAACGAGTTACCGTAAACACTCGAACCTGAGATAATTACTTATGTATAGAAAAATGGTTTCCTACATTTACCCGTTGAACATCTTGAAGTTCGGACTGTACGCCACTGGCCCATCTTACTATACTACCGTCCACATCGTTTGTTTCATAAACGTACTAGTTAACTAAATCTATGGTTTGTTTGGCACCCACTCATAATACATACTGTGTCAAAAGTGTATAATATACAGTAAAAATACATATTATGTATTTTTTTAACACGTGTCTTTTAAGTGACATATAAATGCCATTATAACCCGATTACGGCAAAGCCAAAGCTTCACTATGTATGACGTGTCTCTGAACATCATAATTAATTCGTTGTCTTTTAGCGTCATGTTTTTGTTCTTGGGTTTTAGTTTTCTACTTGTTAATTGATTCATATACAAGTAGCAACAGTACATGCTGTTATCTAGGCGATAAGTATTGTCAATTAATAAATACAAGTCATAAGGCTCAGATGTCAACGATCGTTCACGGTATAAGCAGGATAATCACTCAAACGTAAACAGATGAGTTATATTTGGAAATATACTTTAATTTGAATGTATAGTATTTACGTAAATAAAAGAAACCAATATCTTCGTATTAGGACCAATTAGGACTTGGGTTTGCAATGTTGAGTCAGCAGAGAGTTGTTATTACTTAGGAAGGCATCGTTGCTTCTGTCGCAAGATATAGAAGACCTAAAAAGCTACGTCAAAGGCCCATAGAAGGTAGCTTGGAAAACTCTCTTCTGCGCTCAAAAACTCCTCTGCGCGACAACCGACCACCCTTTTTAGCTAACCAAATGTTACTCTCTTAGTACGATTCTACCTTCACTGGTGACCTACTAACAACAGATTTTCTGTTTCATCTAGTTCCTAGGCAGTTAAGGACATAATGACACTTAAGTGCCCAAATTGGTAATACATTACCGGGAACAGATTATAACTGCACGGCTTCCTAAGTCACGCGACGCAATGTTTTAATTCAATTTGTTTCGAGTACACGTGAGTTAATGACATTAAAGCTCTTTCGTATTATTGGATATTATGACCAAATAAATCTTCATAGTTAGTCTAGTGGTATAACTACCGGGCCAATGTCGAGGTCCTGGGTTTGGTTCCCCGGTTGTGCAACAAGAGTTTAGAATTTTCGAACATTGCTTGGGTTTGTGATCACCAACCCGTATTTGGCAAGCGTGATGATTATGTCTGTACCTATCATTGCTCTGGTAATTGGATTTTATGAGGGAGGCCTTTGCCCTGCAGTGGAATGATATAAGCTGTTACTGAGGGTTCTTCCGTGGATCATAAGATAAAAGGTATAATGTTATGGTATAAGGCTCGAATTAAAACAGAAAATGACATGTTGGAACTACAACATGAGTAAAATAAGTACTTCAGTATTATTTTAATTCCATCCCTTGTGCCATCTCATACATAATCTGTGGATTGTATAACATTTCGTCGCTGGAAGAATTGCTGAACTGAATAGGTGGGCCGATGGCCGTATGACGATGATATTTGGCTAGGCCTCCTACCAGGTGGACCGATGATTTGGTGGGAAGCCGGATGAAAGTGGTGTAGGCCAGATCATTATGAAAATCATTAGGGGAGGCCTATGTCCAGCAATAGGCTTCGCTTGGCTGAGATAATAATGATGATGTATAAAATTTATTTCTTCGTGTAACTACATATAAAATAAATTAGGAAATAAGAGCCAATACAGCACTTCTTCAGTCGCATCTTACGTCTTACGACACCCATATGATGAGATGGACCTACTTATTTATTCTAATCCGGGCATCACACGGCAAATAAATTTATCCTGACTTTAAAATATAAATATTTGAATACAATACTCACAGACGCAAGAACAGAGTCGAAGATGGCGCTCCAGGCCAGCGCAGCACCCAGGGCTGCGATGGCCAGCAGTGCTCCGCCCCCCGCTACTATCCAGCGCCATCGGGGCGTTTGCCCTTGCATCCTTCCTGTAACAAGATTGATATTTCGTAGTAAATAATGGCTTATTAGCCTCCTACAGCAGGGCAAAGACGTCTATCATTAAATTCAAGTTACCACAATGATGGCATTCATGCTTGCCAAAGTCGGTTTGGTGATCACAAACCCGAGCAATGTTCGAAATCTTGTCCTGGTCCCTAGGTCTTTCTCTGCAACGTGACAGCTCATAGTTTTATTTTATAACGTTTAAGCGAAATTATCAGTATTCAGTTACCAAAATTCGTAGCCTAGTCAAATTTATTATCGCGATTACAACTTGATAAGTTAGATTATATGTTATTCAAATTACTTTCAAGAAATAGGTGTGTGAGTAAAGTGCGGTCTGTAGTCATGCACATTTTACTTATTATCGTTAAACAAATACTGATACAATCATGAATTCCCATAATAGTTCCCTAAGATCGTTGATTCCTTCTATTAGATCTACTTATTTGATAAAATAACTCTTCTAACTCTCGTAACTCTTAAAACTAACATCTTAAAATCATCCCACTGCAGGGAAAAGGCCTCCATCATTGAACTCAAGTTACCACAGTAAAAATGTATTCCCAAGCTTGCCAAATTCGGGTTGGTGATGATCACAAGCATGAGCAATGTTCGATAATTTGAAACTCCTGTTGCCCGACCCGCCCGAATCGAACCCAGGACTCCCGAGATCTTGGCCCGATAATTAAACCACTAGAGCAACGGGGCGTTCATTAATTCAAAAAAGTATACACAGTAAAGTCTAGAAAAATAGGTATAGTTTAACCTAAAACCACGAAATATAACCTATCTGTCTTTAGTTTTGGCATATCGGAGATAGAAATTGTTTCCTATCTCTGAAATGTCAAATCTGGCGATAGATAGATTATTGGGACCGGCCGCAAATGGAGTCGATGCTAAACATGATCATAACTTCTATGTTAAAAATGTGCATTCCATTGTACCGGTACATTAAATACCTTAATCTCACAACCTAAACACAATAACTTATTTATAAAGTATTTCATTAAAATATTCATTTCTTTTTATTTCACCATTTTCACCTAATCACCGATAATTGTTACGCACCGGCTCATAGCATTCTTTTGTCTGGAATTTTTTCATAAGATTTTTATAATAAAAGGAGGTTTCAGACTATGCTATAACATAATAGCTTATAGCATAATATAGTTCATAGAACAATATCGCGCACCATACATTAGTATGGACACGTTCACACTTAACTGTACCATATACATATTAGGTAAGTTAGTACATTATGTCCTTATTTGCTATACTACTCGTATATAGCACAATAGTATTATCTATTCTAACCTCTTATCGATGTAAGTAAGTCATCATGATAAAATATTTGATTTTATCACATTAATTCATTATAGTAAAGTAAAGTAAAAACATTTATTTGTGTTTTATATAATTTATACAGGGTAAGGCGAAGTTGAAGCTTCCTTAATGAACATAAGAACTAATTAACATAAGAACATAATAATGGGCCCAGTAGGGTACAGAAATTGGAAAAAGGGTGGCCCATGTTCATGAATTTAGCAAATAAATTTAATTAATATTATAACATTTAATTTTTTTTTTCATAAATTTTTACTTAGATATTCGTCTATTGCACAATAGTGTTTTGTTATCAAAATTATTTTAATTTTTTATGATATAATAAATTTTTTTATTGAGTCCGCGAGTTTATGAAAGATTTTATGGACATAATGGAATAGGACCGAAAAGAATATACGAGTAGCAAAAGGTGAACTCAGCTTTTGTCTGTAGCGTATGTAACTTATGTTTTAATTTTATGTAAGTCGGTTGAATATTGTTTATATCTCATCCCAAAGCGACCGCAGGCCAGTGGCGATCAGTTACTTCGGTTAGCGTTGCGTAAGGCTTATCAGTTCTAAGGTCACTCGTTAGATGATACTCGTTCCTCGGGGGAAACGGTCGCGTAATATCAAATGCAGCCTTAAGGGCACGGGCTAATCTGTTTAAAGGTCAGAGTAAAATATTCCTAGATAGAAATGTACGCCTGTCTTTTGCAGATTCTCTAACTTTTGTTCTATTTAAGTTTTGCCATCTCTCTTATTTTTTTCGTCAGAAAAATGCTTTACGCATACTTGATAGTGACATGTTTTATTTGGGACTCTGAACCTATAAGTGAGTACTCACTAAAAACCAGCGGTATTCCTCCAGTTCCTTACTAAGTTATTTTATTTATTTAAACTTTATGAGACGGGGTGGAGCTATTTTTCAAAGCATCACCATGCACCACACGGCAAGCAATGACTTGATGTTGAGTCTATGATATAGATATGTTCCTACCTACTAGAGCCATTTATTATATAACTGTTACAGCGTCACTAAAAATTATCTAAAATTAACAATAACTGGATAATATTTAAGTTTATATGAATACGTCTTGTTTTTGAGAAGGAAGGACGCCGCATTTGGCAGGCTTGTGGCTTAGCGTGTGGTGATGGTGCCTGTTCCCATCTTTGCTGTGGTAACTTGAATTCAATGATGGAGGCCTTTGACTTGCGGTGGGACGATTATAGACTACACCCCAGTGTCTCTCATCCGGGCATGTTGGGTTAAACCAGCCCTGCTTCAACATAAGTCATCATTACCATTATGATGGTCACCGTGGTCGAGTATAGCTTATACTCGATTTCCGAAGGGTCGCCAGCTATGAGCCAACGCGCTTAATTCCCGGACTGGTCAATGTAGAGAACGACTTTGCTATAATAATTTATGTTCTCCGGTTCTCGTGTCTCGGTGTTTGCAGTACCACCGTTGTTACAGTTTTCACAAATAAATGATTTATAGCAACTTACTTGTGATCAAACCAATGTAATATGATCATGTGTTCACTCTTTTATTTTATCATCAGTCTAGTAAAAACCTAAAAACAGGCCTCAGAAGGTTTTAATAGCAATAGGTAAGCAGGTTTACGTTCTCTTTGTCAATGGTGCAAAGAAGACGCTATTGCCTGCCTACTTCTGGCAACATACTCTTTAGTTGCCTCTTACGACACCTATAGAACGTAGGTAAAAGGGGGCTATCTATTTTAAACCAGTACCATAGAGCATTATAGTATTTTATTACAATGTAAATATAATAATTTGTACGTTATTACAGGTAAAAAAGCCTATAATTATCCCACTGCAGGGAAAAGGCCTCTATAATTGAATTCAAGTTACTGCAACGATGGGTACAGGCCTAATCAACACGCTTGCTAAATATGGGTTGGTGATTACAAACCCGAGCAATTCGCAAAAATTCCAAATTATTAGATTTGAGCCCGGTGTTTTACCGACTAGACTAAAAGTTAATTTTACTCAAATAATAGAGCTCACTGTACCATGGGAAACAAACATCCATAGAGACCAAAGCGTTGAAAACAAATAAATACTAAGTAAGAACCAACTTTAGTTTACCAAAACTGGTCACTATGTACTAACTTTAATTGCCAAAAAAGCCGTTAAACTGATTCTATTTGTAGACTCACACTTTCCAATCTACCATGTTTTGTTTCATTTAATTAAAGAGTTGTTTTTCCTGATGACAAAACCTTAAGGTTTTATATGGGTGCCTTGCGTATTTGAAACGTGAAACCTCTTACTTAACTTCGTAATTTTCACCAAACTGTTAATTGCTACTCGATTATGTCATCATACCAACTTCGTAATTTGCTGATTACCTTTGATAAAGCTGTTAGAATTATTCTTGTAACAGCACGATGTCAAAATATTTCAAATTAAGAACATTTATCTGCAAAGTCATACAACATTTTTGAATGTGTATGATGTTGATGGTACCTTTTTTACTTATTGGATAAATATAATCATTTATATACATGGGCGTAGCCACTGGCTCTGATCTGTAAGGTACCTAATAACAAAACCTAAAAAAATAAATTATCTACGTAAGAAAGTTCACACTCAACAGTGTGACACAAAAATAATGCGATAAAAACAAAAAGTCAGCCTATTTCAATATAAATAAAAAAATTAATATTTAAGACATGCCTCACTGGGCCACACAGAGCCATCTAGTCCTAAATTAAGCTACTATTAAGTACCCTGTCGTATGGGGTACTAGACAACCGATAAACTTACTTATATCCTTTTTTTTGTAAATACATACTTACAATACATAGAAAACACCCAGACCAGTACAAACAGACATGTTCATGCACACAAATATTTGTACTGTGCGGGGATCGAACCCGCGACCCATGGCTCAGAAGCAGCGTTTACTACCGCTGATCCAAATGGTCGTCAAATCCTTTTGTTTTTCGTTTGTGTGTGACTGCTGTTTAGTTGGAAAACAACCCGCGCCGCCCCGTCCCGCGCAGCGCAGCTCGATTCGTATTGTTTGCTTGTTCACTATTATACTTCCAAAACATCGTGAAAATATGAACGATCACAGCGGCAGTTTAAGCTAAAGCTAAAGTAATCGCTGACGCTCTCGAAGTTGATTGCCACGCACCGTGCAAATCCTCCGGCAGAGATCTGAGAGTCCTACCCAGTTTTGGAAACAATCTTTGATTATTCCTTACCCAGACTCGCTAATTACTTATACTCGTATGTCATTGGAAGAACGTTTCTCGGAGAACTTACCGGCATATTTTTTGATCTCATTGCACTCATTAAACATGTTGCAAATTACATAGGAATATTTAAAAAAAGAACAGCTCTTTCGCTAGTGTTATGACTTTAGTGGCCGTTTTCACAGCGACGCTCAACTATGCTACTATCATGGAAAGAATAAAATATGGCATTGAATGTTTTGAAAGACATGGAAGTGGCAGACTAATAAAGAATTCAGAAATGTTTTATCTGAGCATAAAAACTGCACTTGCTATTTTACTGGCCCAGCCGTGTACGACCTGTACTATATGTATAATAGGGAGATCTTTCAATGCGTTACGGCGTGTCAAGAAGTGGCTTCGATCCACCATGACTTAATATAATCTGAGCAGTCTCTGTATGCTGAGTGTTCACATGATGAGGATCGCCAAAGCGAAAAATAAATTGGAAGCCGAAGTGCTAAGGAGGTTCGGCCAGAACCCATGAAGTTACCTTAATAAATAAACAACCTTTAATATATACCTATTTGTAGTTGTTTTCTTTCTGTACCTGAAAGTACTATCTATAGATAAATATAAACCTTCTAATTGACTGATTAAAAAATTGGCATAGACTCCCAGAGCCTAAATGGTTGAAGTTAGAGGCACATTTTAGTATGGAAGAAGACCACAAGAAAGCGTTTTAGATAGTTCGAATTATATACCGTGCTTTTTGTACCACCTGGAAAACGAAACCAACGTTATTGGACCATCATGTAAAACAACATGGCATTGTTATTTATTTTTTGACTAAAAATAATATTTGAAAAATATAAAATTTTGATTTGAGTATAAAATATTATTATTGAATTACAAAACCAATAAGCCGATTTAAGTTGATTCTTGACATTGTGCGCCTTCGTCATTCTGCGCTTTTGTCATTGTGCGCCTTTGACATTCTGAGCTTTGGACTTTATGCGCTTTTGACAATTTGCGATCATTTGTCATTTTGCGCTTTTGACCTTATGTGCCTTAACGGGTTGAACGTAATGGACCTTACACAGCTACATCTGTGCGCGTCATAACGTGTTTCAAAATAAACAGCTGAACCAATATATAATATTTTTATTTAAAAATTATTTTTCGTAAATAAAATTAAAATGTGACGTGCTTACATAACGTGGGCTTCGTGTTACAGGTGGTTAAAAATGCAGCGTGTATACAGACATGGCGCTATAGGGTGCAGTATCCTTTTTGTATGAAAAAAATTACCGGGATAAAACCGCGGGTATAGTTTGCTAGTTACAAATTAATTTAGACTGCTGCCCCACCCTGAACCCATGGCAGGCTACGCCCATGTTTATATGATGTTTATATAATGTACTGTATTGTATCCCAGTAACTCTGTCTATACACCGTGAAATTTTAGTGGTTGTTTTCCCGCAACAGAACGATTTACCTATAGTAGCACCATCGAATCGTGCGAGTTATTTTTTGAAAATAAAGATATCAACTAATCAAAAAATAATCATCAACTCAAAAGCGTGAGATACGATAGTATCTTTACAAAATGTGACGTATTTGGGTACTGCTTGCCGCACGAAATCAATGTTCAAAGCAAAAGAAGCTCGACGCACTAAGTAATACTGCATAAACTGCACCGCGCGAGGGGCAATGACCTCGGCCGGTGACCGGCTGCGGCGCGGCTGGTACCATTGGTTCGAGGTTGCTTTCGAGTTTCGTTTATCACAATCGTGAAACTGCTATTTTTTTATTTGAATAAAAAAAAACTGCACAAGTCTATTGTGCTACTAAGATAGAATCATTTTACTGCGGGAAAACAACCACTAAAATTTCACGGTGTATGTCTGTTTGTTCTCACGCCTAAACAACTCATCCAATATCTTTTTTACAGAGGTAGCTTAAGATATGAAAAAGGCTAATTTGTATTCCACCGCTGGGCACAGGTTTCCGCCTGTGCGATCCAAAGCGTATATATCGTTATGTGCGTGTGGATTGAGTGTTCTTTTTCAAAAGTTAATCCAAACATTACGATATTCACGAATGTTCCAAACATTACCTACGAAATTCACGAATATTTTAGGAAATAATATCTTAGGTCGGTTGGATTGAGTGTTCTAGTTACTTATCTCTATAATTTTCACATATTTTTTTTATCTTTACCATTGTTTTTTTACAATTATTTCCTAAAAAATTCGTGATGTTTGAAATTATGGAATAACATTGAAAAAGAACACTCAACTCGCACGCACATCATCTCGTTGACAGAGCCGCTGACGAAAAGCTAGTATGATAGTAGACAGAGAGTATAACGCCTTGTTACTAGGTATCTAGGTTTTTTACTATTACTACTTTACTAACTTATGTTAAAACCCTGCCCTGCATGGTCAATATTAAAAAAAAATACAGTAACTAGGTATTCTTAACAAAAGAAAAATAAACTAGGTTACATACAATCACAAATGAGGTGTCATTTGAAATCTGTCTTAGAATTACTTATTCGACATGAATTGTGTCAACGTTTAAATTGTCTTTCTTATCTTGTCAACATACTTTAAATGACTCAGGCAGGAAACTAGAGACAACGTCGGTAAAGTAAACTTGCTTTGGCTATTGACAAGTAAACGTTGTCTTTTCCTAATGTCTGCCAAGGATGTCATCAGTCTATAACATAGACTTCGTATTTAATAAGTTTATAGTCTAATAGCCTTCCCAAAGGCCACACTAGGCGGGTTGCCGATCGTAGTTTTTCCAATGGTGAATGAAAGACGCTGCTACCCAACTTCTTAAAAATCAGAATTCATTTATTTTCTTTCTTATCTTCAGGCGGTAGGTACTCCTTTAGTCGCCTTTTAGGACGCTAGGACGCCCATAGTAAGAGAAGAGGCGGTGCTGTTTTTGTATATCGTCACACGGACATTATGTTATTTCATGATATTATCTATTTCTAATCATCTATATAATACAGGGTGCCAATACAATTTAATAATTTTGAAAACTGATAAAAAATCTGTTATTGTTACGAATATTAAAACAAGTCTTGTATGATATGTAGAACCAAAGAAACAACCAGTCATGATAAAATCATAAGTATAAATCCTTGTCCAGTAGTGAGCTGGTATGGGTTTTGATGATGATGATGCTGATGAAATAATCAAAAACTATAACCGTCATGGTACCCGAATGCTTTCATCGATCAGTTTTTTTGGAACCTATTTATAAATAAATAGATATTTTATGATATCTTCTTGATAATGATTATTGTTTTACTTATGTATTTGCCTCCAAAGATAATGTTTGACCCCTTTGATGTTTGCATGTATCTAGGTCCTGGTCTTTTACCTTGTCTTTACTTTGTACCTATTGGCGGATTGAGTTTTATAATTGCATGGCGATTGTTTTGACAACAATTTCAAATTATCGAATTAAAGCACTATTCGATTCAATTCAATAAAAAAACTTTTAAGGATTTCGTAGACAAATGATCGTAGACAAAGATGTCTGACGGTGTTCACGATTATTAAGGATTTCGTAGACAAATGATTGTAGACAAAGATGTCTGACGGTGTTCACGATTAATGTAAGAGGCTGTCAGTATTAGAAAGCTGTAATTTGGCATGAAGACAATATATTATTCACGTCGAATAAGTCGTGATATTATAAACGTTTGTGTTTTTTTATTAGAGGTTAATGTGGGGTTACTTATTTTTCTCTTCTATCTCTCAGTATGGATTGTTTTTGTTGGTTAGGTCTTCAGGAGGAACAGGAAAACTATCAGAAGTAAATAAAGTTCGCAAGTTAAAAAATTGAAGTAGGATATCGAACAAATTTATTCGAAAATAAATAAGATAGAGTCGTTAGTTATGTTAAATATTATGAACAATATGAAAATAAGAAACAACTAAATCAAGTGAACTTTTAACCGCTTTTTTTTATTTGGACGTGACACAATGGATTATTTGCTTTAATTCTGTTAAGATTAAGCTGTTTTCAGGCTACGCTATACTATTGTGCTATACAGTATAGCAATTATCGACCTAATTACTAACTTACCTAATATACGGTATAGTTAAGTGTTAACGTGTCCATAATAATGTATTGTGCGCGATATTGTTGTGCTATGAACGTTATATGCTATAAGCTATTATATTAAAGCATAGTCTGAAACCACCTTTAAAGGTTGGCTTCTTTGGCTGATCAAGCTGCGAGCTGTACCAGGAGAAACCGTTCTCCCATAACAGGATATAGGTACATTTAGAACCAAAAAAATAAAAAAAGATAAAGATTAGTAAAGGTAGAGATTTAGAGTTATGTGAATAAGTGACTGGTTTTATTATACAATATTGTTGCCCGCGACTTAAGCACGAAATTTTATACTATCCTACGGGATTAGCCTTTTTTCACAAAAAAGTTCATAAAAATCGATCAAGACGTTTCAGAGGGGTTTGATATCAAACACTCCGGCACGAGATTCTTTTACTAGATTTGAGATCAGTTGTATCGCATTGTGCAGTAACGGCCAAAAATAATCATCCCACTGCAAGGCAGAGAACGCCATCATTGAATTCAGGTTACCACAGCAATGATGGGTTTGTACCCATCATTGTCACATTGGTTATTGATTATAAACCCGAGCAATGTTCGAAAATTCGAAACTCTAGCCCGACCCGGGATCGAACCCATGACCCCGAGATCTTGGCCCGGTACTTTAACCACTCGACCAACAAGCATATTAGTATATATATTAGTAGGTCTCTTAACTATAAATGTTGGTTAATGCATTCATCGATTAATATCCATTAATATAGCCGTAAATAAACTATTGTTATTTATACTATCGCTGTAAACATTTACTCATCAAGCCACGAGGAGCACTATGTATGCGACGCACATACTACAACATAGTAAAACACAATAAAAATATACGTAGTAGGATCTCTTCTACGGAGCAGAACTTTTTACATTATTATCTGATTTGTCAATAACCTTATTGATAAATCAGAGAATGATGTAAAAAATTATGTTCAATACAAAATAATGTGGTAATAATCTATGATTTTAACTTATTAACTTAAATTTTTAATAACATGTTAATAATCTATACTAATATTATAAAGCTGAAGAGTTTGTTTGTTTGTTTGTTGGAACGCGCTAATCTCAGGAAGTACTGGTCCGAATTGAAAAATTCTTTTTGTGTTGGATAGTCCATTTATCGAGGAAGGCTTAAGGCTATATAACATCACGCTGCAACTAATAGAAGCGAAGCATCAGTGAAAAATGTTGCAAAAATAATCGAATTCTTATTAACAGAAATTGACGTGGATGACGTTCCGGAAAACAGCTAGTTATAAATAAAATCTTGATCAAATATAATAATTTCCTTAGATGTTTATACTACTTCTTTTAACCTAGTGCATATGTTTAAAAGCTAGCGTATATTAGTCGTTAGTAGATTTATGCCTCTTAGTCCATAATAATAATAAAATGTTGGGGGTCACAGCACTTTATTATTATTAGTTTTTGTCCCTACGTTTCTTTTTACATATTTATATGTGCATCATACTATTATTTATTTATACTATTCAGCTCTCATAACACACACAATAAGCTTTACTTATACCTGTATTGTTTAATTGAAATAATGATAAAAATAAAAACCTAATAAACAGAAGTGAAATCCGTATCATTTCAATTTCACCTAGTTAGTAAGCACGCGCACGGTGTTAGGTATACGAGTGACAGTCAGCGAACCCACTGTTTTCTATTTTCACTGTGGTTTGCAAATCGTACACGTGTCAAAATAGTTGCGTAGTATTTTGTATGACACATTATTTTTAGTTCCTTGATTCATCAAAACAGGAATAATCAATTTAAAACAGATTAGTTGATATAGTCATGTATCTTTTGCTTAATTTATGGATTTAACCACAGATTTATGACTTGATAATTGTTTTTTTGAATCGCCTGTCTTATTTGGAATTTAAGACTATTTACGACCTTATGAAATGGCAGTTAAAAGCTGTATGGCCACGTCCAACCCCGTTATCCAAAAAAAAAAGTTAATTGCAGCAATGTTTATTTTCATGCTTCTGCGCATTAATAAGGCACAAGCAAAATTTTAGTTTTAATGCAAATGCTGTATAAACAAGGTATAGACAAATTGTTTTTTTAATATAAATTGGGATTGCCTAAAGTCGTCAGCCTTTCTCCTCCTATGGTATTTGTAAGAAGAGAAGCAAGTAAAGTGATACTGTCAGAAGATGACAGGCAGAAGCAACTTTTCCCTACAATAGGATAAACTACAATTGCATGGAAGGTAGGTCCTTCCTTCCAATCCAATTTAGCAAATTCCTCCTTTTGGAGCGGCTTATGTCCAGCTGTGGACCGACTCACACTTTTGTCTATGATATTCTCGTTAAGTTTATATCGCCGTATTATAATTTCCCAATTGCGACATTTAGCCGAATATATCATAACACCTACCCTTTTGCAGTTCCAAATTTTTATTCGCAGAAAGTTAAAAACTTTATCAGCATGCATGCATGCTTGCAAAGAAGTAAGCATGCATGCAAGCAAGCAAGCAAGCATGTATGCAAATAAGCAATCATACATGCAAACAAGCAATCATGCATGCAATCAAGCAGACATGCATGCAAACAAGCAATCATGCATGCATCCAAACAATCAGACTTCCGTGACAGCTTCGGCGCTGCTAGGCTCCGGCGGTCCCACGCGTGCTTATCGTCGCAGATGGCTTACGCTCACCACCGCAGCTTCGGCTTTCTGGCCGGCTGCGCCGGCCAGCCTCAGCCGCGCCGCCTCGCTTACAGCCTCCTGCTCCTCATCCCGCGGGCCGCCTCGCCCCTCCGCGCCTACGCGCTTTTGAATTACACTCTAGGGGTAGGGCAGACAAGACTGCTTGGGGTCGGTTTGTGAGGGTTTCGTTTCTTAAACTTTTCGGTTTAAAAAAAATAGAGCGCAATGCCAAAAAAAGATGCTAATACATTTTAGTGCTTTCGATATTAGACATACTGAAATTAGGGTTTTCAATTTTTAGACAAATCTATAATAGTGCGAAAACAACTGTTAGACTAGACAATAATTATACGTTATAAGTTTAGGCCAATACGGTTCGGCCAAATGAAATTAGGACTTTAAATTTTAGGCGAACCGAAGGGCACCCCAATGAGAACAGCCAGGTACGGCTTAACGTGCCCTCCGTAGCACGGAAGCGCTTAAGGTATGATGCCACAAAGGGTCACCCATCCAATTAGTGACCGCTCAGATAGGTGCTTAACATTCGTGACAGAAACTGATCACGAAGAAGCATTGAGCTATGAGCGCTTGGGCGATAGCAGTTTGGCCAGTGGTAAAAAGAAGACGCTTTTGATCGTCTTCTCCTCGCAGCACTTCTTTAGGCGCCTCTTACTATACCCATAATGTTATATGAGGTCTCGCATAGTCAATGTGCCTGCACCATACGACAAGCTGTTTATTAAGATAATTGGTTTTTAAGTTTCCTCATGCTACACAAGTACACAGTCATACTATTAGCCTCGATAGTACGCGATTTAAATGCACTTGTAAGTATCATTGATTAACAAAGAAAGTGGTCGTCTCCTACGCATGCCGACCGGATGCTCCAATATCCGAGCCTTAATAAATGGGTATGATGACCTGTTATTGGAAAATAGCCCAATTATGTAGACCCTGCGACACGCGAGCGAATTACTAAAACGCAAGTGACAGTAACTTTTAGTGGAGTGGTACGCTTGATTAGTGTTGCAAACATTAAAATCATCGTGTTTTACGGAAAATTTTTAAATAACGAAAAACGTTTTTAATTCGAAGCGTATCTTCCACGATTCTGACGTTCACCGATTTAAATTTTCTGTCGATCGATCGATTTGTTATAATTTCAATTTGAAATTACCTACTCCATTCTTGATTAAAAAAAAGATGTGTGGCACTCGGAGACTGCCGCGGTAAAGCTATTGCATAGCATTTTTTAACAACTTATGCAATTATAAAACTAAAAACTATCACCGCTGTGCCGGTCGGAGTGGGGGGTGTTAGGTTATTTTCGTTACGGAATTTCTGGATTCGGTCTCCACGCTCAAGGCCCGCGATAGAAGCTATGCAATAGCTTAAAAGTTACTAGGCTGAGGCTCATAAGAATTCTATCGAATTACTATTCTAGGCTATCGATCCAACAAAAGTAGCCTTCGTTGTTTCTGTTTTCACTAAATATAGGGATATAAAGTTTGTTTCTTACGTTTATAAATGTCAGGAGAAGGTTTGTATTAAGAAAAAAATTTTTAAAAAATATCAAAATCAAGTGGCAACATGGTCATAAACTAACATACCATTTGCTTGCATTATCTTCTTTCATAGATTTAGTATCTACATTTATGTCTTCATTAGCAACCCCTGCAAAGCCGGGACGGGCAGCTAGTTTATTTATAAATGGACAAGACAGGAGCACATAAGTAAATATTCCTTATTTATTCATGTGACAGGAGTGTGTCTATGGGAAAAGGAGGTCTGTTGCATATTCTGATAATCTGATTGTGTAGTAGCTAATTATTTTAATGATTGAATTGACCTTACAGATAAAGCAATGAATGCTAGGAGGAAAGGTTCATTATCATCTCATATAGGTATTGATTGTGTGCTTAATTCAATTTCTTGTCTGTTTAATTTCTGCATGAAATCTGTAATTACCTTAATTATTATATTATCTTTACTTTAATGTATTTTATGACTCAGTTCGTTTGTACTGGCTACAAAATAAACTAAGTACAATCAAGGAATGTGATTCATCAAAATCACCATGTCAGCCAAATGACGACCATGGACATCGGCTATGCCGTGTCCCCGCGGGAACTAAAAATAATTTTGGGATAAATTCGCCCCGTACTTTTTACTTTAATTAGTAACAAACATTTACACCCATCTATATGTATATACAAAATTTCGTATTTATGATGCTAGTGGGATAATTTTATAATCTGTTTAGACTTCACGGAATCGGCATTTAAACATAAGTATAATGGCAGAGGTCAATATCATTTCAGATTAGTCCATGTCATGATCTCGACCAGTATATTATACAGGGTGTACCAAAAAGCTGAGGTCGCATTCGGTTCATCAAACCAAATCGTATGTAACAAAAATAATCGCTGACAATCGACTTTTTTAGGCATTAAAATAAATCAAGTATTTATTGCCCGCAATGTACAACGCGCACAAAGCGCTACAGACGAGGATTGTGACCTAACTTCATACAATTAGGTGTGGGTGCGCGCGGTTCATTGCGGGTTGCTCTCTTTAAAGCGTTTTTAATGAAAAAGTTCTAAAAATTTCAACATGTTTCTGAAGTTTAGCAACAGCAACCAGAAGAATTACATGCAAAGATCTTAAAAAAAATGTATTTGACCCACAACATCTCAGTAACGATTCATTTCCCAGGTATGGTGTGTTGGAAAGAAATGATTTATGATCGTACAAATGGGTAGAATGGCTGGTGTAACTTGAAAATACAATTCATTGGCCAGTTACAGAACAATATTAAAAAGAAATATACCTACTGTTTTAAACTTTCATGGTCACTATCGTAAGAGTTAGTTATTTCGAGATTTCTACCATGTAGGTACCTTGTTTTTTATGAGTTTCCGATATTTCGGCACTGTTGCAATTATAATATTAAAAAGTTTATAATATTAAAAAGTATTAAATATGTAATGATATTATAATTGCAATTAAATTGCTTAAATATCATATAAAGTAAGTAGTCCAAATGTTTTTTTTTTTCATAAAATGTGTCAGACGTGACTGTTTTGCATTAGTAATAGATTGGTTGCCTTAACTGAAGTAGAACATATTAATATTACAGATTAAACTGGGATTTCGTGTTAAAAAACGAGCTGTAAGACGCACTTCGGCATCACTTTGCATGCTGCGTAGAGCAATGAAATAAAGTTATAGGCGTCGGCAGTGACATTCTTGGCGACAATTCAAAAGTTTACTATCTAACTAGTAGTAATTCATTCAATAGGCTTGCAAAACAATAAGTATATATATAAATATAGTATCTACCTAAAAACCATAGATAATTTTCTTAACCATTTTTTTTTATTTCAAATTGTCTGCGAGGGCGTTGGCTGCTAGTTACACGAGGACTCCCGACCTTGTGACTGCAGATGCACGATTTGGAACGATCTCGTTCCCAGCATCTTGGCCAGCGGATGTCGCCATTATCTACTTGAAGGCCCAACCCGGCCGGCGACTGTTTTACTCACCATTGAGATTAGAGAGAGATAAACCGTCATAAATATAAACTTAGCGATGTAGTTTTCATCACACGTGACGTGATAGAATAAAGTAGCGCGAAAAAAACAAACGGATATAAACTAGAAAATTATTATTGGCTTCTAAAACAATTTATGTATACTTTCAATTTGGCACAAATTAAGAAAAAACCCTTATATCTGTGGAACAGTCCGGAATTGCCTAATTTTCGCGGCTCGTTATGTTCGCAGTGGTGCAGTGGTGTGAAGAATCTATACACGGTGTACTTTAAACCACCTGGAAAACGAAGTCGACGTTGTGTGACCATTATGTATAACATCATGGCAGTGTTATTTAATCTACCAATAAAAATATTTTTTTTAAATATTAAATATTTATTCAGATTTTTTATTTTGTAACACACTGTGACGGGCATAGACGTATTATTTTGCTGCAGCGCTGCAGCGGGGTCCCGGATGAATGAACCTTACACTACTGCTACTTAACATACGTGCGCGTCACAGCGTGTTTCTTAATAAATAGCTGAACCAATATTTGATAAAAAAAAATGAAAATAACACTGCCAAGGTGTAATATCATAGGGAAAGAAAGATATAGGTATACTCGTATAATGGTTACATAACGTAGGCTTCGTTTTACAGGTGGTTGAAGTTGCACCGTGTATAATTTAAAATCAATTACAATTATTATAGAAATGAATGCACGCGCATCACTTCATAGCTGAAACTATTTTGATATTTCTGAAAGTTTGTATGGGGGAATATATTATGTTGGTACGTACTTAATTGAATGGAAAAAAGCTGTTTTAGAAATATCCTCATAAGTGTATAAAGGTCACAAAAATACCATTTAATTGCATTGTTTTCATCGGTTAACCCGTGCAAAGCCGGGACGGACAGCTAGTTGATATGAATTTTCAGAGTGAGCAGTTCATAAGTGGTTTCGTGGTCTCCATGGCTACAGTACCTATATAAAAACATTTCTCCAGTAGGCGGAAACGTCAAATTTTCTTTTCAAATTGCACTTATAGAGCGCATCCGGTGCCGTCTTAGGGAGTTTTCAGCCAATCACAGAGCAGCAATAAGTACAGCGGGAATCAAAATGCAACTAATTAATGATTGATACACTTTGGAATTCAGTATATTTTTACAAATTTAATTTGCAACTCGCAAATTAAATTTGTAAAAATATAACGTAGAGTAACGCTTTACCAATCACAAAGAAAACTTATTTTACGATCATCGTGGCAGAATTATCTGGGTAGCGATTCCAAGATTTACTCAATTAAATTTATCCCACGCGTGTACGTGATTTGTAAGGCGTTGAACATTCTTCGTATTTTTATTAAATTTATATTTAAAGTTGTAAGTTTTTGTAGAAAGTACCGTGTATACATACGTAAAAAACAATTTATTTTTTTGCTAATGATCCTTTGATGGGACTCGAACGCAACTACTCTAACCATCGAGGTGCCAGACATTGCGTTGAAAAATATAATAATACGATTTTACGGTTAAAAAAGATGGCGATCTAGCTATAGGTACCTAACGGTACTCAAATGATGGAATGCTTGGAAATGATTGACACAATCAATCCACTTGCTCAGAGTATGGCGTCTCACTTATCCAGCAATAACACATAAGGACTCTTCAAATTATCAACGTGTTTACTCTTATAATGGTGGCTCTACATATAGCCTGAGAGTGCACAAATTATTGTCTACATATTGATGAATCCTCTAATGACAATAATTAAATCCCACGGAAGCCTTTTAAATAAAAAAACATTAACATAAATAAAACCCCACGAAAACCGTATTTTTTTTCAGGATATCAAGTAGCCTAATATTAGGGGTTAAAATATGAAATTGCCGTTTTATTGTAATAGGTTCTTTGAATTGACATAGAATCTTCATGGTTTGAGGTTTTCGAATGAAACTTTTTTCACATGGTTCCTATGATGTTCTTCTTTTAAAAAATGTGAAACATTTGAATATCGACTTTCAATTGTTTTTGTTATCTAACTTAGACAAGAAAGATGGATACTGCGAAAATTCGAGTGATTTTTTAATACGAGTTCCGACGCGGAAGTTACGCGGCAGAAACAGCCCGCAATATCAATGTTGCGTTTGGAGAGGGATCTGCTAATGAACGCACCGTGCGATTTTGGTTTAAACGCTTTCGTGATGGAAACTTCGACTTGAAGAGCGAGCCACGAGGAAGACCGCCCACACACGTGATTAACGATGAATTAAGAGAGATGGTGGAAGCCGATCCTTGTCAAACTACCCAGGAATTAGCGGCATGGTTTAACGTAACCTTACCCACAATATTGACTCATTTGCGTCAAATCAATAAAATAAAAAAATACGAAAAATGAGTGCCTCATGATTTGACTGATGTGCAGAAAGAAACGCCTTGTTGAATCGGTACAGAAATAAGGGATTTTAAATCGAATTGTGACATGTGATGAAAAGTGGATTCTTTATGATAACCGTAAAAGAAAAATGCAGTGGCTGACCCCAGATCAAACGCCACAACAGTGTCATAAAGCAAAACTTACCAATAAAAAGGTAATGGTAACTGTTTGGTGGTCTCAGCATGGTGTTATTCACTATAGTTTTTTCCGATCTGGTCAATCAATAACGGCAGATGTCTATTGTGCCGAACTCCGAACAATGTTGGCAAAACTAGCAGTAAAGCAGCCCCGACTCATGAATCGATCTTCACCATTATTGCTCCATGACAACGCGAGACCTCATACAGCACGAGAAACCGTTTTGACCCTTCAGGAACTGCAATTAGAAACCATTCGACATCCTCCGTATTCGCCAGACCTTGCTCTAACGGACTACCATTTTTTTAGTGATTTGGACAATTATCTACGTGACAAGAAGTTTCCTTCCCAGGAGGCAGTACAAAATGCTTTCACACAGTTTGTGCAGTCTAGATCCTCAGAGTTCTATCACAAAGGCATAAATGACCTTCCTGTTAGATGGCAGCAATGTATAGATAATAATGGTAACTATTTTGATTAAATAAATTTGTTAAAAATTAAAAAAAAAAAATTTTGATTTTCAATACAAATCGGCAATTTCATACTTTAACCCCTATTACTATACTATTCCCTGATCATACCTCCTCTGTTCAGTCGCATTGCCGTAGGAGTAACAAACATTCGTCTAAACATTCACATTTATAATATTAGTAAGATAAGATCGGAAGATTACGACGACCTCCGTGGCGGAGTCGACACCGGTTTTCAAGGTGTCTGCTCCGACTGAGGTTCCGGGTTCGGTTCCCGGACGGGTCAATGTAGAAAATGGTGTTTTTCAACATTTTTCCGGGTCTGGGCGTGTTTGTACCTTTATTGGTTCTGATTTTCAAAAAAATGAGATCTTTGAAAAACTTTGAGATCAAAACAATGTAGGTAATATGATTTTGTCCACATTTATTAATTAGTATGCAAATATTTGCGTATCAATACCCACCCATGTGTTTAGAGCCACTGTACTATCATTGCGTTTTTAGCGCTTAGTAGACAAATTTTAAACACAAAAAAAAAATTTATGTGTTTTTTTAAGCAATTAAATGTACAGAAAAGCGTTCAATAAATTCTACTATACAAACAATGTCTTGGTAGGTACTCATTTGGTTAGAGCAGTCGCCCGGTAAGCGGTAGGTTGTGGATTCGAGTCTCAATTAAGGCAGTAGGAATTCTTTTTAGAGTAGTTTTTTTTTAAGTACCCAAAGGGTAAAAACGGGACCTCTGTCTGTCCGTCTGCCTGTCACCAGGCTGTATCTCAAGAGCCGCGATAGCTAGACAGTTTAAATGTTCACAAACTGTGTATTTCTATTGCCGCAATACCAAATTATAGTTAAAAAAACTAAAAAACCACGCTTTTAAAACAGATTGAACTAAAAAATTAAAAATAAAACTGTAGTAATCAATTGAAAAATTCATATTATTGTACAAAAAGCGTGGGGTGCTTGTTATGATATCCACAGATATAGTAAATTATTGATAAAATATTTACAACAATCTAAATCAAGCCCCCACGCTTTTTGTACAATAATATGAATTTTTCAATTGATTACTACAGTTTTATTTTTAATTTTTTAGTTCAATCTGTTTTAAAAGCGTGGTTTTTTAGTTTTTTTAACTATAATTTATTTTTTACTTTTTAGTTTAGTTTATAAGATTTGATTCCTTCTTTACCGACTGTAAGTCCAAACCTATGCAGGAAACATAATTGATACAGATCGCGCGCTAGCTCTATCTCTTTTACTCCCTCTTACAGAGGAAAACTGGGAAAACTGTTATTAAATTATTGCATTGTCATCGGCCCTTGATACGTGTGCAAAGTTTCAAATTAATCAAACTTCTGGAAATCGGTCAAATTTATGCTCAAAGATTCCATTACATAGATACAACCCAAGCTAATAAAAGCGTGGTAAAAATACTAAAAACAAAATAAAATCAATAGTTAAGGGGCCTCCCATCTTTGAGTATCAAGGTTTGATAATCAAAGCCTCCCATACAACAAACGCAATTTCTTTGCGTTTTTTGCTCGATATCAATAATGGCAACAGGTAGGCACTTGAAATATTCACAAAATACTCGGTTGTATTTTTACTTTAATAATAAAATTAAAATTAATTTTTTAGGGGGACCTACCATACAAAAAACGCTATTTTTTCCTATTTTTGCTCGATATTAATAAATGGTAACAGGTAGGCACAACATTAACTAAATGTATGTACCTACCTACTGTTGTTTACCTATTAGTCAATGGTACGGAACCCTCCATGCGCGAGTCCGTCTCGCACTTGGCCGGTTTATTTCAAAATACATGAGCAATTTCATTTCTTTAAATCAGTTTTTTTCTTATACTTACCTAATGATTTTTTGTCTAATAAAACAATGTGTGCACTAAAACGACTATCATTGCCAGCCCAAAATAGTTTCGTGTGATGCCGATACGTTCAAAGAATAGCATCACCCCTTCTTCCAAGAGGTAGAGAAGACCGCGGCCAAAGGAAGACTGTCGGAACGAGCCCTTTTTTATAATCAATAGGCTTGCTCTTGACTACATACCTACTTAACTCTACGGTTAAGAAGAAGCCTAAAGTTGAGAAACCTAAGAAAGCCTAAGATTAAAAAGAGAACCAGTGCCTCTGGGTAAGGCACTGGTTCTCCCTCACACCAGCGGAACACAGAAAAAATGTTTGGCGCAGGAGGGCAGGAGGGTGGTAGCATTCAGGCAGCCTCTTACGAAGCCTACCACCACAGAGGGATTTGTTAGCCGACATCATTGGTTAGAAAACCAAAGATGCCATTGCCCAGGGTGGACCACTAGGAGGTAGATCCCACCACTCCTAAATCCAGCAGTGGACTGATTCAAACTAGTGATGATGATAATAATAAATAGCGCCACCTTTTCTCGCCCTACAGGTGTCGTAAGAGGCGACTAAAAGAGTATTAGAAGAAGAGTAGAGTCCACTCTCCACCATTTACCAATCCGCGATCGCTAACGCCTGCAATTATGACGAAATGCTCCTTTTTTTAGGCCTATCCAGCTATGGTCTGAGGATGATGTTCACGTGCTGTACGAGTTAATGAGTAGCAATTTCGCAAATACCTTGACAGACATTTTCACTATCATGAAAATAATATAAAAAAACCAATCGTTTTACATGAATGAACACGCTTGCATGCAAACTCCTCCTTCGCGGACTATGTTTTAATTTCATTGCCATAGGTGCGAGTTTCCAACAAAAATGTATAGCCTAAGTGCAGGACTTTGTACTAAGTACGCATTTCAGACTTTATTTTTTTACGTTGCAACATTGCACCTATTACAATGATATAAGATGCTAAGATGTCCTAGTGTTTAGCTTCATGTGTTGTGGGCTGTACTGTGCAATTACCTACAGATATGATATATTTAGGAGTAGGTAGGTACATATGCATTAGAACACCTCGATTTGAACTGATGCAACTCAAAATTATAAATTTAGCAATTTCATAAATATAGATTAAGTTATACTATAGAATTAAACTAAATAATATTATGTCAAGAAATAACACTCATACACATGTACATTTTTACAGGCTTAATCTTGCCGTGCTGGTAGGTATTTACTTAAATAAATCAAATCACCTACTGATGATCTTTACAAACATTAAGATATACAAAGTATAAACTAACTTAGACAGACACCCTACATTATTTCCAAATAAAATATAAAGAGTCGGCAATTATTAGCTCAAAAAAAGTAGCAGTACCTACCTCCCTGCGCAATCATTTGTCCAGGTAACCATACTAGCATAACTTTTAGGTAACAATTTTCCTATCCCCCCTCCGTCCTCGGGCTTAGTTTAGGGAATCACGTCTTGGGCGGCCTGAAGCCGATTAATTTAATTCAGTGAATTGTACTTTAGAAAGAAATTAAATAACATAACCAGTAGGTACTTATAAAATAAACAATATATTACGTCACATTAGTAAATGGGACCCGTGCGAAGATGAGAACTGAGTACCTACTTAATGACTAATACACTAATTATCATAATACTCGTAATGAATGCATTGAGAAACTTGAACGTATGCCTATTAAAATTTGTTTATTTAGTTCTCTAAGGCGTTATTAATAATGATTAAGCGCAATTAACTAGAGAAAATAACAATTTATAGGTACATGTAGTAGCTTCATGTTTATCATCTCTAGCCAACGAAAAAATATGAGATTCTCTTTTCATCGTCTGGTTTTACTATGGCTTTACGAGTACGTTGCAGTCCGTCCGTCTGTTTGTCTGTCTAGATCATTATGTCGGAAACGCTTGGAGATTTGAAAAGTAATCCCGTCATATACTTAAATCACAAAAAAATAGTCTTTATTTACGTAATCATTCATCGTCGTCAAGCAACGGTACCTAATATAGGTATATACAGAACTCCCAATGGGCGAGTTTATCTAGCACTTTTTAGGTTTTAATTTTAATTCACCATAAGACAAGATACAAAAACTTTTTTTTTATCTTGTTTACAATAGTCAATTATTATTATGAGTCGGTGATGTTTTTCGATGTTTTTTTTTTATGTTGGGCACGGGATATAAAATTTGGAAGTTATTTTATTTATTTTATTTTATTTTTATTTAACAAAATCCACAGCTTTTAAAAATACATTTGTTTTACTTTTTAGCAATACTGACAGCCAATAACGGATTTACTTTATTATTAACAATCTGAGAGTTAAGAAGCGTGCTAGAAAAAGCTGCGCTCTGTTGAAAAAAATTTCTTCGAGAAGCACCTGGACTTGAAAACATCGAATTAGCAATAGGTTAAAAAATCAGTTAAAATCAGTTAAAATCAGTTTTATTTCTGCAAATAGGCCCCAGGAGGCGCTTTTACACGTCCCAATTTAAACCTACCACTGCTTCGGGACAAGTCTGGGCTAGTGCCGAGAAGAAGCAGCGCAAGAAACTCGGTCACTATTGTCAGCCTCTTTTTAAATAAATTTTTACAAGGTAAGGTAATTTTTACAAGGTTTAAGCAAGTACGAGCTGGGACAACTTAATGCCATACATTTCTATCATTTAAATAATCATTAACAGTGTAATAGCCCTTTTTCATTAAAATAACTTTGACATACGATTTAAGTTTATGTACAGGGAGTTCAGCAATATCCTTTGGTAATTTGTTGAAAATACGGATACAATTTCTCATAAACGATTTTCCTACTTTTTGATTTGAAATTGTGTACGTTACTTTTCTTAAGAAATAAATGTATGTTCTTACGAACGTAAACAATATTCTCGAGAATGTATTGAGAAGACACTGTAAGTATATTAATCTCTTTGAAGAGCTCTTTCAGCGAGTCACGGGGTCGAAGGCCGTAAATAGCCCGTACAGCACGTTTTTGTAATATAAAAATTGACTCAAAATCCGCCGCTAAGCCCCACAACACAATTCCGTATGACATTATGCTATGAAAGTAGCTAAAATATACTAATCTTGCCGTTTCAACATCAGTCAATTGCCTTATCTTTCTCACAGCATAAGCAGCAGAACTAAGTCTTCCAGACAGCACCCTAATATGAGCACCCCATTGCAAATGAGAGTCTACAGTTATACCTAAAAAGGTAGTTAAATCTACAGAGTTTAGTGGTTCATCTTTAACAATTATATGAGTAGCAGCAAATCTTACATTGGGCATGGTAAATTTACACATTTTGTTTTATTTGCATTTAGTAAAAGATTATTTGTTGTAAACCAATGTAATAATTTAGAGAGGGTATTGTTAACATCATCAAATGAACATTTGCCCCTCTTAGTTTTAAAAATCATTGATGTGTCATCTGCAAACAATACCATCTCACAAAGATTATGTAAATAACACGGAAGGTCATTTATATAAATTAAAAATAGCAGGGGTCCTAATACTGATCCCTGAGGGACACCCATAATAAGGGCAGACCCTGAAGACTCAGCTCCATTTATGCAAACCTTTTGTGTTCTGTCCTTAAGGTAAGAACTTATTAGATCCAAGGAATCATTCGATGCACCATAATGTTTAAGTTTTTTAAGTAATGTTACATGGTCTACACAATCGAAAGCCTTTGAAAGGTCACAAAATACTCCTATGGCATCTAGCTTACTCTCCCAAGCATTAAACACATGTTGTAGAAGAGCAACTCCAGCATCGGTAGTATTCTACCTTTTCTGAAACCATATTGGTTGCTATTTAATAATTTATTTACACTAAAGTGTGATAAAAGCTGATTAAACATTATTTTCTCGAAGATTTTACTTAGCACTGGCAAGATAGATATAGGTCGAAAATTGGAGGGGTCACATTTTTCGCCAGACTTAAATAAAGGAATGATTTTGCTAAACTTCATTAAAGTTGGAAACTGTCTATCATCAATACATTTGTTAAAAATAATAGCGAGTTGAGGGGCTAATGAACTTATAATTGTATTGATAATGCTGACAGAAATTCCCCAAAGATCCTCCGTTTTTTTCATATTGAATTCTCTAAAAGTTTTTGTAATTATGTCAGGGTTTATATGCCTCAAATTAAATAAAGAATTGCACTCATCGACAACAGACTTGAGAAGGGATTCAGCTAGATCAGCAGAAGAAGCAAGCCCTTTAGTAGTAGAGGGTGCTATATTTGAAAAAAAAATCTCAAATGTATTTGCAACCTCTGTGCTCGTGTTTATTAGCTTATCCCCTAACTTGAGAGAGTAAGTAGGATTATTTGGTTTTACTCTACATGTCTCTTTATTAATAATATTCCAAGTAGTTTTTGCCTTATTGTTGGAAGCCGAAATTAAATTATAAAGATAGATTGACTTTGCTTTTGCACATACTAATTTAAATAACTTAGAGTATTTTTTAACATGTTCTATAATATGTGGGTTTTGAGAATCTGCCTTTAAACTATATAAATCATATAATGTTTTTCTGCTTTTATAAATACCAGGTGTAGCCCATTCATTAAACTTACACTTCTGTTTATTTATTTTTACTTTTTTCTGTTTAAAATGTTCATCAAATTCATTTTTAACTAAACCAAAAAGATTCTCATATAATTATCGTAGGTATCATTGGAATTACAACAAAACAAGTTATCCCAGTAATAGTGCAAAGCTTGTTTGCATAGATAGAGACCCTACACAGACTAGAATAATCAAATAGACAATTATATAAAACACAATTCCTAGAATAAACTGGCGCCACCCGCAATTAAAGGGTTAAGAAAAATTTCAATACAGTACATACATCAAGTTATTTTTTTCTGGATTTTTTCTATAGCAGACGGATCTTCGCAACACAACATAGAGTCGTCTGGTCGTTCATTTTTAGTTTGACATCGACTCAAATTCAGTGAACAATTAAATTGTTTAACACATTTACAAAAGTTTATTTCTCAATGTTCTAAGAGTTCATAATAATATTATCTCAACCTAAGGATATAAAATTTTCGTAAATGTTGTGTTTTGCATGACATCAGACGTATATGAATGAAGTGATTCATCGGTTTCATAACATGTTGAAATTTAAGAATCTTGAATTTGCCGAGTCATTATTAAATACCTTGACAGGACTCGCTTAAAGTCAGTTTTTAGGGTTCCGTACCCAAAGGGCAAAAACGGGACCCTATGACTAAGACTTCGCTGTCTGTCCGTCTGTCCGTCTGTCCGTCGCTCTGTCACCAGGCTGTATCTCAAGAGCCGCGATAGCTAGACAATTGAAATTTTCACAAATTATGTATTTCAATTACCGCAATAACAACAAATACTAAAAACAAAATAAAATAAATATATATGGGGGGCTCCCATACAACAAACCCGTTTTTTTGGCTTTTTTGTACGGAACCCTTCGTGCGCGAGTCCGACTCGCACTTGGCCGGTTTGTATTTGTTTAGATGATTTCATAGTGTTTTTGAAGTTCTGGCGATCTAGTCAATCAATCATATTTATCTACCATAAAACTCTATGAAAAAAATTAAAACTCCACGGTCCACGCGTTCAAGGTTGCGGGTAACAGCTTAATAAATTAAAATAAAGCAAATCGTTAAAAATGGACCAATAAGAGGAACAATAATAATTTTCCCGACTGTAATTAATAAATTCAACTTCGTATAAAAATAACAATGTAGCTTATTAGAAGTACTTACTAGATTAAAGTTTAGACAATCAAATACCGTGACTTTGTCAAACAATAGTAACTAACAGAAAAACTTGTTTGACGTTTGCTGTTTTATTATTTGCTCAAACATGGTTACACAAATTTATCATCACTTCCAGCAATTATGGGCCGTATATTTTTTGTGAATACTGTCAAAGAGTTTTACGACTGATGAATCGTTATTAGTAAAAAGTATTTTTTGTGTTAAAACGCATAATAATTACAAAATGCTTACAGTTAGTTACCTATACTATCTGTTCCTTTTTGCTAACCCTTAGCACATGAATACCTAAATATATTTACTCATGTGCCCATAGGCCATAACCTATTTCATTTAATTAGTCTTATTTTGAAAAAATAGAGTCACTGACCCTTATTGCCTCTAAAATTTGAGACTTTTTTCTATGATAATTATGTTGCAATACTGTTGAGGCAAATGAAGATGTCATTCATTGTTTCATGAACAGTTTTTTTTATAAATCGTACATTTAAAAAATAAACCCAAAATCAGACGCTACTATTTCATGTCACATATTCCGCCCGCTTCAGCGTTATGATTAAAATACTAAAACTCATTTTTAATTTGTTTATGTCGTTTGACTATAAAACGAGTATTTTCTAACAAAGAAACAATCCAGTCGTCGTGCCACGTCACTAACTTTACTCTTACTAATATTATAGCGAATGTTTAGTTAGATGAATGTATTTTATTCAATCACGCTAGACATCGAAACTTATCGCATCGTCGAAAAAGTTTCTTCTTCTTCTTCATTTTTATGGCACTAAAAAGATCCAAAGTGAAACCTCTTCATAAGAAAAACAACAAAAAAGATATGAATAATTACCGACCCATTACACTAATCCCTATACTCTCAAAGATATTTGAAAAAATGATAGCTAAGCGAATTAACAACTTTTTCGACAAACATAAAATAATAGCTAGAGAACAAAATGGATTTCAGAAGAACAAATCAACAACCCTTGCGGCCTATACATTAATAAAAAATGTTTTAGAAAGTATTGACAAAAAAAATCCTGTAGTGACAGTCTTCTTTGATATGAGCAAAGCGTTTGATTTTGTGGATCATCAGATATTGTTGAAAAAGTGTGAAAGGTATGGCATTAGGGGACAAGCTCTAAGCTGGCTTATGAGTTACCTTTCAGATCGAGTACAATGTGTAGAAATAAACAAAGTCAGTAATGACAATGAGATTATGTCTTACAATTCCCCTTTTCTGTGTAACAGACGCGGTGTTCCACAGGGAAGCGTCTTGGGACCATTGTTATTCTTAATATATGTGAACGATTTGCCAAGATTCACAGACTATGAAACGGTGTTATTTGCAGACGATATTTCGATGATAATACCGAATCGTAATAAAGATCCAAATTTTGATCAGGCAATAAATTATGCTGTAGAACGTGTTGACGAATGGCTCAAGCAAAATAAGCTTTGTGTAAATGTATCAAAGACAGCATTCATACAGTTTTGCAACTATCGGTCCAATCGTCTTAAACTTAGAGTAGTCTGTCAAGATCAGGAAATCCATGAAGTAAAGGAAACTAACTTTCTTGGTATTACTCTTGACCAACACTGTAACTGGAGAGCACATATCTCAAAATTATGCTTGAAATTAAGTAAATTTGTGTATGCTCTCAAACGCTTGCGGTGTGTAGCCGGGGAAGAAACATCATTGACTGCTTACAATGGATATGTTGCATCATTGTTGAGGTATGGATTAATATTATGGGGAAACTCTGTAGACATAACTAAAGCATTCATAATGCAAAAAAAGTGTTTAAGGGCAATTTGTGGTGTAGGGCCAATTGATACATGTCGACCTTTGTTTAAGAAATTAAGATTGCTTACGTTGACAGGTCTTTACATTTTTGATATGTGTAAATTTGTAAGGAATCATTCGTATTTTTTTGAACAAAATAATGTTGTCAACCCAAGACTCCGCCCGAGAGACACCACTCGACTGATGAAGGTGCCAGGTACTAGTGCTCTATTTAAAAGAAACTGCAATGCAATGGCAATAAAAATATATAATAATATACCCTTAGAATTAAGAAAATTGCCCACTAACCAGTTTCTTAAGCGTTTGCGTGAGCTGTTAATTGACAATTGTTTTTACAATTTGAATGAATTTTTTGACATGATATAATATTTTGCCTTTATTCAATAGTTTTAATTAATTTATGCAATTAAATCTTTTATAATATTGACTTATTTAATTATTATTGTTGTTGTAGTTTTTTTAATATATATATATACTAATATGACATTCATTGGATATGTGACTGTTAAAATGTGAAATTAAAGTATAATAAATTGTAAGTTGTAAACATATTGCATGCCACCATGTTGGCAAAACATGAGATCTTTTGTATTTAGTTAGTATCTATGTTGTACCATGTTTTGTGCAAATAAAGATTCTGATTCTGATTCTGATTCTGAACTTGTGTTTTCCGCAGTGGGTACACTGTTCGGCCAGTATCACGTATGCAGCTGTTACACGGAAATTATGAGAGATAATGGAAATGTTACGATACTTTATGCGAACTTAACTAACACAAAGTGTAAAACAGAGGATAGGGTAAGTACTAAGACAAATAAAAATGAAGGTGGTTCCATATTTATTTGTCATTATAGAATATGACCTAATTACAGATGAATTTTATTAGTGTTAATTTTAGTTAAAGATTTCAAAAGTGTCAAAAAAGTTTCCTAACTAAATGTGCGCCTTTATATAATATGTCAAATGGCATTTGCAATTGGCATTGGCACCCATTTGACATAAGGGTGCACATTTAGATGTACTCGTATCTATACTAAATCTATGATCCAGACCAGCGTTTCCCATTTGCCGGGTCGCGACCCGGTACCGGGCCATCAAAACTAAATACCGGGTCGCAACATTCCCGCCTTGTTTTAAAAATAATACCTATTGATCGACGCATCGTAAAAAAACTTCTTTCGTCATTTTCCGCGAACGTTGATTCTAAGTAAAGTATGTTAAAAAATAAGCAGCAGCTCGCTCCATGCTTTGCACTAAAATTTTGTGACTAAATAGTGTAATAATATTTTTACTATTGATAAATGTATATTATATTACCTAATGGAACCAGCTTGGGTTTAAAAGTATTAGGTGGGTCACAAAGGGGCAATGTGAAAATTACCGGGCCATGGCAGAACAATGTTTGGGAAACACTGATCCTAGACTATCTAGGTTGTAAACTATACAAATTGAATAGGTACAACGTGAAATAAATATCCATTACTATTGCATGTCGACATAATTTGGCCCGGTTATAATCAACATCAATCATTCGATCGAGGAACATTTTAAATGTCATTTTTGTATCGGACTACGTATATCTAGTTCATTTTATATCTATTGATGTTAATCTGCTAAAATCTGCGTAGTAAAAATACACCATGGGTCGCGGGTTCGACCCCTACACAGTACAAATACTTATTTGTGTGCATGAATGAACATATCTAAGTACTTTATTTTGATATTTTAGCAATTAAATTGCAATTATAATATCAGTATATAAACTTGAAAAATTTTTTGTCTCAGGCGGGACTCGAACCCGCATCTCGCCTAATGGTATGGCGCCCGCCCGGCATGCGAGGAGATGCGGGTTCGAGTCCCGCCTGAGACAAAATTTTTCAAGTTTATATACTCATATCTAAGTACCTATATATTTACAAAACAAATTGTCTAGTACCCCATACGTACGACAAGCTTCTTAGTAGTAGCTTCGTTTAGGATTAGATGGCTCTGTGTGGCCCAGTATGGCATATTTGTTTAAAAATTTTATACTACATATATATAGTAAATACTAAATACTAAGTCTATGAGTAAGACCATTTTAGCGTCGGTTTGGTGTTCGTCCATAGGTACTATTACCGAGGTATCAACCAATCAATTTATTAGTTTAGACATTTTATCGACTCGCTATCGATACAATCAGTGCAGTGCGTAAATAACTCGGACGCAGACATATTTAGATTAATTTTAATGTCTTGTTCTGCCACGTTCTTAGTTGATTTGTTTTGAAAATTTTTGACCTCGGTGAGTTTTTTGTCAAACTTAGACTAATATTATAAATGCAAAAGTTTTGATGAATGTTTCTTACTCAACCACACCAGAACTGCTTAAATTAAAGGTAAGAAAATAAATTAGAAGCTAGGCTACTAAATAGCACATAAAGTAAAAAACTAAGTAAAGTAACAGCCTATAATTATCCCACTGCAGGGCAAAGGCCTCCGTCATTGCATTCAATTTACCACCAATTCGAAACTCTTGTTGCCCGACTCGGGAACCGAACCCAGAGCCCGGTACTTGAACTACTAGACTAATGGGGAGGAAAATGATTTAGTTAGACATTAAGTTCAAACAAATAGTTAAATAAGTGTATAATTTATATCCAATATGAGAATATAAACATGTGTTATAAGTATTTTGATATTGGATTAAAATTTAAGTCGTACGGACGTTCGAATAATTCTGCTAGAGGTGTAATTATAAGAGAGGTAGGGCACCCAGTGGACCGGTGACAGTCGTTAGCTATAATCTACTTACGCCCGGAGGTCAAATCTACAGACTGATAATGATTATTTAGCTAATTACATGAATTAACCTCATTAAAAAACTAGTTACTGCATTCAAAACAGATTCAGCCTCATTTCGCTATGTTACTTTTGATTTTTCTTCTAAACCTACTTCTTACTCGTGCGAATTTTATATATGCGAAGGTTTTTAAGGATGTATGTATGGCTGTATGGATGTTTGTTACTCTTTGACGCAAAATCTCTACTTAACATTTCTGATGAATCTTTCCAGTGATGTACCTACCTAGATTAGACATCAGAATAACATATGGATATAATCCCGAAATTCTGAGTAGTTTCAGCGGGAAGACGACATAACATAAGTATTTTGTATGTGGGTAACACTGAAAATTTTTAGAACTGGGCGAACTGGCCAGTTAGAAACATTGCTAATGAAAACTTTTTTGAATATCAATTTTAGAACTCTTTGGTAACCTAATGCTAGTATATATATTGCATTCATCATTAATTGTCATTTGTATTTGTGAATTGGCGGCAAATCTAAAACTCTTGTTACACGTGAAAATGAACATAACGCGAGAAAATTTTCGGTCAATGATTTATTATGACTTTCGTTGTGGGCCTATTCAACAACAAAAATATGATAGGCTGCGATTAGCATTTTAATGAAGCCCCATCTCGTGCCACTATTTACAAGGCTAAGCGTGGACGTAGCAATCTCAATGATGATCCGCGTGAGGGACGTCCTTTAACAACGACTACTGAAGATAACATCAGTGTTGTGCGATGCATGATAGAGGAGGATAAGAGAGTGACCTATCAGCAGATACGGGCAAGCCTAGGCATTGGTATGAGTCAAGTTCAAAAAATATTACACGAAAATTTAGGCGTCAGGAAGCTTTGTACCAGATGGATTCCCCATACTTTAACCTACGACCAGAAACACCTTCGCATGGACTGGTGTTGCAAAATATTAGATAAGTTCAATGGTGAGTAAGAGGTGACTCAAATGCTGTATGTGACATCGTCACAGGTGATGAAAGCTGGATATATTGCTACGAACCCGAAACCAAAAGACAATCAGTCAGTGGGTGTCTCCTTTCGAGGATCGGCCAACTAAGGTAAAGAAAGAAAGAAGTCAAGGAAAAAAGGTCATTCCGCGACAGTTGTGATAGAAGATGGAAGGACAGTTACTGCAGACTGGTATGTCAATCGCTGTTTGCTTGTTGTCTTGAAAAAAAATTGACAGCGCCCTCGAAGCAGGATCCTCCTTCACCACGAACGACAATGCTTCAGCGCACTCCGTAAAACGGACTGTTGAATATTTGACTACGGCAGGTGTCGAGATAATGAGTCATCCGCCATGCAGTCTTGACCTGGCGCCCTGCGACTTTCATTTATTCCCAAGAACTAAAGATAAATTTTTAGGTATTCGCTTTACGAGCCCTGAAGATGCGGTGAAAGCGTTCGAAAATGCCATAAAAGAGACCCCTAAGGTAGAATAGGCCCACTGCTTTTCTCAGTGGTTCCATCGAATGCGACGATGTGTAGAGAGGAATGGAGATTACTTCGAAAAACAATAAAAGTATTGGCAACTCTACATTAAGCCGTTTTTCATTTTCAGTGTTACCTAGGTATATGTAATCGGATGGGATCGACCCAAGATCTTCGTGAGCTTCAACAGGCGTTTAAAATCTTCGAACATTGCTCGGGTTTGTGATCACCAACCCTCATTTGGCGTGCGTGGTGATTATGCCTGTACCCATTATTGCTGTGGCAACTTGAATTCAATGATGGAAGGCTTTGACCTGCAGTGGGATGATTATATGCCGTTTCTTTACTTTTTACTTTTTTTACTATTACTTAATCATTTTGTATTTCTTCACCATCTACTAATGGCTTAATATTTTGAACCTGTGGTAAGCTTTAAGACATAGGGTCTTAAGCTTAACATAGGTTCAAAATATTCAGCAATTACTTAGTGGATTCTCTAACCATTCTGTAGAAATAAATTATATTATCTCTTATCTACAAACTAAGTAGGTATCACTTGAAAATATTCTGAAGGAGGAAATACAATACAACAATGTATTTTGATATAAAACTAGCTTTAGTCCACGGCTTTGTTTGCTACTTGTTGGTCTAGTGGTTTAAATACCGGGCCAAGATCTCGGGGTCCCAGGTTCGATCCCCGGGTCGGGCAACAAATAATTTAGAATTTTCGATCGTGGCTTGGGTTTGTGATCACCAACCCGCATTTGGCAAGCGTGGTGATAATGCCAGTTCCCATCATTGCAGTGGTAACTTGAATTGAATGATGGAAGGCCTTTCCCTGCAGTGGGCTGTTACTTTACTTTTTTTTTTGTTTGCTTGCATAAAATTTGATGTTTTAACTGTAACATCGTAATTTTAAGTTTTCTATTTTGACAGATTTTTATATTTTTTAATAATTACGCCCCTTTAATACTTTGCAGGTTTCTTTTATAGTAGATGCTTGTGATGTCTTACTACGATCTGTGGTCAAGGAATTAGTATCTAGAATCGGGGCTGCCAGCTCTAAGGTCTCGAATTCGATTCCCGGTCGGTTCAATGTAGAATTATTTATTGTCTCGGCTCTAGGCTCGGCTTGTGGTATTTTGTTGTTTTTGATTTCCATAAATAATGTGGTTTAGTAGTTTTCTTGAGATCAAAATAATATAAGTAGGTACTATTTTTACGCCGGACTTCATCCCGATCTGCCTAGTATTCTAAGTTGTGCGTTAATGTATTAGAAGCATGATTTTCTATCTATACTAATATTATAAAGCTGAAGAGTTTTTTTGTTTGTTTGTTTGTTTAAACGCGCTAATCTCAGGAAGCACTGGTTCGAATTGAAAAAATCTTTTTGTGTTGGATAGTCTATTTATCGAGGAAGGCTTTAGGCTATATAACATCACGCTGCGACTAATAGGAGCGAAGCATTGGTGAAAAATATTGCAAAAATAGTTGCAATCATAATAACAGAAATTGACGCGGACGAAGTCGCGAACAACAGCTAGTTCTATTATACATAGAATCAGATTATTTTTATAGTTACAATGATATAATAGTCCTATTACTCTAAATGTCTTTGCTTCCTAAATTTACGCGAACGCCATACCTACATTGATATAAAAATTAAATAATTTTCCTTTATTAAGGTTTTACATTATATGTTGTTATATCTCGACATTTCGAACACTTTACAGCATTCGTGCTCGTGGTCCAGGGTAGCCTAAGAAATAATTTTGTTAAGTTATAAATACGTTGTTTTTATTAATCAATCAATCTAAACCAACATAATCAACACGAAACAATTTCCATATTGAAAACTAATAATAATACATGTTATCTTTTTATCGTAGGCTATCTATTAACACAAGTGTACTGAAAACCTTACCTTTTAGTGTGCGTGAGTTTACAGAAAAATTCAGGGAATCCGTATCTTGTTTAAAACAGTATACACATTGTCAATAACAACACAATAATCTAAACGTAAATACCTTATTATAACTAATAACTATGTGAAACAGCTAAAAAACTATAAAACGTCTTGTTCTCGTCACGAAATCGCGCGAATTTGAAACTTTTTTGTGTGTGAAGCGACGCGTCCGATCTCCCTTGTGTCCGCGGTAGCACTGAGTGATAAGAAACGTCAATTCCGAGTCAATATTATCAACAAATTAAGTGGATGAACGAGGAGTTTAATGAGGCCGAGATACCAGTATAAGTTTATAGCGAACTTTTTGTTTTGAGTATATTATCTGTCTTCTTCCAACTTTAACGGCCTATAATCATCCCACTGCAGGGCAAAGGCCTCTATCATTGAATTTAAGTTACCACAGCAATGATGGGCACATTCTTAATCAGTACTTGCCAAATGCAGGTTGGTGATCACAGCAAGTATTACAATTTGAATAGTTATTCAAATTGGGATCAGAACAATGTATGTGATGTTGTCCACATTTATTTATTTATTTATATAACACTTTAGTAAGGTGAATGATTGATTAACCATTATTATCTAATAGGAAACCTAATTAAAAGTTTATTTTATACACACGAGGTCAAGACACAACAACATAATGCAGATAGCATTTGCTTGACAAGTTACAATAATTATGTGTCATTTTCCATCCAACTGATTTGTTAATCTAGGTTAAAAAGTTGAGTTACGGCCTATATGCTGTTAACTATTAGCTTTAGCATAGTGCTTAGTTTATAAATAAGTAGCTAGCTTTTAAGGTAATTTGCACGTCTGTTCACAGACTGAATACGATGTCTAGTTAAATACACCCAACACCATCAATCTCAAATGTATTCTTGCAAATAAATGTTATTCTATTCTATTCTATTCTATTCTATTCTATAATCATCCCACTGCAGGGCAAAGGCCTCCATTATTGAATTCAAGTTACCACAGCAAGAATGATCAGAGTACAGGCATAATAACCACTCTTTCCAAATGCGGATAGGTGATTACAAACCCGAGCAATGTTTAAAAACTTGGATCTCTTGCTGCCTGACCTGGAATGAACCCAGGCGCGAGATTTTGGCCAGGTACTTAACCCACTAAGTTAACAAGGCGTTTTTGTTAATCTACGAGTATTTAAACTTAACTTATAACTTTATTCATACATATTGAACTCATTGCAACTCGTGTATTGTCTGCACATTAAAAATATAGCACCAACCTTCTCTTATGGGTGTTGTAAAGAGGTGACTGCCAGAAGATGGGCAGCAGCGTCTTTTTTTTTCTTTGGACAACCTACAGTTTGAATTACTTAGTAGAAATAACACATTAAAAACTATCTAGGAACCATTTACATGTTTTCGCATAATATGATTTCTACATGCTTGTTTTTAAGATTAAGGGGACTACTAGAGCTAAGTGCTGCTTCTAATTGATTTAATTTTATTACTACTAAACAAAATCAATTCTCAAAAAAACTATTTGCTAAAATGATACTGTTCTAGTTTTTTTAAGAATTGGTTTTGTTTTGAAGTAATAAAATTAAATCCATGTAATTGAGGGCAGCACTTAGCTCTAGTAGTCCCCCTAAGAATATTAACCGACTTGCCATCTCAAAAAGGAATATTTTGTAATGAATGGGGCGATTATTGCAAAACCCTCCATTTAGAGATGTCCGTATCCATAACTACTTTTTCCATGTCCAACATGTACTGATAAATAATTTGTTCCTTTCTTTTAATTATAATCGCTCAAGTAAATGAAAGATATAAAATCGCGCCAAGATGCACCAGTAAAAAATCCAGTGTAAGATTTTTTACGGTTACAAATTTGCTATTTTTAATATACAGGCATTTCATGCTTTTGATGTATACTGGGTGTTAGGTAAAGAGTATAACAAGCCGAATCCAGCCTTTGTTAAGAGGAAACACCACGGCCGTTTTTCCATACAAACGTAGTCCCCTGTTTCCTCCCTGGATAATGCCAGTAGAGCAATATTTTTTATCATAAATATCTTATGGCCACTATTAGCATGTTTCTATGTTTTCTGTTTTTTCATAAATTAATTAATAAAAAAGATATGAGCCCTCAAAAATCGAAAAAATTCGCCAGATTTTCCGCTGTGTTCAAACATACAGAAAACAAATTTGGCTAAATTTTAGAAAAAAAGGAAAACATACGAACACGGCCAAAGCCTTTCTTTAGTTTTTAATGAAATAAGTATTTAAATTGGTCTAGTTTTGGAAAAGTAATCGGGGGACTATGAAACGTTGCTTTGGTGTGTTTTTAGTAAGTATTTTCGGGCCAAGAAGCAGTTGTCTCTATCACACTCTGCGGTGAATGCGTTTGGCACTGCGCGACAGCAATAGATTTTACAAATACCTATTTTTCAATTCTCTCGCCCGTAGTGTTTCCTCTTAACATATGCATAAATACTATGGTGAAGTAAGTCAGTTTGATATAATCATTTTTGAAAAAAATATTTTCATATTAAATCAGAATCTCAAAATTTTACTTTGTTTGAAAATATAAAAAAAATTAAATGATGATATCAAATTTCTGACTTCACCATAGTATTTATATGCATAGCTAGCTAGCTAGTTATACCATTTACCTAACACCCTGTGTAATTATAGGCCATAGCATACTAATCTTATTCTTACTAATTATTACTAATACATTAATGTCCACTGAGGTATATTATACACTTATAAAGAAGGTAGCGCACCAGATTTATGTTACATTTATTTCAAAAATATTATTATCCCATTAAAAAGCACAAATGCTAAAAAGTCAACGTCAATTAAATAATTGTTGTATAAGCTCATTAATCTTTACTTACACAGGAGATCTGAAATCCGTGTTTAATTTTTTTTGGCGCAAATAATGTAAATATTCATGTCATTGTGCCTTATGTTAATCATTAAATAACGATATGTAGATAAATAACAACATTCGTAACAAAATTTCCACTGCTCGTACTTAATCCACTTAATCCCTACTAACATGCATAAAACAACTGCAGAAGTTTAACTCAAAATGTTACTCCAAAACTCGTCTTAATAAAACTACATTAAGAACACGCTTGACATTTATTATAATCTTTCAAATGTATGTTTCTGACAGATAAAACGAGTTTAAATTATTAATTCCATATCCTAAGCCATCTGATTAAATGCTTTAACATAACTTATCATAGAAAGGAGAATAGGCACCTCTGGGCGGTCGGCGGCCATTAATGAAAGTAGTGTCAAATGAATGTAGTGATAACTAGGAACAACTTTTACTAAGAACGTTTCGCTGCAATCCATTTAGGAAAAAAAATATTTAGCTGTTAACATAATGGAATTTCATAGAACATAAAAATAATTATTTTGTATGTGTAATGAAGAAAGAAGAATTATTTCGTTTTGATAAAACGCTACATCTACTGAAAACGATTGCAATGCCACCAACACAAAACAGTCGTCTCAGTGAAAATATAGAAGAGCAAGACGTTTACTTGTTACGTGTTCGAATACAATCTAGAGATGCAAGGTCCAGGATTTATTATTCCTATATTGTAATTGATCGACAAAGAGACGCAAGAGAAGCTATCGCTCATTATTATTGTTATGTCTGAGTGGAAGGCGCACAATAGGATGTTGCGCACATGTTATGTGCGTAGTATGGTACTTAGGCTGGGCAAGAAACCAAATTGAAGAGATAAGATTACCAGCAGCAGAATTAAGTGTTATCATAGAGCATGGCCACTAGAAATGTAATAAATAGTCTTTTGTATCACATCGTAATACTTACTATGATTGTTCGATTATTAATAATGTCGTTATTTATATGCATTATATAATAAATGGTACTATCTAGATTTGTTATTTACTTTTTACCATTTAAGCTCCGAATATAAGCCAGAATATATTGTTAAACTATTAAAAGTGCTCAAAAACAAAAATGTATTTTTATTCGTCATATAATTGCGTTGCGGCAATAAAACTTCTACACAGTAATTATAGGACCTAACTACATTTAAAAAAAACAAAATCAAGTTTGGCCGCGGATCGCCCAGGCTCCATACTGTTTTGCCCATTCTCCTTTGCACATTGACTTTTTTTTTCCTCAGATAAAAAAGTGCATACCAAATTATTAGATTGAAACGTATCATTATTGATAAATTCATGCATCCCAATGTTCTAGTTTGCATACAGACGCCATTATCAATAATATAATGTGTTTAAATAGGAGACTTGCTAAGTGCTTAATAAATAGCTGTCACATCTATTATCTAGATATAGTTCGTGCATCATATTTACTTAGCAAGAAAAATACTTTAACCTGCCATTATTACGCAGAAGAAACTGGATTTTGCCGCATTCCGTAACAATACAATGTGTTATGAGTGGTAGTCCCTTTCTTCTTCGAAAATTCTTAGTCCGAAATTCAAAATTCCTAACGCGTTAGCTATAATCATCACTATCCATAATGTTCGAATATACGAAATTTTATTATACCTAATTGTCTTTAATTCTAATGCTTTTGTGTCATAATATTGGGTGCTATAATAATTAGATTTCCTATTTTTTCTTGCTATAAAGTCACATGTCCTAAGTGTTAAATTGTTTAATGTATATTAGTCCGAATCGTGGTTTATGATAATATTGTTAGTTCTAACACAGATACGATAATACTGAAGTCTAATGATGGTTTATAGTAATATTGTTAGTCCGTATGATGGTTTATATTAATATTGTTAGTCCTCAAACATATGTTTGAAAGTAGGTTTATTTATTATAAGTCACATTATCATACACTTGTAATCGTATGGATTTAGGATTTCGTGTCAAATCTGTCTCAGAACCGAATCAGCCAACCCCGTCTTCACGTAGTACTTGTCTGCCCTACCCCTAGAGTGTAATTCAAAAAGGCGGAGGCGCGGAGAGAGGCAGCCCCCGCAGAGCGTGGGTGCCTGTACTTTGTTACGCTAGGGCGGAGGGGCTGCACTTCCCGTAGCGCCGGAGCACACGCAATTCTAAATGCATTATGACACATTACGTTAGGACTTATAACTGTTATAGAAAAGCCTTTTATGTCTTTTAAACATTTTAGATTGTAATATTTATAGCAAAACATTTTAGGATAAATTATATTTAGGGATTATTATAGGGCGGTTTTAGGGCAAGTGATATTATGAGACATTGAGTTAGGGCTAATTATCATTCGGACAAATGATGATTAGGTCACAAAACATTATGACACGTTAGATTATGGATAAAAAATTTATGAGACAAAATAGAGAACCGTTATGAGTTACAAGAGTGGGTAGGTAAGCGCTTATTTACCTATAGGCTAACTGACATGTAAACAAAAATAATAGGGGTTAAAGTATGAAATTGCCGATTATTTTCCCACTTTTTATTTTGTTTATAGCTCTTAAGTATAGTCATATTATTGCGTATTTCTTTTTGTATTGTATCAAAAACTAAATAAAGTAACTTTTGACTAAAAAAAAATGCAATACTAGTGCCTATTACTTCAAAGGCAGTCGTTGAAAAGACCCCTTACAATGGTGTGCGTTCGCCCAGCAAAAAGTATCGCCTATTCGAAAATTGGATGATGCAGATAATTAGTGCCTTATATCGTGTAAATGTGCCCGAAATATTATATTTGTGCGTCCAACAGCTTCAGAGTTATTTAAGAAAAATGGATTCTGCTGCACGAACGTTCGCCCAGCAATTTTTTTTAATTTATGCGTCTAGGTGTATATTAAATATGCAAAAAGGTAGCTTATGTACGAGTGTAAATGTGCCGTAAAAGCCAAATTTGTGCCTCTTAAGATGTCAGACTTATTTAGTTTTTTGCTGGGCGAACGTTTCAGTAATTGCTGTATATCGGAAACGGTTGGACGCACACTCATGATTTTTTGTATACAGATACAGTAAATTTGTGCATATTTGTGCCGCAATTTTCATTAACATGACTAGCATGGTTGAGGATCTATTCTTTTATCTCCTAAAAAATGGAAAAATGCTCTGGCTCTCGAACGAACAAGACCAAGGACTTCGCGTTAGTGCCGAGTGATACCTATTATATATTCACATGATCATGTAAAGTTTCGCCGGCCTACTACATATCATTGCCGAGTTCTTAACGATTTTGTCTTTGTTTTGAGGTTATCTTGAGTGAAATTACTTAGAATACGAAAACACTAGTTTTCTGTGAACTGGCTCATTACATGCTTTTACAATAATATGTTAAATCGCTGTTTTAAGAATACGTATGCAAAAAATCATGTATGTATGCCCATTACTTTAGACAATAACGATAAAAATCCATTCGTAATATTTTTGGTAGATTATCCGACCAAATTGTAGTGAACATTAAAAAGCGGACGCACGATACATCGACCTATCCTTCCTCACTTGATGGCATTGTATGATGGCAATATTTCATTCTTACTTGTAGACTAGCTTCTTTTCACGCGTGAACTAGGTACACGTTAAATAGCGCGGGCGGAAACTTGTGCCCAGCATTGGGATACAAAAGAGCCTATGTCCTATTACTTGTATCAAATTTTATCAAAATCGATTCTGTAGTTAAGGCGTGAAAGCGAAACTGACAGGCAGAGTTATTTACTCATTTAAAACATTAATAAATAAAATAAATAAAAACAGCTTTATTTTGATCCACTTCAGTTTGACAATAAATAAATGTATCTCAATATTTTATTTATTTGCGGACCTACTAAGGGTAACATCCTCCTCCAAAGAAAGTCAGTTTTCTCTGTCTTTGGCAATATACATCCATTGCTTTCCAGTGCTGGCCACAATCTCGTCTTGCTAACGGGCGCACGGACACCCTCTATACTTTTCATTTCATTCGGTCCCTTCCACTTTGTGGTAATTATAACATTAGTAGGTAAGTATTATATTACACTATTGGTCGTGACATTATGTAGGTAGTATATATTCCTCCGCAATAAATGGACAATCGATAAACATTTTCTTTAGCTCAACCAAAAAACAATTTCTCCAACCATAATTTTGTTTGACATAATTTATAAATGAAACACAAAATCAAAACGTATTTTAACTATATTTAAATACAAATGTACATTCATGATTTCGTACAAAACTTTTAAACCATCATAACAATACTTATCTAAATTATGTACACTATAAGTGGGTACTATAATACAAATCATACAATATCAAAATGTAAAGCAAGTTTAATAGCCATAGCTTAAGACAAAGGTAGTTTCGAAAAAAGGACATAAAATAAAAAGCTTGATAGAAAATCCGTTAAAATAAAAAACGTCCTCACCAAATGAGCGCCCATCAATACATTTGGGTGCTCTTTCAACTTAGTACAGTTACAGGTGTAAAACATGACATCTATGTAGATTCAATCGCGTACATTTCGAAGTGTCATTTTTGTAAGGACTGTGTACCTTGTTCCAACTCTTGTTGTTGTAGTATACGTGCGAGTTCAATACTCAGGTCCTAAGACGTAACTTATCTGAGTATCTTTATGAACGAAAATAACTTTAGAAAGTCACATTCTCAGGGGTATAACCTAAAAGATATGACTCTACCACTTAAAAGGTGTAAAAGAGGATAAAAATATTTAAAAAAAAGTATAAAGAAAATGCATCTTATGGTGCAAAGTATCAAAATTTTCCAAAGGTATTTTTAGCAAGGTGCAAACGAATAAATATAGTACAAAAAGATTCTAACCTTTTGGAGTTTAATTTAATCAATTGTTTTTCTACTGTATGTCAATGAAATAAGGTTCAAAGTTCGGTGGCAATATTTCAACTTCTGCCCGCTAAAAGGATAAATTAACTGTTAACAGTTTTACGCAAATTATTTTGTAGCAAATCACTTCTTTTACGTCTACTTACAAATAGTAACAATAAAAAAATACTAAAATATCTATAAAACAAATGTTTATGGCAAGTTAATAATATAATGCAATACTTAAATCAGGTAACTAATTATTGACTTTCTTAGAAAATATTTGTCAGAAATAGATTTTAAAATATATTTAAATACAGTCAATTACCCGATACTAACTATGACTTGATAAAAAAATATGTTATTAAGACGCTTATTTCAGATTAAGGTATGGTATAATTATTTGGTTGCAAAAGTAAATCGAAAATCAGAGGCCATTCATAACATTAAGCATATTCATTAGACGTTTCTACATAAATTGTGTGAATTTGAAAACCATACAAAATAAGGTGAAAAAAAAGTTTATTGTCTAGAACTAAAAAGGTTAGTAATTTATAAGGAAAGTTTTATTTATTTTTATTTTTCATAGTGGCCTCTGTTTTGAAACTTAACTTTTAAATATGCACTTATGTCACAAAATAACTCAAAAACTGTCTATTTAATATACAGGTTGATTTGGAATTAGACCATACCGGTATTATAGTACAAGTAATTTACTACGTTGTCATCCTTGTGTATGGACCCATAGATATGTTAAAATAAATCGTTACTGAGATATTTTTATTTTAGTTATTTAAATAGATCCTAGTTGATAACTTAAGAATCAAAGAAAAATCAAAATTCGTGAGAAAAAACATAATTTCTGAGCATGTTTTCTTGTTTCAGTTATTCTTAAGTAATACTTTTTTTTAAACTTTAATATTGGCTCATTTTTACATATTAGTGTCAATACACAAAAATGTTGCAAATGTACTGTACTGCAACCCCTTTTAAGATTATGATTTAATTCCAGAACACTAGAATTTAATTCCAGGGTACATATATATATATACCCCTTAAGACCAACACTGACAATTCAATTTTCGTTCTTATAAAATACCCTGTATCAATACGCCAATAACAATTAATAGTATCTTAAACTATCAACATGATACACTATTTGATTGGAAGAACAACATTAAGTTATCTAATGGCAAAAGAATGTAAGTGAATAATAGAACATGATTTTATTGAAGTTAAAAGCTAAAAAACATGTCAGTCAAGAAATTAAGGCACTAACTGGATGCCTGATTAAGTCTACGTATCCACAGAAGCGAAGTAGGTAAAGCGAGAGATCAAACCGTGAATTGACCAATCACAGCGCACAAAATCTGAGATCTGTGGATTTCAAGCACTGTTGCTGGTCAATTTGCGGTTTACTGCTTTCCACTAAGACCAGCTTAGCTTCTGTGGACACGCAGCCTTACAAAAAATACAGTCAGACTACGATAACTTTTCTAAGTATCGTCGCAATTTTGTGATCTGTAATATTTGTCTGTTGTTTTTGTTTTTTTTATTGGTTACGAAGGTTATATTTGACATTTATTTGTTTATGTTTAAATTCATCTTTTAATTTTTTTTTTGTTTTATTTGACAACGAAAAAAACAAGACTTGAATTTCTAAATCGTTATCAGGTGTATTATTTCATTTTACTACAATTCTGTTGTATTATAAAAACTGTCTCTTTATTATAAAAACCAGTCAAAAATATTTCATAATGCAAAAGAAGTAAACAAACAATAATATTGATAAAAAATTTAAAATCTACTTATTAAAACTGAATACAATCTACATAATTTTTTTTAACTCGTTTAAAACATTTTAAAGCTTGCCACCATCTACAGTAAAAGTGAAAAATACTTCGAGTCTCTTGTCTGGTTTTGAAAAATATAAAAATTTAAAATAATTTATAATTTTATAGGTACTCTTAAAAGGTAGATAAATATAATTAAGTCCTTTTGACTACTTTCACAATGTATTTCAAGTATTTTAAGGAAGAAGCTTTAAGTCCTTTTGACTACTTGTTTTTAAGTATAAAAAATACTTCATTTCTTTTAACTACTTTTAAACAGTAGAAAATTACTTAGTCTTTTATCATCTCTAAAAAAAGTACAGAAAAATATATCAACTCTTTTGAAAATACTACTTTTAAAAAGTTGAGAAAAATACTTCCAAGTCTTTTAACTACTTTTAAAAGGAGAATGTCAAGTAATAGTACACTCTACGAACAAAGTGAACAAAACAGTTTTCATTCATCCCGATTGGATTTTTGAACCTCTTTGGTTGTATATATTACTGTAGTCTTTGAACACGGAATGCTATTGACCTGGAATGTATTCGTCACTGTACATTCTGCGGAGGAGTCGTGTTGTCCTCTGATGAGGACTCCGATATAATCGGACTTGACTCCGGAGTCCTTAGTATCCGTTTGAATAGAATCACTACACCTGGTACAAGAAGAGCTACACCGATTACCTGTAAAAGAAAATACTTATTTATCAAATTCTTCAGTTTTCACATGTGAATTGTGTGTGGCAGAACTTAAAATATAGGCTCTACTATCTATATGATTCTAAATCATCTAATCCACTAATATTTTCGTTAAACACTTCACGAATAGGTCCTATGCATAAAAAACTAGTGCGCCACACACTGGTTCCATATTCAAATAAAGTGGGCTTAGAGGTCAATGTTCATATTTAAGCTTAATTTTTTTTCACATATTCCTCTTTTGATTCGAAATCACTTTTTACTGATTCCAAGTTTTCTCAAAAACATGCCAATTTTGAGAAATAAATTGTTGAATTTTTTTTTGTATGGAGAAAAAATTAACGTTTGTAGCTCCAAAATGCGTGCATGGATCAAAATGCCATCTAGTAGGCATTGAAGCCCATATTATTCTCTAAGATAAATGTATATAACTTTTTTCCGTAACCTGTAATTCCGAAGGTTGCACCTTCGGAATTGCAGGCGCTTAAACATCAGTTATAAAAAAAAACTTTATTTCGAATGTTTTTGCAGATAATATACAAAAAATCTTTAAATATCGGTAGGATCAGATTAACCTTAATTTATTTAGTACATTGTAGCACCTAATAACCATTACATACTAATAATAATAAAAATAAAAATAAATTTATTTGCCAAATATCGCTTTTCCATTGTCATGTAGTAAATTGTAAATTGGCTTGCGGCTTTGCAAATCTTTGTGGTTTGCCGGTGCGCGCGCACTTTGTTTGGGTTACCTAGAATTAATACTAACATTTAAAATGAACCGCCTACTGTTCTAAAGAGTCATTTATGACATGCAGCTGATCAAGAATGTTTTGTGCATAATAAATGTGCTTATTTAAAACTTTGTTCATTTAAATGTGCTTATTTAAAACTTTGTTCACTAACAAGTGAAATGGTGACTATGATTACAATCACAAGTCATTTTCAAGCTCAAATATGAACATTTACCTCTAAGTCCACTTTATTTAAATATGGAACCAGTGTCCATCTTAAATATTTCCGAAAGTTGACCTGGATGTATGGATGTTTGGTACTCTTTTTAGGAAAAACTACTGCACGGATTTTAATAAAAACCTTTCAGTAATACATTCAAAATAAGCTACAGCTTAGACATCACAATAACATAATAATGTAATTTATTTCGAAATTCTGTGCAGTTCCCGAGGAAACATGGCAAAGCAGTTGTATTTGGTATGAAGCCACGTGACAGAGACGATAGATGGCGCTATCGGATGGTTAACATTTATACTTTACTAGTGGTCCGTCTCGGCTTCGCATTCGGGAGGACATAAGTTTTTTTTTATGAGGACCCCTAATCTTTTCTAGCTATAAATATGTATAGCCTATATCACTCAGGGTGAATGTAGCTTTCCAACGGTAAAAGAATTTTTGAAATCGGCACAGTAGTTTTTGAGTTAATTCGTTAAAAACATACAAACACACAAAAATACAAATCTTTCCACTTTATAATATTAGTGTAGATTAAACACAGATTATTAATTTCTCTCTGAGCCCAATTCCAAAAACTACGCGAAGAGGTTGCAGGAAAAATTTAGGACTAGATAAAAATTACATTTAATTGATCACGCATCCAATTATTCAAACCAATCGTCTATACAGAATTTCAGATTAATCAGTTCTGCTTAGAAATTCAGTTGCAAGATTTGACATGAACAAACATTGCAAATTAAATAAAAACTTGAGAAAAGCAGAAGAACCACGAACTTACGGCCCCGATCGTTCACGGGATCAGTTATAATGGTAATAAACTCTGGCTCACATTCATAAGTCGGCTGGAGTGCCCATAGAAGTGAAATTATATCATCTTATTGCTTGCCTTAATTGGCTTGAGTTGAGATTCGCTTATTATAGTAGATTCGGTCCATCGTAAGCCTTTCAAAGGTCTAAGAATCCATAATCTCGGTATCAGAAATATCAACACAGAAATAAATGTGCACAGATGATAATGAATTTTTTTATTAAAACTCAGCCGCTGTTGATGTTTTTGTATACATATAAATAAGACTTCAGTGATATCTCGTGCAATAAATTTCTTTGCTATTGACGTTTGTTAACACATTTAAAACTTTAAAACAACTTTGTTTAATGTTAATATATTCTAATAGTTCATCTATCGGTTTTTGTGAATAAAATTATTAACTTATACGAATATTACATACTTAAATAGGAAGTTGTATCTAAATAAGTCTGTTCAATTAGAATTTTAAAATTTACTTACTAACTTAGATACTTTACAAAAATATTATAAGTTTACTGTTAATCATAATAATGGTTCAGGAAATAACAATTAGACTATTTATTTTAATTAATGTATTTCTTCTTTTCGTCTGACTATTTTTCAAGACAATTTTAGAAGAATTTCCAAGCCTCATATTACAGACCTCTTATGTGACTGCCATCTTGCGACTAAAGCCGGTACTATCGACTTAACGTGGCTTACGAAGCACAGATATAACCCCTGCACCCCTGCCAGACCCAAGCTAATTTAGAAAAGTTGGTTTCCAAAATTCCCTCTGGCTGACATTGTCTAGTCTCCTAAAATGTCCACTATGCTAAAAAGTCTGGTGACTTATTACATCTAGTCTCACAATGTCTAGTGTTCTAAAACGTCTAGTATCAAAAGGTCAATTTGCTAAAATGTCTAGTGTATCACAATGTCCTGTCCTAAAGGTCTACTTACTAAAATGTCTACGTATTGATTTGGGACCTTTCTTAAATCCTTACTTAAATCTATATAAATAAAAAAATTATCGCGGAAATGTATGTACGCGCATAACTTCCGATCTACTGCGCACCAAATTGCATGATTCTTTTTTGTTGTATTCCTAATTGCCAGAACAGGGTTTGTATGAAAAAAAAAAAAGTACAACCGGGAAAGTTGGATGTTCAATAGCACCCGTGCGACGCACGCCGGGGCAGGCCGATGTGTTATAATAAATTTAAACAAAGCCTTCTATTTCATCTTAGTTTTAATAAAATAAAAACAACATCTGGCTTAAATTAAATGGTTCCACATAAAAATCACTACTTACAAATTCTTAACATTAAGAAGATTTATATTTAAGAAAAAAATGTTCGTTATTTTGTTCTCGCCTATCAATTTCCAGTACTTTTGCCATTTTCAGTCGAAAATCTAATCGCCTCCTATTTATTGAATAAGTATTTATACCCGGTATAATAATACATAAATAGTACCTAACTGTAAGGGGATTGTATGAATTATTTAATCAAATCAAGCAGATAATCGAAGCTTCCTTTTTTTTTAAATTTTACATTGTGTGTTATTGTTATACACTGGACATTAGTCATTCAGATATACTAGACATTATGGGACTGGACGTAATAAGATACTGGACATGTTTGGACACTTTACATTATGAGACACTAGACATATTAGACTTATCATAGTAACTTTGGCCTAGCGTAGACAAGCGATTAAACCTGTTTATTGTAGTTGTATTGTTAGTTTATAATAATAAGATACAAAATATAAACTTTATTTTGTATCAGAATCCATAAAAACTGTTTTTTAACATGTGCTAACAGAAGGTACTTACTTAGCTTATTAGCTATTTGTTAACAGTTAACTTTTAGCGAGGTTCGTTAATAATATTCGAAATCAATATCTGAAAGTGCGTCAGAGTCGTGGGAAGTAGAAATTTCAGAGCCCGTAATAAGAAAACGAAGACGATACAGAATTTACAAAAACAACACTCACGATATAAAAATACAAAGCGAATGACAGTTTGACATTTAACTTTTTTTTGCTTCATGCTGTCAACACACATATTCACAAAATAGATAATGATCGATAAATAATCAATTAAATCAACTAATTTTGAATATATTTAGATACTAGTTTATGAACACTTTAATGTAAAATTAGCTGGCTACAACAAACCATATTTTTCATATCATTAGAAAGAATAAACATTAGGTAATAATAGGGGTAAAAGTATGAAATTGCCGATTATTTTTCCACTTTTTATTTTGTTTATAGCACTTAAGTATAGTCATATTATTGCGTAATTCTTTTTGTATTGTATCAAAAACTAAATAAAGTAACTTTTGACCAAAAAAAAATGCAATACTAGTGCCTATTACTTTAAAGGAAGTCGTTGAAAAGACCCCTTACAATGTGTCAGCTGACCTTCTTGCTTCAATTAAGTATATTTGTATTATATATTTGATTTTCAGAAATTTAAATACTATAATGCGTAGCTTTATAACCATCTAACTTTCACCTTTAATTGCATCGAAAACGGTTCAAGCGTTTTTAAAAAAACTAAAAAATTGTTAGTATGGAAAAATGACTTTTTTCGATTTCGTCCATACAAAACGGCAATTTCATACTTTAACCCCTAATATCTAATTTGTAAAAATAATATCAAAGTAAGTAGTAGTTTTAATTATAGTAACAAGCATCCATCCTCTCAAACTCTCGTGTGTAATAAAATAAAAATAAAAATGAAATAGAATAAAATATTGTAACAGTAAGAGTTAAATTTGCGAAACGATGTAACTCATTCTTATGTAAATTTCTCAAGCACATGTTTTTGCTTATAGTTTAGGATATTAATCATATTATGTATAAAATTTGTACCATCTTAACTGTAAACTGTTTTGTGTTTAAATAAAATTAAAAAAAAAATACTTTTCATTCGCGCAGGACAAACATATTGATTTAAATCGATTTTCTGAAATTAACTGTTGGTAAACTATGTTTTGGCAGCACTAAATCTTGAATTACAAACCGAATGCTGAGATAGTCAATAGTCTATATGATAGGTGACTTTTTTTACCGAGTGAATTTACTGTGTATTTTGTACCTAAAACAATTGCTATAAGTGTGTGTATTTGTAAAATACACCCCATTTTATAAATTTTGAAATTTCCATTAAAAATCATAAATTTAGAATACATTAGTGCGCATGCGTATTATTCTTAGTAAGTGTAGTAAAACGGTAGCAGGGTCAGGCGCGGGAGACGCGCGGCCGAGCTGCGTCGCCCGCCCCTCGTGTGACTGAATATGCAAAAAGCGATCCTAATTCCTATGCTAGAAGTCCGAAGGGCCGGGTGTGGGGCGCGGGTCGGGATGTTAGAAGAATTCATTTATGTTTGGCGCGTTCGGAGTAGAGTGAATATGCGTTTGAGTTTTGGTCGGTTTCGTACTTTTCCTATAATTTTTTGATATTATTTTTTTATGTGATGTTAGTCTAAATCAACATATAATTTGATGGTTATTAACATAGGTAATTTATTGAATAAAAAAATTAAAATCTTTTTTTTTTTAAAGTGTTGTTGCTATCGTCATCTATATCATTCACCTGTCTCACACTTTTATTTTCCTTTCGGTAAAAAATTTCATCCAGTATATAAAAATAAATCCCTTTTTCCCCTGGTCACGGTATCACGCGTGAGCGGCTGGACCGAATTAGCTAATTATTTTTTTGTTTTGTTTGTTGTTGTCAGGAGAAGGTTCTTATGAAAGAAAAAAATAAGACAATTGCGCAGAAAATTAGAAAATTTAGGAATACTTAATCAACATATTGAGTTATTTCAAATGTAACCGTTTAAGATAACATTGACAGAATGCGTAGGTACTGCTAATTCGTCAAATAGTCTAAAGTCTGAATTTTTCACATGGCCAGATATAAGTATGTCAAAATACCAACCATAAGAATAATAAACAATTTGTAACTGAATAAAAAAAACCTAATTCAAAGTTCATAGTAATAAACAGGACAACATACTATAAATATTTTACTATAAATATTTGATTTTCTTTAAGGATAATTGACACAAAAATTAAAAGAAGGCTGTTTAATTATAAAATAATTATTGGTTAAATTACAATATCAGTATATAAACTTGAAAAATTTTGTCTCAGGCGGGACTCGAACCCGCATCTCCTCGCATGCCACCCGCTCAAGTTTATACAGGATGAAATTTTATGTACTTTCGGAATTTTTTATAGGAGTTAAATATCGTGTTTAGAGCCCATTTCCGAAATAAAAAATGTAGGTCAACTTTTGACCTTGAAATATTTTTCGCAAAAAAATTTCTAATTAAAAGTGGTCGTCCTACAACCTTGAACGTAAACATTGCATTGTAAAACGAATTCGTTTTAAACACTTGAGTACTTTATTTATCTTACCTCTTTTAATCCTCTCCTAGCTCCCTTAAGTAATCCATTCCTACTTATGTAGTAAAACTTTTGCCGAATTCATAATAAAATTGAAATACGCACATTTTAGGTTAACAACATGTAGGAATCACCAAACTTGTCTTTCGAGTTACACTCTTGGCTTGGTATTTGCCCATAAGCTTTCTCAAACTCTCATTAAATGTTTTTCACGTATTCACTATTAAAACTATGATTAAAACCCACATTAATTATTTTGTATTCAGAACAACAATGATGCAAGAACTTAATATCACAAAATGCAGCCATCTGACCTGTCAATTCTTTACAGTCCTTGTTGTTTTTCGATCCTTTCGGAACCGGCTAAGGTCTGAGACTATGCTGCCATGTCATTAGTGTGAATTTAATCATTCTTAATTATAAAATATCATAAACACTTACTTAAACTGGTTTGGTCGGTTACTGGTTGAAACTATTAATTAATTAAAAGAAAAGAAACATTACTAGTATTTTAAAAACTGTTCGAAATGCAGACCGTTTCTCTCCAAACATAATCTTGCACGTTTTTGAATATTTTCTTTAAGTTTGTTGAGAACTACATTTTCATTTTTCTTGCCTTTAATGCCTCTGCTTTTAATGCCTCGAGGCTTTGGGCTTCTTCTACATACACGCGTCGCTTTATCTCACCCCACAAAAAGAAGTCGCAGGGTGTCAGATCAGGTGATCGCGGCGGCCACGCAACGGGACCCCCGCGACCGATCCAGCGGTCACCGTATTCAGAACTTGCACCATCATGTTGGTAATAAAAATCACGATAGTTCAATAAAGGCACATCGTCCATAAAGTTCGCCACAACATTAGGTAACATATCCAGATAGGTACCACCGGTCAGTCTAGTAACACAATAATGAACAAGCTAGTGATTGATTACTAGTGAAGAAGGAAAGAATAAGACGGTTGAAGTGAATGTACGATTTTGCACTGTTTATAATGTTTTGATACATTTAGCACGCAGGAATTCAATGTCAATTTGCAATGCCATAAAAAAGAGCAATGTGCTAAATTTAAAGTGTGTTTTTTTTAATTTATTCGATACAATACCTTTCAAAAAGTACTCACTGAGTCAAAGTATCGTATAAATCACCCATAAATTTCGATAACTTAGGTTAGTTTAGGGTTAGGTTAGGTTAAGTTATTAAGAGTAAGTAAGTGTTTATGATATTTTATGTATTTGTTAAGAATGATCGAATTCGCACTAATGCCATGGCAGCATGCGGTCTCAGACCTTAGCTGCCTGGTTCTGAAAGGAGCAATAAACAAACAAAAAACGCAGCTGTCAGTCTAATTTATTGCAAGTGCATAATTATTTTAGTTTATTCATAGTTTTAATTATTATGGTATCGTGAATGTGAAAAACATTTAATGTGAGTTTTAGATAGCTTATGTGCAAATACCAAGCCAACAGGGTAACTCGTTAAATTCAATTTTGGTGATTTCTTCATGTTGTGAACCCAAATGTGCGTGTTTTCGATGTGTTGTGTTGTTCAATGTATTGTGAATTCGGTAAAAGGTTTACTACATAGGAATGTATTGCCTATGGAGCTAGGAGAGGATTAAAAGATGTAAGAGAAATAAGTAACTCAAGTCTTTGTTTTAAAATGAACACTTGTAGGTTATGGTAATGTTTTTGTTTTTCATACTGTTCCATACTGTATTTGTAATTGTTTTTGTTGTGGTTTCTAATAAAGTTAAGTTAGTTTTAGTTTGTTCAATGAACATTCATTAGCTGATTGGAGCCTTTTGCTTTTTACGATCCTAAGCCTCTCAAAAGTCAACAACAAGAATAGTTTCGTAATGAATTAATGAATGCATGAATGAATGAATGAATGAGATGCGCACGGTGTAAAAAGTGTGTTGCGAGGAGGCCATAACCAACATTTTAGATTTTTCGCGGACTTTTTCTAGGTGCTTTTTCTTGACATTTTTGTACTGGGCTATACCAAAAGAAAAAATACGTCATTTGTTTTTTGTCTCGTAGATTGATATATTAAAATTTGGAAAGGGGTTAAAATTTCACCCTGTATACTGATATTATTATTGCAATTTAATTGCTAAAATATCAAATAAAGTGGTTAAATTACTTTTTTGTTAGCGATATGTTCATGCTAGGCCAAAAATGAACATTGCCTTTTGGCTTGATGACAAGATCCCGCTCGACATGCAGCTAAGCTGAGCGCTATAGAAATATTATTCTATGGCGCTTTAAAGTTTCATATATTCATTTTAATCACCTCCACAATTGACGACCATTTGAATCAGTGGTAGTTAACGCTGCTTCTGAACCATGGGTCGCGGGTTCGATCCCCGCACAGTACAAATATTTGTGTGCATGAACATGTCTGTTTGTACTGGTCTGGGTGTTTTTCTATGTATTATAAGTATATATTTACAAAAAAAAAGTATGTGTATCGGTTGTCTAGTAGCCAATACGACAAGCTTTGTAGTAGTTGCTTAGGTTGGGACTAGATGACTCTGTGTGGCCCAGTGTGGCTTGTCTGAAAATATTATAAAGCTTTTGGCTCTATCAAATTTGTTTTAAGTTTAACCGTTTTTTATTTTGGATTGTTCTTATGAAAAGATATAATAGGCTGAATGGCCTAGCTTAGCCTTTATTAATTTTTTCAGTCCGTTTAACGTCAACTCTACGTTTTATCCATATGTATATTCATATATTGTCTCTGTAAGTAGATCCAACAAACGATCTTGAGATGGTCACGGGAACCGCTGTATGTGGGTGGCCCATGAGATCTTTAGACATCGTTTAACTGAGATGATGATGATGATGATGAATGTTAGAGAGGCCTAAACACATTCAATTTGGAAAAAAGTATACCAAACACCATGTATTTATACAGGCATTTTAATTGCCATATTTAGTGCCGTCATAAAATTAGGATCATAAAACAAATTCTGCTAACATTCATTAGGTCGTAAAAACACCTAGATTCATTCTTCTTTATTTTTGACTAGCTGTTGCCCGCGACTTCGTTTGCGTCAATTTCTGTTATTATAATCGCGATTATTTTTGCAACATTTATCTCGTTCTATCATATAGCTGCATTATATTCTGTCTCTTTTCATTACCAATCTAACAGCAGTATATTAAATCTATGTAATCATGCATACAGGCAAGCAAGAACGGATTTTTAATCCTTCGTATTAAAGAGATTCGGAATATATAATATTCGTAATTATGATATTCTGAAAAATATTAATCATGGTTTTGAATAGTCGGAATTTTGATTCTTCAGAACTTTGATATTCGGAGGTTTGAAAATCGGCATATTCAATTTCGGAATTAAATATTTCGGAACTTCTGGGTGTTCCCAACACATTAAAAAAAATAAACTCTTCAGCTTTATAATATTAGTATAGATTAACTTAATTTGTTTGTGTTTTTAATTAATGTTAATGACATAGAAAAAACCAGTATTCCAATATTAACAGAACAGGGTCGAATTGATTTTTAAAGCCGAAAAGTGCATTTTGTAATTTTGATTATGGAAATTGGCGATGTGACATCGATTAAATTTAAATATGTTTTGTCTATGGATAAGGAAAGGTTAACAGCTTTTTAGGAATAACAAACAATCGTTTGTAATAGCGGTGCCATATACTTCATTCATTTGGTGAGAGAAAAAAACAGCTATTTATATATTTGATATTTTAGCAATTAATTGCAATTATAATATCAGTATATAAACTTGAAAAATTATATCTCCTTAGTTAACTCTCTCTTAAGTATATAAATAGCTGTCTTAACTTAACTGACAGTCAAACATCTGCAAAGATGTTTCTTTCGGGTGTTAAGGGTGCAAATTCCTAACATTTGATGAAGCAACGCTGGCTTACAGCGTTAAGAATATGCTTGAAAAATTTGCGCTGAGTCGCAGTGTCTCGGTGGCTTAATGATATAGCGCCCGCCACGATGCGAGGAGATGCGGTTTCGAATCCCGCCTGAGACATAATTTTTCAAGTTTATATACTGATATTATAATTGCAATTTAATTGCTAAAATATCAAATAAAGTAAATACAACATTATATTGACTTACCGTGAGCGCGATAAGCGCGTAGGGCACCCAGTACCGGAGGCGGAGCGCCATGCGCGCCTGCGCCGCGTACTCGGGCGTGGTCTGCAGCTCCTGCCGGAACCAGAACATCGGCACCAGCGTGTCCGGGTCGGGGAGGCGGTTGTTGATACTACGACGAGAATGGTAACTTTTTAACCGTCTTACAAAAGAACACCGGTGTATGGATAAAATTTTAACCACCTTCCAAATTTTAATATAGCAATCTACAACAAACTAACTAACAAATGGCGTATTTTTTCTTTTGGTATAGCCCAGTACAAAAATGCCAAGATAAAGCACTTAGAAAATGTCCGCTAAATATCTAAAATTTTTGATACGGCCTCCTAGCAACACTTTTTTTACGCGATGCGCATCTCATTCAGTCATTACGATATTAGATATAAGTTTTTTATTTTCCCTTCATACCTTAACCGTAAAAATTGAAAACTATGTTGCGAAAAATATTTTCGGTTAATAACTTGAGTTGCATTTTTTACTATTCATAAATGGGCTCTAAATACGATACAGAACGCCTATAAAAATATTTGAATATGAAGAAAATGTCACCTGTATTAGTGTGACATTTTATAAAACAGCTTTTAATTTGAAAAATGTAGTAAGTATCACGTAGTAGTGTTATATAAGAAAACATACGATCGACTATTAAAAATAAAAAGTTCTTTCAATGCGCTTCTATAAAGGTACAGTTTCCATGTGATAATTTTATTAAATAGTTTTTTATTTAACGTATCCGAATGAAATTTGGCTCAGTGTCAGTTTATTGTCTGGAATAACATATAATTATGCTACTTTTTATCTCGGGAAAAAGTACGGTTCCCGTGGGATATCTTTAATACATTGTTTTATGTTTACGGATCTGAATGAAATTTTGTATAGTGTTAGTTTATTAGCACAAATAACATGTAGGCTACCTTTTATCGATTATACGTAGTTTTTATATCAAAATTCCACCAGCATACGAAGTCGCAGTCGTAGTCGTCACATTTGTCATAAGTTGAAAAGTAATAAATTTTTCAATTGAAAATAATTTATTACATTATGCCCTTTTGGGGGTAAAAGACTGAGTGCTTTTGACCCTTATCCATTTGCCATAAAGTTGTAAAGCAATGATATTTTGAGCAGTTTATGCAAGGTTAAAGAACTTTCATCATTGGAAGGTATACTTACGGTATACCGCCAACGTGCCGGACGAGGAGGTTTATCTGCAGCTGGGCGGCCACTGCTAAAGGCATCCCAGTGAACATTTCAAGAGACAGCCTGAAGTTATGCTCGCTGGAAAACATTCATTATTCATTATTCTACAAATAAATGTGTGATCTGGTGCTGGCACGTTAAATCAATTGCACCACCCTTCCATCCTTATAAGCAATAAGTGTCTTAAGAGCTGACTAAAAGAGTACCGTCAAAAAGTCAAATAGCGGAGTCTCCTGGCAACAATAGGTCAACCTGCGATCACTGCCTCGTAAAGCGTGGGGATAATTGCTGAACCTTCTTTTTGGAGGGAGTGACCAGAAGTGGACTAAGGTAGACTGATGATGAAGATTTAGCAAATATTTGGTAATTTGACGACCCCAATATTTTGTCGGGTCTGGGTGTTTGTAGTACCCAGAGAGATAAACGATATATACCTTATTAGATAATAGTTTGCTTAACGTTTCGATCGGGTTACACCGACCGTGGTCACAGGTGGACTGGAACAGCGTTTCACTCAATCCGTGTGGATGGTAGATTTATCTAAATGTCTCTATTTCGTGAGAAAATTGACGGTGCTTGAAGAATTTAACATTCGGCGGAATATTTAGATAAATCTACGCGAAGTGAGTGCATTCCTGTTCCAGTCATACAGTGCAACTCAGACGTCAAGCAATTTATATGAGAGATATGATAGCGTTTTTACAATAGGTAGGTACTGCATAGGCATCAATATAAAATAAGAACTAGATACACAGTTCGATTCACAAATAACACCTATATACCAATTGAATGATTAACGTTTATCTTACGTCAGTGTCAAATGTATAACCCGGCCAAATTATGTCAGCCTGCAATAATATGGATATTTGTCATGTTGTATCAATTCGTTCTATACAGGATGAAATTTTAACCACCTTCCAAATTTTAATATACTAATATACGAGACAAAAAACAAATGACGCATTTTTTCTTTTGGTATAACCCAGTACAAAAATGTTAAGATAAAGCACTGAGAAAATGTCTGCCAAAAAATCTAAAATTTTTGATACGGCCGCCAAGCATCACTTTTTTTACGCACGCGATGTGCATTTCATTCATTCATTCATTAAAATACTAAGCATAAGTTTTTGATTTTCCCTTTATACCTTAACAGGCCTAGGACCGTAAAAATTGAAAACTATAATGCGAAAAATATTTTCGGGGGAAAATTGAATTACATTTTTTACTTTAAAATTGGCTCTAAATATAATACTGAAAGCCTACAAAAATTTTGGAAAGTGGTTAATATTTCATATAGTTGTACAAAAAGTGCAACCTTATTTTAAATGGGTATACATTTAGCTGGGACACTTTATAACATCAATAATTAGAAGTAATGTTCCCTCACCTGGTAGGGTTCAGTCCCTCGATCTTGCTGGGATAGTACGGGTCCGCGTTGAGGAAGTGCGGAAGAGACACGAACGCGGGCGCGCCGAACCGGCACGCGGACACGTTCAGCGCGCCGGACGGCAGGCAGTCCCGGTCGCGGGGCGAGTCGCAGTAGCACGCCTGGGTGACATCACAGTTACACGTATATACGTACTACGCGACAGACCCGTCTCCTCAGGGCACTCAAGAGCCCAGAGCCCCCCCTCAATTGATAGGGGCCCCTATTGGGAAAAAAACGCGGCATTCCCTTTTGGTATAGAGCCCCGCAATTGATAGGAGCCCCGATTGGGATCACTACGCGGCAGACCCCTCTTTCCCTCTGGACGCTCTAGGCCTAGGAGCCTCACGAAAAACAGGTACTTAAAACATCGAAAATGTATACTTTTTATTTTCTTCTTTAATCTATATAAAGTTAATCACCGAAATGTTAGTACACGCATAAATTCCGATCGATGAGGATAAGGGTCTGATTCGGAAAGTACTCGTAGTTACTCAAAACATAAAAAATGTAAATATTCAATTATCTTTTTTTTTAATCAACCTACATCATCCCACTGCTGGGCAAAGGTATCCCACAACGCCTTCCATTGGTCTCTGTCAGCGGCCAATGACTCCCAATCTCTCGCGAAGCTGGACAAATCGTCACACCACCTCTTTTTCGGTGGCCGTCTGGTAGTATCCATCGCGTGACGATTTGGACCCATCTATCCGGGTGCACTCTACATACATGCCCCGCCCATTACCATTTAAGCTTTGCTGTCCTTTCGCCTACATCTGCTTTGCCAGTTCTGGAGCGTATTGTGGTATTCCGGATCTTATCAATCCTTTTAATACTCAACACGCTCCTTTCCATAGCTCTTTGGCAAACCTTGAGTTTGGATTTTTGACTTTTGGTCAATGACCACGTTTGCGCACCATAATTTAGTACGGGCAGGATACAAGTGTCAACGAGTTTGCGTTTCAGTGATATTGGAAGGTCTCACTTCATATACGCTTTCATTGACCAGAAGCTCTTCCAGGCATTATCGATACGTCGACCGATCTCTTTGTCCTGCCTGTTTTCGAAGGAGACTATCTGGCCTAAGTATATGTACTCGTCAACAAACTCCATTCTCTGCCCGCTTACCACTATGTCGCTTTCGGCAGCGGTGGTCATGATTTTAGATTTTATTTTTTACTTCAATCATCTAAGAACATAAAAAGTCACGGAACGTTTGTACGCGCATAACTTCTGGTCGACTACATAAAATTGCATTTTTTTTTTATATATTTGTAATGGCCAGGAGATTAAGGTTTGTATTTATGAAAATGTTTGATTATTTTATTTAAAAAATACTGTTTTACAAATATCCACAATGCTTATGTTTTCAGCTCATGAAAGTATTTTTGAAAATGCTACTTGACTTTTTTCGTCAAGCACTTCTCTTATAAACATATTACTACTACTATTAAAAGGTCTGTCGCCTATTGAATAAACTGACTAACGAATTGAAATCATGTGCAGTGCCCCAATTTAAGTGAATCACGGGACATACATGCCGTATCTCCTCTTTTGATTATATCAATGGTAACTACCTATAAATTGTAACAAGTTATAAAACATTATTGCAGGTGTATTGGTAATCTTATGACTCTAATAGGATTTAACATCGGAATGCCAGCTGCATAACGCAATGATATGAAATGATAACCTAATTTCAATATCGCGAGATATGTTGAATGAAAGCAATGGCGAAAAGAATTTATGTTTTTAGATTTAAATGCATTAAAAATTAAAGGAAATGTCCCAGAACTAGGCCCAGAGGCCTAGCCTCCATACAATTTGGGACATTTCCTTTACACATTGCACATTGCCCTGACCCTGTACACATTGCCAAAAGATAGGGCAATATACCTACAATAATTTGTTACTATCCAAATTCCTTAAAATGGCTTCGTTTAAACAAAAAGAAACTTATTAAAATAGCAATACTAAACAACAAAAACTATCATGGCGGAAGAAGACACTTTGATGACATCTGTCTGTTTTGACAATTTTAAAATCACTTAACTCGATTCGAACAAGTGAATTTTATTGCTTAGTTGTGCTTGTTGTAATAACAACAAACAAAACAAAGAGTTTTAACTTTTGTAATGCCTAAAGGATATATTTGATTATACAATATTAGCTTTCCACGTGAGATAGGACGAGTGGCAAAAGCATGAAAAGAACGGTTATGTCAAATTGACCAAGAAAATCTGACAGCTACTGACATTTAGAATATATGGTTTATCTTTTTTGTCGCCAAACGCCATCTTGTATGCCTAATTGAAACGGATATTTATTAGACTGTATTTATTTTTGAGCCGCTAAATTATACGTTAAATACAGGTATTTGTATTTTTCCTAATCCCAGTAGATTTTTCTTGATTTTTTAGAATACTGTACAATGTCTGGGCCTGTTACGGGACATCTCTTTTAACGCTAATATTGAAACAGCTAGCAAACAAGAAAATACTCTACAACACTATTAACTTATTATATGACAAATCTTATTTCGAAATCCAACACTTAAAATCAAAAAGGGATGTTCTATATACGTGTGTATTATTAGTTTTATTGCAATTTAAAGGTTAATTTCCTTGGATACCTACTATGATAGTATCAAGATCATCATAATAAATAAATGTGGACAACATCACACACATTCGATTAGTCTGACCCCAAAGTAAGTAACTATTGAAAGCAGTTGTTTTGTGAAAATCAGAAACAGCGAAAGTACCACAAACCCGAGCAAATACAGAAACTTACTTTTTTCTACATTGGCCGGTCTGGGAATCGAACCCGGGACCACGGAGAAGGCGACACCTCCAAAGCCGATGCATACGCAACCTTAACATCACAGCTGGACATCCTGCTCAAGCCGTATCCAGCGGCTTTCCGCGACCATCACCAGGCCCCTAATTCAGCTGACCAAATCATATCACAATCGTAATGAAAAAAAAACAGTTTTTTGACAGTTCTAGTATGGGCTAAATGTTAAAATAGCCCAATGGGGGCTATCGCTAGTGAATTTGCCACTAGAGGCGCTAGTGTCGCGTGAGGTCCAATATCATTCACTTTGTACTGGTTTTAGCGGAATTTGTTGCATAAATTATAATTTCTTTAATTTACCTGCTGGAAAGTGATCTCCTTCGTAAAATATCGCAAATATGGATTATTTGGCGATTAATGTGAACGCTTTAAAAGCGGAATTAAGAAAAAGTGCAAAAATAGGCGGCCTCAAGAGCAACTATTTCAGAAGTTAGTTTGTTGATAACAAGATAGTTATTTATAAACAATATAACCTTAATTAGATTCAAGATATAACACTTTGTTTCGCCGCCAATCGCCTTTGACAGCTATAACTACAGACCTCAGTCTACAGTGGCGCCAACTGGTGAGCAAAGAAACGGTAGTCCCCATTCAATCACGATTGAACTGCAATTGAAATAGCAGAATAAGGGATCGTGCGTCATCTTGTACGCGGTCGCCATTAAAGAACCTTATTTATTTATTTAATCTTTATTGCACAGATTTACTAAAAAAAAAGTACAAATGGCGGACTTAATGCCGTATGGCATTCTCTGCCAGTCGACCATTAAGTTAAGCAGAAATGTAAAGTGGGCGGTGCGACAAAGTATAAGCAAAGTGCCCTTGCTGCCCCAACGGCCTTAGCATCTTTTTACTATTATTAAAGTATATAAACATAGTTTTTTTTTAAATATAAACATTCGATTAAAACAAACGATCCATTGGTCTAGTCGTTTAAGAATCGGGCCAAGATCTCGAGGCCTGGGTTGGATCTCCGGGTCGGGCAACAAGAGTTTGGAATTTTCGAACATTCATCAGGTTCAACACATCAGGTTTGTGATCACCGACCCGCAATTGGAATGCGGTGTGATTATGCCGTACCCATCATTGCTGTGGCAACTTGAATTCAATGATGGAAGCCTTTGCCCTGCATGATTATAGGCTGTTATTTTACTTTTATTTAAAAAAAAAAAAAAAAAAACACACTTTTTTTTGCAATTGATGATTTCATTGATTGTAATTTTTTCAACAGATATCAAATCAAATCGATTGATCACTTTTTGATAGGATGTGTCCAGATTGCCTTATTATTTGTACTCCTGATTGCCATTGACACACAAACTTTTAGCCTAAAATATTTTCGCACCTTTTCACTATTCCTAAATGCGTTTAGCCTATTTTACTACGCATTACGTTATATCGCCGTATTATTATTTCCCAAAAGAGAAACCGAATATATCCTAATTCCTACCCATTTACAGTTCCAAATTTTAATTCCCAGAAAGTTAAAACGCGTTAGAGTTATTTTGTAAGGCACAATACCTTTGCATATAAATTGACAAAGAAGTAAGCACGCACGCAAGCAAGCAAGCAAGCTAGCAGGCATGCATGCATGCAAGCAAGTAAGCAAGCTAGCAAGCATACATGCATGCAATCAAGCAAGCATGCATGCAAACAAGCAATCAGGCATGTATCCAAACAATCAGACTTCCGTGACGGCTTTCGCAATGCAGGCTCCAGTGGTCTCACGCTTGCCGTGGCTTACGCTCAGCACCGTAGCTTGGGTTTTTTGGCCAAGCCGCGTCACCTTACTTACAACCTCCTGCTCCTCAGCCCGCGGGCCGCTTCGCTACGCACCTACGGGCTTTTGAATTACATTCTAGGGATAGGGGAGACAAGACTGCTTGGTGTCGGTTAGTGAGCGATTCGATACATTTACTTTTTCGGTTTAAAAAAAATAAGGCTTTCATAACTATTTTCATTTTATTGCATTGAAGGCTTAATTCAAGATTTTAAATTTTCAGACCAAACTATAATAGCGCGAAAAAAGCTGTTAGGCTAGACAATAATTGTACGTTATAAGTAAGACCAATACGGTGCAGCTATATGAAATTAGGACTTAAAATTTTAGGCGAGCCGAAGGGCAAGTACGAAATCGCGGGCAACAGCAAATAAATAGACCATAAAGGCATAAAACAACAATACCTACAAGAATTCGACATTTCACGTGTATTACACTGTGACTATTGATAATCGCATGCTTCATGCTAACTATATCGACATAATATTATCGTAACGTAAAACAGATTATCTGATAACAAAAGTAGGAAGACGGTTTGCCAAATGATTTTCCGCTTTCAAGCTTCCAAACACTTGGTTCTATTACTGATGACCGGTTTTTAAGGTCTTCCTTGCTCAGATGACCTGGGTTTGATTCCCGGACTGGTAAAGTAACGGTCTATTATCATCCCACTGCAGGGGAAAGGCCTCCATCCAGTGCTGAATTTACACATTTGCCACCCCAAAGCTATTAATTTTTTGCCGCCCTTACTGACCTCTAAAATTAGATACACTGTTCTTAATACCATTAATACCTTCTTTTACAACTTTTCGGTACATTTTTAAGCTAAGAAAAACAAAGCGTTGTTTCTACTGTACTACTTTTTTTTTGGCCCATTTAGCCGCCCTAAGCTTCAGCTTTTTCAGCTTCTATGGTAAATCCGGCACTGCCTCCATCATTGAATTCAAGTTACCACAGCAATGAAATAAATAAATAAATAAATATTTTAAGACATGCCTCACTGGGCCACACAGAGCCATCTAGTCCCAAATTAAGCTACTATTAAGTACCCTGTCGTATGGGGTACTAGACAACCGATAAACTTACTTAAATACTTTTTTTTTTAAATACATACTTATAATACATAGAAAACACCCAGACCAGTACAAACAGATATGTTCATGCACACAAATATTTGTACTGTGCGGGGATCGAACCCGCGACCCATGGCTCAGAAGCAGCGTTAACTTCCGCTGATCCAAATGGTCGTCAAAAAAGGATGGACATAATCACCAAGCTTGCCAGATGCGGGTTGGTGATCACAATTCCGAGCAATGCTCGAATATTCGAAACTCTTGTTGCCCTTCCTGGGGATCCAACCCTCCTAGGTTCGTTCTTGAGAGACCCCGAGATCTTGGCCTGGTATTTAAACCACTAGACCATCGGGGCAGTTCACATGGTACAGTTCTTTACATAGCCTCGGCTGCTAAACATGCTCTGGTACACCATAATATTTTAGGTACGAATCACGTCAAATCGGACCATCCATTGACGCGTCGCGATATCAGAAACCGAGCCTTATCATTGCGAGTCATATTCGGCCATCAGTTTTTATTGCCAGTTGTAAATACCAGAGATGCAATAAACTTTTATTTATTGCAGTAAGTCGATACAGACAACAGACAATTATTTTTTATTTAAGGTAATAACAGTTAATAAAACCGTGCAGTGTAGGTAGGGTTCGAATAGCACCACTCGTTTCTCTTCCTATGGGTATCGTATGAGGCGACTAAATGCGAACTGCCTTAAGGAGACGGGCTAGTTAATAGATTTTATAAGGATTAATAAATCCATACCAGAATATAAAAAAACAAGGTACATGGTATAAGCCGCGAATTAATTAACTCGTGTGACCATGAAAGTTTATATCTTTACACAATAATAAATTATAGTTTAAAAAACTAAAAAACCACGCTTTTAAAACAGATTGAACTAAAAATTGAAAAGAAAACTGTAGTAATCAATTGAAAAATTCATATTATTGTACAAAAAGCGTGGGGTGCTTGTTATGATATCCACAGATATAGTAAATTATTGATAAAATATTTACAACAATCTAAATCAAGCCCCCCACGCTTTTTGTTTATTATTACAGTTTTATTTTTAATTTTTAGTTCAATCTGTTTTAAAAGCGTGGTTTTTTAGTTTTTAAACTATAATTTATTTTTTACTTTTTAGTTTAGTTTATAAGATTTGATTCCTTCTTTACCGACTGTAAGTCCAAACCTATGCAGGAAACATAATTGATACAGATCGCGCGCTAGCTCTATCTCTTTTACTCCCTTTTACAGAGGAAAACTGGGAAAACTGTTATTAAATTATTGCATTGTCATCGGCCCTTGATACGTGTGCAAAGTTTCAAATTAATCAAACTTCTGGAAATAGGTGAAAATTAAGCTCAAAGATTCCATTACATACATACTCTCGTTATATATATATAGCTCTCTTTCAAGCAGCACATTTCCTTAACATCAGGACGTGTAAGAAAGATTATCCACGTCATGAGAAACCTGCGAGAGTCAGCTGACGGCAGTACGCTCAAAAGTGTCTACATGGCCCTATGTCAATCTCTGATCACCTATTGTATTCTCGCCTGGGGGGAGCTGCAAAAACCTCTCTTATGCCCCTAGAAAGAGCCCAAAGAGGGGTCCTAAAAGTAGCTCTTTTCAAGTCAATGAGGTATCCAACTGCTGCCTTGTACGAGGAGGCGGGGGTTCTGAGCGTCAGAAAACTATTTCTTCTAAGAGTTGTACTCCATACGCATAGAAGTGTCCTATCGTCGGACGAATACCAGAAAATGCTCACTAAGCGTCTTTTCAGGATACCCGTCCCCGCTACGAAGACTATATTCGTGCAACGTTTCTGCAGGTTTCTGATGCCCCACATCTACAACGAACTGTCTGCTGTGTTAGACTTTAGGAACCAACCTGTACATAACGTCAAAGCGATGGTAACTGAGCTGCTCTTGGGATGGTGTTATGATAAAGCAGAGGGAATCATAAAAGTTGTAAAATAGTCTAAACTTAGCTCATTAACAACCAAATAAAGCGCACACACACACACACACACACACACACACACACACACACACACACACACACAAACGCCAGCTTTTCCCATTGTAAAGAATTTATAATTTGTAATTATTTTTAACATGCAAGAATGTTTCTGTTTTTTTAACAAGTTCTGCGAAAATCACATGTAAATCGTACACTGTTCCCCACAGGACAGGCATGCCTAGTTTGGGGACCGGTAAAACCTGTCTGTATTTTTATCCTGTCAATAAACATTTTTTCATTTTTCATTTTCATTTTCACATACATACATACATACATACATAGATACAACCCAAGCTAATAAAAGCGTGGTAAAAATAGTATTTGTGTCGGTCTGTCTATTTGTATATTTACAAACATCACGCAACCTCCTGCAGTGTCGCTAAAGGTCTATTTTAAAATTCAGAATTTTATGATTAAAAATACGCAGTCGGACAAAAGCTAGTAATATAATATGTAAATTATTACCATGTGAGGATAATGGTGTCCGTTGTCGAAGACAGAGTCATTGGCCGCGTACTGCACGCCCTCTATGCCCTCGATCATCACATCTTTGTCTTTGCTCAGCGTCAAGTACCTGTCAACAATTCGCATTACATAATAATAATATAGACAAAAAACTATAACATATAACAACACCCTGTTGATCTAGTAGTTTAAATACCGGGCTAAGATCTCAGGATCCCGGGTTCGATCGCCAAGTCGGACAACAAGAGTTCCAAATTTTCGAACATTGCTCGGGTTTGTGATCACCAACCCGCATTTTGCAAGCGTGGTGATTATGCCTGTACCCATCATTGCTGTGGTAACTTAAATTCAATGATGGAAGCCTTGGGTGCGTCTCATGTGATATAAAATCATTTGATATAATCAAACTTTAATAACGATCACTTTACATAATGAGTCATTATTAATGACCATTTGTTACAACAACACATGATATAATTTTGTTTGATATAACGATTACTTTATACTCGTATAACATACAGCTTATTCAATACTATTTAGTATAACATTCAAAACAAATAAAACATTTTGGAATAAAACTCATTTTATGTATCGTTCATTTGATATAAATTTGTTTGTTATACGCATCATTTCGTATATCTATAATTTGAGATAAAAACGTTTTAAATATTAATTAAAAGAAATAACCGTACTGACATACATTGCTAAAATTCAGAATTTGGTTGAATCCCGACTCGCCGTGGTCTTTCCGCCGTGGTACTTGTCTGCCCTACACTAGAGTGCAATTTAAAAGCCGGAGGCGCGGAGGGAGTGCAGTTCTCGCTCGCAGTAACGAAGCTCGGGCGCCCGGGCGAGCTGCGGAAGCGAGTGTGGGTGCTAGTGATTTGTTACGCAAGGGCGGAAGGACTGCACTTCCCGCAGCGCCGGAGAAGAGCAAAACAAATGCATACTTGCTTGCCTGCATGCATGCATGCATGCCGCTTGCTTGCATGCATGCAATGATGATTGCCTGCAAGCATGCTGCTTGCCTGCATGCATGGTTGCTTGCCTGCATACATATTGTTTGCTTGTTAGCCTGCATCCATGCATGCTACCCTGCATGCATGCATATTTGCCTGCTTACGTGCAAACATACCTCCTTGCCTGCGTATTTATGGCATTTCGTACTATTAAAGATTCGGAATTTACAGTATTTGGTATCTTTGAATTCTGCATTTTGATGATTTTGTATCAAGTAATAATTATCTGTTTTAAATGTTATATAAAAGGGGTGTTATCGTAAATGAACGTTATACTAAATGTTATCATAGTAAATAAATTTTATTTGTTTTTAGCATTATATCATGTGAATGTTATATTAAACGGTTGTTATACTAAATGATTTATCCCAATTGTTACTTATACGTTTTAAAATCATGTAATTTAGAATTATTTTTTTCCATCATTATATTAAAAAAGTGTTATATTAAATAAAATTATATCATTTGATTGTATATGTTTTGATCTTTATACGATATGTTGTTATACTATATATTACACACCCGGAAGCCTTTGCCCTGCAGTGGGATAATTATAGGCCGATTCTTTACTAAGTATGATTTTAGATTATCAAAGAGTACTTTAGTGACCTTCGATTCTTATCAAACGCTTCAATAAGGTACCAACCATTTAATAACAGACACCATAAAATAGTCCCCGCATTCATGATCATCTTATCTCTTGATTATATTTGGTAGAATACTTATATTATTACGCAATACATATTTAGTTTTTGGTGTATAGTAGAATATTTAAACTTGCAATGTAATCAATATGACCATCCTTACAAATATTGTAAAATTAAAAGTTTGTATGTATGGATGTTTGTTACTCTTTTACGCGTAAACTACTGAACGGATTTTGTTCCAATTTTCCAGTAATGTACCTTACACATCAGAATAATATATTGGCTTTAATTTATCTCAAAATTCCGTGTAGTTGCCGAGGGAACTCGGCATAACAGTTACATTTTGTTTAAGTCACGCACGTCACACAGATGATTCTCACCGAACCCAATACCGAAGTCCATGCGGCAAAAGCTAGTTAAAATCATATATCAAAGTAAATATAATATGATTTACTGATATAAACTTTAATGATAACTATCATAGGAGTTATTTGTTTCGGAGTTTAATTATTTCTTTCTTAAGTTCTTCTATCATGGCTCTTGCAACAGTGTCTGAATATCAGAAACTCATGAAAAACAAGGTAAGTAAGTACATGGTATAAACCCCGAGAAAATGTTTTCTTATTTATGATTATCTTGTAATCATCACAAAGCAGTTTTTTACCATAACATATTTTCTTATTATACATAACTAACATAACCCTTACGACCGTTAGAGCACATAAACCTAAAAATTGTCTGTTGAGACCTTATAACTAAGTTTAAAATTACATGAGTAGATTAAAGAAAGACAGTTAACTTTGGCGTTTTTTTTTGCATGTTAGCATTCGAAAAAGAACCAGAGTTACAGAAGTAGCTTCATGATTATCAATGTTGAAAAGACATTGGGTAAGCCACATCGAGTTTAAAACAGACAAGCATTCGGGAAGAAAGGTCCTTCGATGACAGGTAGATCTTCTACCCGATGGACCGATGACCTGATTAAGATTAAAGGAAGCCGCTGGATGCAAATGGCTTGTAAATAAACGAAGTGGATCTCACTATGGGGCAAAGGATTAAATAAATGCTGATTGATGATGATTATTCTTGTCTACAGATTAAAATTCTGCGTCACGTGTAAAAGTGATTGTGGAGTCATTTCATAAAAGCAAAACACATACGACATTTTAAAAATTCTCACAGCTTCACTTAAGAAATTTAAAAAAATATTTATTTCGTATTATCATCATAATCTTATTCATCATCATCATCATCTCACATTCGTCTTCTAGAGGACACAGGCCTTTTAAAAGGAGGGTTTTAGCATAATCGCAGTTTGGCCAATAGTAGGGAGAAGACGCTGCTACCTGTCCTTCTACTGGCAGTACTTCTTTTTGTCGTCTCTTACGACACCCATAGGAAGGGTCAAGGGAAGGAGTGATGCTATTTCTTATAAATGCACCGGTGTTGGCAACCCCAATATGTAATTGTTGTGTTTAAGCAAAATAGTTTTCACCATACGATAATTTTTAGGTGGCATTTCAATCAATCGGCATTGTTTTTATAATCAGTGAAAACGTGATTTTGTCATACATTTAGTATGGCAGTTGTAAACTATGACGTTACGGTTACCGTAATCAAATAACTAACTCTGTTTATTAATTAGAAAGCAATTAAAATTTTTATTTAACGTAAGCTAAAATGAATATGAATTAAATAAGATGTATCTAATGAAATGGTGTTTCAGAATTATATTTGCATGTTGTCGTTATATCCATTTATGCGGTACACTCACGTGCAAATATCTGAAGCGAACACGTAGACTTCTGGCTGTCCCAGTTCAGGCGCCCACAGTTCGCCAGTGGAACCCTTCACCTCGCCACACTCGTCTCTGTACAAAGTCCGGTTGCTGTACTGCCACATCTCGATGTTGCCGAGCATAGAGAAATCAGTAGCGCCGGTGTTCATGTGGAACGCTCCGTCGAATTCTATCGAACCGTTTCTCTGAAAACAGAAAAGTGACAGTTATCAATGTGCCTATTCTTTAGCTCACTAGCGAAATGGAAAGTTAATATGTCAAAAGAATTGTGGGCTAATTGATCAAAGTAAAAACAGTGTCAATAAATCAATAATTTCTTGACCGATTTAGATAATTTTAGAATAGACATAGTCGAGTCCCTTAAAATACCCTACATGCCCTAGTTTTTGTCCTTGAAGTCATATTTTAAGGGGGCTGGAAGTGTGTATGGGGAATCAATATTTTCTTAATTTGGTAAAGAGAACAATTATTTGATAGCTATTGTAATTTCAAGTCATCTCTAAGGAGAGTGTGTTATACATATAGTGCATTATAGTAGATTCCAACGCGGAAGGAGTCACGAGCGGGGTGTTAGTCAAATACATGGTAAAGATTATTCAAAAAAATTTAGATAATGTTTTAATTAGTAATTTCTAGTAAGAACCTACAAGTATGTTACTTTTTTCCGCATAACACCTGATATAACGTAACCGATAAGATTACTAGTACATGTATAAAGTATTACGATTAGAACTAATATATTTAGGGAAGGATTTAACAACAATTTGTGTGGTAAGGTCAGTTATTTACAACAATGATTTTACGATGCTATTATTGAAAACCCGGTTGGTGTACTGGTCCGGCTATCTGTCAAATAAGCAAGGGATACACGGTCATATCAATTTAGGAAACGATCTGATCTAAATTGGCTCGGGTCTGATGCCTTACTCTGTAACACGAAGCTCGTATTTACGAATATGTCTGTCTCTTTCAGATACTCTAAGACCGATGTCTTAGAGTGATGAGTGACAAGGACAGATGGATTCGAATAAACGGTCATTTTGTTGCGGAGTAAGGCCTCTGGAGAAAGAGAGTCATACAATCAGAAGAAGAAAAAGACCGCTTCTGATATTACTAATAAGCACGTAATGTTAAGGGGTAAATAAAACTTGATGATCTTTGCCAATCTTCGCTGATGAATATTTTACTACGAGAAACGTCGTATATACTAATACGCAACACATATTCAGAATTTCGCTTTTTTTTGTATTGTCATAATCATATTTTAAATTACGACTATGGAGAAGCCAAAAAAACAATTCTGTCTATTGACACTAGGTAGGTACGAGACTTTGCAATGATGTAACTTAAAAGGTGATGCAATATTTTGCATATGACTCACATTGACTTGCTTCTCTTTAAGGTCAAATACCGTAGTATCAGTTTTACTTTTACGAGTATTTTTACTTGATGACTGCAACATTGCTTCGGAAAAATAGTGCGCTGGGCTGGGTAGAGAAGAAGTAGGAAACTCTGTCACTTTTTTTTTAATTCTCATTTAGCCGCTGTTCAATGAGTATAGGTTCTTGTTGTATCAAAAAAATCTCTGTATATGAACCTAAATCGTATTTTACTAAAACGCCAACTATACTAATAATGATAATGTAAATAATAGAAATTTATGACATTAAATTCTTCTAGCTTGCAGTGGCACATATCTTTTCGTAAACATAATTATTTAACAAGCGGCTGACAATTATGACCGAGTTTCTTACGCTGCTTCTTCTCGGAAGTATTGTCCTGAAGCAATGTTAGGTTAAAATTGGCCGTGTAAAAGCGCCACCTTGGGCCTATTTGCAGAAATAAAACGAACGACGATGATTTTACTGATTTTATAATAAGTAAGCAAGCGTCGGCCGAACATAGAATAGCACCACTTTTTTCGTCCTATGAAACTACTATGTCCTAATACAGTGTTGCCAAAAATCATCATAGATCCATCATCCATAGATCCTCCCTTCGGAGAGGCTTATGGCCAGCAGTGGACTAATATGAACTACCAAAGACCTTAAGACCTTAAAAGCTTGGACAAATAACAAGATTATTTGTATATAATAGCATCTGCGTTATAGCAAAGTAAAGCAAAGAAATGTAGTGAAAAACTGTTACATAATAAAATGGAAAGCAGACTGAGCACGCGCCCGATCCATGAAGGAATTCGCGTAATGCGCCGACGCAATCAATTACAGCATGTTACTCAATTACTAATACTCAATATAATTCGCGATATACATTACCTCTGCTCATATTTGAACAAATAGGTACGGACGCGTACAGTTTGTTTAAAGACATACAGATATCGTATATTTAGGTCATAAGAAGGCTCATGCTACGAAAAATCTTAGCATCCAATTCACCTCAATGTCACAAGACGAAAGTATTTGACCAGTACGTGACAAGTGATGATTTATGGAACTGAAACGTGGTCGCAAAATGTGGGTCTCAAAAAAAAGGCTTACGGTCGCACAGCGGGCAGTAGACAGCCATGCTTGCGCAGTAGAAAAGAATTGTTGAGCAGAAGTAGCAGTGGGGGAAAGAAGCAAGAAGAACCTATTGCGGTTGGGGCGGAAATGGCATGGCTGATGGATGGTAGTGGTAATGGTACGCTCCTAAGAGGACCAACGATCTGGTGAAGGTCGCGGGAAGCCGCTGGTAGCAGGCCCACAGGGACTGATGGTCGTGGAGTAAAATCCGCTAATATCAAATATTTTTTTTGCAAATTGGCCTCAGGAGGAGATCTTAATCCCAATAGTTTAACCTTGGGAACGTGCTTTGGGATAAGTGTGGGAATAACTTAGAGGAGTTATATGCCCAGGAGTGAGAGTCGATTGGCTGAGATGATGATGATGATAATTATGATGATGAAAATGCGTTCTCCATCACTAAACCCCTTGAAAATCTGCACCCTCTCATATTTTTAAAAACAAAAAAGGCACAGACCAATGATAAATTGGTGCTTTATCTCCCCATTATTCAACCTATATCTAATTACTATGCCTTATTCATCAATATGACACATTTCATTTAATTATTTTGCTCTACATACACAAACTTATATCCCCGCAAACGAATGACTAATTCATACAACTGATAAATTATACCAGGATTTCTCAAACTTTTCGCTCCACGTACTCCTTAAAGTTTCCATATGATCCGGACCCCTCCAAGAACAAGATTAACATTTTGGCTGTCAATAAATCAAGTCGATTACCTACTATATTTCTTTTTATTGTAAAGTTTGCCGTACGCGCCTGCCAGTCTTCAAGCCACCATTACCTACGTCCGTCCACGAACCTCCTACCGTCGAATGGCTAAACACCCAACTTTGAGAAACCCTGACATATACAATTTATACGTTCACCCGCCACATTGAACTTTGTGCCACTTTATCGTCATATCGTCAACATATAACTGTTTTATTGTGACAAATTTAAAAAAAAAACTGTGTTACAGTAAACTAGTTAAACATAGTCAATATGAATTTGAATGAGAAAAAAAGTGACAGTAAAGTAGTAGACATTGTTAAAATCGCTGGACGGTACATATTTTTGATTAGTAGTTTGTGTTGAAATAAAAGATATATTTACGGACTTTAATTTGCGTTTATTTTGTTTTATCCTGTTTGTCGAAAAGTTTGTGATTATAAATATAAGTATTTTTGTTATGTGATTTTTTTTGTACAATAAAACCTTGAACTCCTTTAATTTGTTTTACGGAACACAGTCGATCCTGCTAACATAGCATCAAAAGTCACACTTTGCCACACGTTCTGCAAACCAAAAAGGAAGATGTACAACTTGGGCGGTCTTATCGCCGAGAGCGATCTTTTTCAGATATTCTTTGGTACATCGCTCTCCTAAGAGATCACTTAAACTTGATGCAATTGCTATCTGTTACGAAATACCAAATTAGGAAATATTGATTTCTCCATAAAATGTATTAAAATCAATTGAAAGTCAAAAATGAGACTGTTTCTATCTCTCTGGCCTATTCGTACACTTCCTAGTATTTTATTCTAACACGGCATCGAATTGTAGGCCAGTGCCAGGAAGACAGCGCAACACAGCACATACACTCTTCCACCCCCATCAAAAACTTTAAAGAGATGAATACAATAAATAAAACCACCTATCCTACTGTCTAAAGGATAGGTGGTTTCTCCAAGTATCTCCATATCAAACATCGGTTGAAATAATATTATTCCCTTTACAAATGTATACCTTCATTCTCACCTCCTTAAAGGGTGATTTCCCAGATAAAAACTAATTCCCGGTACTAAAACTATTGCTTCACCAAATTTCATTTAAATTATTTATCTAGTTGTTTTTAAGCTTCATTCAAACTCCATCTTCAGTCTTTGTTGTATTATGCAGATTCTGTTTAGTTGTTTTTTTTACTACAAGGTTGTAAACATTGCAAGAATAAGTCAAAGACGTAGACATGATGGTGTCATGAGTAAATTATTGTTGGTACATTGTACATCGTATCGCACCTTGGGTATGCGCGGGGAGGTAGGGTGCGTGAAGGAGAAATCATGACTCACAAGAGATTCATACTGATGGACAGATCTGAAGACATGTTCAATATTTTAAAACTGTACAAATATCATATCTCTATTATGTTTCAATACGGTTTGAGGTAAGTACAAATAACCATCATAAGTAAAATAAAGGAGATGGGTAATCTTTCATAGGACCTTGGGCCTAACTGTAACATGGATAATGAAAATGAAAAATGAAAATATATTTATTCAGAAACACTTAAATATTTTACAGAGTTTGAACTGCTCTCGTATAAGGTATTCCTGTGCTACGAGAGGCAGGCTCCTCCTCAAAAACTTAAATTACATGTGTTGCATCTATAATTATTAAAAAAAAAGACAAATATGTATCCGCCTAATTCCATAATAATATTAAGCACTTTACTAGATTCTTGAATCTAAATTTCATATACGAGTACGTTTAAATTTCACAGTTGTTCAATAAAATAAAGAATAAAAATATAAATAAAATAAAGATACTCACCGTATAAAACCATCCGAACTTATCGAATGGTATTTGCAATGGAAGGTTGATCGGGAGATTCTCTGCGAAGTCGATCACCGGATCGTCGATGCCGTCGAACAACCACGACGACACGTTGGCCGTGAGGAACATGTCCCTGTGGTACAGTCGAAGGAATCCATCCACGAACGAGTTTAGGAACGCGCTGCGATGTCGGAGAGTGTACGCTACCGTCTGCCGACAATACGATATTTATTTATTTACAGCAAAATATACTAAAAACTCATATACGAGTACTACATACAAACCTTGTTAGGGTACAGCAATATAAGAAACCTACTTATATTTCAAACGTGAAAGTTTGTAAGTATGGATATGCAGATGTTTGTTACTCTTTCACGCAAAAACTAATCAACGGATCTGAACGAAATTTGGCATGGTGTTATTTTATTCGCTGGAATAATATACAGGCTACTTTTTATCCCGATAAAATAGTATAGTGGTACGGTTCCCGTGAGATAATTATTTATTTTTATTTTATTTTATTTATTTAGACAACCAATAAGACAAACACCAATACAAATGCAATGAGTTAGATCATAAATAGATTTAGAGCTAAGTGCCGTCTCAATTAGAGGCTGCCACAACTGAGGAGACTGTTGTATTCTTTTTGTATGCTGTTCATGGTGGCGTGATGAGTTTGGACCTGCTGCTTTTTGTAAAAAGCACATATCTGCCAATATAATATATATAATAACAGTTTCTGCTTACTTTGAATTCGCGATACAATGAAGACTCTAGTGTAGATGACAGGTCAAGAAGTGGTCGCCCTCGCTCTGTTAGGACTCCAGCAGTGATAAAAGCTGTGAAGGCGCGAATTCAAAGAAATCCCATACGTAAGCAGAAACTGTTGGCCCTTCAGATGGGGTTAAGCAGGACCACGGTGAAAACGGTGTTAAATGAAGACTTAGGGCTTAGGGCATATCGAAGAAAAATAGGACATCGTTTGGACGCTCGTTTAATGGACCTGAGACTGAAGAGATGCCGCGCTTTGTTAAAGCGGTACGCGAGAAAAAAGCATCGGGAAATTATTTTTTCGGATGAAAAAATTTTTACCGTGGAAGAGAGCTACAACAAACAAAACGATAAGGTGTACGCACACAGCAGTGAAGAAGCGAGCAACCGTATTCCGCGTGTCCAACGAGGTCTTTTTCCATCCTCACTCATTTTGGTTTGGTTTGGTTGGGAGTCTCTTATTGGGGCTTTTTAACTGAGATACATTTTTGTGAGAAAGGCGTAAAAACGAGTGCAGTTGTGTATCAAAATACAGTCCTCAAGAACCTTGTGGAACCTGTTTCTCATACCATGTTTAATAACAGGTACTGGGTATTCCAACAAGATTCTGTGCCAGCTCATAGAGCGAAAAGCACACAAGACTGGCTGGCGGCGCCTGAAATCGAATTCATCCGGCACGAAGACTGGCTCCTCCTCCTCCAGTCCAGATTTGAGCCCGTTAGATTATAAGATATGGCAACACTTGGAGAAAAAGGCCTGCTCAAAGTCTCATCCTGATTTGGAGTCACTCAAGGCATCCTTGATTAAGGCAGCCGCCTACATTGACATGGACCTCGTTCGTGCTGCGATAGACGACTGGCCGCGCAGATTGAAGGCCTGTATTCAAAATCGCGGGGGTCATTTTGAATAAACTTTATTACCATATGAATCTATGTTGTAATAAGTTAATTTTGCTATATAAATGGTTCCGTACCAAAAAGGCCAAAAAAACGGGTTTGTTGTATGGGAGCCCCTCTAAAATATTTATATTATTTTGTTTTTAGTATTTGTTGTTATTGCGGTAACAGACATACATAATGTGTGAAAATTTCAACTGTCTAGCTATCGCGGTTCTTGAGATACAGCCTGGTGACAGAGCGACGGACAGATGGACAGACAGCGAAGTCTTAGTAATAGGGTCCCGTTTTTACCCTTTGGATACGGAACCCTAAAAATGTTATGTTGGTTTGTGTACGCTTCAAAAACTCAAAAAGTTCTGCACCGATCGAGCTGAAATTTTAGCATGATATATAATCCGCATCAAGGATTGTTTTTATCTATTTATCCGAGACCACGACAAAAAAAACCATAAAAAAAACAAAAACCGTTCAATCACAATGTGCCACAGCGAAGCGTGGCAGGGAACAGCTAGTATTATTATATATTTTAAACATTATACTATAATAATAATTTCAATACTTACTTTTTTATTCAAAATTCAACGCGTAGTTACGAAGTGGATGGCAACAGCTAGTATAACATGAAGTTTCATAGTTATTTTGATTTATCTGTTGTACACATGCGCATTTACTCACACAATCTTAAAATCCTCCAATTATAAAGTTCTCACATGCCAACTTATTATATTCAATGTCTATTATGTTTGAGTCTTATGGCATAATATGACAATGTGTCATGTGGATACTTACCGCCATAGATTTAATATACTGCTGTTAGATTAGCAATGAAAAGAGACAAAATATAATGCAGCCATATGATAGAACGAGATAGAACACAAGACCGTTCACGTACACGCTATGGACCCGTAGTGTTTTTCTGAGTTCTGACGTCTGTCACGCGCAACACAATATTCCCTTTATTCTTACATAGAGTGTTGAGTTGATGTATTTTCATTATGGTTACATGTTCTGACCTGGAAGTAACTCATCTAAAAAGGGAACCAACATAATTGTACATTTCAGACGTCAACACACAATCGCGATTATCAGCAGTAAAATGCAATGTTTCAGAGCTTTGACTAAAGTTTTGTATACTAATTGATAGGGTATTTCATCAGAACAAGGATTTGAATTCATATAAATTCAATTAAAAATAATATCAAATACGTGAATTCCAGCAATTACTAACGTCACTTTTGTATTTTAGTGATTGACGTTGTCGATGATATCTTATCGGCATTTCATTAGCTGACACATTTTACATTGTAAACCGCATACAGCCTAAATTGTTGAACTAAGTTAGAAATTGCTTAAAAGAAAAGAATTGACGCCCAATAAATATTCGAGCATTTGCAGTTTACATTTGGACCCTAAGTGTTTTTAACACAGAGGCGTTCAGCCTGTAAAATTATGCTCTGGATCAATCTCCATATTGTGCATGCCCCCATCAATCCCATAAGTTATACATCGAATATATTATGTATATTTAGTGTACGTTTGTAATGTGTAATTGATAAATAAATATCACTTTTATTCCAACTTTGGCGATCTCGATCGCATAATGAGGCAAAATTGTTAAATACTGGCAAATAAAGCCTACGATATTTTTACAATAAATTAATTTTGTTCGGGGATAAGTAATTATAAAATAAAAAACTTATCTAGGTATTTACTTGCAGTTTTTTTGTGTTCTTCTAATAATACTAAATAATAAGTCACCTGCGTCAACGTAAACTGTGTCGATTGAATCGATATCGAAAGCAAGCAGGCAATGCAGTACCTGCACTATTTATCTCACGCACATGCTCACTTTACGAACACTAGCGTAACCTAATTTTGGTTTCGTTTTCAGGATTCAATTGCCAATCTATCATCTATATTAAATCTATGCTTACCGCTATAATGGGGTTGATAGACGTCACGTCATCGGACAGGCTACCATTCGACATGTCAGGCTGGAAGTGCCACCATCGCTCGTTGAAGAACGTGATGGTACTATTCGGGTTCCAAGATAAGTTTGTCTGCAGACAAAAAAATCGTGTAGTAGACAGAACACCAAACAGTTCTGTTGCAAAATCGCATCTATTTTAATTGGATAAGATATACATTTTAATAAAATAAACATAAGTATTTGTATTGGGACAATTGATATCCTCCGTGGCGGAGTGGCGTACACACCGGTTTTCAAGGTGTCGCCTGCTCCGAGGTCCCGGGTTTGATTCCCGGACGGGTCAATGTAGAAAAAATGTGTTTTTCTACATTTTCTCGGGTCTGGGTGTTTGTGGTACCTTCGTTGTCTCTGGTTTCCAAAATATGAATGCTTTAAATAGTTATTCAAATTGGGGTCAGAACAATGTATGTTATGTTGTTGTGATGTTGATGTTGTCCCTTAACGGATTGATATTTTATGTAAGTTTGACTGATTATGACATCGTTGATATTTCATAACCAAACTGATTTAACAATGCTGTTTCTAAAGTGCTTTTTAAGCAAATAAATTGCTGTAGTAAATTGAAAATACAAATCCTTGATAAAATGTGTTTTACACTGTCTTAATTTAGACTTAAACCCACAACCTTCCGCTTTTCGAGCTTAAATGGTGTCGACGAATTTAATATGGTGTCTTTTTTACGCTGTAGCCGATGAAACAGCTCTATAAATGATTAAAAAAACTGTGTTTTAAGCAAATATATTGTTGGTACAATTCCCTGATTAAAATAGCAAATACAATTTCTTGAAAGAGATCTTTCGTCAGTTAAAAGTTTTAATTTTTGTCAGAATTTACATGTTTTTTTATGAACTCATAGTGTGTTTACTTGTAATATTTAACCCCTTGAAAACATAACATACAGACATATTATGTAAGTAGTAACTTTCAAGTATGTCATTAGTTTTGATTATCTTGGATCAATTTATTTTTACTACAAACACGCAAACGTGTTACGTTTACGTATGTTTTTGCACGCAGGGTTTACCGTAAGCAATTTATTGAGAGATTATGGTAGATTGCTTTAGACGACCGATTTGGCTAATTGAGAATTTTACAAAACATGAATCACCATTCAATCGGCAAAACGTCAAGAATTCAGATCGGGATCGTAGTGGTGACGTGCACTGGATGCCTCCGTGGCGGCGGCACACGAGTTTTTTAAAATGTCGCCTGCAACGAGTTCCCGGGTTCGATTCCCGGATCCCCATCCGCGAATCTAACCTAACTAATTTTCAACTTATTATATTTCCTTGGGTCTGGGTGTTTGTTTGTGGTAGCTTTGTTGTTTCTGATTTCCAAAATACGAGTGCTTTAAAAAGTTACTCAAATTGGGATCAGAAGTAGGTGATGTTGACCCCTTTTTTATATTATGTGATACCTCGTATAATAGCAATAATTACAGTATATTTAACATTTGTCAATTTCTGAAATGCTGAAATTGACAGTAAGCGCGCTACTTGTGCACGTAGCAACAGCGCAAAACGCCGTGCGGCAGTATGATTCTTTAAATTAATAGCTACTTGTTTATTATTATATTCATTTTCAAATATTTTAGATTATTGCGGTTATTATCTGCACACTTTCGTTGCAAAATCTGCAATATTATAGTATATGGACAGATAACAATACTTAAATTAGTAATAATATCGTGGCAACATAATTATCTCGTTATTATGGATGGATTTTTTAATCTTACGAGTATAAATGCGAAAGTTTGTCACTCAATAACGCCAGAACAGATTTGAATGAAATTTACCACACAGATAGATTATAGGCTTTTTTTTCTCAAATAAAACAAAATATTTCATTGATATACCTAACTTTTTCACGTTTGTAAAATTAGATCTTGTTGGTAAATATAATTCAATGGACTAAATATTTATTTATAAAGAATCAAAATATGCTTCGAATTTGAATTCATCCTTTTTTATCGCCGGTTACTAAAAAAGCACGAAAGAAGTGCGTCAGCTCCAAGGGTACGCCATTTTGCTGTTTTAGGTACACCAATCGGAAGTAATTTGTCAGATACATTTTTTTCTTTTACTTTTATTCACGGAAAAGACGAAGTACATGTTTTTACTAAGGCATATAATTACAATTACTCTAACTTTTATTGAAAACCATATTTTTAACAATAAAATTCGAATTATCGATGTTACATCGCCTACTCTAGATGGGATTTGAACCAGCTCAGCAACCGAACCATGCGGTTGTTATTCAAAGTTTGTGGTTATTTTTAGTTTTACATTATAATTGAATGGTTTATACATTTAGGTAAGCAGGGATATTAAAAAAAAAAGTTTAATTTGCTGCTAGCGATGACAAAAAAATCATTAATATTGTTTTTGTATAATGTAGCACTAACCATTTTTTTAAAATCATATCAAGGGTAAAAGACTGGCAACTAACACAAACAGACAACCTTACATTAAATGTAATGTATGTAATTTTAAAATTTTAAAAAATTCTGTCTAATCGTGCCAATTAGGCCACAATAAAATCTATCTGTAAATACTTTTTGTCGTAAAATTGCAACCAATTTCAAAGACATAAGATGTCCCAGTATGTGGCTTAGTAGCACTATTAAGTATTCTGTGTCCAGACGTGCTGTAGTGTGTACAACACAGTAAACTTCTACACTACTAGCAACGGGGTCATGAACACTTGTTACGATAAGTTCGCCCGTCTCATAATATCTATGGTTTCTTAGCTAACTAATAACTAGCATATTAATCAGAACATTACTTTAACAATTCTCTTAATAAGATTTATTAATAGCGTTGAGTTATGAATATTTTATTGTAAATCGTAGTAAGCATTCACTAAACTTTTTTGATACTATATTAATTAGTAAAAATTTGGGTGCCTACTCTTTTACCGTAGGTAATTGCATTCAACTTTAAGTCATGTGAGTAAAGTTGATATTGCATTACGGCTGGTATGACACATGAGATTAGCTGCTTATATTTAAACTGGGACAGTTCGAAGAGTCACTTCTGTATCTATCTTGTTCTAACATTTTTTATTTTTTTTTCTTAATATTAAACGACAAAAAATTTCAAAAGTAAAACAATTTCGAGTCGTTGCATGACAATTATCGGTAATCGCTTGTTTGACAATAACACAAAGTAGACATAAATAAGACAAATTGTCGCACTTCCGTTGTGATTCATAGACAGACAGATACATCTGTTTATCAAGTTTACATAAACTCGCGACCTCTTTAACAAGAAGAGTAATGTTTATTTTGCGCGTATCATCATAATATAGGCCATGTATGAAATTGGATGTTAGTAACATGTATGTTAAATATACTTCTTCGGCTGTGAGATAAAGCTAAAAATAATCAAAATTTACTATCACGACATCCTCGACAATCCGGTTGCTGTCTGCTGTCAAAACCTAACCCTGGTTTCATTTCCCGGTCCAGTCAATTTAGGATGATCTTTTCTAAATTGGCTTGAGTGTGGAAGGGCCTTTTTTTTCTTTTTTTTTTGAGGCGGTGGAATGCTTTTACGCATACTCTGTGATGGCGGGGGCCACCCGCAGAGTTATGTGGGACTCGACCGGTATCAGCGGACCCTACTCACTAAACCACCCTCCGTGTCCTCCGGTGCCATTAGTGAGCTGGAACCACGGGTTAGCGCCCCGGGCATTATTACCCCGGGCAATCATCTGCAGTTCCACCTCTGACTGTAGCTCATTTGAGCTCCACCTGACTTTAGAGGAAAAAAATCTCCCTCTGGTCTCCAGCAGTGGTGTGCGAGGACACACGCATCTGATGATGCAAGCCTCATTTAGCGAACGGCCAACACCCCCGTGTCAGTCGCCCGAGGCCCATCAGGAAGGGGTAATTGAAGGTCATACTGCCTTCTGCGGCGCCCGTGGCGTCGGCGGCGGATTATCGGGGCGTCAGCCCCGATAATCCTTCGTTAAGCCTCCCGCTCCCTCTCCGCCGCTTCCTTTTGCAAGATGTGGCATGTAGATACCTCATCTCTCATTACCTTCTCATCCCATTGTCATTTTTACATTTTTTATAATTTGATGTATTTTCTAATTCTTTTAAATTATTTCTGTTTAGAAACTTTTTGGTTAACTCAGATTTTTATATTCTTATTTTGAAATTCAAAATTGTTCGATCGTGCCTCGCCCATGTCGGGCGAGCACGTCAATCAGCAGTCAGTTGACATTCGGCTTTCAAATGACTACTTCTTATTCTATTGTTGTGAACTAAATATTATTATTGGGAGAATTATCTTGGACACTCCTATTTACTGATTACTCCTGGACCCTGGTACGGTCACGTAGACCGCCGGGCCTTCTCCACCTAGTGCTGTTGGATCCTGGCGGTCACGTAGACCGCCGGGCCATCTTCATCACTTCGGCTTGATCAGGCAGATCGCCGGACTACCTCCCTTCCGCTGCGCAGTTGAGTCCTGGCGTGGTCGACCGCCGGGCCACCTCTATTCATCAAACCTCTAATAAATTGGACTTTCACGTGTAAATTTAAGTTACGTATATATTTTATCATACCTTTAACTCTAATATATTTACTTTATATCTTGTCTTGTATTTTATTTAGCTCTTAGGGAATAATTATAGGGAGGTAGGTTCCCATTAACTTCCCTCTTTCCAAATTTTCTTTTGTAGCGTAGCAGAACCTAGGTTTCTAAGGGTATCCCTCTTCAAGGGTACCCCAGATATTCTGCTACGTTATAAAGATCACTGTCTCGCAGAAGGTAAGCACCGCTTGCCATGCCTCCCTGCTCTCCGTCATACGGGCTACTACCGTCCCAATAGAGAGGTCTTGCCCAATTTCCTCTGTGAGGACTCTGCGTTCTGCTAGCCATGCAGGGCACACCTCTAGCGTGTGCTGTGCAGAGTCCTCCGCCGCTGTGCAGTGATGGCACCTGGCGCTTTCCTCTCTTCTGATGCGACATAAGTAGTCGCCGAAGCATCCGTGACCAGTCAAAATTTGCGTCAACCGGTAAGTCAACCTACCATGCTCGCGATGCACCCATCTCTCGAGAATAGGGCAAATTGCCCCGATAATACGATGCCCAATGAGTGTGGAAGGGCCTATAATAGCCTGAGATCCCACTGCTCGTTTCTGCCGCAATTAGTTTTGTTTAATAAAATTAACTTTAAATGAATGTAGAGGGAATATTAAAAGGATTAGCGAAAGGTTATCCACAAAAAAAACACTATTATCTGTAATTTTTGTAAAATTAGTTTACTAATATAAATTGCACCTTTCTGTTTTTTTAATCAATTTTAAGTCATTTGTAAGGAAATAATTTATGTCAACTTTGGGGTTGCCAGGTGTGAACAGGTGTATTATTGTTAATTACTAAGTTATCTGTTTCTTCAATAATTGTAATACAAAATTAAAGTCTTAAGTTTGTTGTTTACGATAATCCATGGTAACCAGTTGAAAAATGGCCGCAAGCAGAGGTTGTCATGCTTTCAATAAAAGTGACATTACTTCAGGTAAGTATGAGCGCAGGTTAAAAAATTCACGGATTTTTACGTGCTGCAAAAACAGAGTGCCATGTAGTGTAGATGTAATTCTAGTATTATTTTTATTTGTTCTTATGAAACATAAATTTTTGAGTATAACGAATCTATTTTCGTGTGAGAAAAGAACTATTATATCCTTTAGAACTTTAAAAATACTGGTTTACCTTTATATGAGTCTCTCGGAATACGTACGGCCCCATCTCGGCCACCTTAAGCGATACGTTTTTGCCGGCGAGCAGCTCGTCAACGTTCGTAATGTTGAACAAGAAGCACTCCAGGTACATCGGTATCGGCGTCTCCCGCCATATACTGAACGACATCGAGTCTTCGGAAAGGATCATCATCTAGACAAAGACTTGGGTTAGGAGTGTTATCGTCGTGTAGAAAAAAAAACATACTTTATTATAATATTTTTAGCAATTCAACTGCAGTTATACTCGTAATACCAGTATTCAAACTTGAAAAATTTAAGAGACTTTTAAGAGGAAATACAACGGCCGTTTTTCCATGCAAACATATTCCCGTTTCCTCCCTGTATAATGCCAGTAAAGCAATCATTTTTATTATAAAAATCTATGGCCACTATTAGCATGTTTCTGTGTTTCTGTTTTTTCATAAATTAATTAATAGAAAAGATATGAGCCATCAAAAATCGAAAAAATTAGCTAGATTTTCCGCTGTGTTCAAACATCCAGAAAACAAATTTGGCTAAATTTAAGAAAAAAAGGAAAACATACGAACACGGCCAAAGCCTTTCTTTAATTTTTAATGAAAAAAGTATTTAAATTTGTCTAATTTTGGAAAAGTAATCGGGGGACTACGAAACGTTGATTTGGTGTGCTTTTAGTAGGTATTTTTGGTCCAAGAAGCAGTTGTCTCTATCACACTCTGCGGTAAATGCGTTTGGCACTGCGCGACAGCAATAGATTTTATAAATACCTATTTTGCAATTCTCTCGCCCGTAGTGTTTCCTCTTAAGAGTGAAAACTCCTAACATTGATGGAACTACGCTGGCTTACAGTGCTAAAACATATTCTATTTTTTGTAGAAGTAATCAATTCATTGACTATTCCGAAATCGATCCCGATCACGTCCGCAACTCGGCGTAATTCGTGGGCTAGACAGGTGATGAAAAAGTACTAAAATATGCAATTTATGAAGCTATAATAATTGACTTTATTTGATATTTTAGCAACTTAATTGCACTTATAATATCAGTATATAAACTTGAAAAATTTTGTCTCATATTTTCAAGTTTATATACTGATACTATAATAATTGAATTATCTAAATGCACTTGCATATGCTAACATACAAATGCGTAACCCATAATCAACCCATATAATCCGATATCTAAGCGGGCCTAATCAGGAAAAGGAGAGGGTAAATTAGATAATTACTCTTTGCAACTGTGCCATGAATATAGGAGGCCAGTAGACCACCATGACCGCTCCGATGACTACCAGACTGGCACCGAAGCCCATGAAGAGACCACTCTTCACCGCTGGAGACACCATATTGATTGATTATCTGGAATAAACAGTGGGTTACAAAATACTATTTCACAAAAAAAAATGAAACTCGATAGCATAAAATCATCGATAAAATGTAAGAACTAGATAAACATCCCATCAGCAGCTAATATAATGCAAATTTAACCTTAGCAGTATAACTTTAAGAGAAATGCAAATAAAGAGCATCTAAATTCCGTAAATGCTTAATTTTTGAAGACGTCAAATTCTGTCACTGATTGTGTATCTAGTTTTTATTTACTTTAGTATTTATGCTTATAATTATGTTTAGTTTTGCAAATGTTTTGTTTCAAAGTAGAACATTTTAGGGGCTAGTTTCAAATTAGTATTATGATAGTATTTTATTATAACTGCCAAAGCTTTCAAAATGCTCGGGTTCGTGTTGAGAACCTCGAAAGATTTTAAGAGTGGTTCTACTATGATTCTCCTGTTTAATTCGTTTGTTCGCTCTGTACTTGAATATGGGTCTACTGTCTGGAACCCATTGTATAAAAAATATATTGACGATATTGAGAAAATTCAGACAAAATTTTTAAAACATCTGCATTATAAATTGCGCATAAATAGGTCTTCTATAAACAGTTCCTCAGAGGTTATATGTTTACCATCTTTATCCTTGCGCCGTAAAGAAAGAGATCAAATGTTTTTATACAAGATACTAAACAATTATGTAGATGCTCCGTATCTTTTGAGTAATCTTTTGCTAAGATGCCCCCGCTTAGGTTCGCGTAGTCGTCGGTTGTTTAATGTGCCTCTGGTGTCTACAAAATATGCTAGAAACGTTTTCACTAATCGCTCTTGTAGCGATTACAATGATATGTATTATGACATCGATATATTTAACATTCCCCTCCATAGCTATAAGAAGTACATTCAGAGGTGCTGAAAAAAAAACACTGTTGTTTGTGTTATTGTGTAACTTTAAGACATAATATTGCTTTTTAGTTGTAATTCTGGTGTTGCTGAATAATTTTTGCTTTGCTTGTATCGTTTTTCATTCTGTTTACTTCCTTATAGTGATTAATTAGCTTTTTTTTTGGGTTTTGGTTTGTACTTTTCCAGCTGCTTAGTTTTTATGTCATTACTATAAGTGGAGACTTCATTGGTTTTTGTACTACATTTGTGTTATATTTATTTGTAATTTTTAACTGTTTGTTTCCCTACAATAAATAATAAAAAAAAAAAAATACCAACAAAAACAATACATCATCCAAACAAAATAATAATCATCAAAAACCGACAAAAGTAATGTAACAGCAAACCCGAAAGCTTGACCTTTTTGTCCATTGCCACAATTTCCATGAAAAGACACAGAATAATCTTTCTCTTAGAGACATGTAAAGTAAGGTATGTAAAAAAATATCATTGATCGGTTATTTTTGCGCTTAGCAAAGTTACAGATACGTACTCTTTTTTTTAAGTGATACGTACTTGTTTGGTCTGCCAGAGCGCTAAGTTTTATCCAAATTCGGTCATCCGTTTTTGCGTTAAATTACAAACATACTAACTTGATTTTAAATAATAAACGGATTACATTTTACTGTATAACCTTCTTAATCCAAGCTCGCTAACAAATAAAATCGAGATGACTAGTCAGTACTCGCAAATGGCACCGAATGGGCTAACACTTCTTAGACTTAGAACTAGGAACGAAATGCCATGTGTTGATGTGCAGCGTGGCCGATCTGGGGGGAATTCCCCTTTTTGCGACGAATTTTAGGTATATGAGGACCAAAAAATGATAATGAGAGTATAAGGGGAATTAGTATTTAATAAACTGTGCATTTCCATTTTAAATGACTAGTTACTTTTACCGTTTTTGAACGTCTCCGTTGAACGAGTGTTTGGTGCACTTAAATCTTGATCTTAAATATAAACTTACATCATGTAAAAAAAACCGTTAAAGATTTTGTAAAATTTAAGCCAACAAAAACTATGCTTTATGTGAACCTGTACAAAAATAAGTAAGTTAAATGAAGTTTGCAATGTTTATATTCCATGTGCGAAATATTCAAGCAGCATTTTGAGCCGCTTTGAGCACTCTAATTTGTTCAAAGTAAAGTTGTCGGCCCATCTCGACACTCACTGAAGAGCACCGCGATAGGATTTTGATATTGAATCGACGTTTGACCGTCGGCTCACCGACGATATGCTCCGCAAACGTGCCAGTATCACCGCGGATGCGGTGCTGGAATTACCGCGGCTGCTTGCACCAGACTTGCCCTACAATTGTTCCTCGCTAAATTATTTAAAGTGTACTCATTTCGATTACGAGGCCTCGTAAGAGTCCCGTATCGTTATTTTTCGTCACTACCTCCCCGTGCCAGGAGTGGGTAATTTGCGCGCCTGCTGCCTTCCTTGAATGTGGTAGCCGTTTCCCAGGCTCCCTCTCCGGAATCGAACCCTGATTCCCCGTTACCCGTGACAACCATGGTAGTAGCAGAAACTACCATCGAAAGTTGATAAGGCAGACATTTGAAAGATGCGTCGCCGATGCTGGACCGGTCAATCTGCAAAAGTTATCCAGATTCATCAAAAGTAACGACTTCTTTTTCCTGCATAACTTCGATCTTCGAGGGGAATTTATAAACAAAAAGGGGTATTTTTCAACATGTTGCGGGGTGTTTACAAAACTACATTTGGCAACACTTATGACGTAACGTGTTGTTAGATTGAGCTCGGCATAGGTTGTACCTTAGTGCCCTAGTACTTAGTTTAGTCGGCAAATGCAGGCAGCTTTTAAACAAATATTTTCAAGGAGTACAACAAGGCAACGTCTTGTTGTTTATGTAAAAATCATCAATCATCTTTCCTTGAAAAACAGTAATAAGTGTGCTTAGATATGTATAATATCTACAGGCGGTTCAGATAGACAACAGCTTTGTTGACGAAATACAGAATGCGCGTGATAATGTTGTTGCAAAACTTCTTTTTCAAATTTTACAGAACTCGATAATTTGATTGCCAAATTAAACTTTTTTTTACAGGATTAACAACCGTTTCGTTTTTTACGTTTACTTAGTAGGGAGATTGAATTTTTTACATTTTCTATACAGCTTCAAGGGATTATAAGCCTGAGTATATGGTTTTATTTTCAATTTGATACCTCCGCGCGTTTATGAAATAGACGGTCTTAAGAAAAAGTCAAAAGGACGAAAAACAAATTCGGTAATTATAATATAATTAATACGAACATTGTATACTATTAGATACAGACCAATGTTTGAGATCAACCATAGTATAGGTAGACGGATGGAAAAACGAAAATTGAAGAATATGTCTGCCTGCTTTTAACTGTATTTACCTATTATGGTTTCTTATTGACTTCGGAACCCTAAAAAGCAATAAGATTGGTAGTTTTTTAAGACTTATCTATAATATAAAAATGAATCGCTGAATGTGTTGCTAAGCGCAAATCTCGAGAACAGCTGAACCGATTTCGCTAATTCCTTTTTTATAATATTCCTCGAAGTACGAGGATGGTTCTTACACAGATTTTTTTTTTAAATTGCCTGAAAAAGTAAAAAAGCAACACTTTTCTATACTCCCGTACAAACATAAGATTTTCCGACTCCGCCATATTTTTGATGACAATGACATTTAACTCATTTAAGACGTCAAAATCTTATATCTGAGGAGATACGAAGTTCGCGGGGTCCGCTACTTTTTTATAAAACAGGCAAGTGATTAATGATTTTAAATAAATGTCATATTACTGTAGGTCAAGAAGCTTGTATATGTATATACTTGGCAAAGTGGTTGTTTGTCATTTATATAATAGTTCAAGTGAACTCATAAAAGAGTGGTCTATTTTTTAAAATAGAACAAAACCTGACACTCATCTTGACTAATATTATAAACGCAAAAGTTTGTTACTCTTTCACTCTACAACTACTTTCTAGTAATGTAGCTTGGATATCAGAATAACATATAGGATACTAGGGTGATTATCAGGAACCGAGTTTTTACTCTGTCCGAGCTTTAAATTCCATTAAATCTTATTCTTTACTAATTAGTATATTTTTTTTAGATTGAGTTAGTAGGTAGGCTATAAGTGCATCATAGTATTCAGCTCAAATTAGCATGGGTTTTTCACAATATTTTCCTGAAGTTGAAAATTTTAAGCTCTTTGGCGCGTCCTTTACTCACTTGTTTATTAATGATAGCAATTAATCTACTAAAATGTCAAATTTAGAGTACAAATTTATTATATTTTGTTTTTAACGTAGTTAACGTGATTGTACACTAATAATTATCTATTACCAACGGTCTGCCAACACGAGATCGTGGATTTTTTTTACTTTTTCCTCCGTAGTAGCCCTTGTCGGTGCACCTGGGCGTGACTTATCAAAAACGACTTGCGGCCACGAGCAAACTCGTTGAACCAATTTTTGACGATTGCCATCGAAGGAGAAGAGTCACCGTACACAGCATCCATTTGCGCATTTTCCCTTCCAAAAACAAGAATCTAATCACTGAACGATATTGTTCTTTTTCCATTTTTGTAAAACCGACCGACACCCTCGCTTCCAAAGGCTTTCAAAACAAAACAAATGAAGGGAAAAGACTTAAAACTACTTACGGCCGGTCCCAATAATCAATCTATCGCCAGTTTTGACATATCGGAGATAGGAAACAGATTCTATCTCAGATTTATCCGTCCTGAGAAACAAAGACAGAAGTTGTTTTCTATCTCCGATATGCCAAAAATGAAGATAGATAGGTTATTAGGACCAGCCGTTAGTAAACTTTAAAAAGTATTTCTGCACGATAGTAATACTCTTTTGTAACAACAGCGCCATCGGGCGGCGAGGCTAAGTAATCATTGAGTGCCCCTCGCATAAACGTAGTAAATCTATGGCCCCTCGTATGTTATGTAATGGACTGTTTATTTAGTTCTTATTTTTTATCTATAACTCAAGGCATGTTAATATGTATATAATCGCAGGCATATTTGCATTATCAATAGTTGATACGCGATTAACAGGACTAACTGCTATCGTAAGTTATCCGTATAATCAGAAATCAGAATTGTTGCAATAGAAATTTTTGTAATATTTTTTAACTTTCGAAAGATAAGCTCTTTTAAGCTGTTGGGTATTTTAAGAATTAAGCATTTATCGACTAAGTCGGTCTCCCATGTGTTTTTTATATACAAAACTAACTGTTATATGCTAGGTACTTTGTAAGCTTTTAAAGTTTATTCATTTTGAAGTAAATCTATAATATACATATAGCTAGATGAATTGATATTATGGACGAATTGATACTAAGGTCCATTTGATGAACTAGACGAAATTATACTGGTCGTTACGATACTATGGACGAAATGATACTGTAGACGTAATGATACTATGGACGAAATGATACTATAGACATAAATAATGCCACTATGGACCTTATGCACCAGAAGGATAGTTAAGACAGGACAACGTCTGTTGGGTCTGCTAGTTTTGGATAAAAAGTAGCCTATGTGCTATTTGAGCGTATACTCTAACAGTGTACAAATATTAATCCAGATCCGTTCAGCCGTTCGTGTTTGACAGAATAACAAACTTTTGCATTTATACATTCTAATTTAATACTGAATAATGTGTATTATTATAATTATTGTATACTGTTTCCTGCGACTTTGGATGCGTGGAAACTTGAATTTGAATTTTGAAGCTATCTCTGTAGAACCACACTTTTCCCGGGATATAAAGTAGCCTATGTAATTATTCTAGCGTGTATTCTATCTTCTCAAATTTTATTCCAAAACGTTTAACCGATCAGGCATGATATAACAACAAACATTCATCCAAACTTTCGCATTTATAATATACGAGTAAGTAAGAAGTAAGATTTGTTAATTATCAAAAGGACATGATATGAATTTGAATAACATTGTCCACACAAAAAAATGTCTTAGTAGCTAAATGGTTAGAGCAGTGGGCCGACAGTTTGTGGATCTAAGTAGGTACCACCTAAGGTTATAAGGTACACACATCAAGACTGTCTAGGGATATTTTGGATTTACTCAATTTACTCAAAATTTATTAAAATATCATATAACATGTATTTAGTTTTATAAAGCCCATTATTCAGACTACACTCCAGAATAAAAGAATTCTTTTTTTTCCGTAAACATATTTTTATACATATAATAAAGAAAAAAACGCCCCATTGGCCTAGTGGTTTAAATACCGGGCCAAGATCTCGGGGTCCCAGGTTCAATCCCCGGGTCGGGCAACAAAAAGTTTCGAATTTTCGAACGTTGCTCGAGTTTGTGATCGCGAACCCGCATTAAGCAAGCGTGGTGATTATGCCAGCTCCCATCATTGCTGTGGTAATTTGAATTCAATGATGGAGGCCTTTTCCCTGCAGTGGGATGATTACACTGGTCAACAAAGATTTTGCCACACAAAAATAAGTATTTTTTATTAATTTCAACAAATCCTGGGTGTGATGCAACTATCCATATTCTGTTAGGTCTCATTTTAGAGATGTAAGAGAACAAAGTTAGTGTAAATGGCTTTTAGACCCTTTTTCAAAATGAATAACTCGAAAATTCTTTTGTTTTTTTTTCTTAATTACTGGCTTTGTAAGTAATACATGGTAATATGAATGAATTCCAAATAACACTTATGTTATTGTTTCTATAATGAAGTAACGAAAAAATTTTCGCATTTGAATCACATAAAGAAAGGGTTTTATTGGAGGGTAAGGAAAAAAATGTAGTGAAACTTAGTTATGAATATCATTTCATTGAAAAGTTGTAGATAACTTTTGTAGAAAGCATAAAAAACTTTAGAATTATGACTTTTGAATAGATATAACATCTCTAGTAATCGATGGCTTTGAATGTCTGAAATAAATTCGTAAACAACGCTATAATGGCACATTTTTGTGTGCTCACAAGCAAATATCTCTGAAATGAGACCTAATATAAAGATTCCAGTATCTAATTCATTTTCTGCTAATATTGTTTAATAAAAAAAACAATAAGTTGATTGAATAAGTTGAATAAATAAAGTTAAACTTTGTCGCCTGTAACTTACTTACTTTTACTTTAAAGAAAAAAATGTACAGTAATGGTTAAACTAACAATGAATGTGTTTCTCAAGAAAAAGTGGCAAATAGGGAAAAAATAATCTGTTTTTAACAGTTATGTGAAAAATTAGTAATCAGTAAAACCACCCATGACATTCTGGTCCTGCTACGGTTTTTCATGCTTTGGATTAAGTTAAGTCTGGCTGCGGTGTATTGTACCAGGTCAGGCTAAGATGCAAAAAAAGTTGCTCTTCTGTCGCAATGTTTGCAGGGAAATTCCTCAAAGCCCTTCTTTGGAGCATATCCCACTCGTGTTATAAGGGAGCTCAGGCGATTGAGCGGGTCAGCCTAAGACCTCCATGATTTCCTCGGCGTAGTGCTGGAATACGGAACGGTCTGCGAGCATGAAGGTTAACTTCATGCAGCCTTCTCCTCACAGTTTGGTCACTCACAAGCAACTGGTGCTCTGACTGGAGCCTCTGAACCAACTGCATGGCCGTAACATTTGGATGTCTTTTTGCGGCAACTTGCAAAAATCGGTCTTTTCGTTGAGTGGTTACGCGCTTCCCGCCTGGGTGTCTTTCAGCCACTTCACCAGTAGCACGATAACATAACCTTGATATCACATTTGTCTTGTTCCAGTCTCCTCAGCAATACTCCGTTGAGTAGCCCCAGCTTGGAGCATGCCTACTGCCTTTAACATTTTCTCTTGATTGAATGATTCCTTGGATATAATAAGCTCTTACCTCACAGTCAGAACACAAGCAGTTTGCATTAATGGATCAGAGTCTTCCTTCATGGTATCATGGGTGTAGCCCAGGAGTCAGTATAAGGATTGTTTTTAATATACAAAAATGACTGTCCCTGTCATATACATATTATAATCTTTGTGAGATGGTGTTGTTTGCAGATGACACATCAATGATTTTTAAAACTAAGAGGGGCAAATCATCATTTGATGATGTTAACAGTACACTTTCGTTATTGCATTGGTTTACTACAAATAATCTCTGCAATGCCAATAAAAAGTTTTTAGGTAATTGTATTCGCATTTTCAACAAATTGCCCCAGGGTATTGCTGAACATAAACTTAAATTGTATGTAAAAGTAATTTTAATGAAAAAGGGCTACTACACTATTAATGATTATTTAAATGATAGAATGCAAGTATGGCAATAAATTTTCCTAGCTTGTATATGCTTTAAACCCTTTCTAAACATATATTTAAAAAGAGGCTAACAATAGTCACCGAGTTTCTTGCACTGCTTCTTTTCGGCAACAGCCCAGACTTGTCCCAAAGCAGTGGTAGGATTAAATATTGGGATGTGTAAAAGCGCCTCCTGGGGCCTATTTACAGACATAAAACTGATTTTACTGAATGCAGACAAAAGAAGATTTGATACTTATGTCGACATATTTTATATTAACAACAAACAAGGTTTTGATTTGCCAGACTATCTAATTTTAATTTGGACCGGATTTGATAAAATTTATGCATTTGGACCAGACCAGATTTTAACAATTTAAAAAAACTATTCATATGGATAAAACATCCACAGCTAAGAGACCAAAAAGATAAAAACTAATTAGTGACACCAACAATACAATCGGTAATTTTAATTTTACTTAAGTTTTTTAAACAACTTTTGGATGTTCTAATACATAGAAAATTCCATATTACTACATCAGAATAGTGGATCCTAAACTTGAGTACACTTGTAGCATTCGACAAATAAAGTTATAACATCAACTCACCTGTATATTTTCAGATTCTATTCTTGATGATGTAAAGTGAAACTGTCGCAAAATTGTTCAAATTCAATTGTCACACTAAAAAATATTATAATAAACACCAATACAAATAATAGTACACCTAATAAAATATACTTTTATGTCAACATCTTTCACGCCACCAACCTCCACCAACACGTAATAAGAATGTTTATAAAAATAAATAGTTACACAAACTACGTCCACCCACGAGCACGAGCAAAACTTTCATGAAAATTGCAGTCAACAAACGATTTCCCGAAACTGAATAGTGAATGAACGTCACTGTGACGGACGCATAGATAATATATATATATATAGTGTAGTATAGTGACGATCAGCTGTGTACTGTCACCAGTGTTTCCAGTATTAAAATGTACTCTGTGACTGTCACATGTATTATCTATGACTGTCACGTTGTTTAAGTTGGGGGTTTTAGGCGGGAGTTCGTGAGATACGTTTGGATTCCGTTTATTTTATCGAATTTTTATTGAGGACTTCTCTACATTCCTTCAATCTTTCGACTGTCTCCAAAAACTCCATCGAAGCATTAAAACGTCTAACATCAACGTTTTAAAGCAAAAATAAAGACAATTTTACTAAAGAATTGGCTGTATGGACAAGTATCCGAGGCCGTTAAACATAATAAAGAAAAAAAAAAGTTGTCTAAGTTGAAAAATATGTATTTTTTGTTTTTTTTTTCCCTTTCGAAACCGGCTAAGGTCTGAGACAATGCTGCTATAACTTTAGAATTCTACTTAGACTGATTTAAACTTTCATGGCCACTCTAGAGTTATTTGATTCGGGATTTATACCATGTACCTTACTTACAACAGCACTATATACCAAAATTGGTCAGAGAAGCAATTGAAATTACCAAATACAAAAATTTCAATCGTGAAGATGGCTTTAAATTATCTAGTGTATGGAATCCAGTGGTTTGAATTTGCGGTAACCGACGAAAACCAAAAAATACTGTGTCACGATCGGATACTGTAAGTGTTGTGTATCGAGAAAAAAAGTGTAAAAATAGTGAGTTGTCAAACAGTAGTACCGGTGTTATGAGTAATAAAAGCCTACGACGGAGGGTAGATAGATTTGTCTGCTCTTAACAGCTACCCACCCACAGATACAACAGTTCTCCCGTGAGCATGGCGCTTGCAACAGTGCCAAAACTCATAATAAATAAGGTACATGGTATAAATCCCGAATCAAATAACTCTAGGAATTCTGCTCCTTGGATCACTAAAGGAGTGCGTATGGCTATGGCCAAACGTGACCGAGCCTTTCGCAAATCCAACAGGAACGCTCGGATGAAAGCTGGAGTAACTTTAAGCAGATCCGAAATCGCTGCAACCAGATGGTGAGATCAGCTAAACGTCGATATATCCACGAAAACATTTCAGATTCCTCTCTTGCCGATGTGTGGAAGTTTCTTAAAACCTTGGGTATAGGTAATAACTCTGTCAAAGCCCGCATTCCTACCTTTTTGTCGCTGGAGGATCTCAACATTCACTTTTCTTCCACTTCTGCTTTTGCTCAGGGTACTAAATCTCGCACCATTTCTGAAATTGCTTCCAGGCCCCTTCCTATACTTGAGTCTTTCTCTTTCGCACAAGTGTCAATTGACGTGGTCAGGAAGGCTATTGTTGCCATAAAGTCTAACGCTGTTGGTTTTGATTCTATTAGTCGCACTATGATCTTAATGATTATTAACGAGATTCTCCCCTATATTACACATATTATAAATTTTTCCCTTAACTCAGGCTCGTATCCCAAAATCTGGGGCAAAGCTTTTGTTACTCCTATTCCCAAAATATCCAATCCTAACGCACTCAATAATTTTAGACCCATTTCTATCCTCCCGTTCCTCTCCAAAGTCCTCGAAGCTGTTGTCCACTTCCAACTATCAAATTTTGTCTTTGCTAACAGCCTTCTTAGCTCATTCCAATCAGGCTTCCGTCCTGGCCACAGCACAAGCACAGCGTTACTTAAGGTCACCGAGGATATTAGGGATGGCATGGAGCATGGTAAAGTTACCATCCTAGTTCTTATTGATTTTTCTAATGCCTTTAGCACAGTTGACCACGATGTCTTATTATCTTTATTAGCTTACTTCAATCTTACGTCAGATGCTCTGGAATGGTTTGCCTCCTATTTGCGGGGTCGTCAGCAGGCGGTTCGTGTAGATCAAAATTTGTCCCACTGGCGTAATCTACCTGCTGGTGTGCCTCAGGGAGGGATACTATCTCCATTGTTATTCTCTATCTTCATTAATTCTATCACTCTCGACGTTGGCTGTTCTCACCACCTGTACGCTGATGACCTACAAATATATAAACAGTGTCATTATAACGAAATAAACCTAGCCGTACAACAACTTAACGAAGACCTGGATCGCATTTCTTCTTGGTCGGATCGCTATGGAATAGCTGTCAATCCCAATAAATGCCAAGCGATTATTGTCGGTAGTTGGCGGCAGGTTAGTCATATTGATGTATCCAGCGTCGTTTCGATCAAATACAATGGAGTAGTAATCCCGTTCTGCTCGTGTGTTAAGAACTTAGGTCTTCACATCGATTCTACGCTTAGTTGGACAACTCACGTGAGTGAGGTTGGTCGTAAGGTCAACGCCACATTACGCTCCCTCTACAGATTAAAGCATTTTCTCCCCGTGAAGATCAAAATTTCTCTTGCCCTGTCACTCATTTTTCCAATCATAGACTATGCTGATGTGTGCTACTCCGACTTAAATAAATCACTTCTCAATAAACTGGATCGCTTAATCAACAACTGTGTGCGTTTCATTTACTGTTTACGTAGATTCGACCATTTATCCAAGCACCGGTTGAAGTTACAGTGGCATGTTTTATATTTATAGTATTTATTTAGTATAAGTAGTTGTTCTAGTATTTAGTTTATATATGAAAGGTACTATGTGTAGTTTATTGCCCTTTTTTTTTAACTTATAATTATTATTACATTAGTTTCATTTAGTTTTGTCTGTCGCACTGCCTACACAACTTTTCTGCTTAGCCCAATGGTCGACTGGGAGAGAATGCCACATGGCATTAAGTCCACCAATTGTACAATTATATTTTTTTTTGTGCAATAAAGTTTTAAATAAATAAATAAATAAATAAATTCTACATTTTCAATAAATAAAATATCATAAATACTTACTTACACATGATAACTTAACCTTTTTTTTTTTAGGAGGGGGAATGCGGTTACGCACTTCCTGTGAAGGCGGGGGCCGTTGCAGGGGTGTGTGGGACTCGTCCTATCTAACGGACCATACCTACTAAACCTAACTGCTCCGTGTACCTCACAATGTATGTTGACAGTGTATGGGCTTCCCTTAGGATGCCTTCCATGCACCGCCTACGTACGGCCTATGCCGGGCCTCAGGCATAAAATATGGGTGATTCTGTACACCTGGAATCACCCCCAGTCAGGCAAGCTGTGCAGCTGCGAGCGTTGCTAGAGGAGGGAAGTTGATTTCGGCGTATGCCTTCTCGTCCTTATTTCAACGATGCCACCACTTATTGTCACACTGAATGCCGCATTATAATTTTAACAAACTATGAAACAAAAAAGAGAAAATCAAAAAACTTTCAGTTTTCGTTTCCGCGCAATTTAAAAATAAAAATTATAAATGAGAGAATAGCGTAACTTAGATAATTCGAAGAAACCATCAAAATAATTTGGATGGTTTATCTATTGATACGCTATACGTTTATTCTTGTGGTGAAACGAATGCCATTTTTTGAAAAGTTACTTTTTCGTGATTTTGTACATAGAAAATTGTATATATTCTTAGGTTAAAAGATATTACTATCATCGATTTATTGGCATCAGCATCAAAGGTCCTATTTTAATGGTTTAATCCATAGTAGATATAGGATACAAGTAGATCCACTGACAGCCCGATAATGCGTGACCAGTTTTGATTTGTCAATGTGTGTGTTAACTAGTGACGTACCTTTAACATTTTTAGACTATCGATAATAATTGCAGTTTGTCGTTTGGAAAATAATGTTTACTGTCACACTGTTTTTATCTCGAGATTATGCACCTACTTTGCGGCATACCTAACCGCCCTCACTTCTTACAACTATAATAGTGGGCAGATAAATGTGCCCGGTGTGTATATTTTTTACATATAATTTAAAAATAAACAGTCTTAATTAATAAAAAAAATAACAGCCATTGTTAATTAGTTTTCTTTATTTATTTCTTCAAAAGATTTTCCCTTGTCATCTGCTGTGCCGTGTGAGCTTATCAATGGCAGTAAGTGAAAAAGAACAAGTAAACAAAATCTGAATAAACATTTACATTCTGATGTATCAAACACTGATTATTGACTTTTAAACAAGATTATCTTAGTTATGTGATTCCTTACAGTTCCCTTCTTCAAATTGTTAAGTTGACATTCATTTGAGACGCTAAACGTAAAATAACATCAAAGAATGATGGCCAAATCGTACCTGAACGTGGGCATTAATGACTTGTATTTTAAAAAATAAGTAATTTTTAATTATATTTTATGAATTATTTATACATCAAAAGAACTTGTGGTTTTTGAGAAATAAAATAATATTCCGAATTTATTTTTTTGGTTGGGATAACATTATTGTAGCTTTTGAACGTGTCCGACCGTGTTTGAAGTTTTATTATGCGTTCTTATTTAGAAATAGCACAATATAATTTCACTTAAAAAATATTACTTACGTTTTTATTATTATTTAAATTCGGGCAATAATATTATTGTTTCAAATGACATTTGAAAGCGAGTAATGGAACGTCAGTTTTTAAAATGACAGATGTCTTTTCCGATGTCCGAGTTGTCTTGCAGTCGATCTTTGCGTTTTCTTTGATACGTACTGTGCAATATTTTGTTCTGTGTTTATTTCTTTTGACCCGCATTTTGTTTAATGGACTGTGATATCTGCTACTTCTTGTCTAAGAACCATAATTTAACTCAAAACCTTAGGTATTATGTTTTAAAAATTATTGAATGTTATCGTAACCTAAAAATATAAAAATATTTATATTTCCAATTAGTGAAGTTTTTGATGAAATATTTTGCAACTTTCATATTTACAATGATGTTTTCTAACAAAATCATACAAAATTAAAAGTGCCCATCAATAATGAGTGTCAGGTCCAGCTTCTATGAAATTTGACCGATGTTCTTTCTCCGGAAACATTCAAAATAAATGTCGACAATAGTATCGATAAATTTGAGTCAAGCTCTAGCGTACATGTAAAATAATTCGATAAATTATTTATCCACCAAAATAAGGTAAATAATCAATACATAGAACTTTATCTATACAAAATATTAAAATGAAAAAGTGGATTGAAATAATTTTATATTTACAACTTAACAACAAGATCAAATTCAACAAAAATAACGCGTTTTTACGATGACGACTTTCTACGTATTTACCTGTGAAATGAGCAATTTTCTGCATTATTTTTGTGGTTGACTCCACAGGCACTCAAAGAACATTTGACCATTGTTAGATAAAACTGTATTTACTTTAGATAATCTACGATGTACTAGATAATTACATAAAATGTTGAACCTTATATCGCATATGCCACTGGATGTCACTCTGTCAAATACGACAGGTCACAAAACGAAAAGATTTGTTTTCTTTTTCTATCTTGCTAGATTTCCATATGAGGTTTTCTTCTATCTCGCAGGCTTTGTCCGTCTATTATATTCTACGTTTATGGTTTAATCTTAGAATCATTATTCTAAGGGTTTAATGCTCTAAGTATTATTGCTCTATACTTTTTTTTTTTAAAATTTCATTCTATGCATCGTGTTTATGAACGTACAATACTTTGACTTGTGCTTTTGAGAAAAATAATTCTAGAAGAAACGGAACGTCGGACGGACTCGGTTATCGAGGTACCTATTCGAGTGTATTCGAGGTTCGCGAGAATTTTCTCGAAATTGAAGTGTCATTTCATTTCGGTGTTTCTTTCTGCCGTTTGTGATTCATAAAAGTGAGTGAACTCGACTGATTGATCGAATGCAAAGTGAAGTCGTTTTGTGAATTTTCCAATATTAATCCATCGAACTGATAATTCAATTATTTTGTGCAAACAATGGATCAGGTAAGAGGTTATACCATCGTTCGGTAGATACAATGGATTTAATGTGATTATAATTCGGGTTGAATTTTTAGGTTAATCAGTTAAAGGAGAAGGGTAATGCAGCTCTCTCTTCAGGCAATTACAATGAAGCGATCCGTAGTTACACTGCAGCTATCGCCTTAGATCCGAATAACCACGTTTTATTTAGTAATCGTTCGGCTGCTCATGCAAAGAACGGTAACTACGCGGCGGCCCTGGAGGATGCCGATAAAACAGTGTCAATCAACCCCAGTTGGAGCAAAGGTTATTCTAGAAAAGGGAGTGCCTTGGCATATTTGGGAAGGCATGATGAGGCCATTGAAGTATACCTAAAAGGTCTGCAGTTGGACCCAAATAACCAACAGTTGGCATCAGGTCTGGCTGAAGTAAGAAAGCAGGCCAGTGAAACCAAACTGAAGACAGAGGAACTATTTGCAAAGCTTCACGCTAATCCAGAGACTAGGGAATGGCTTAAGGATCCTGAATATGTCAAAATTGTTGAGGTAAGTTTTTTTTACTATTATCCTATGCATGGAGAAGTTGTCCTATGAGAGTTGTACTTTTTTCTAGGTTAAAAAGTAGCCTATGTCCTATTCCAACCTATATTATATGTCAGTGCTAAATTTCATTCAGATCCATTCAGCCGTTCTGGTGTGATTGAGTAACAAATGTCTATTCAAACTGCATATTTAAATAATGTGAACTCTTATTGTTCATAGGATTTGGTAATTTGCATACAATAGAGTTGGTCAATTCAAATTCATTAAGTTGTGAACCTGTAATTATTGAAAAAATAACCAGTAAGATTAACAATATTCACATACTGTAATAATGGCCAGGCCCGGGCCTAAAATATAATAGCTCTGCCCCTTCTTGTCCTATGGGCTGGTGGCTTTCTTTAACCCCTCAACTAGGAAGCAGTCTTAATCCCTCGATCGTGAGTTATTCCAGACACAATTGAAATCAATTGTTATCGTGGCACCCGAGTGCCTCCTGGGGGTTGAGGGATTAATACTATACCCAGCAACCGTGCTACTTATAGTATTAATACACTTCCTGGTGTGAGAGGTTAATATACTAGTGCTTGTTTACTTTGTGTTGGTGCTACTTACTACTACTACTAATTGTGTAGGTACTTAGGCTAGGGTTAAAATTGATCATTTTTACAATACTATAATGATTCTGTTTAGTTCCGCATCCCTTCTAATTTGAAGCCTGTACGTAAGGATCTGTGTGTCTCTTTCAGATACTCTTTATAGTGTGAGACTTCAAAACTGTTCATTTCAATTGTTTGCAATGCATCCCATGTAGATTGATTACTAATGCTATTATTGTAGGCCTGTGTTAGCAGTAATTATTAGCAAAATATTTATTTTATTTATATTTTTAAGCCAAAATTTGCAAATGTCATCACAAATGCGCCTGCCAAACGTGATTGTGGCACAGTTATTCTTTTGAAGCCTATGCCTAGTAGTGTACTGATATGGGCTAGGGATGATTATGATGTGCGTGACACACTTTTTGACCTAGACGACTATTTTCTCAATTCCACAGAGGCTGGTCCAAAATCCATTTAATGGACAAAGCTTAGATCCACAAATGCAAGACAAACGTGTCCTCAAAACAATTGGTGTAATGCTCGGCTTAGATTTCAATATGGATAACATGGACATGGATGTAGACCCTCCAGCACCTGAAAAGAAACCTCCCACAGAACCAAAGAAGGAAGAGCCTCCTAAACCTACCTATGAAGACTTACCGGAAAATCGTAGATTAGCGCTATCTGAGAAGGATCTTGGAAATGAATGTTATAAGAAGAAAGACTTTGAAAATGCTATCAAACATTATCAGAAGGCAATCGATCATGACCCTACAGATATCACGTTCTACACAAACATGGCCGCTGTGTATTTTGAGCAGAAAGAGTATGAGAAATGTATCAAGGAATGTGAGAAAGCTATTGATATTGGCAGAGAGAATAGGGCCGATTTTAAATTAATAGCTAAAGCATTCACTAGGATTGGTAAGTACTTTATTTTAATATTGACTTACTTTCACTTATTATTAAAAAGAACGTAGTGGCTGTAAAACCCTTTTTATTACCTATGGAAATACATTTATAAATGAAAAAATTTACAGCGACTGCACCAATTGTTATGTTCATGGTTCTTTTGAGTTAAATAAAACCCAGCATTATTTCATTTTAATTTAAAGCGTTTAACATCTTTTTTAGACTACATTAAAAAAAAAACAGTCTAATAACTAGAATCTAGATATTAGGTGGGTGCTTATTTGGCTTTGATGTTTCTCTGGCACTGGTTGTGAATCTAGTTCTTTATTTTACATCAATGAATTTTTTACGTCATGCTCCTCAGTAACCCCTATGAATGTTATAACAGTCATAGGGGTTGCTGAGGAGCATGACGTAATTTTTTACATTAAATACAATGCATGATCAATTTCAATTGAGAATTGTGTGTATGGGTGCACAATCATTTTTGTAAATTTTAATATGACATATAAATCAAAACAACTCTTTCAAATTCAGGTAATGCATATAAAAAAATGGAACAGTGGAAATTGGCAAAAACATACTTTGAAAAGTCAATGTCTGAATACCGCACGCCAGAGATAAAGACTATACTCAGCGAGGTTGAGAGAAAGATAGCCGAAGAAGAGAAGAAAGCATACATAGATCCTGTCAAAGCTGAGCAAGAGAAGGAACTAGGAAATGAATACTTCAAGAAGGGTGAGATAAGTTTTATTTTATTTTAGTTATTAGGCCTGAGTGATGAATACAATTTCATCGGAAGAATATAGTAGTAGCACAGTCTATGAACCATACAGTCGTTCGACGCCTTTGATCTCATGGAAAATGCCGACAACGTCTAGACAGTATCGTGACGGCCAGGGTTGTCAAAAGTATAATAATATACAATATATAAAAATATTTATTTATTGCAGATAAACACTCGTAATCAGTACCCCAATGAACCTCAAAAGTGACACACGTATCAAATTATAAAAAAATACGTCCGCCATCTTAGATTTTAAAAAGGATGGCATAGTGGCAATCAGCACCCTAATGAACCTTAAAATTGACACCCATGTCAAGTTATAAAAAATTACGTCCACCATCTTGGATTTAAAATAGGATGGCATTTTCGTAATCAGTACCCTAATGAATCTCAAAATTGAAACCCATATCAAATTATAAAACAATACGTCCGCCATCTTGGATTTTAAAAATGATGGCATTTTGGTAATCGGCACCCCAATGAACCTCAAAATTGACACCCATGTCAAATAATATAAAATTACGTCCGCCATCTTGAATTTAAAATAGGATGGCATTTTCGTGATCGGCACCCCAATAAACCTCAAAATTGACACCCATATCAAATTATAAAGAAATACGTCCGCCATCTTGGATTTTAAAAAGGATGGCATTTTCGTGATTGGCACCCCAACGAACCTCAAAATTGACACCCATATCAAATTATAAAAAACTACGTCCGCCATCTTGGATTTTAAAAAGGATGGCATATCGGAAGCACCCCACTGAACCTCAAAATTGACACTCATATCAAATTTAAAAAAAATTACATCCGCCATCTTGAATTTAAAAAAACATAGCATTTTCGTAATCAGCAGCCCAATTAACCTCGAAATTGACAACTATTTATATAATAAAAAAATATATATGTTCACCATCTCGAATCATTCGATAACAGCATTCCAATAAATTCCAACAAACAAATATAAAATAATTTAAAACACAAACATTTGTTAGCCCTGAATGCTGTGTCCCGAACTGCTAACATCGTTTTGTTCGCAGTTCGGGCTCGGCCTTCCCGCGTCTCGCCCCTCACACCCCGCACAATTGCCCTGTCTAGACGTCTTCGTCAAACGACTGTATGGTTCATAGACTGTGGTAGTTGTATTTCTTTTTAAAATATAATCTATAGTACTTTCGTGACAAAAAAGCAATGCTTTGAGTGTGAACGATTATTTTCAAAATAGAAAAAGAGCAATGTATTTTTTAATGAAAACATTGTTAAATGACAGTGCCGACAAGTCAGAAACAGTGATTTCGAAGCAGTTATTATCGGAAATTACCCACCACCCACCCATAATATTACTGAATGTGTGGTCAACGCCACAAGTGTAAACAAAGAGAGTGAAGAAGAGGCTAGGAATTGAGTAGAAGACTTGAAAGATTAGCATTATTTCTATGCTCATTATGCGTCTTAGTTACTATCTTTAATTATTATTTTAGTCACCTTGACACTTACAAAAAGAATTAACTGATTAATATCATGCTTTGACTTTTTTTTCTGACCCTACAAGTCATCTCTGTCGCAACTCGCAACACAACTCCAAAAGGTCGTATCCTAACAGCATTTAAACCGGACAGTTACTGTCCGGTTTAAATGCAGATACGACGGATAGGATACGGAAGTACTGTACTTCCTTGATGAAACCTACCCTCACCTCCTAAATCGAGATCCTGAATCTGCCATTTAATTCTAATTTTGTTGTTAGTTTGCGTGTAAGCTAAATCAATATTTTGGTTCACCTTCAATATAGAAAAACTTTTTTTTTACAAGTTTTCTAAGTAGGACCGGCTGACACTAAACAGATATTAAAAATACAGTTCCTTGAATAACCATTTTTCGACTATCTCAGGTTTGGACAGAGGACGATTTGTAACATTTCTCAATTCTTGTTAACTGTATTGAAAATGTAAACAAATAAACCTTACTTTCAGGTGACTACAGCAACGCTGTGAAACACTACACAGAGGCTATAAAACGTAACCCCGATGAGCCTAAGCTGTACTCCAACCGGGCGGCGTGCTACACCAAGCTGGCGGCGTTCGACCTCGGCCTAAAGGACTGCGATAAGTGCTGCAGTCTCGACCCCAAGTTCATCAAGGGATGGATCAGAAAGGGAAAGATTTTACAGGTATGGGTGAATCATCAAAAAGGAATGCTGCATTAATGTTTCGATCGATTCTTCGTCGTTTAGGCGGGATTAAGAAAAAATATCTGTCCAAACATTCACATTTATAACATTCGTAGGATTAGTATGATTGTGTTTTTAGAATTTATGCGAACACTTGAACTGCAAGAATCGCATCAGTATGCGCTGACGCAAAACTGTTGATGGATGCGTTTTGCCCTCTACGACGAGTGTTCACGTTGGCGGCCTCCGGTGACCTACTTACCGAAGCAGTGTTTCTTAATAATATGATTTCGGTTCGCAACTATCTGATGGTGTTTTCGGAGGCTTTCAATTTACACTAAACTGCGGCCAGGCTTGTTTTTAAGAAGGTTATGTCCTTGAGCAGCCTGGTGACGACGACGTGGTCGAATGTGACGGGAGGCAGCTTATGCAGATCATTCGCCACGAACGTTGGCACGTCATTAGGGGTGATGATGTCCTGGAGACTCTTCGCACCGTCCGAGATGGCATCTCATCGGCTTTCCCGATGCTACGGAAAAGCAGCTCCTTGCCACTGCAAATCTCGGTTTCTTTGAAGTTCGACATGATCTGCACGATGCTGACTTCATCCATGGTATCGATGGCGTTGCGAGCCCGTAGTGAAAAAATTACGTGCTACGGCTAATGCCGCGCGTGATGTGAATTAATAAAAATTATTCTCGCTTAGGCAATTGAGCGCGTCCGTTTCCGAGCGCGCATCGCACGGCACTATGATAATGTGTATTTTTTCCAGGGTATGCAGCAACACTCGAAGGCTTTGACCGCGTACCAGAAGGCTCTGGAGCTAGACCCCAGCAACGCGGAAGCGCTGGACGGGTACCGCGCTTGCTCCACCCAGCTCAACTCCAACCCTGAGGAGGTATGTATTTTTTTAATACAGTTGCTCAAAAAGTGGCCTATTGCAGGGACGTATAGCGTTCGGTATGTGGGCTATTACATAATCGAGCTTTTTCTCTACCTTTTCCGAACTCGTGCGTTCTCTTTCCCAACTGTCAAAATAATGTCTATTAAAAAGCAAAAACCAACCACGAAGATTTTACTAAAAAAAAAATATAGAAGATTTTTTTGTTCCTTCAAAAATTTCTAAAAAGAAGCTACTAATTCGTTTAAATATCAGATTTAATGATTTGATTCAATGAGTTAAGTTAGGTTTCATTTTCATTTCATATCAATTAAAAAATTATACTGAAGACTTGGCTGTATGGGCAAAGTTCCCTTTGCCTACCCAGAATGGGTGAACAAAACAAACAAAAAAACTCATATTCTTTTACGGTTGGCGCCATATATATTGTGTTTTTATTATTTTATTAAATTGCTTCATTTTTTCGCAATTGGGAGGAACTGGGAAAATGGGAGGCCTATGTCCAGCAGGCGGTGTCGTCGTTGTCGTGATGATGATGATGAGTTGAAGGTTACGTTATAAAATAAACTAGACATCCATACCAGCTTCCTAGTACTAAAGGGTCTCAAACTCAATTCAATTGCTATAAATATAAACTATCAGTTTTTAATGATAACACTATGTGTTTCAGGTCCGCAAGCGTGCCATGGCCGACCCTGAGGTCCAGCAGATACTCCGCGATCCTGCCATGCGTTGCATCCTAGAACAGATGCAGCAGGACCCCCACGCTCTCCAAGACCACCTCAAGAACCCCACCATCGCGGCCAAGATACAGAAGCTTCTCGAATCCGGCCTCATCGCCATACACTAGGTTCCTAGCTTCGACAGGAATGGTCGCTACACTCAAAGACATTTCGCAATCCAGGAAATATTTACATCACCGCTTGAAAAAAAACTTTTGGGGGTTTCCCAATCTTAGCTTCATAAGCATTGTTGATGTAATATATAAAGCTAGATACACAATCGATGTAAAAAAATGTCCCAATTAAATGTGCACCCATTTGACATAATATGCACAACATGATCATGATTTATACATGATGACTTTTTAATCACCGTCAAAATATTTGTAGGCGTTAAGTATCGTGTTTAACCCCTTGATTGTGGGTTATTCCAGACACAATTAAAATTAATTTTTATCGCGATCGCCGGCGGTCTTATGATCCAGTAGGAGTTGGAAACCATTTATAAAAAAAAATAAGGTCAAGTTTTGGACTTAGTGTGGTTACCGTACAACGTAAACATGTACTTCTCCGCGAGTATTAAGAAATGGTTCGTTGCTACATTTTAAGTGGTGAATGTTTAAATGGAGCCCGGAAACTGTACTGATCTAAAAGCATTCCCTCGCCGTTCCTCGTTGCTCGTGGTTGCTATCTGAATATGCCGACCAATGTTGTGCCTTTATCGAGCTATCGTGATTTTGTATTACAAACATGGTGCATCGCCGCATTACGTCGCGTCCGTACGAGACTCTTAAAGTACAGAATACGGTAACTGCTGGACCCCTCCGTCGCGTGGCCACCGCAATCACCTGATCTGACACCCTGCGACTTCTTTTTGTGGGTTGAGACAGTCTAAACTAGGAAGAAAAAAAATGTATGAAATTTGCGTGGCAAACAATGGCGGATACTGTATAATAATCTCACTCACTAGGTGCAGTTTCTCTTTCTTTCTTTCAATAGTCTGTCCCGTCGGCCACGTTTGTTTTGGTAACAACAATTTTTATTTGATTTACGCTTATTTAATTGCCTTGGTGACAAAATTAAAGTAAAGTAAAGTACAAGGGATCGAGTAAATTCAGTGAGTGGGTACAGTTTATAAAAATGACAGGATAAAAACGGTTTTTAACTTGTGAAATTTGTGGAGATCGAGCCGAGATCTGAGAGTATTAATTGCAAAAAATGAAGTTTATGGCGAAATTTCCTTTGGATGAGGCCCGGTAAGCATGTAATCAAATATTTTTAATCATAAATATTCTTATTTTGCAGCGTTAACCCATCGTGAACCAACCAAATTGGTATTTTATTTACATTTTGTTGTGTACTAGTGATGTCGTAAGATAAATATCGACACTATGAGTTATTTGATTATCACTGTCTAGAGTATTACAACAAACAACTATTATTTTTACTATTCATTTTAGGATTAACAAAAAAAAATGATTTAGTTTCAAAATATTTTTCAGATGCATGCTGTTAAGATTGTGGGCAAAGAAGATTGAATATATGTTCCTATAGAAAAACTGCATGCATTAAATATGTATGACGTGGTAATCACTTTGAGAACAGAGCTTTCAATAAACAAAGAAAACGCCTTAAAAATCATCGCAAAATCATAAAATAAAATCATTACTATTTACTAAAAAGTTTTTAATTTATTTCGTGTTTACATTTATGACCAATCTTGTAATAGTAATTTTACTATTTATTCCACTATACAACATTGGGCTCGTAAAAGTGAACTAGATCTTACTTCCTAAAATGTAGTTAAGTAATACATAAAACTTAATTTGATATTTTAGCAACTTAATTGCACTTATAATATCAGTATATAAACTTGAAAAATTCTGTCTCAGGCGGGACTCGAACCGAGCGAGGAGATGCGGGTTCGAGTCCCGCCTGAGACATAATTTTTCAAGTTTATATACTAATACATAAAACTATTTGTATCGCATATATTTTGTCGATAACGATAAAATATTTAGCGGTACCGAGTGGTACCACACTATAAGTGTGTTATGTTGGTAGTACTTTATTATTTGACGTCTCTTTGTAATTACGTTTTGTAAGTTGGTAATTGAGTGCCATGCAAATGGAGTTAAAGTCTTTATATAGAAGTCCCGTCTCTTAAACTAGTTATTTACTCTTTGGGTTGAGATAAAGCGACGCGTGTATGTGGAAGGAGCCTAAAGGCTCGAGGCATTAAAAACTCAGATAGTGTTTGCTTTTAATGAAGTGAAAAATGACACTTAAGTTCTCAACTAACTTCACGAAAATGATCAAAAACGTGCAAGACTATGTTTGGAAAGAAACGGTATGCGTGATTGGAAAGTCATCCTTTATGCATGTCGACATAATTTGGCCCGGTTATAAAGTTGGCACAGACAAAAAATTAACGTCATTCAATCGAGGACAGTTTTAGGTGTCGTTTTTGTATCGGATTGTGTATCTAGTTCTTATAATATATCGATGGGCTTACCAATTTTTAGCTTCAAAAGTGAATACGGTCGCTATGATAATAAAGCCCTATTGAGATCCAATATTGAGATATTTTACATAACTAAACATGTGTAGATCTGTTTCCCTACAAAATGTCCCTCATTTCAGTGTGACTTTTGACATAGGCTTATAACAGCTTCCACTGTCGACTATCGCCGGTAAACCTTCTCTAGTTCAGACCAATTAGCTATTGCTACACAGTCTTTAAACCTAGAAAGGCGATTCAGAACCATTTGGTTTGCTTTCCGTTTGTTGCAGCACACAATAATTTTAGGGATTCCTCGTTACCGTAACAAAATAAACTCGACCTAAAGTTTTCATCTGTCAGAGTTATTTATAATCTAGAAACTTCTATGGTCACTTCATATCATCTCGGCCAAAATCTCGTATTATGTATAGTGTTGCCGAAATATCGATAGGTGACCTCGGAAATTATTTGTTGTACTGATAGGCCTCTCGATACTAAAATGGTATCACTATACAGCAATGCTGTCTATAGTATTGAAGCTCAATATCGAAATTACAATTGTTATAAATGATTTATATGGTTTAAATATTGGTACTATCGATAGTAGTTTGTGATTACCTGGTCAATCTATCAATACTGTCGATAGTATCGATTCCTTTTGCAACATTTAGCAGCAATTAGTGTTCACTAGTTTTTACAATAGTATGGCAACACTATCACCGTTCTTCGTAAAAAAAAACATACGCTCTACTACTATTACTGCTCATATGCTAACTCGGGTACCTAGCCACTCAATAAATATTAACCTAAGAGAGAGCATATTAAGAGAACAGACTAGTAACATTTTTTAAAGCTATGCTTTCGCCATTTTCCTGCTAATACAGCGACCTAAGGTACCAATATGTGCTTAAATCAAAAAATCCTCAAAATATATATCTTAAAAGGTAACATAATGTTTTGAATTAAGTGCTCGAACCATGTCTACTGTTAAACAAGATATCTTATATTAGGAGTATTATGAAATAAAGTGCTGTATCTCATTTGCGCACTATCAACGTAGCTTCGTCTGGGTATTTTAAAAATACTGTCACAATAAATACCAATGCAAAACCCTATATTACTATATGTGTACTTACAGTACATTTAAAAAATACTAAGTAAACTGTTAAGGTTTTTTTTCTGCGGTATTCGGTACGAGGGTGCGTCATTGGAAGTGTTTAAATTTTATATCATTTTTTATGTCCTCCTATTTTTAAGTCCTCGCACATTACTAATCATCAAGTACGCGTGCGCAAGTGAGGATATAGATTTAGCGTTCTACAGCTTGTTTCGACTTTATTTCGGGTTTGCTTATGCAATGAATTAAGCTTTTAAACCATTCCACAATGCGCCATTTTAAAAGCTTAGGAGCACAACACCGTCACAGATTGTAACAGTTTATTTAGTCCAGTGAAATAATGATGTAAGTTAGTATGATTTATCATGTACTTAAGTGTAAACTCGAGTATGAATAATTGTATCCTGAGTTGAGTCATGTGCTTGATAAGAAGTCTACATCATAATGTTAGTACTACTCGACCAAAACAATTAGGCGCATGACAGAAATGCGGTTTCGGCGCCCATACCGCGTTTCTTTCCCCCGATCTCACCATTGAGATACTTAATTGTGTACTAGCTCTCGACATGGATAATACGGTTAATACGTCCTGTTGTAGATTACTCTACCAGGTTGTTCTAAGTATTTTTAAAACATTGTTACTTTGTAATAAGTCAAATCTTCCTCTGAATAAATATAATTATGATTACGTGTAAGTTGCTAGTATAAACTATGTACGATCACTGCTCTAAATAGGTACTATTGGGTAGTCTCCTGCCTATTTTTGGTTAAATCTTAGCTACCTGCGCCTTAATGTTTTGGTGGTAAAGTATACTATTTTCATATCATTGTCTGTCGCTTCTGTGAGGCGGTTACAATCTCCTGCCCAAGTAAAGTTGACCAAATAGCAATTTACTTTAGTTGGAAGTTTTTAGTATAATATGATTTAAAGAATATCTACGCAGATGTACTGCCATGGAATTTTACATTACGATTTTTGTAACTTATTCAATAAAGAAATAATGTAGGCAATGATGTTTTTCTTATTTTTATTCCTTAAAGTGGCTGTTAAACTTAAAATATTTTACTTTAAGCCGGACAAGTTTAAACGGTTTTTACGCAAAACGCAGAGGTCATTTTCGCAAAATATCATCGCCAAAATTTGGTCACTTTCGCAGAATTGCATTTTCGCAAATGGTCACTTCGCAGAATGTCATTACGTCATTTCTAACTGCAGCGCTAAATTACGTATCTTTTTTGACAGTTTGCTAATCGCCGAGCCTAATTGAGTCGTTGAATATCAAAACCCAGTAAGTCACAGTCCTTACCAAAATTGACTTATGAATACCACTAAATTTTGAAATAAAAACTGATTCATTCTGTGCCTTTCAAATGGGGACTACCGTTTCTTTGCTCACCAGTTGGCGCCACTGTAGACTGAGGTCCGGAGGTATAGCTGTCAAAGGCGATTGGCGTCGAAACAAAGTGTTATATCTTGAATCTAATTAAGGTCATATTTTTTATAAATAACTATCTTGATATCAACAAACTAAGTTCTGAAATAGTTGCTCTTGAGGCCGCCTATTTTTGCGCTTTTTCTTAATTCCGCTTTTAAAGCGTTCACATTAATCGCCAAATAATCCATATTTGCGATATTTTACGAAGGAGATCACTTTCCAGCAGGTAAATTAAAGAAATTATAATTTATGCAACAAATTCCGCTAAAACCAGTACAAAGTGATTGATATTGGACCTCACGCGACACTAGCGCCTCTAGTGGCAAATTCACTAGCGATAGCCCCCATTAAGGTAACTCCGTCATATCTCGTTTAAAATAAGGTTTAATTAAAGTCTATGATTTCTTTCAAATCCCTGTACGTCCAATGACAGTGATAAATCAAACTCGGGCAAGTCCATATTGACCAATCAGAACGCAGCATTGGTCTAAGATGGCTGCCATTTCTCCTGTGTTACATAACGCGAGCGCGTTGACCAGCGTATCTATAAGTCGGTTTTATTATAAATAATGGAAGAAAATAGACAAAATATATGTGTGGGGAAACCTAATAAAGCTAGGAAAAAATCTATATCAAAAGCTAAAACTAAAAAGGACCAGGAGAGAGCTAAAAGTTAAGTGAAACTTCACGCACAGTATCCAGTTCCGCGGCCCGCATACCAGGGCCGTAGTTGAGCCGTTATGTTTAAAAAATAGATTATATAAATCACATTGTTACTTTACATGTTTATTTTTATTTTATTTTATATACATATAGCAAACCAGGACAGGGTAATAATGTAGACGAAAATGATAAGCAAATTAATAATTTGCCAGAGTATGTAATAGACGAAGTTTTTGATTTTATATAATCTTATTTTTTATATGATTTTAATAAATATTTTATTAATAACAATGATATTTAAAAAGTATTTACTTTTTAAATATCATTGATTAATAATGTTTTTTTTTCATATCTAGCATTCCGCAACTAGTATTTTATTTTTTTGTAACTACAACTCTCATAACTAACAACAGACAGATAGACTGAGTTAGTTTCGCATTTTTATCTAATACCCACCTACCCTGAGTACGTCCCGAAAATGTTGAGGTACTTACATCATATTCCTGCAAGTTCATAGGCGACATTTCAAAGTCCTGTAAGTCCGAGGTGACACATTTCAAACCCCGGTAAATTTCACTAGTAAATATCAAAAGCCTGTATGTCCAAACTTAATTCTTATTTTGTGGCTTTATTATCAACTAATACATAGGTATATTGTTTTAATAAAAAATGTTCAAAATATGTATCTAGTCGAGCCTTCATACTTCAGTACTTCATCATTTTCATAATATTGATGATAACAAAACTGTCGCGATTCCCGTACTTCACTTAGCCTGGACATATGGGGTTTTGTTATTCAACGACTCAATTTATCTGTGAACTGTCAAAACCTTAGAGTATTAATATAGGTATAGAGCGCTAGTGTTGCAATTCCGCCCTTGTGCGGTACGAAAGCAGCTGTCCCTTAGATTTTTTGTAAGATGTAGGCAGCGATCCAATAGTGATGTGCATCGCGAAACGTCGCAGGAGACGAATTGACATTCGGTATTCGGTTAAGTAATTCTAAAAACTTTTAAAATCACCCCTATTTTGAAGGTGTGCTAAATTGTTATTGTTTGTATTATAGAAAACTGTATTATGCAATAGCCATCACTTCAACATTGCTAAAATATATAGGTAATGCGAACAGATATACGCATTTTTCGGAAATCTGTAATATCATTAAACATCTTATAAAGTTTATTACCAGCGTCAAATAATATAAATTGTTTGACAAAATTAAAATTGTGTTCAGAATAAAACTACAAATAATTTACTGTGTACCACATTGAATCCGAATATTTGTAGTACCATACATCACTATTCTATTGAAGGGAAAGAATGAAGCGGGGGATGCGGCAACACGTGCTTCGTTGACCCGCCCGCGCTCCTCCCGCAACACATGTTTACGCCCGTATTAATATTCTTTAAATTAGTGTTTTAGGCTTAAAATAATACTCACCGATGAAAAGAAATATTATTAATAATTTTATTATGCTTCCGGGAATCATGTTTGCACTTCGGTACTGCACATTTCACCATGATTATGACGGACGTCAGCCTGTGCGAGATTAGAATGGCTCTCAAGCAACTTAAAAACAACAAGGCGGCGGGTGATGACGGAATCACAACAGAGCTCCTTAGAGCGGGCGGTAAGCCGATACTTAAGGTCCTCCAGAAGCTCTTTAATTCTGTCATCCTCGAGGGCAAAACGCCAAAGGCATGGGGCAGAGGCGATGTGATGCTGTTCTTCAAGAAGGGTGATAAAACTCTTTTGAAGAACTACAGACCCATCTCGCTTCTGAGCCATATCTATAAGTTGTTTTCGAGAGTCATTACGAATCGTCTCACTCGCAGGTTCGACGACTTCCAACCTCCCGAACAAGCCGGGTTCCGAAGAGGCTATAGTACCATAGACCACATTCATACGCTGCGGCAAGTTATACAGAAGACCGAAGAGTATAACTTGCCACTTTGCTTAGCGTTCGTGGACTATGAGAAAGCCTTTGATTCGATTGAGACCTGGGCAGTGCTGCAGTCTCTCCAAAGGTGCCAAATAGACTACAGGTACATCGAGGTGCTAAAGTACTTATACCAAAACGCCACCATGTCGGTCCGATTACAGAACCAGAGCTCTAATCCGATCCAACTACAGCGAGGCGTGAGACAGGGAGACGTTATTTCTCCGAAACTGTTCACAGCTGCGTTGGAGGATATTTTCAAGCTTCTGGACTGGAAAGGACGCGGCATCAACATTAATGGCGAATACCTAACACACCTGCGATTTGCCGATGATGTAGTTCTTATGGCTGAGACCTTGGAAGACCTGAACATTATGCTCGAAGATCTCGGTAATGCTTCTCAAAGAGTGGGTCTTAGGATGAACATGGACAAGACGAAAATCATGTTAAATGCCCATGTTGCGCCCGCTCCAGTTAACGTTGGGAACATTGCACTCGAAGTTGTTGACCACTATGTTTACCTGGGACAGATAGTCCAGTTAGGTAAGTCCAACTTCGAGAAAGAGATCTCTCGTCGAATCCAGCTCGGATGGGCAGCGTTCGGGAGGCTCCGGCATATATTCGCGTCCGAAATACCTCAGTGTCTCAAGACGAAAGTCTTTGACCAGTGTGTGTTGCCAGTAATGACCTATGGGAGTGAGACGTGGTCGTTTACTATGGGTCTCATAAGAAGGCTCAAGATCACCCAGCGAGCAATGGAGAGAGCGATGCTTGGTATTTCCCTACTCGATCGAATCAGAAATAATGAGATCCGCAGGAGAACTAAAACAACCTACATCGCTCGAAGGATTGCATCGTTGAAGTGGCAGTGGGCGGGACACATAGCGCGGAGAACCGATGGCCGTTGGGGCGGAAAGGTTCTCGAATGGCGACCACGTACCGGACGACGTTCCGTGGGCAGGCCCCCTACAAGGTGGACCGACGATCTGATCAAGGTCGCGGGAAGCCGCTGGATGCGGACAGCACAGGACCGATCGTTGTGGAGATCCTTGGGGGAGGCCTATGCCCAGCAGTGGGCGTCGTTCGGCTGATATGATGATGATGATGATGATGATGGCGGAAGAAACAATCCGTGCGCTTGACCTTTTGTGACTAATGACGCTGGCCCGGCTGTTTTGCTACTGTTCATATGCGTGCTTTCGGTTCATATCTGTAGAGGCGCGCTCTATCCCTTTAATATACTATAAGGTCAAAACATAGTATAAATTAATGTCAAAGTCAGTGACTATGACTATAGGCACTGTCATATCAACTATCATATCCAAGGAAATTACATATTACATAACTGGAAGTGCACTAGTGAAAAAAAGCGGTCCGAGTGACAGAGATAGAGGCCTCTAACGTCTGTAGAGTGACAACCCATAACACAACTTAATGAGACCACTTAAATATTAAGGTCAAGGAAATTTTGCCTAATGCAGAAACTATACAATGATATTAAATTTATTGTATTCACTGTTTCTAGCTTGATTTCCGATACAATTTCTTTTTTTACATATTAGAAAGGTTTTAAATTACATAATAGCGTTGAAAAGTAGAAATATTGAAATAATGTTGTAAAAATAGGTAATTACGTAAGAAAAAACGTACCGACATCAAAATAAAATAGTAAATATAGTAAAGCAATATATCTCGGATACCGGATGTTGTTCCTTGTGTTATACTGTTTGGATCAAAGTATATATCTGAAATAATATGTTTATTATGAGTAATCATTTTGCTCTTACCACCGGAAAAAATTATGGAATAGCGTCTGGCCCATAATTTGCGTAACCAAATCGAATCACAATCGTACTTGAATAGCAGGTTTTTGACAGTTCTAGAATGGGCTAAATGTCAAAGTTGCCCAATTCAATCACGATCGAACTGCAATTGAAATAGCTGAATAAGGCCTCAGGTCTTACAAACATTTATCTAAAGATATCCTCGGGGTTAAAATGCAGGCTACAAATTACAGAGTATCTTCGAAAGGTTTCTTTAGACATAGTGTCAAGCCACTCTTTTTTATGCTCTCATATCTGGGTAGTCTGCAAAAAACACCAGTGTCAAATCACAAAGATTAATTTGAATATAATATTATTATCTTATTGTATAATTTAGTAGCCTCTGAGCTAATGTTAAGTGACAACGCATTAGAACGGTACATTCAGGTCAGATTAGTCTCCACAAAAAAATACAGGGATCAGATCGATATATTATACTTTATTATGGGGACACGAGATTTACCAAAAACCCAATCTTTTTTCAGCAAGATAGAAAAATGTTTGTCAAAGTTACCCAATTCAATCACGATCGAACTGCAATTGAAATAGCTGAATAAGGCCTCAGGTCTTACAAACATTGATGACTTTTATCTTAAGATATCATCGGGGTTAAAATGCAGGCTACAAATTACAGAGTATCTTCAAATGATTTACACATGACACGAGATTTACCAGAAACCCAATCTTTATTCAGCAAGATAGAAAAATGTTTTTATCATTATAAAATATTCGCCGTTTTTCCTACACTTTTAAATAAAATAATAAATAATAAATATTTAAGACATGCCTCACCGGGCCACACTGAGCCATCTAGTCCCAAATTAAGGTACTATTAAGTACCCTGTCGTATGGGGTACTAGACAACCGATAAACTTACTTATATACTTTTTTTTTTTCTTTTTTTGTAAATACATACTTATAATACATAGAAAACACCCAGACCAGTACAAACAGACATGTTCATGCACACAAATATTTGTACTGTGCGGGGATCGAACCGGGGATCGGGGAATTTAGTGACATGAACTAAATGCTCAAAACAATTTCTCAAATCCACCAAAACAAAATAAAATGCTCACCCTATACAGTTTGAAAACAATTCAATGAAAATTTACTAACTTAAAGAAATTAATACCTTATCCAGCATATAATTTGCTGTTGCAACCTTTCACACAGCACTTTAACCATTTTTTTATTGAAATTGTTGTCTTATTAATACTGGAAATTCGCATACGAAGCAGTTTGAAAATCAAGAAAATTTGAAGTTTCAAATTTGACAGACTACATATTGTCGCGGTCATGCTAGAAGGTTCGAAATATCGCTAGAGGAATGTACATAACTACCTAAGTTCGGCCACAAAGTAATAACAAGACCTTAGTGCAAGCGACATTGAACTTTAAGTTTACAGGTTAAGGCACAAAATGGCATAACTTGCTAGAGTTGTTTACGTTTAACGTCCTTGTAATTTCTTCTAGAAAACGAACATTCTAGTATGTACGACCGGCGTCGATGTTGAGATATATAAATAACAGGACTTGAGACGCCGAGTCAGTTCATTCTGAGCTTTCGGTGCGATACCTGCGAAAAGTGATCTAGTGCGAAGTAACAACGACTTTAGCGATACCAACGGATCTAAGGACTACTCTACGGATTGGCTAATAGTGTTTTGGAACCAACGACCTCAGTGACCCACCGGACTACGATTCTTGTGATTTGGCTTTTGTGATAGTGTCTGCGACCTGTTCATCGCCTAATAAAATCTTCTAATAAGTCAACGGTGTTTTATCCAAATCCCGAACTCCACGTTCGTAACAATAATATTAAGTGTCAACATAAGGTTGCCATATTTAGGGTAAATTATTCTATTAAATATAGTTATAATTTTCTTCTTTTCTGTATTAATAAAATAAAATGTACTTTATTAAGATGGATTCAGTATAACTAGTATTATTAAATAAAACAATATTAGAAAAAATACTACAAGGGATATGTAGTATGTTAAAAAATTTGTGACGTTAATATGTAATCCCATAAAAATTTTTTTTTAAATTCTGGTATTATTAAGAATGAAACAGACTATTGAGAGTTGAAACAGAGGTCTCTCCAAACGACAGACCGCATCCCTTTCACAATGTATTATCGACTTTACATGTCATTATTAAAGTTGATTTTTCTACAATGTACAATACTAAGTGCTTTTTCCAGCTATGTAATATGAAAATTCCTTGATCATATCCCACTTTTGACAGCCGTTTGTGTATCGACAACCCGATTTTGGTTTAATGTAAGTCAGAGTGATCAACAAAATCGTTAGTCACCGGAATTTTCAAGTGGCGCTGATAGAAACTACTAAAGAGCGGTTTTTTACGAATATCACTATCACTACATAGTATAAAACAAAGTAGCTTTTTCTTTCCCTATGTCCCTTTGTATGCTTAAATCTTTAAAACTTCGCAACGGATTTTGATGCGGTTTTTTTTAATAGATAGAGTGATTCAAGAGGAAGGTTCATATGTATAATAACATCCATTGAATAGTGGAGAAATACTGTTATTTTTGAGGTCTCTAATGTGATGTCGTAAATATTCTCATTTTTTCCGCAGGCTAAACCCTACAAAATTTATCAAAATAATGTACTAAGTATTGTACATATTGAAAAGGTCTACAGAAAACTCCGCGATGGTGTATGTCTATCTGTTATGGATATCCCACAATAACATTTTTTTGTCATTTACTTTTTACGACAAATAATGGCTAATTTTCGAAGCGATTTTAACCAATACAGCATTAATCCTTATCCAATTAAATACTTTAGATAAATTGTTGATTTAATATTGATCTATATGGCCCTTTACAGATTATGATTTAAATAAATATTTTCGAAGATATTACAGATTTAAAAATTACGGGACGTAGCGTTTGCAGCGGTAAGCCGGCCAAGGCGGCGGCGGCGCGGAATTTTCATGGTACTCGTATTAGGGAAAGGGGAATTGTTTTACTCCAAATTTAACACGTGCGGGCCACGGGCAGTAATGAATAAATCAAAACTACTGGATCGATTTTAATAATTTGCTAATATTTGATAAGTTGCTAAAATATCAAATAAAGTATATAAATAGCTGTTTCATCTTAACTGACTGTCAAACATCTGCAAAGATGTTTCTTTCGGGTGTTAAGGGTGCAAACTCCTAACATTTGATGAAACAACGCTGGCTCACAGCGTAAGAATATGCTTGAAAAATTCGCGCCGTGTCGCAGTGTCTCGGTGGCCTAATGGTATGGCGCCCGCCCGGCATGCGAGGAGATGCGGGTTCGAGTCCCGCCTGAGACAAAATTTTTCAAGTTTATATACTGATATTATAAGTGCAATTAAGTTGCTAAAATATCAAATAAAGTATACAAAACAAATGGCTAAAATAGACTGAGAGTCACTTGGATTGCGACTTAATGCTGTCGCAGAAGGAGCTACTTAATCTGCGGACCATTGACGTAGAGTAAGTAAAAGTATCAAGTTATTATCAGTAGTTGTATTTCCATCCCCTCACAGTTCATTGCAGCAATACCATTCTTGTTTTGCTCGTATCATTTCTTATCTTCGCTTTTTAAAAGACTAAAACCAAAGCCGGGAACTCTAGACGGAGTGCGTGCCACTTGTGGTAGGCCTAGCAGGCTGGCTCCACTTACAGAGGCAGAGGAGCGAGTGCTGGCCATTATAGGACGGGTGGCGGTGGAGGTTAAACTAACACCCAAAAAGTATTTTTTGCATATGATTCCACTTAGTTGGTTAATAGTGTACTAGCGACCCGCCCTAGCTTCGCACGGGTGCAATGCTGATACTAAATACACTACAAAAAAACTGTGAACGTTGTATATAAAAAAACATAGTGGCCCGCTCCGGCTTCGCACGGGTATGAAATATGTCACTGAAAAAATTATAAAAATCGATCCAGTAGTTTTGATTTATTCATTACTGCCCGTGGCCCGCACGTGTTAAATTTGGAGTAAAACAATTCCCCTTTCCCTAATACGAGTACCATGAAAATTCCGCACCGCCGCCGCCTTGGCCGGCCTACCGCTGCAAACGCTACGTCCCGTAATTTTTAAATCTGTAATATCTTCGAAAATATTTATTTAAATCATAATCTGTAAAGGGCCATATAGATCAATATTAAATCAACAATTTATCTAAAGTATTTAATTGGATAAGGATTAATGCTGTATTGGTTAAAATCGCTTCGAAAATTAGCCATTATTTGTCGTAAAAAGTAAATGACAAAAAAATGTTATTGTGGGATATCCATAACAGATAGACATACACCATCGCGGAGTTTTCTGTAGACCTTTTCAATATGTACAATACTTAGTACATTATTTTGATAAATTTCGTAGGGTTTAGCCTGCGTTAGCAATGTAAGCGGAAAAAATGAGAATATTTACGACATCACATTAGAGACCTCAAAAATAACAGTATTTCTCCACTATTCAATGGATGTTATTATACATATGAACCTTCCTCTTGAATCACTCTATCTATTAAAAAAAACCGCATCAAAATCCGTCGCGAAGTTTTAAAGATTTAAGCATACAAAGGGACATAGGGAAAGAAAAAGCTACTTTGTTTTATACTATGTAGTGATATTCGTAAAAAACCGCTCTTTAGTAGTTTCTATCAGCGCCACTTGAAAATTCCGGTGACTAACGATTTTGTTGATCACTCTGACTTACATTAAACCAAAATCGGGTTGTCGATACACAAACGGCTGTCAAAAGTGGGATATGATCAAGGAATTTTGATATTACATAGCTGGAAAAAGCACTTAGTATTGTACATTGTAGAAAAATCAACTTTAATAATGACATGTAAAGTCGATAATACATTGTGAAAGGGATGCGGTCTGTCGTTTGGAGAGACCTCTGTTTCAACTCTCAATAGTCTATTTTATTCTTAATAATACCAGAATTTTAAAAAAAATTGGTGGGATTACATATTAACGTCACAAATTTTTTAACATACTACATATCCCTTGTAGTATTTTTTCTAATATTAGTATTTAAACTTGAAAAATTTTTTTTTTGTCTCAGGCGGGACTCGAACCCGCATCTCCTCGCATGCCGGGCGGGCGCCATACCATTAGGCCACCGAGACACTGCGACACGGCGCGAATTTTTCAAGCATATTCTTACGCTGTGAGCCAGCGTTGCTTCATCAAATGTTAGGAGTTTGCACCCTTAACACCCGAAAGAAACATCTTTGCAGATGTTTGACAGTCGGTTAAGATGAAACAGCTATTTATATACTTTATTTGATATTTTAGCAACTTAATTGCACTTATAATATCAGTATATAAACTTGAAAAATTTTTTTTGTCTCAGGCGGGACTCGAACCCGCATCTCCTCGCATGCCGGGCGGGCGCCATACCATTAGGCCACCGAGACACTGCGACACGGCGCGAATTTTTCAAGCATATTCTTACGCTGTGAGCCAGCGTTGCTTCATCAAATGTTAGGAGTTTGCACCCTTAACCGCCCGGCATGCGAGGAGATGCGGGTTCGAGTCCCGCCTGAGACAAAAAATTTTTCAAGTTTATATACTGATATTATAAGTGCAATTAAGTTGCTAAAATATCAAATAAAGTATATAAATAGCTGTTTCATCTTAACCGACTGTCAAACATCTGCAAAGATGTTTCTTTCGGGTGTTAAGGGTGCAAACTCCTAACATTTGATGAAGCAACGCTGGCTCACAGCGTAAGAATATGCTTGAAAAATTCGCGCCGTGTCGCAGTGTCTCGGTGGCCTAATGGTATGGCGCCCGCCCGGCATGCGAGGAGATGCGGGTTCGAGTCCCGCCTGAGACAAAAAATTTTTCAAGTTTATATACTGATATTATAAGTGCAATTAAGTTGCTAAAATATCAAATAAAGTTTTCTAATATTGTTTTATTTAATAATACTAGTTATACTGAATCCATCTTAATAAAGTACATTTTATTTTATTAATACAGAAAAGAAGAAAATTATAACTATATTTAATAGAATAATTTACCCTAAATATGGCAACCTTATGTTGACACTTAATATTATTGTTACGAACGTGGAGTTCGGGATTTGGATAAAACACCGTTGACTTATTAGAAGATTTTATTAGGCGATGAACAGGTCGCAGACACTATCACAAAAGCCAAATCACAAGAATCGTAGTCCGGTGGGTCACTGAGGTCGTTGGTTCCAAAACACTATTAGCCAATCCGTAGAGTAGTCCTTAGATCCGTTGGTATCGCTAAAGTCGTTGTTACTTCGCACTAGATCACTTTTCGCAGGTATCGCACCGAAAGCTCAGAATGAACTGACTCGGCGTCTCAAGTCCTGTTATTTATATATCTCAACATCGACGCCGGTCGTACATACTAGAATGTTCGTTTTCTAGAAGAAATTACAAGGACGTTAAACGTAAACAACTCTAGCAAGTTATGCCATTTTGTGCCTTAACCTGTAAACTTAAAGTTCAATGTCGCTTGCACTAAGGTCTTGTTATTACTTTGTGGCCGAACTTAGGTAGTTATGTACATTCCTCTAGCGATATTTCGAACCTTCTAGCATGACCGCGACAATATGTAGTCTGTCAAATTTGAAACTTCAAATTTTCTTGATTTTCAAACTGCTTCGTATGCGAATTTCCAGTATTAATAAGACAACAATTTCAATAAAAAAATGGTTAAAGTGCTGTGTGAAAGGTTGCAACAGCAAATTATATGCTGGATAAGTTAGTAAATTTTCATTGAATTGTTTTCAAACTGTATAGGGTGAGCATTTTATTTTGTTTTGGTGGATTTGAGAAATTGTTTGAGTGACATATTTCATACCCGTGCGAAGCCGGAGCGGGCCACTATGTTTTTTTTATATACAACGTTCACAGTTTTTTTGTAGTGTATTTAGTATCAGCATTGCACCCGTGCGAAGCTGGGGCGGGTCGCTAGTACACTATTAACCAACTAAGTGGAATCATATGCAAAAAATACTTTTTGGGTGTTAGTTTAACCTCCACCGCCACCCGTCCTATAATGGCCAGCACTCGCTCCTCTGCCTCTGTAAGTGGAGCCAGCCTGCTAGGCCTACCACAAGTGGCACGCACTCCGTCTAGAGTTCCCGGCTTTGGTTTTAGTCTTTTAAAAAGCGAAGATAAGAAATGATACGAGCAAAACAAGAATGGTATTGCTGCAATGAACTGTGAGGGGATGGAAATACAACTACTGATAATAACTTGATACTTTTACTTACTCTACGTCAATGGTCCGCAGATTAAGTAGCTCCTTCTGCGACAGCATTAAGTCGCAATCCAAGTGACTCTCAGTCTATTTTAGCCATTTGTTTTGTATACTTTATTTGATATTTTAGCAACTTAATTGCACTTATAATATCAGTATATAAACTTGAAAAATTTTGTCTCAGGCGGGACTCGAACCCGCATCTCCTCGCATGCCGGGCGGGCGCCATACCATTAGGCCACCGAGACACTGCGACACGGCGCGAATTTTTCAAGCATATTCTTACGCTGTGAGCCAGCGTTGTTTCATCAAATGTTAGGAGTTTGCACCCTTAACACCCGCCCGGCATGCGAGGAGATGCGGGTTCGAGTCCCGCCTGAGACAAAATTTTTCAAGTTTATATACTGATATTATAAGTGCAATTAAGTTGCTAAAATATCAAATAAAGTATATAAATAGCTGTTTCATCTTAACTGACTGTCAAACATCTGCAAAGATGTTTCTTTCGGGTGTTAAGGGTGCAAACTCCTAACATTTGATGAAACAACGCTGGCTCACAGCGTAAGAATATGCTTGGAAAATTCGCGCCGTGTCGCAGTGTCTCGGTGGCCTAATGGTATGGCGCCCGCCCGGCATGCGAGGAGATGCGGGTTCGAGTCCCGCCTGAGACAAAATTTTTCAAGTTTATATACTGATATTATAAGTGCAATTAAGTTGCTAAAATATCAAATAAAGTATACAAAACAAATGGCTAAAATAGACTGAGAGTCACTTGGATTGCGACTTAATGCTGTCGCAGAAGGAGCTACTTAATCTGCGGACCATTGACGTAGAGTAAGTTAAAGTATCAAGTTATTATCAGTAGTTGTATTTCCATCCCCTCACAGTTCATTGCAGCAATACCATTCTTGTTTTGCTCGTATCATTTCTTATCTTCGCTTTTTAAAAGACTAAAACCAAAGCCGGGAACTCTAGACGGAGTGCGTGCCACTTGTGGTAGGCCTAGCAGGCTGGCTCCACTTACAGAGGCAGAGGAGCGAGTGCTGGCCATTATAGGATCGCAGTGTCTCGGTGGCCTAATGGTATGGCGCCCGCCCGGCATGCGAGGAGATGCGGGTTCGAGCCATTTGTTTTGCTTGAGGTCCACTTGCAAAGCGACCTAACGCTATGTCGCGGTTTTTTTCTACGAACTCTAATAATATCAAAACCTGTCTAGGCGAGTCATCTAAAATACAAAAGAATAAAATATGTTCTTTACTATTTTGACTAAGTGATCCAAAGAACTATTTCATTTTTAACAACTTACCTACTTTTAAATAATCTACACGAAGCACAATCACAAGCACACACTCAAATATGTCCGCACCAAATGTTCTAATTTTAATAAAATTGCGCTAAAACCCATCTGACATTTGAAGTGGCTGAGGTATCAGTCAGTCACAGCCTATAATCACCCACTGCAGGGAAAAGGCCTCCATCATTGAATTCAAGTTACCACAGCAATGATGGGTGTACTGGCATAATCACCACGCTTGCCAAATGCTGGTTGGTGATCACAAAGCGTTCGAAAATTCGAAACTTTTTTGTTGCCCGACCCGGGATTCGAACCTGAGACCCCGAGATCTTGGTCCGGCTTGTGGCTAACGTATAACCCGATTAAATTACGATGTCGTTATTTTGTAACGTAATCGTTTAATGCACAATGGCATGTCATTTAGTCGTATAATTTATCGATAGTACTAGAGTAGTGCAGCTCTATAGTCAAGTCCACTTGATATTCTCAATCATGCAAGCCAGTAGTTACATAGATAATACCAATTATGTCAGTGCTTCAGTTGCTGACAAAAGGACAGAATTTTTTTACTATTGAGCTTGGTACTAAAACTAAACTGGGCACTGATTTAAAATAGGTGAAAGAATAAATTTTTACGAACCCATTGATGCCTGATTTATTAATTTAAAGACCTCCGTTTTTTATTAATTCACTCAAAATAAAAATATGTTTTAGGCTCATAATTTTAAATTTAAGCACAGTTAAAAATTGCAATTTACCATCAGACACCTCAAATGAAGTATATTAAAGGTACTTCGAATGACACATTTTTTAGCTATAACATTTGAACCTTAATGCAAATTGATAAACATTATGAAGGTGCAGAGCGACGTCGTGCCAGTAAAGATGGAGGGACCAAGTCTCGGATGCTTGTCACATAATTATATAAAAGTGTTTTACCTAGTTGCTCCCTCCAAATTGATGATTTCATATGTTAATGCCACAGGCAGATGTGTAAATTATTTTAGATCTTCGAATGATAAACATCATAAGGTATAAGATATTTTTATCATTCAAAGATCTAAAATACTAATGTAAATTTATTAAGTGGCTTATTTTTTATCTGCCAAGCTCATGTGGAGCATTTATGTACTTTCTTTTGTATACATAATATAAAACAAACACGGGGAGACAAATTGAAAAAGCTTCTTTTCTTTTCTATCGTTTTATTAACTCTTTCTTGCTTCTGAGCAAGTGGCGCCCTTCACGGCTTCCTAGTACCTACAGTTCTCAAAGCGCTGAAGAAGAACCCACGAGCTCATTACATTGTTCATTTTGCGTTTTGTAGTGCGATTTGTACATTTTGAGAGTCGTGCTCATTTTGCGTTTTGTTCATTGTGCTTTTGTACATTTTGCGATTGGTACATTTTGCCAATTGTGCTCATTTTGCGTTTTGTACATTTTGCTCCGAAGGGCTATCGACAAGCACAATTAACATCCTAGCTTGTTTCAAGGATAAATAATATTATAAACACAAGAAAAAAATAAAAATATATAAGTTTACTATATAGGATGAAATTTTAACCACCTTCCTTTTAATATATCAATATACGAGACGAAAAACAAATGTCGTATTTTTTCTTTTGGTACAGCCCACTACAAAAATGTCAAGATAAAGCACTTAGAAAATGTCCACCAAAAATCTAAAGTTGTTGATACGGCCACCTAGCAACACTTTTTTTACAACATTACGATACTATTCATAAGTTTTTGTTTTTCCCTTTATACCTTAACAGGTAACAGCTAGGACCGCAAAAATTGAAAACTAAATCGCGAAAAATATTTTCGGGTGACAACTTGATTTACATTTTTTACTTCATAAATAGGCTCTAAATACGATACTGAACGCCTATAAAATTTTGGAAAGTGGTTAAAATTTCATCCTGTATGTATGGTCGTTTTACATTTATAGCTTGGCAATAAGAGACACCTCTTTCGGTATGGTTTGGCCGTCAAAAGGCATGGAAGATCGCGATAGTTTTAATTTTTTTCACCTGCATCAGATTTTTTTCTTTATGTATACCTTTATTGAGTACTACGAGAATGAAGGACCTACGGTAGAGTTAAGGTATTAAAACATTAGGTAGAAACAACATTACAGAAAGTGGTCTATCAGTTTGGTCCCTCCATCTTGATATCATAATGGAGGGACTAACTGTTTTGTTCAAATATTATGTATTTATTTAGGTAGCTAAAATTAACAACTTAATATAATGAATATAATATTATTATTATTGTAGCTGATTGTAATAATTCACAATTTTGTAAATTTATTTGTTTCAATGCAGCAGTCGTCTCCTACAAAATAAATATGCAAGACTTTTTTCCGAACAAGAATATACTTTTTTCCTTGCCTCCTCTTGAGGATCATAAGACCGCCGGCGGTCGCACGCCATTTTAATATCGGTCTGTCCGTCAAGGATCATAAGACCGCCGGCGGTCGCGCCTCCTCGGGCGACTTTAAACTCTTATACCTTTTGATACGTTATATTTTTGTATGGACATGTTAAGTTCACAGACAAACAGGATATATTTGTCAATGGTACCAACAACCAGAAAAACAATAAATGCCATCTTGACATGACATTTCAGTTTGAAAAAACTTGGATTTTTTCGTGCCTTGTGTTGTGGTAACATTGGATTTTAATTGTTTCCTATCATGGTAAATACTTTTTAAAATAAGAGAACTATTCCTGATAGTTTTTATTCTGCGTTCGAAGTGATAAGTTAGTAAATTTTAGCGTAATTATTGTAAATTTCAAACAACAAAGTTGGTTGATATTTTGCTCTCTAACACCATAAAGACTTTTACTTGATCGTACTTGTCATTGAATTTTATGCTTTATGTATATGGCATTAGAGCTGATGATGATGATGTTTATTATGTTAGTACTTTCAAGTAGTTTCGAGTGGTTGTTTCAAACTGGGTTTATTGCTTTTTATTGTATTATACTTTCAATAAGTACTCTTATATCAGATAAATTGGACCTTTTTTGACATTTTTGTAATAGAAACATAACAAAATACTTGAGTAAAAAGGTCCCAGCTAAGTTCAAAGAAAATCAAAATGAAACTAAAAGAAAGTATATTATTATTTGTAGTTAATATTTAATTTGCACACTAATAAAAGGATTATTTTATCACAGTTAATTTGCTTTTTACAGAATGTAGTTAAGTGGCCTACTTAGGTTTTTATGTCATTTTTAGTGGAGTGAGTCCCGTTATCTCTTGTTTACATTATCGGTGGCCATTAATGAAGCCCTTTCCATTTAAAATTTTGCAATTTTTTATAATAATTGAGAGGTTAACTTGTTCAGTCTACTGAGTTCAAAGTAATCACCCACCATTCGTCGTCGTCACCACACGTGCTCGTCGCACTACGTTTTAACTCAGTCTAGTGCTGCTGTATGGATACTTTTGCGGCCGGTCGTGAATAAAAAAAACTCAGCTTAATTCATTCTAATATAATCTGTCTGTGGTGTTGTGTCGTTTAGTACTTTAGTCGGAGTTTTTGGCGGGAGTTCGTGAGATACGTTTGGAGTCCGTTTATTTTATCGAATTTTTATTGTTTATAGTGATTTTTGTGTCGTAAAAGTGGTGTTATTTTGCGAAACAAAGTGTCATGCGATTGAAGAATATACAGTTCGGTGAAATAATATGGTGTATGGGTCGTAACCAAGAAAAGTGGACCGTGAATTTTGCGCGGGAACGCGAACAGTTCACCTCTTTCTTGGGGACTTCTCTACATTCCTTCAATCTTTCGACTGTCTCCAAAAACTCCATCGAAGCATTAAAACGTCTAACATCAACGTTTTAATGCAGAAATAAAGACAATATTACTAAAGAATTGGCTGTATAGACAAGTATCCGAGGCCGTTAAATTTACTAAAAAAAAAAAGTACTTTAGTCTGTGGTGTGTCGTTTTGACAAGTGTTTTATTTTATTTCCAACAGTTTTTGTCTGTACTCTTTAAAGCATTGCTTCTTAGCATGGGCTGGAGATGTTAAACCTTTTCCTGATGCCGTTGAAAGTGGCGTACGGTGTCATACAATTCAAGAGTTAACTAACACTGGCTGTTGTTTACGTGCAGTTTGTTGAGCGGATGGACGCTTGTGTCACGCCAATCGCTACCTACCTATTTTGCAGTCGTAATTGGATCGTGGACGGTGTGGGGAATACCAAGTGCTTGGTAGTTTTAATCGATGGGTGATTGAGCATTTCCGTGGTGTAATTATTGGCGGGTTCGCTTTCCCGCGGTTTGGTGACTCACAGAATACCAAGGAAATAATTTGTAACCATGGACACCGATGACGGAGAGTCATCAAGCAGCGGGCCTATGTCTAGTCTGAACAGCCTGTTCTCATTTACAAGTCCAGCTGTGAAGAAACTTCTGGGTTGGAAACAGGTATGATACATCTTGGGTATCCCAAACTATATTTCATAAAAACCTAAACCTCACTGTAGCTGGACATGACCAATGCTTACTCTTCATTCAGATAATGGTAATTTTCATATGATTGATGTTTATATAATAATGGCAAGCAAATCATTCAATTTTATGCATGATGTGCTAAATTATGTTAATTAGTAGGTAAAGTAATTAAAGATCTGGCCTTCATTAATGGCTCATTAATTAATTGATTGCTACTACTATGCATTTAATCCCTCGATCGTGAGTTATTCCAGACACAATTGAAATCAATTGTTATCGCGGCACGCGCGTGCCTCCTGGGGGTTGAGGGATTAAGAATAAGATCTGATTGTTAGTTTAATTAAATAGTTCGATGTCAGGCTTTTATTATAAATTAAGGAATTTTTGTTTTGATTGTAAGGTGAAGGAGATATTATATGACTATTAATTTATTTGTTAACTCCTACAGGATCATAAGACCGCCGGCGGTCGCGATAACAATATATTTTAATTGTGTCTGGAATTACATACAATTGAGAGGTTAAAAGAAACTTCATATAATTTTGTTTTACATTATTTTTAAACTTAGCCACTAGATTAGTCGAATGGAGTGTTTGAAAGTAAAGTAAAGTAGTTAAGTAACAGCCCAAAATTATCTGATTACAAAACAAAGGCCTCCATGATTAAACTTAAGTTACCACAGCAATGATGGGTATCGACATAATCACCACACTTGCCAAATGTTGGTGGTGGTGATCACAAACTTGAGCAATTGAAAATGGAAACTTGTATGTTTTTAGTTTTTATTATGAGGTGTTCTCAATTCCATATAAAATTATTTTTAATCGTAGCTATATAAAATGAAAAACTTGATACCTATACATGCTCAATAAGCTAGCACACACTTAAACTTTCGGGGACTACTAAAGCTATGTGCTGCCCCCAATTGATTTAATTTTATTACTTCTAAACATTATTAACTCTCAAAAAACTAGAACAGTATCATTTTAGTAAATTACCTCTAGTATTTATTGAATGACTGTTAACTGCTTTTCATTCTGGCATTATTCCGTATCGTACATTACTGTGTATAGGGAAGGGCAGGTGCTTAATAACTTAATAATTAGCAGCCTAGTTAAAGGAAAATTCAATGTATGGACTCGAGATCACCTAATTAATTCGTGAACATTTATGGCTAAACAACATACTCTAGTTTTATTTTGTTTAAAGTTTAAAGTTAAACAACAGACTTAAACTTGCAATCCATAGAGTCATTTCAGTACATGTCAGTCACACACGACCACACAGAACAATTTAGGGTTACCACACAGAACAATTTAGGGTTACCACACAGAACAATTTAGGGTTACCACACAGAACAATTTAGGGTTACCACACAGAACAATTTAGGGTTACGTACCTCAGAAGGAAAAACGGAACACTATCACATATTTTTATTATTTGTCCATCCTTCCTTCTGTCTCTCTGTCAAGTTTCGAAAATTCGAAATTAATGTAGCTCTACCGGGGTTTGAATCCAAGACCCCGAGATCTTGGCCCATTACTTAAACCACTAGAACAACAGGGCATTGTACTACAAGTATAGTAAAAATTGGGTGCTTTCCTATGGAAACCTGTACATTTACCCGGATTCAAAAGTAGCCTCTGTGCTATTCAACGACTCGCAATATAGCTCTGTGCCAAATGAAATCTAGATCCATTGCCCGCTAACCGTTAACCCCTTGAAAATGGGTAGTTCTAGTCACAATAGATGTTAATTGTCATTGCAGTTACCAGTTGAACAGTTAAGGAAAATTATTAAAATTAGGCCAATTTGAATTATTATTAAAAATAAACACCAAAACTCAACCGAAAGAAGGTTTTTTTAAATTCTGTCTTCGTAATCCATAGTGATTCAAATTGTTTATACCTATTAGAATTAAGTTTTGACTTTGTTATTTTTATATCTGGTTTGTCACAGCATATAAGCTTGCTTTCTTTCCCAGAAAAATATTTCATATCCGTGGGATAAACATGTATGTTTATCATATTGAAAGGGATCAACATGTTTTTTTGTATAGTGTTAGATTGAAGGTTACAGGTTAGCAATTGCAATATTTTATCCACAAAAGAAGTCGCTGGCAATTAAAGTTTTAATAAAGTTGATAAGACTTTTGGATACAAAAATCATTTAAATATTGCAATCTTTAAATGAATATGTTTCATTGATGGTTTCCAGTTAATCTTTATGTGCAATGATATCAAACTAGGGATGGGTGATGTTGTTCATTGGTCCTATTTTACGGATTCTTATGTTGGAGATCCCATATTCGGAGAATCGATCCAGATCCGCTCTTAATATGTTAGACCCATTACAACACCCATAAGTAAAGAAGGGGTGGTGCTATTCTTTTTAGGTACCGATACCACACGACATATACCTATTTAAAATACTTATTGTTTCTACTACATTCATGCGATCCGATCTTTTAAATGTTGTATTGATCCGCAAGAAAATCGTATGGATTTGATCCGATTAAAAAATCGCTGGATCGTATGCTCACGTTTCATCCAAAAAATTGAATCGGATTGGCACATCCCTATTAAACTACAGTGTTTGATAAAAGCTTATCTTAGAATCGGCTATATTTGGTATACAGAACTGAAAAGAAAGAAATAGTATGTCTATTTATTGATGTATGATTCATCAGCTACAGTCATGAGTTCTGTGAATTGTGATTCAAATGTTGTTTACTTTGTAACTGGATTACTAAACCGACAAATTTTTGGTAACCTTATTCAATGGGTAAACAAATATTCAAATAATGTATAAGGAATTACGCGATTTTAGAGTGACGTGTTATACACATGTTGTGTATAATTTTAATAATACTGATTTAAACTTCCATGGTCACTATGTGGCTCTTTTTATGAGTTTCAGATATTAAAAAACAAGGTGCACTGTATAAATACGAAATCAATTAACTCTAGTAAATTTAATATTTTCTGTATCACAATGTACAGATTTGCTAGGCTTTGCTAGAAAAAACCAAACGAATTGCATCGGCGCTTAACAAGCAAGCACAGCCGATTGTCAACTCGAATCCAAAGTACTCCAAACCAATTGTCATCATCGTCATCCTCATCAGCCTATATGATTCCACTCCTGGACACTGGGATCTCCAGACAGAGGATTATTGCTATATTCGTCTCGATCGCAGTTTGGCGAATGGTGAACAAAAGACACTTGAAAAGGATGGACTGTACGCTACTTAATAAAATCATAGCCGTAAATGTAAAATGCCGTAATATAATATGAATTGTGGATACAATTAGAACAGAAAACTTATAAGAATGTATACAGATTATGGCAGGATCCAACAACACAGATCACAGAGTAACAATATAAAACTTATAAAACAAAATCAATACTTTTTAAATATGTATAAATAAAAAAAGAACACAAACCAAGAAGTCTTAAAATAAGTTTTGTAACAACACTGTTGCCAGAAAAAGTAGCACTCCTTAAGTCACGTTGAGGACACCCCTAAGAAAAGAAGTAGTGCTTCTCTTTTTATGTGCCGGCATTACACAACACTACATAATTAAATTGTATTCATAATTATATTAAAAATCGAATTTGAGCAATTAAGGATATTGCTCAAATTGAATTTTTTGATATAAAGTTTTCAAAACTTTTCTGATAGCAGTGTAATATTTAAATATATATATATATATATATAGCGTAATAAGTTTTTATTTTTTATTCATTATAGGGCGATGAAGAAGAGAAATGGGCGGAGAAAGCGGTGGACAGTTTGGTGAAGAAGTTGAAAAAGCGAAAAGGTGCCATTGAGGAGCTGGAGAGGGCGCTGTCCTGCCCCGGTACGCCGTCTAAGTGTGTCACAATACCAAGGTCACTTGACGGCCGGCTGCAGGTAGATAATATACATATACTCAAAGATAGTGCATTAAAAAAGAGGTAAATGATTGTGAAACTGTTTGTTAATTCTAATAAAAAAAAAGTAAATACCGCACTAGCGCGCTCATATTGTGTCAATTGACACAATGCAATTTTGTACTTAGTAAAAATAATTCAAAATGACAAATTGTGTGTTTCGAAAGTGTAAAAACAATTAAACAACATTCATATTTCGCACACACTTATACGTATTTAGAAGTAAGATCACGTTTGAATGTGTTCCTCGGCTGATCAAATTTTAATCACCGCGCGTTAGAAGATACCATATCTACCTCTTGTTTTACTACACGCTATATCGCGCAGGTGGAAACCTGTGGACAGCAGTGGGTTCCAAAATTGCCTTTGTCCTTTCTCAATGTCTAATCTATCTGTATAACAAATTTTATCAAATTCATTAGTTCATACAACACAAAATTTTACATTTACACAAAAGAGAAAAAAAAACAGTAATTATTATCAGATAGTTCTAAATTAACAAAAAAGGTACACATAATGGGAAAAAATGCTACAGTTTGAGGGTTTCCGTTCGTCGTCTAATGCTATATTTAAGGAATGTATAAAAAATTATCAAATTCCCAATAAGGCCTTTTTTATATTATTTTCAGGGTTTACTACTGGCAAAAATCTGAAATATTATTAATTCGGTACTTGGAAATTTGTCACCCTGCCGAGCTATTCATAAAAATTAGGAATTGTAAAATCACTTCACTATAATATAATAATAGTAATCAACTGATCTGTCAACGATATACATGTTAGGTGTAAATGTGTGTACAAATTGTATAATTGTATGTGAGTCATAATGGGTTTACCAAATGATCTCAATCTACAATTAATTTATGATAATTATGCATTGATTGTACAAAAAAAATGACTTTCAGGTATCTCACCGTAAAGGCTTACCGCACGTGATCTACTGTCGCGTGTGGCGCTGGCCTGACCTGCAGAGCCACCACGAGCTTAAGCCGCTCGAGATCTGCCAATACCCCTTCAGCGCCAAGCAAAAGGAGGTATGCATCAACCCCTACCACTACAAACGGGTTGAGAGTCCCGTCCTCCCTCCCGTATTAGTCCCGAGACACTCGGAATTCGCTCCAGGACATTCCCTCCTCCCGTTCCAAAGAACGACAGAGCCAGCTATGCCCCATAATGTGTCATACTCTGGATCAGGATTCCCACCCTCTGCCAGCTCGGAACTTCCAGACACGCCGCCTCCAGCATACTCTCCACCGTCAGACGACACGGAACCACCAGGGGAAGTAGCGCCAGTCTCCTATCAAGAACCTTTATACTGGGCCTCCGTCGCGTATTATGAGCTTAACTGCCGAGTCGGTGAAGTGTTCCACTGTAGCTCCCATTCGGTAGTAGTCGACGGTTTCACAGACCCGTCGAGCAACAGCGATCGGTTCTGCCTCGGTCAGCTCAGCAACGTCAACAGAAACTCGACTATCGAGAACACGAGACGTCACATAGGGAAGGGCGTCCATTTATACTACGTCGGGGGGGAGGTGTATGCAGAGTGTCTCTCGGATGCCGCGATATTCGTCCAGAGCCGCAACTGCAACCACCACCACGGATTCCACCCGTCGACCGTCTGCAAAATCCCACCCGGATGTTCGCTTAAGATCTTTAACAATAGAGAATTTGCTCAGCTGCTCTCGCAAAGCGTCAATCACGGTTTCGAAGCGGTGTACGAGTTGACTAAGATGTGCACTATTCGTATGTCGTTTGTGAAAGGGTGGGGGGCGGAGTACCATCGCCAAGATGTGACTTCCACCCCGTGCTGGATCGAGATCCACCTGCACGGGCCTCTGCAGTGGCTGGACAAAGTTCTCACGCAGATGGGCTCTCCCCATAACGCTATCTCGTCGGTATCCTAGCCGTTCGGTGCTCCCCCCCCTCTCCCCACCGTATCTTATTGTATTTGAAATCTGGTATTAGTGAATCAATCTCACGAAAAGGTGTCATGTATTGTGCATTTCGTAAATGTTTTTTAGTTCGTAAATTGTTCGGATGCTTTTAGAAATCTTGTGTTCTATCGTAGGCTCCCGTATGGCCGAGCTCTCGTCGCCCCGTTCCGTATTTTAAAGCACCTTGCGGAAGCGAATCAAAGATGGCGCCATCAGATTATTTCCCAAATCACATTCATGAAAATCTCTTTTAATATAAGTTTAGACAATTTATTTGCTTACAGCCTGCTTTTATGTTTTATATGAGCAGAGAAACATGGTTCTTTAGCCATATTATTGGCCCGATTCCCTTTTTGTTCGACTTAAAATTCAGAGTTTTTTGTAGACCGCCGCCATTGTCAATCTTAATTAATTTGTTCAAAATGACCATGCTACTACAATGTCCCAAACAACTCAAGTTAATTTCCGAACGATTCGGTTTATACCTGAAAAGTTAAAGGTCTGCTGCTATACTTGTATAGTTTTTTTCAGACTAACAACATAAAGTTCAAACTACCCAAAGCTTCAGCCAATCAATTCAAAATTTGCTGACTCTTACATAAACATAACTCTACCAACTAAATGGCATATTTTTTTAAACTGTTATAACGACCTTTTAATGACGTCACTTCTAGGTGCAATCAAAGTTAAAATACTTGATATTGATTGATTGAAGTCATAAAAAAGTCATTTAATAATTATAGAGTCCTAATATTTTTCTAGTATTGTTTTTTACTGCTTATACAGGGTGTTGGATAGGAAGATGGATTAACATCTACAGGTTGCTCTTATACCGTCAATAAACAACTTTTACCTTGGGTCAGTCAGTAGCACAGAACATGGAAAAAGGTTAGAAAAGCTGTTATGCGCCATTTTTATGAGAATCGATGTCTCCGTTTGCGCCTCACTACACATGAAACGAGTTCAAAGAACGCCAATCAAGCGAATTCTTTTGACGTCGCGCGACCAATAGTATTGCGCGACGTCAAAAGAAACCAATATTGAATAGGATAAGAAGAAATTGAATAATTTACACATAATTATTAAAAAACCCATAATTATTAATGACAGCGCTCACTTACAAGCATTTGCTCATAACCGCCTACGCCGCCTTCTAACCTTTTTCCATGTTCTGTGGTAAGTAGCGTAAGTCGTAGTACTGAAGTACTAGTACCATGTCAAAGTAAACAAGTTTTTTAAAGTTTTTATTTAAACTTTATTGTACAAATTAGTAAAAGATGTACAAAAGGTGAACTTAATGCCACATAGCATTCTCTACCAGTTAACCATTGAGCTAAACAGAAGTTTTTCTTGTTTGCGAGGAGATTTCTAAGGCTATTGGACAAACTGTTACTTTGACTTGGTACAAAAGTGTTCAAAGACTTCCGATGCTGACTACTAATAGCGAAACCGATAATAATTCAACAGTTCTTCTATAACACCCCGTATATATTTTTTCAATACAACCACATAGCTGATCTGCTATTTAATATAGGGTGGTAAATTGTTTTTGGAGATTTCACTGAAATTAGTAGTCACTTTTTTCAAGGGATGTGATGTGTGTGTTCTTTTAAAGTAGTGTCATGGTGAAATTAGGTCCCCTATGTTCGAATGATGCAGCTCAAATAACGTGTCCAATTAAATTTTGGACTTGAAACTTTAGCGGTACTATGATAAAGACATAGAAAATATAGACTTACTTTAAGAAATAATTATACTCGTGAATGTTTATGACAAGGTAAAAGATATTATTGGTGTAAATAGTGTTTTTATTTTTGAAAATAATCGAATTAAGTTTATATGGCATCTAGTTTTTTTGTTTGGCACAAAAGTTTGAGAGTTGATTTAAATATATACTATATTATGTAAGTGATTATACACGAATATATTTTAGGTTAAGACAGACGATAGTTAAGTATATGTTGTAAGTTAGTAGCTTGAGGAATGCAAATTATAACTTTCAGATGTAATTAAATGGATTGTGGCTTTTTCATTTATACTTAAGACCTAGTAGATTCTAGTGGTTTAGGCACCAGGCTAAGATCACGGGGTCCGGGGTTAGATCCCCGTAACAAGGGTTTCGAATCGTCGAACATTGCTCGGGTTTGTGATCACCAACCCGCATTTGGCAAGCGTGGTGATTATGCGTGTACCCATCATTGCTGTGGTAACTTGAATTCAATGATGGAGGCCTTTGTCCTGATAATGATTTAGGCCATACATTACCTTTATTTATAAAAAAGGGATTAAATACAGTTCACTCACAAACTTAAAGCGAACTAAGTATAAATATTAAAAGCCACATTTCAATTGCGTAGTAGTAAGTAATATGTGTTCTATACAGGTGACTTTTTCAACATCTTCAAAATTTTTTATGGGCGTTTAGTATCGTTATTAGAGCCCATTTATGAAGTAAAAAATGTGAATCAAGTTTTCACCCGAAAATATTTTTCGCAACATAGTTTTTAATTTTTAGGTCCTAAGCCTGTTAAGGTATGAAGGGAAAATCAAATCAATCAAACTTATGAATAGTATCGTAATGAATGAATGAGATGCGCGATCGTATCGCGAATTTTAGATCTTGACATTTTTGTACTGGGCTATACTAAAAGAAAAAATACGTCATTTGTTTTTTGTCTCGTAGATTGCTATATTAAAATTTGGAAGGTGGTTAAAAAGTCACCCTGTATAATTAAGAATAAAAAAATAGTACCAAGTAACATTTTATGAGGTCACAGCTATGCGTAACGAAATACAGTTATAATATTTTATTGTTCAAGAACTTTTATGATGCAGATAGCGCAAAGGTTCTTAGCTTTTAACTGTTACAAAAAATACGTGTGACTTACACACAATTTAGAGTAAAATTTACTATATGAGTTAGTTGTTTCGAGAAAGCACCTTATAAAAACAATTTGTAACGCCATCTAGTAGTTACTTGTCGAATTAGACTATTGTAATAAAAATATGATTAGACTTTTGCATTAACGGTATCTGGGATAAATGTTTAAGGTGTTTTTAATCATGATAAACGGTTTACAATAAAAGCGAGGAAAGAGCTTTTCAGCAACCCAGATCGCACTATGACAGATATATAATGTATATGATCAAATATGATGATGTACTTATGTAATGATGACAGATATGAGGATATCCCTTATATCTGTCATAGTACGATAAGCAACACTTTTAGTTGCTTAGGGCATGAATAATTAGTCTAATCCGGCACTGAGTTGTAGGTACTGTAAGATACAGAGTACTACTAGTGTTTTAGAATCTGGTAACAATTGAAGGGGTAGGAAACCATAACAGTGTTATTTGGTGCTTTTGTGATGAAAGTATACACGTGCCATTTTAATAGGTTTTTTTTTAAATGTAAATTCTAAATTTTTCACCAGACGATTTCATTCGTATGTAAAACCGATTTTATGCAACTAAAACGTGTTTAATTATATTCCAACTAAAATGTTAATAGAGTAGTAACTTAAGTTACGAAGCGATTCTATGCGGGTAGTTCAAAATAGTCTCGTAACCGCTAATATTTTTTTGAAAAAATATCTATAATGAAAGTTTGTTCCTTTTCATATGGGAGGAAATGTACAGCTGTGGATGTCGTTTGGCTCAGATGATGATAATGATAAGAAAAAAAGTTGAAATAGAACCGTTGAGCAAAAGAAGGATAACCGTGCGCAACTCACGCTGCGATTCAATCACGTGTCGATTTCTTATCGTCAGACTTTCCTTCAAAAATATATAGTCTGGTGTCAGAGTTTTCCAAGTCGCCTATTAAGGACCTCTGACGTGACTTATTTTTACGACTTCCATCTTGCGGTAGTAGCCGGGACCAGCGGCTCAACGAGCCCACATAACACTTTTCAAAAATTGACGAAAGAATTCGCTTGATTTGCATTCTTTGAACTCGTTTATGTGTGCAAAAGCTTGTGTTAATTATGTGCACAAGTAGCATTGGAGAGCAAGCGGCGACATCGATTCTCATACAAATGGCGCATGACAGTCTTTATAATATTTTCCATATTCAGTGAACGAGCCTTCACTCCCTTCAGACAAGAGCCAATTTAGCAAAGATCTTTTACAAAATTGATCCGTTTGGGACTCTAACTTGAAACCCTTGTTGGTAAGCGGGATACTGCACCACTATACCAACCAGGTTGCTTATGAAGTTGATGAGCTTGTGCTCATAAACTTCATAATATTAATTTCTTCACCAATAAGATTAATTTCTGTAAAGTTCCTAAAAACCGGGAATATTTAAATTGCTTAAATCAACTGAACCATTAACTTTCGTCAGTGTACTCTGTTGTTGTGATTACTGCGCAACCGCATCGACTATTTGAACTGCCCATTTAAGTTCGCCCATAGGATTACAATGCCTTCTAGAATTTTCTTTGTAAACCAAATCGGGACATCGTTTGCAGAACAAAATAAAGATGAAATTGATCTCAAAATATTGATTAAGATTGCTTAGTTCCTCAAAAAGAGTGACTGTGAGGTGTCCCAATGCCTTAGTGCAGCGTTATTGCAAATATTTTGAAATATTTTACTAAGAAAATTAAACTAAAAAACTAAATTTAGTCGGTATTTAATAAATAGCTTACTGTAATTTAGTACTAATAACTAATGTTATATATTATGATGTTCACCTATTTTTCACTGTATAAAATCTTGTATTTTGCTAAAACCAACATACCATTTAAAAATATATTTGTTTATCGACAATTACCGATGTGAGTGAAATATGTTAAAGTCAAAGTGACTTTTCGATGTCAAAATGTGTAAAGTAATGAGAGAAACTTTTATATGTATTACTACATAAATATATCTAAATTGTAAACTGCAACGTCTACATGTGAGTCGAAATCGGTAAATGAATCTTTAGCAAAAAAAAACCTATCCCCGATAAGTGATAGGTTACTCTTGACACTTGTTTCGAATTCAATTTAATTCCAATTTCGAATTCATTTAGTTCCATTTAATTCCACGAAAATATGAATACGATTTCGCGGTAGCGGTTCAAGAGTGCCAATTAAGCAATGTTTCGTTTCTATAAAGATCCTGAACAAAATTGAATGTCAAGGGTAAGCTATGTTGCTTAACAACTATTGTTATTTGAAAGAATTACCAAAAAATTTACTACTCTTTGGTAGGCCTATCACTATCAAAGAATGGGTTATTATGACCGGCCATTGAAAAATCGAAGCCAACCGATCATAAACCGCGTTTGTATTGTATTAACTAATATGAAGGTTCTTTTAAGCTAACTTGGAACTGATTTTGATTTACGTGTAGTCATGGTTTAAACTATACAGAAGTAAAAAGAAAACTAGAATTTATCTGCCACGTTAGGAAAATGTTTGAAACCGATGGCCTGATGTAATGTGCCTACATAAAGTTAGATAAGGTAAACCGTCCACATGTGTAAGTTTTGTTCGGATCTGTTTTTAATCGATAAAATGTACGCTAGGTCGGAAAAGGAGACTATGCTTGCAGTGACTTAAAGCTGCCATTGCGATTATGATCAGATGTTGTCCGATTCATGTTTGTTGTACCTCCTAAAATTTGCGGAATTATAGCTTTTTTGATGTTGCTAAATGTTTGCTGTTATAAATATTGATGCATGTCGCCTGAAATATAATCAACCTAAATATTGCTCTGGCTAAGGCCAGCTATGCGTAGCTCGCTCAGTTGAGTTATGGACGATCACCTTCCTGAACCTGGATTTGCTCTATCAAAATCCGGGTAATATCATGATGCATCTCTAAAGCCTTAAATGACTGGCTAGCCGGTAGCCACCATAGCATTGCCTGTTATAAAATTCGAATAATACCATAAATTTTACAAAAACAGATCCGTTCAGATAAGTGTTGCCATAGCATAAAACTTTTTTATAAATACTTATTTTATACCATTGACTATTTAGTTATGTTATGTATTTTAGTGCCTTTAACGATGAATGACGTAATGCCTTAACAATTATTATTTACATTATATTTACACAAACAAGTAAATAATTGCATTTTATAAAATATATATTTTGACCATAAACTATAGTGCCTATTAGGAAATATGAATACACCAATTATAAGCCTTGTGTTGGATTTATTTGCTTATACAGTCAACATCCTAACCACCAAGCACATGACTACAAATTTTCTCAACAGATTTCCAGCGTAAATCCCAACGAATAGAGTTCAATATAAATTGAGAATATTTGACGTTTTGTGATAAAAAGAACTGTTGATGGTATGATGTATGTCATGGAGTAATGTGCAGGTTTTTATAGTATTAGTCATGTCCAATAAAATTGTATACATTACACTTGAAACTAAGGAATTTAAAGATTGATATTTATGTTTATCAAACTATATAGTTGACTCAAAGTATGTATGATAGTATGCTAAGAATATGTTTTGTTCAACAAGGCTGTGCATGGAAATAAACATTTGATTTTCGACCACTATGTGAATAGTGTGAATAAGGTTCAGAATATAATTGCAACATTTTTGCAAGTGCTCGGTAAAAAGTAAGTAACGGCCTATAATCATCCCACTAAAGGGCAAAGGCCTCCATCATTGAACTCAAGTTACCATAGCAATGATGAGTAAATGCTTAAAAGTACTTTTTGTATTTTTGTTACTGGCACTAATTAGTTATTGTTGAATAGTTGCACATCTGAATATTTTTAATTTGTGCGACAGTAATCTACTAAGGTAGGTAAATTAGAAGTCATATTGTACAGACAATAGCACGTCAACCTACCAATTTTTGGGTAGGTTGACCTGCTTTTGTCTGTACTTCAAAAAGTTTGTTTACACTTTGATTACCCATGCAAACTTGTAACACTCTTTTGACTAATTAAATTCATTTACCAGCGAGCCCTGTTGATATAGCTAACACAGTAATGTGTGGTTTAAAAAAAATCAATCAAATTCAAGTTTGATTAAGAGAAGACCTGACACGTCTATAGTTACTATAAAAAAAATACAGTCGAATTGAGAACCTCCTCCTTTTTTTGGAAGTCAGTTAATAATAAATTCGCAATCCTCACACACTTTGTATGGTCTCTGGGGCTTGGCAGACAACGGACAATTTTGTAACGAATCTGATGTAACTTAAAATAACTGTTATTGGAAAATATCTTAATAAATATGTTGGTCAGAAAATAACATGATAACTGATATAATTTCATGCAGTGTTTGTGCGTGTCTAAGAATCATAAATGTGTCATTAATGTTTAATTTTGGATAATTTTAAGTTACATCTCTTTTGATCCAGATGTGTGATATCAAGACTATTAAAAGTTATCCTAACAGTGTTGGATCAAACTGGCCGTCGCCTGTGCTGCCCCCTATACTTATTAGGATGTGTATATAAAATGTCGATATTTTAAACGGTGTGAAAATGATTGTTGTTATGTTCTAAGTTTCGTTTTGTGAGGTTTTTGGACATGATAGGTTTTGATCTGAATACCGTTAATATGGTAAATGGTTAGAAGTTTTCGTTATAAATCATGCAAAGTAATTACAATAGATTATTATCACTATTACCCTAATAAATGAATTGGCTGAGAAAAATCTAAATATTTAAAAACGAGTATTGATGATTCTATTTGTAATCCCAGCTAATAGAATACATTTGTGACATTGGTAATGACATGTCATCATACCATAACCAAAAAATATATTGTAAAGCTGACACCAGACAGACCGCCCCTAGACAGACCCGAATAATCATAATACTTCAACGCATGCCACACTGGGCCATCTAGTCTCTTATATTATGGGTAGGTACTACACGAGCGATACCTATATATTATTTTTACTTATTTTATAAATATATACCTATTATACATAGAAAGACCAGTACAAACAGGTATGTTCATGATCGAACCCGCGACCCAGGGCTCAAAAGCAGCTTTTACTACCACCAAACCAAAATTGGTCATCAAAATGATTATGATGATGATGTTGAAACAAACTACGGTGCGTGCGTCAAAGTCTATCATGTCCAGAAATATGTTGTTTAGTGGCCTTATGAGAGTTGGCTGTAAATGTCGTGTCTGTGTTTGGATATTATGAAAATTAAAAAGTAATTACTTATTATTGTACAAAAATGTGGATTTTTTTACATAAGTTAGGCTTAAGCGTATAGATGCCATCGTTCGTCTAATTTTTGGTATATTTTTCTCCGTTTAGTAGTAAATAAAGTTTCTTTTATTGAGATAATCGTGTTGTTATTTATTGTATATGTATAACCTTTTTCAAACGAGTTTATTTTAACATTGGTTTGCCCGCCAGGAAGTACCTACTTCAACAACTAGTTAACATAACACACATAATACATACTTTATTTGATATTTTAGCAACTTAATTGCACTTATAATATCAGTATATAAACTTGAAAAAATTTTGTCCCGCCTGAGACATTTTTTTTAAAGTTTATATACACATTACACACATAAACGTAGAGTTTAGGTACAGAATGTAAAGGGGATATCAAGAAAAAACTAAAATTTGCAAAATAAAGACTTGTATACTCCAATAGCCTATATGTATACTCCACAAGGCCACTTCGATGACCATCTCCATGGTGGAGTGGCGTACACCGGTTTTCAAGGTGTAGCCTGCTTACAGGTCCCGGGTTAGATTCCAGGGCCCCAATTCTGCTAATTTACAAATGGCTCAATAGAATCGCAATCGTATATTTTGACATTACTACCATATTAAATGTGTAAAAATATACAATTGCGATGCCATTGCGATTCTATTGAGCCATTTGTAAATTAGCGGAATTGGGGGCCCGGACGGGTCAATGTATAACAGCATTAGTCAATTTTTTGTCATTTATGGGTGTGGTGTTTCTGATTTTTAAAACAATTATTATAAATAGGTAGTACTCTGGGGTCAGAACAATGTGATCTTGTCCACACTCATTTATTGTCTACTAGATGACCCGGTGCACTTCGTATCACCTATCTTAATGACATTAAACTCTCCCTACGCTAAATGAGTGATCAGTTTGTATGGGAAAATGAAATAATTTATTTTTATGTACATACATATATAGACTTTATCATCAGTCCACTGGACATCAGACTCTTCAAAAGGATGGGAAGGAACAATGGATTTTGTCATAATCGCCACACTTTGCAGGCAGGTTGATGATCGCAGTTTGACCTAAAAATATGCAAATGGTTTGACAGACCAGACTTGCAGAGAAGACTGCTTTCCGTATTATTTCTGGCACCTTTACGATACCCATAGGATGAGAAAGAACTGTTCTTTTTAGTTTAAAGTCTAAAAAGGCCTCAGTGGTTTAAGCAGCACCGGGCCAAGATCTCGGGGTCCTAGGTGCGAGAATTTTCCAACATCGCTCAGGTTTGTGATCACCAACCTGCATGTGGCAAGCGTGGTGATTATGACTGTACCCATCATCATTGTGGTAACTTGAATTCAATGATGGAGGCCTTTTCCCAGCAGTGGGAGGATTATGGGTTGTTACTTTACTCTATTTCGTTCCAGTCACAATCGTACCTACTGTCCTCGTAATCGTAACTCAAAGGATAACGTAACAGTTCGAAGCATCCCGCGAATACAAATTGCCAGTTTCATGGCCGCGGCGCGTGCGCAGTGTCTAAAAAACTTCCTAATTTGTACCTTACTGACATTGTTATACAAATCAAAATCCCTCTTGATACATTGCATGCGTATACGGTTGCCAGAGTGCAATACCTACCTACCGTAGCCAATACTTATATTTGTCGTTATGTCAATGGAAGAAAGCCTACTGTTACTTATTAGCTGTAATTGCAGATTGTAATGTATAAATTATACTTACACGATTATGTTAGTAAGATTATTTATTTTTGCTTATTTTAGTATTGGCATTTCAGACATGTTTGAGGGGTCGTAAGAGCGGTGCAGAGCTGATTGGTGTGGAGGCGTAGTTAAAAAAAGTATTGGCTTTAATAACATTTCACCATCATTATTATCATTATAATTTAAAAATATTGACTACCTGGTATGGATTCTGTGGTAGAGTAGCGTTCACATCGGTTTTCAAGGTGTCGTCTGCTCCGAGGTTTCGGGTTCATTCTCGGACGAATCAATGTAGAAAAAGAAATATTTTCTGTATTGTCTTACAAGTATGTCTGAGTATTTGGGGTACCTTCGTTTTTTTCTGATTCCCACAAAACTAGCGACTAAGGTGCTCCGCTTTTTCCTAAACACCCTCAAAGTGTCCATAATTTTCCGCAACGCGGAAAGTGGCTCGGCAAGCGGCTCGGAGCGCGGCGCAGTGCTTTGGAAATCAAATCCTGTACCTCTCACAGTAAAGAGTTGTTGTTGTCGTCCTATGGTACCCCAGTGGTACAGAGGGCCTTCGTAAGACGTCTCCATCCGCTCCTATCCTGCGCCTCTCGCTCCGCGTCCCTCCAACTCAGCCCGGCCGCCCGCAGCTCGGCATCGACGGTGCGCTACCATGTGTGCACCGGCCGGCCCCGCCGCCTGCTCCCGTGCGGCCTCCATGAAACGCGGCCCTGGCAATGTTGTCCTCTGGTCTTCGGAGGGTGTACCCTATCCACTTCCACTTCCGATGTGCAATTTCTTGCTTGATCGGGACTTGGTGGCATCGATTCCATAGATCCTGATTGCTGATGGTGTTCGGCCAAAATCTGCGCAGGATGGATTTAAGGCATTTGTTGACGAACACTTGCAGTTTGCTCGTCAGACCCTTTGTCTCGTTCCAGGTCTCGCAGCCGAAAAGCAAAACAGACTTCAATATGGAATCGAAGAGGAAAATCTTGATCCATCTAGTGAGCACGTTCGAATCCCAGACGGGTTTCAGTTGGGCAAATGCGCCTTTTGCTTTCCTAATCCTCGCGTCGACGTCGTCATCAGATCCACCGCTGTTGGTCACGGTGCTGCCAAGATATGCAAATTTAGCGACAGATTCCAGCGGTGTACCATTGAGTCTGATGGGTCGATTTTCGCATGACTGAACTCGCATTTCGACGGTCTTCTTAGCGTTGATTCTTAGTCCCCTATCTTCAACTTCTACTCGTAACGAGTCAAGCTTCATTTGGAGTCAAGCATCTGCGTAGTCGAGGTCTTCCAGGTGTGAGCTTTCGTTCCAGGCGATGCCTCTGGGTGTTCTAGTCACTCTCCGCATGACGTCGTCGAGCAGGATGATGAAGAGCAGCGGCGATAGGAGGCAGCCCTGTTTGACTCCTGCAGTCATTAGAATTGATTCCACTAGGACTTGCTCGTGCACTACTTTGCAAGTACTACCATTGTATAGTGACTGAATGATTCCTATATACTTGCTGGGTAGTCCTCTTTGCCTTAGACTGGACCACAGTGCGCTCCATTTCACGAAATCAAACGTCAAACTCTTCACAGTAAAGTAGGTAATTAGAAAAACGATTATTGTTTTAGGGAGCTGAATAAACGACAAATTCGTTTAATATTAATTAAGCCAGGGTCACTTATTAAGTATGAAGTTTATAAAAAGTGGTTAAACATTTTGGTACCTAAGGAAAAATAAACTAGTGCTTTAAACAGTTAGGTATTTACTTTGGGCTCAGAACAATGTATCAAATGTGCATTTGATACATTGTTGTTCACATTTATTAATTTACTAGCTGTTGCTCGCGACTTTGTACGCGTGGGATTTTAGAATTTGTAATTATGTATTAAAATTATCCCACAAAAACCGTACCTTTTCCCAGGATAAAAAGTAGCCGAAGTACCTATATGTTATTCCAGCTAATAAACTAACACCGTGAAAAATTTCATTCAAATCCGTTAAATTAAAACTATGTAGTTTCATACAAACTTTTTATCCCCTATTTTAATTTATATCTAATCAACAGCCTAAAAATAAAAGCTTTAGCATTTAAAATGACGATGCTTTTCGTATGAAAAGTCTAGAGTATCTGTGTACCAAAATTAATTTAAATCGGTTCAGTAGTTTTGGAGTGAAAGCGTGACAGTCAGACAGACAGAGAGACAGAGTTACTTTCGCATTTATAATATTATAGTTAGAAAAATTCCAGTTTCCCTTAACCTTCACCAGAGCTTTAGTCATTTAACATTTATTGACAACGTGGTTGGTACGAGTTTAATGGTGATTTGGTCCGCCAACTGCGCAAGATTCGATTCCCGGTCGGGCTATTTTAGGAAGCCGATCTTTTCTAGAATGACTTGGTACTGAAAGAGGTAGTTATAGTCGTGCTTCAGAAGGTACTATCGCCTTCTTTATCGCCTGACCACTTTTCAGAGCAAAATCGCTTGCAGTTCGCGTAGTCTGTTGTTTGAAGTGTCGTCCGTTTTTGTGTAGTAAAGTAGGTCCGCCTAAAAAGGGCCAGTTCGAAATAAGGTCCATCTTTTTAAACTTCTAACACGTTTTATTTAAACTAAAACGGGTATCGCGTAGTTCATCCCCAGTATCCAATCACAAAAATGCAGCAGCGTTCATTGCTTTTGCGATCGTCATTTTGACAGTGACTCCATAAACAACCTCAAGGGCGGTCAACGTGACTCGATTTTTAAATATAGTGATTTTTATAAGCGTGATTTTTGAAGTAAAATCTAATTCTCATGTAATATTCCTGCAATAATAATGTTCAAAGACTTTCAAAATGTAGATTTACGGGGTAAGTTACTAAAACAAACTAAGTACCTAACAGGGTCCACATTATTGCCCCTAAATAAGGACCGGACTTTATTACGGATCTGAATACGAGTTTTAAAATTTGCAACACATTTACCTATTCGTTATTTTAGATCTCTAGGTTTTAATTACGTACGCAAACCAACAGTAGCTTCTGATTTATACATTGTTCATACATTAATATTAGTACTTAGGTACTAGTTTTAGTTTTAGTGAAAACAATTGAACAACAAAAGACAGGGCTCAATTTTCTGGATGCCCTAGATAAACACACAAATGTCTGAAAGTGCAGATTTGTGCTTTAAAGTACAATACACCTTGCACTTTGAACCGCCTGACAAACGAAGCCCACGTTATGTAACTATTATGAATAACATCTTGGCAGCATTATCTTTAATTTAACACTGCCAAGATATTACACACAATGGATACATAACGTGAGCTTCGGAAACAGAAAAATATATAATTCTAATAAGTACATAACTACTTACACACTTTGAATTTACTTGCACGTGTATCTTCTAATCTTTAAATTTGGTGATAGCTTTGTTTGTTATTTTTAATAATTTAATAAGAGCCAGACTAAAGGTGATTAGATTAAATACCTAATAAGGTCCATGAACTAAAACTGAAGAATTAACTGATTAGTAAAATTATGTTATTTGCTATACTAAAGTGAATTAAAATTAGCATAAAACTACACTTTGTTTCATTTTTAACTAGAAAATGGTTAAGTTGTAACTTATCTAAATTACCTAAGACTTTATAAGGGCCACGATAATAATTTATATTAATTTCCGTTTCATTATAAGGAAACCATAACCTTATTTGTAGTCTAAAGCCATTGCTTTCTCAAGGTGCGATTTTTCTGTTAAATGACTTCTTGAATCGTCAGTTCATTTATGGACCTTTATTAGAGCCCTACTTCCAGATAAGGGCCATCGACAAGCTTTTGAAAAACTTTTTGAAAGTAACTGGTCATTGGTGTGTTGTTTTTGTAAAATAAGTTCTCCTCAAATAGAAACAGTTTATTTGATCGTAATTTCTTACACATTAACATACTTTCCAAAATTGATTTATAGCGATTTCCAAAAACCCGGCCCTTATTAGATGCAATCACCTATTTAGACCACCACCGTACCTACGTTAAGCACTTATTCTCGGCAGTCACTTCAGAGGCCTGTATGGCTTGGAAAACTCTGACAACAGGCTAGAATCAGTCATATGAGAAAAAGCGTTTTTTAAAGAAATGAGTAGGTAGCTATACCTTAGGCGGTCGATATTTTTAATGTGTGTGAAATTGAGAATTTTCGCAAACTTACACAGTTTGCAATAGGTAAGCTCACTCCGTCGTAGGTTTCCTCTCATATGAAGAAAAAAAAGTAAAACTAACCTACTAAGTTTCACAAGCAAATGAATAAAAAAAAATGTTTCGGAATTTCAACGTTTTGATATAGATTTAATTTAATTATTATCCTGCTGAATTTGTATTACAAACAGTCTGTAATAGACATACCTGCCAACCTACGTGTCATGAATGAGTCAGCTGCTCTTGTCATGCTGAACTACTCTCGCCGACCTTGCGATCGGCCCATTGCATTGGGATTTTATATCCCTCCGTCATCAAATAAAAAAAAAAAAAGTGTATTAAATTACAGACAGTAGCCTACACTTCAGATTATAATTTTTTGTTGCAATTTAGCACCCATATGTTGCACGACTTAAGATGCCTTAGTGTTTAGCTTGAAATGTTATCTGTAAAAGATGAATTAACAATCTGATTATAGGTGCTATTAATGTTGAATATTATACGAGTAACTTAGTATGTTTAGACACATACAAAGAAATAACATTTTAACACTTTCGATTTGACAAGAAATCAGTTAGACACAAATATACATATAGTTTATGGTTTAAAACTTTTTTTTTGTTTAGATTGGTGGTAGTGATAATTTATATTTTTTCACACAAAGCTGAATTTAAAAAAAACATGACATCCCATATTCCCGTCATCCACACTCACCCGATCCTACATCCCAATTAATAAGGTAAATTTATGAGGAAATCTCATTTGTTAAATAAAGACCGGCCAAGTGCGAGTCGGACACGCGCACGAAGGGTTCGGTACTTGGTACTTGTTACCATTTATTGATATAGAACAAAAATAGGCAAAATATGGCGTTTTTTGTATGTAACCCCCTCTACAATATTTATTTTATTTTTATTTTATTATTTATTATTAAAGAAAAAAAACAACTGAGTGTAACATATCTATACTTTAAAATATCATTGCATGTAGATAAGTAAGGTTGAATTTATTACGTTAGGTTTGTCACATGACATTGAAACTTGGACAGTTAGAAGTGTAATTTTTGTATGGGACCGTGTATCTGGTTCTTAAGTTTTATCGATGACCTAACACAAGTCGAATCAAAAAGGTAAATAAATCAAACTCAGTCGCCTTCTAAATACCGTAAAAACATCATTAACTCGGCAAAGTATTTATTTATTGCTTACTTTAGTGAATTAACCATAATTAAATCAAAACAGTAGTACCTACGGCCGGCCTACCGCATGTAACCATAAACATTATTGCTCGCCTTGCCCCAGGCAAAGGCGTTTTATGTCGGCTAATTACATGTAGGAAGACTTATAGGAAGTCACATGTCACAGTGAAGAGAATAGGAACAGTTCGCTATTTATTTTAATCACCAATTTTGCGAGTCATTTTATCTCGGGAACGCGTTAACGAGTATCCGGGACTGATGCCACATGATTATTTACCCATGTGCTGATGCCTTACTCTGCAACACCAATTTTGTATTTACGGATATATCTGTCTCTTTCAAATACTATAAGACATCGTTTTAAGTGATAGAGACAGAAGGATTCGAATATACGGACATTGTGTTGCGGAGTAAGGCCCGTGATCGTTGTGGACATCCCTAGAGAGGGAAATATCAAGTCATGGGCAAAGAATATTTGTCTTAATATTCTTTGGTCATGGGCGACGCGTCTTTTGGCTGAGTTGACGATAAGATGATCAAGTACATGGTATAATATCCCGGCATAACTAATTCACAACTATGTACAGAAGTTTGACTTACAAGTGTAAGGTCACGAGAAGGAAATATACCTAAATATATTTAAGTTTTTAACATAAAGATGTGTTATTTTAGAGGTTAACGTGAATATGAGGAAAATGATGTTTTGAGTAAAAACTAATGGCTATAAAAATGTAACATACAATTATGTAATAGTCCAAGGATATTCAAAGCGAGTACGTTCAAGTTGTTTAATAAATATCACTATTTAAACTTGAAAACTTGAATTATAACTTACTCGTATTTACTGTACCTACTACAAGCAAGCAAATGTTGTAACGACGACTCTGAGGCTGTACTATGCAATGCGATGCCCGTAAATATCGATATATCTATCTCTGTCACATACTTACTTTAAGACATTGGCATGAGTAAGAGAGAATTATAAAGTCGAATATACGAACAATGTCTGGTTTGGAGATGGAAGGTATCATATACGAACTTGACGCTCTACTACGCAATGTAAAAAGGTAGTAAGTACTCGTAGTAATGTAACAGCCTATAATCATCCCAATGCAGGGAAAAGGCCTCCATCATAAATTTCAAGTTACAACAGCAATGATGGGTACTGGCATAATCACTACGTTTGCCAAATGTGGGTTGGTGATCACAAACCCGAGCAATGTTCGAAAATTCGATACTTTTGTTGTCCGACCGTATTTTGGCCCGGTATTTAAGCCACTAGACCAACGGGGCTACGCAATATGATGCCCGTATATTATATGGATTTGGCTGTCACAGTCACATACATTAAAGCATGAGCCAAAGAAAGACAGATGGAGTCGAATATTCTGACATTGTCTTGCGAAGTACCTATGGCCTCCAACGCTCTACTACTCAACGCAATCCCCTAAAATACCTACTATCTGTCACATGCATCAAGACATGGCATGAGTAAGAGAGAAAGATAGAGTCGAATATACAGATGTCTTGCGGGGTAATTAATATTGCCTCCCTCTCGATTAATGATTGTGCATTTTCATTTAGCTAACAAAATTAAATTCTTGTTATGTTTATCTCATTATAGGTTTTAAACCGACTGTAAAGGTTTTACGTACGTTTGAATTCGTAGCTTATATTTTTTTTGTTGAGTCTGATATCACCACCACTTCTCTTCCTGTGTGTCGTAAGAGGCGATAAAAGAGATCTGCTAGAAAGAGACTGGCAGCAGCGACTTCTCTCCAACCGTTGCCGCGTTCAAATTCAAATTCTTTATTTGCCATAAATAGGGTACATAGATGTTTTTACAATAGTTAAGTAGCTTTCTGACCTATTTAGCCATAAAATATAGCATGCAATAATGTTAGACATAGTGACAGACCGACCACTCGATGTAAATTTATCAGTTATTTACAATTTAAATTGAACAATCACCCAATATTATATGAAACTCAATGTAATGTCGATAATTCAATTTGACAATTAATAACAATTAGGATTTAATAAACAATGTCAACAAAATCAATCAAACAACTATAAATAAAAAATACAATGCAATAAATATTTAGAATTACATTTATTATATGTCAAATTATATATCCTAAGTCAATTAAGTACTACATATTGTCATTCTGAAATTCCTTAATGCTATAATAGCATTTCTTTGCAAGCCAGTCGCGTAGATTTTTGGTCATCGGTTTTATAGGTCCAAGTTTAAATTGCTTTGGGATCTTGTTGAACAGCTTCACACACATACAGTAGCAACTTTTCTGGCAAAAAGCAGTTCTTGGACTTGGGTCTAGGACTAGCCTATCACTATCCCTTGTGTTTCGGGGATAGACCTCGGCAGCTGTTTTGAATAGCTCCGAATGAAGTCTAACAAACTTATATACTTCCAAGATGTACATACCCGGGACAGTAAGTATTCCCAGCTTAATGAATAAGGGCTTGCACGTATCACATGGCCCTTTACCGCAAATAGCTCTTACGCACTTTTTTTGCGCGATGAATATTCGAATTGCATCTGTACTGTTACCCCATAGAAGAAGACCATAGCTTATATTAGAGGCGACGTATCCATAATAAGCAGATAAGGTGACACTTAGAGTTGTTATTTTAGATAATCGCCTTAACACGAAGACAAACCTATTCATTTTATTACACACCTTATCAATGTGGCTAGTAAAGTTCAAGTTTTCATCAAAGATTATGCCTAGAAATGTAGTCATTTTCACCCTCTCAATCAGTTTATTATCATATCGAATGTTTAGATCACTTGATGAACTTCCTCTTATTTTAAAGTGTATAAAGTTAGTTTTGGTTAGATTTACTTTAAGATTTATTCTAGTAAGATATTGAACAATATTTCCAATTGTGTCATTAATGTCATTTTCGAAATTATTTAAATCGTCATGATGATTTGATTTAATAGTCATACAGATATCGTCAGCAAACATTATGCACTGATGTTTTGTGACTCTTAGTAAGTCATTTACATAGATTAAAAATAATATAGGGCCCAAGACGCTGTCCTGTGGTACTCCAAATTTATTTATTTTATAATTGGAACGATCCGCAGCAATCGTGTTTTCTTCATTTATTTTCTTTATTTCTACACATTGGTTTCTATTTTGCAAATATGATTTAAACCAAGAGAGAGAAATACCTCTTATTCCGCTCTTTTCTAGTTTATCTGAAAGAACCTCGTGAACGACAAAATCGAATGCCTTAGACATATCGAAGAAGAAGGCAGTTGTACTCTGGTTTTTATCTAGTCCAAGAATAATATTCTGTATAAGATTGAAGCACGCAAGAGTAGTTGACTTTCCTTTTTGAAAACAATTTTGTTCCGGTGTGATGATGTTGAATTTAAAAAAGAAGTCCAACAGCCTTTTTTGCATTGCTTTCTCAAAAATTTTTGACATGACAGGTATCGTTGGCCAAACTGCGATCAACAATCCGCCTGCCATGCGTGGCGGGCGACTATAGCAAAATCCTTCTTTTGGAGAGGCCTGTGTCTGACTAGCTGTGGACTGATATAAGTTATATCTAAGTAACAGGGATTTCGATATTTTTATAAGTACCTAAGTTAAAGGTTCAAGATTCCTTTTAATCCCTCGATCGTGAGTTATTCCAGACACAATTGAAATCAATTGTTATCGTGGCACCTGAGTGCCTCCTGGGGGTTGAAGGATTAATTAGAAATAAAAACCTGAAAAAAAACGAACAGACATGCAGACACGTCATGCATTCAAAGTCAAAAGTAAAATAATGTACAGGATGACTTTTTCATCACCTTCCAAATTTTTTATAGACGTATTTAGAGTCCATTTATGAATCGTATTTAGAGTCCATTTATGAAGTTAAAAATGTAGGTAAAATAATAATAAAATCACCCGAAAAAATTTCTGCAACTTAGGTTTCAAATTTTACGGTCCTAAGCCTGTGAAGGTATAAAGGGAAAATCAACAAATTAATAGTATCGTAATGAATGAATCAGATGCGTATCGCGTAAAGAAAAGTGTTGCGAGGATGTCGATTCAAAAATTTTAGATTTTTGGCGGACATTTTCTAGGTGCTTTATCTTGACATTTTTGTACTGGGCTATACCAAAAGAAAAAATACGTCATTTGTTTTGTCTCATAGATTGTTGTTCTTATAAAAATTTGGAAGGTGATTAAAATTTCATTGTGTATACAGACAAACATGGATCCTCCACCTTTTTTTTGAAATCGAAGGTTATTTTTGATTCTGAAGGCAGATCTGCCGATGGAATTCCAGGCAGTGTTGTTCAGTTGTTTATATCTGATAATATCATACCTACAACTCATACATACGTCATAATCTCCTGACAGTCCCATGCTTGTATATTTTTGAGGTATGCGTTTTCGTCAAAACACATCCCCATTTGTTCAAAACAAAGGGCCATGTATGTAATTTTAATACAAGGTACCCTACCCTATAGACTCGTGTTGCCTAATAGTACCACAACTTTATACGGCCGAAATGCGTATTGTATGGCCGTTAAAATCTACAACAGACTGGAAGACGAAATAAAAACATTATCTATAAATGCCTTTAAAAGAAATTTAAAAACGTGGCTTATACAAAAATGTTTTTACTCAGTTGACGAATATTTTAATTTTTTCAGACTGTAGGTATTGTAACCCACTCGTTCTGCAGATTTTTAATATGACATATGTGTATTTATTATAATGAATAAGAAATGAAATAAATTGAATATTATGTAATAAATATGAATGCTAAGTTTTTTTTTGTTTGGGATAATGTAATCTACGCCACTACGATCAACTTTCTCAAGAAAACTCCATGATGGCAAGTAAGCGGAACGACTGATATGTCTGGTGATCCGGCTGACCCCCGGCGCCCTTTAATACCCCGGCTATTAATGGGCGAGAAATATGCTAGCGAAGACTCCTCGGAGGTGCGTCACCACGCCACCGAGGAAGTAAATTCTATTGGAGGCAAACATAAAACAGGACCATCCTTACGCCCAAAACACAGGATCGGAAGCTGGAACGTCAGAGGGCTTTTAAAACCTGAAAAACTACCAGTCGTCGAGAGAGAGATGAGCGAACATAAACTTGCAATCCTGGGACTATGCGAAACACACATGAAAGGTGCAGGTCATGTCACAACAGCAAACGGTAACAAGATGTTCTTCTCCAGGAACGAAGCGAAGAGCATAAATGGAGTGGGCTTCTTAATAACTTCTCGAATGGCACCTTTTGTTACTAACGTCCGTTAGTACGACCTAAACATAACACCGTCAACGATAGAATCATGTCTATTCGGATAAGCTGCACCCCTCTCCACTTAATATAATTCAAGTTTATGCACCAACTGCTGAATCGACACAGGAAGACATCGACAGTTTCTATGGCACGCTCGAAACAACTATGGAGACAATCTCCAAGCGTGAAATAGTAATTATCCAGGGTAACTGAATGCTAAGGTAGGAAATACCTTAAGCGACGACCACATTCGTCACATACTCGGGAGATATGGACTGGGAATCCGAAATGAAAGGGGTGAAAGGTTCATTGATTTCTGTGTAAGTCACAATTTAACGATCACCAACACCGACTTCAAACACCATAAACGCAGACTATATACGTGGATATCACTATCGCAATCAGATTGACTACATCACAATAGCCGGCCGATGGAAGTCGTCTGTAACGAACACAAGAACCTTCCCGGATGCAGACTGCGGCAGCGACCATAAACTATTAGTTGCAGCGTTTGAGGCTCAAATCATTTCGCCACAAGTCAAAGCGAATAACTCGGCTATCTGCACCGGAGTGTGACTATTTCGCGCGGAATTTTCGGATCCAGACGAACAATGGCTACACTTAAAATCAAATATCAAAGAGGTGCTGGACTCCATGGTTAAAAACGCTAACACAAAGAACGATTGGATGTCTGACGAAGTGTGGAAAAACATAGAAAGAAGGAAGGAATTAAAGAGTGGCCTAAAACCTAACTACCTTGAGGAAGAATACTCACGCTTGACCAAAGTTATCCGAAATCTTTGCAGAAGAGACAAGAACAAATATCTCGAGGATATCTGTGTGGAAATCGAAGCCCACGCTGATAAGAACCAGTCTGCCGACTTGTTCAAAAAGATAAGGCACATTACGAACAAGCTTAAACCGTCCTCATGGGTAATCGATGACAGACACGGAAATACTTTACATGACCTTTGTCAAGTCTTAGAAAGATGGAGAGAGTACTGCGAGGAGCTTTATCAGGATCGTCAGAGTTCTTCATCCTCACAACACTTTAGGGTAGCAGGCGATTTGGAACCCGATATACTCCGCTCTGAAATCGAAGACTCGATCCGAAAGTTAAAACGTAACAAAGCCCCAGGATCAGATGAAATTACAGCGGAAGCACTCAAAGCCCTTAGGCCCAATGAGGTTACCTGCTTACACAACATCTGTAACGCAATATGGAAAACCGGGAGATGGCCCTCTGACTGGATACATTCTTCTATACTTCCCCTCACAAAAAGGGATCGGTGCGCGATTGCAACAATTATCGCACGATAGCCCTAATATCTCATGCCAGCAAAATTCTGTTGCACATTATAAACACAAGGATGAGATCATACCTTGACTGGCAAATACCGCAAGAACAAGCTGCAAATCCTAAATCTTCGGCTCATAGTTGAAAAGTGCTACGAATTCAACACCCCAGTGTATATGTGCTTTGTCGACTATCAGAAAGCTTTCGACTGCGTTAGGTGGAACAAACTATGGGATGTCTTATCTGAAGTCGGAGTTCCATCCCACCTGATTACATTAATACAAGGTCTATACGAGTCTGGATATGGAACGGTGACAATAGGAGATGTCACATCCAAGAACTTTAGCTCCCGGAAGGGCGTACGACAGGGATGCATCATATCTCCCATACTTTTTAATATATATGGGGAATATATAATGCGGCACACCTTTGAGGGTTGGGAAGGCGGCATTAAAATAGGAGGAGTACAGTTATCAAACCTTCGCTACGCAGATGATACCACCCTTCTAGCATCAAACGAAGCAGAGATGGCCGAACTTTTGGGAAGACTCAAAACAACCAGCCTTCAAATGGGACTCGAAATCAACAGAAAAAAGACAAAACTGATGATAGTCGACCGTTTTGGTACTGCACAGCGCACTGATATCCTTTAAGAGTTTGAAACCGTGGAAAATTTCCAGTACCTCGGCTCGGTGATTACAAACAAGGGCACTTGCGAACCAGAAATACGCAGACGAATCGGCATGGCCAAGACAGCGATGACCCAGCTCGGCAAAATATGGAAAGACAAAAACATCTCAAACCGGACTAAAACTCGCCTTGTCCGCACTCTCGTCTTCTCCATATTTCTCTACGGGGCTGAGACCTGGACGATCAAAGCCGCTGACAGGCAGAGGATCGACGCGTTCGAAATGTGGTGTTGGCGCCGCCTGCTAAGGATTCCTTGGACAGCCTTCCGTACAAACGTGTCGGTCCTCAAGGAACTGAAAATTTAAAATGCTCAACGTCTGTCCTCGATTTGCCTTCACCGAGTTGTGAGCTATTTTGGCCATATCGCACGAAGAGAGGCCAACAACCTGGAAAAGCTGGTAGTGACAGGCAAAATTGAAGGCAAAAGACCTAGAGGCCGCAGCCCGAAAAGATGGTCGGACCAGATCTCCGAACAGCTGGAGCTACCAGTCAGCACCGCCCTTCACCAGGCGACGGACCGTAGCAGTTGGCGGCAGACAATGAAGCGTCTAAGGAGTCACGATCCTCAGTAATGGGGGAACGATTGAGAATAATAGAAAGAAAACATCTGGAAGTGACTACTTTTCTGGTAATGTTTGTTAACATTTACTGATGAAATTTAGCTTAACAATATGCATACTATATGCACGCGTAACACATACACACACAATTAATTAATTTTAAATACTTAAAGATAATTAGGTATTTTATTTTAACTTTATTACTTATGTCTTTAATCTTAAATAGGTACATTATTTTATAAGTTTATGTATTTTAGGCCTAGCCTAAACTAGGAATCATCGCAAATGTATGAGTTTCTTTTTTATTGTGAAATAAATAAATTAAAAATTAAAAAGTAAATACCTTATAAAAACCTATGTTTTAGGGCATGATTTTAGATTAGTCTTTTTAATATGCTCATTGCATATTCATTTAATTAATATAACCAGTAACTGTCAAAGTTTTGTATCATGTTTTTTAATTTGTCATTAATATTCCCAAATAAAATACTAGGCTAAATTGTCAATTACAAATGTACTACAAACTAGACTCGTACCTAGTCAGGAAGTAGCTCAATTACTTGACAGCTTAGGGGCTGACACTTAAGAAAATAGATATTTACTAGTGTTAATAACGTTATTTATTTATATCTCAATAAATAAAAAACCCCATTGGTCTAGTGGTTTAAGCACCGGGCCAAAATCTCGGGGTACTGGGTTTAGTCCCGGATCGGGCAAGAAGAGTTTCGAATTTTCGAACATTGCTCGAGTTTGTGATCATTTGGCAAGCGTGGTGATTATGCCTGCACCCATCATTTGTAACTTGAATTCAATGAAGGAGGCATTTGCCCTGCAGTGCTATATTATGAGTTATGACTATTGGCGGTTCCTATACATTTATATACATAAGAATAAATCACCGATAGTACGCGAATAACTTTCGACCGATTGTACCAACTGGGATATTTCTGTTCTGATATTATGTTTGTGACGGTCAGGAAAAGGTTGTATAGTTTTTTTAAAAGACGTCAAAAGAATTCGCTTATTGGCGTTGTTTGAACTCGTTTGATGATGATGATGATGACGACCATTTGGATCAGCGGTAGTAAACGCTGCTTCTGAGCCATGGGTCGCGGGTTCGATCCCCGCACAGTACAAATATTTGTGTGCATGAACATGTCTGTTTGTACTGGTCTGGGTGTTTTCTATGTATTATAAGTATGTATTTACAAAAAAAAAAAAAGAAAGTACATAAGTAAGTTTATCGGTTGTCTAGTACCCCATACGACAGGGTACTTAATAGTAGCTTAATTTGGGACTAGATGGCTCTGTGTGGCCCAGTGAGGCATGTCTTAAATATTTATTTTATTTATTTATTTGTTTATGTGTAGTGGGGCGCAAGTGGCGACGTCGGTTCTCATACAAATGGTGCATGACAGCCTTTCTAACCTTTTTCCATGTTCTGTGATTGTCATTGTAAGACAAACAAGCACAGGTAATCAAGATTCAAGAATACTGTAGAGTGTGGAGCAATCCGGGAACAATTTCCAGATCCGAGACTTTTGATAAAGTAAATAAGGGGTGTGTTTTTTTTCAAGTATTATCAAGCAATTAAATTTAGTACTGGTATATATTTATAATAATACAGAAGAAGACGGGCAGAGCAGCGTCTTCACTCCACCATTGTCCAAACTACTATCGCAAAATCCTCTCCTACTGAAAAGGCCTGTGTGCGTCAAGTCAGTTTTATAATATGATCATTTTAATGTTCATTATTTTCATACAACTAAAATTTTAAGATTCTGATTTGTAAAACTATGCTATCAAATTTCTGACTTCACCATTGTACTTCTATGCATATGTTGACATAAGCTGGTTTCAGTTTGTTTTAATATTTACCTAACACCCTGCATAGGCTGGTGATGATGATGATGGCGACGCGTCGAACTGAGCAAGACCTCTTTTTTGGTTTGATGAGATTAAACCGACAAAAAACATGAATTATCTGAGTAATATTGAGCTTATCAGTTCTTATTGGTTGTTTGTTAGGCACCGAATAAAAGCTAGTTAAGTCACGTTAAACTAGTTAGCTCCTAAATTGGTTCATGCATGTTTTCGCTAGAAATAAAATGATCAAGATACAATTTATTATGTTAATTATCATAATATATCTTAACAGTTACGTCATGATTGATATAGTAGAACTCGTGTGGCGTAAAAAGTAGGAAATGACTTGATTAAACATCTCGTCTTTCTTTTGTCATTTAAGAATAATACTCGTATCCTACGTATTACATTATGTTGGATATGAATGGAGATGGTAATTAATCGCATAACTCTACTGTATAAACAAACACTTGGTTATATTTACTATAAGTCATTTTCATAACTAAGTACCAAAAAGTCTATGATTGCACATTCACCTCAAAATCTCGACTTCCCGCCAATGTATCCGATTCGGAAAGGGACCATTCCGAACACCAGGGGTGTTTTGTTACAAAACCGCTGAGGCTGTACACCGCATAACAATATTGTCGGCTGTTGAAACGCAACATTATAAATACATGCCAACCTCGCCGCGCCACAGACGTGTTTTGTGGTCCGAAGGCATTGCTAGTGAAAAACGCGGGAAAGTTTGAAATCGGAAGACATGTTTGTTTTGAAGGTTAGTAGTTTTCTTTTTGTTATGACGATATTTGTATCAGAATTATTTTTACGTAGCTGGAAAAATTAAAAGCAGTCAAAAAAAGATAAAACTTATAAAATTATTATTTTATTAACCACTAGCTGTTGCCCGCGACTTCGTCCGCGTCAATTTCTGTTATAATGATAACAATTGAGAAATTAAATATATATATATATTATAGCCTTAAGCCTTTCTCGATAAATAGACTATCCAACACAAAAATATTTTTTCAAATTCGAACCAGGAGTTCCAGAGATGAGCGCGTTAAAACAAACAAACAAACAAACAAACTTTTCAGCATAATAATATTAGTATAGATGATCTATCAAGTAATTATATAAGACTTTATTCATTATTAAGTAAGTCAATGAGGCAAATATGTCGAACCTAATAAAAAATTAAAAATAACTTTACTTAACTAACTGTTGATTAGCTAGTAGGTACCTATTGATAAAATCTAGGAAGTCACATTATAACAGATAATCTTTCAGGGATCTAAGAGAACGAACTAAAAGAAATTTATTTAACGTCGTATTATCAATTAATTTGTCTAACAATTAAAAATAAAAAAAATAACTATCTAATGTTTATTACAAACAAAAAGTCACCCTACATTGTAATCTCAGTCGCTTTCGATCCTTTCTGAACGATTAGATATTTTTTAAATAACTCAACGGATTTTAATAAAGAAAAAATATTCAATAGGAAGATTCATACGAACGTATATGTTGAAATTTGTTGTGTTTAATAGGTGGGCTAGGTATTAATTTTAACTTTTATTTAACACTGTTTTACCGTACAACGCTGAAGCGGGTGACCTGGTATCCTAGAGTCCTTTTAAGAAAGTATGTTTTACAATACGAAGAGGACACGTCATGGTATTTTCTTCTTCTGCCAACAATATGAAATTTATCTAATTATTTAGAAGGTATTATCACCTTACTAATACAAAATTAATTAGTTAAAGCAAGGTCACTGTATTTTACGCATTGAAAAGATAAAAGTAGGTACATACAACCATATTAAAACCAGTCATTTTACAATACATTTGTAGGAAGCTGTCTTTGTGTCGATATAAAACACAATACAACTGTGTATTGTTTGTTTGCTTATTGTCTTATACATTATTAAGCTATAATACAAAGTGAAAGATTTGTAAAACAAGCCTTTGCTTGCAACTTTGCTCGCTTAGAAATAGGTTCATTAACAATACCTAAATAACTTAACACCTTTAGATCCTAGTAAACGTTTATTAACACATTGAGCGCCATGGGAATCACCGGTGACCTCCAAACAATAAAATTTTAATTGTGTCTAGCACTTCGGCAGTTAGAGGCTTAATAAATATTATGCATGAGTATTGAACTTAATTAAATTTTAATCTCTTAGATTTCACCGAAATCTAGGATTGGAGACAAAGTTGTATACAAAGCAGTATTTCTAACTTTAATAATTTTATTAGTTTTGAAGCCACAGACAGATAATCCAATTTCATTTATTAGTAAGTAATAGACTTAAAACATTTCCTAATAATTGAACTTTCAAAAACATTTTAAATCTACTTTTCATACTTAAATGATAATAATCGATAGGATGTTTTAGTCTCGGAAAAAGACATGGAATAGTTTTTATTAAGACAACCTTCTTTTTAGGGGGTAAATGGATAGTGGAAGTGTGTATGGGATTGGGAAGTCAATCAACCCAAACAAAAATACGGTACCCGAGAGATTTTTTTAAATACAGAATTTGTGTTGGGAATCAAAGTTGTAAGGTTCCCAGCGTCTTTTATTTTCATTCGTTGTAAATGTGCACCCTCTCATTCATAAAACGAAATAGTCCTTACCTAGATTTCTGTAAATTTATGACAATATCCTTTTCAAAAATTTTGAGTTTGAACCGATTCAACACATAATTAATTTTTATGATATGACATTAATTAAAACATTATACTAATTGAAACTTTCATGGTTACTATAGAGTTAACCGATTTGGGATATATACCATGTATCTTGTTTTTTAAGCTATTGCATAGCTTCTATCGCGGGCCTTGAGCGTGGAGATCCAGAAATTCCGTAACGAAAATAACCTAACCTAACACTCGGGGCGAGGCACGATCGGACAAATTTTGAATTTCCGAAATTTAAAAGAATTTAGAAGAATAGACAGTATGGTTGCCTATGGTAACCATATCTGCAAAAATAACAGAAAAATTTAATTACAAAAGTCAAAATTAGAAAATACATAAAATTAAGCTATTGCATAGCTTCTATCAGGGGCCTTGAGCGTGGAGACCGAATCCAGAAATTCCGTAACGAAAATAATCTAACACCCCCCACTCCGACCGGCACAGCGGTGATACTTTTTTGTTTTATAATTGCATAAGTTGTTAAAAAATGCTATGCAATAGCTTTACCGCGGCAGTCTCCGAGTGCCACACGTCTTTTTTATTATTAGTGTAGTGTACGATATTTCAGCACTGTTGCTAGCTTCATGATCATGATCGACCCGGATAGGTAAAAAAACCAAAGCACATAATCTAAAACCAGGATTAACTCTTCTAATTGACAAATGTCACGAATGAATGCATTTTCTTTGCTAGGGATTGCAAAAAAAAAATGCTTACTAATACGAGTATAAAAAAATCTATAGGAACTTTGTAGGTCTGTTACGCTTTCACACCTGAACTACTGAACCAATTTTAATTAAATTTGGTACAATGATAGTATTAATAGACCTTGGGAAAGGACATAGTCTATTTTGTACTTGACTGCTGGGCACAGATGTCCGCCCGTACGATATAACGTACCTAGTTCACGCGGGTAGAGCCGCGGGCGAAATGCTAGTCAAAAATACTTAAATCATCCATCAATGGCTTTTTTTTTATTGAAAATTCAATTCGCTGATTAATTTGATTTGACTGTCAGAGGTGAAGTTTACACCAGCAATTTAATGCTTGAAATTCTGACGCATGAAAAAAATTTTTTTTTTTAACTTTAGGCAGATTACTTTCAGTTTCTACGTTAAAAATCGCCTCATACATTTTGATTAGTTCATTTAATATTAGCGAACAAAAAGCTTAAAGTTCGTGGGAAATATTTACTTAACCACAGAGAAATAATGATGGAGCTCTGAACAAGTGAGGACAATACTACTCGTACAAGTAACGTAACTTCTGACAAATTAGTCGTGTAATCTTGGAATAACATCTACGATAGTTAGGGTTGTCATTTTTCTTCTGATTATTTGTTATTAGTGACGTGTGGTGCCGGCACATTAAAATAATAGCTATACCCCTTCTCTTTCTATGGGAGTCTTATTAAAACTCTTTATTATGTGAAGTGAAAAGTTGAAATGTAATTTTACATTTATCAGTAGGTATTTGTTTTAATTGAATCGGTTCTGGTTCTGGGTCTACTGGGTATTTCGGCAAAGGTTCCTTGCAACTCTTTTTTTTCCAGTATGTCGTGACTCATGTTCAGTTCTATGAAAGCCAATAAAAATTTTTGAAAGCGAATTAGAAGTTTGTCGTTGTATTTTTTTAAGATAAGAGACGACTAATTTTTCCCTAACAACTTACCGTAACAACAAAAATAATTCCTTGTTAAATGAGTGGAATCGTTAATAATTGAAAGATCCATTAACACTAACAATATGATTGCTTAAAAATAGTTTAGTTACATATTATTAAATGTTGTCAACCCTACAATCGCACTTGTCGTAGTAATCATAAATATTACTCCCCATTTACGACCCAAAGTGGTAGTAATAGAGTTGATTTTAATTGTAATAGTTTTTGCAACTAGTTGCACAGCCAAGAGATGGTGACACACCTCTATAGGATTGCAATATGGTGGTAGTAGAACCGTAGCAAGTTCGTAGTACATAATGTTGAAGTTAAGTATGATTTTAAGTGCTAAAAAACATAAAGTCGGACATAGTTCTTCTTTCTTTTTTGAAGTTGGTTTAAAATTTTGAAACTCATAATTTTAGTAGTAGGCATAAAGCAAAACTTAACGTTCCAGGTTTCCAAGTTGGAAATTCGTGCTTGTTGGTCTTTTTGTTTGCAATTTCTCTGTTCAGTTTTTAATTGTTTTTCTGTTCTTGAATAGCGTAGCAATATTAGACATTTATTTAGAGGAACTAATTGAAAAATTGCTACTAAACTGACAAACAAGGAAGCTAATTATTAAAAAATTTGTATCATAACACCGGCTGCTATCTAGGTTAGTTCTATAGATCTAGTTCTTGCTGAGTCTGACTTCGGTTGCGTAAGCGTGGGACCCCGCCCACGGCATGGACTGCACATTTTGCATTCCATTACACTAAGTTGCATAAAATCACGTTTGCTATGATATTGGTTATGCAGAGTTGACGGCTTTTGTTTCCGGGAAAGTTAAGATAAGTTAATTGTCGATAAATATGACACTTAATGTCGTTCAACCAAGTTAAAAATGCCGGTTCTATGAATCATTAAGGATCAGTTGTCCTGTGTTTTTTGATTGTGCCGAGATTGTGATATGTGGTGCCGACTTAAGTTGGAATTGTACCTCCGCATCCTCTGTTTAGCTTGTACGACAACTAATACCTGCTTACCTACACCAAGTTTGGTTGTCGTAAAGAGCTAAACGGGGTGCTGCCTTGTCTCCTCATTGCCTCAATAATCAAACTGCGATCGCTGACCTGCCTGTCAAGAGTGGAAATTACATCAAAATCTACCAAATAAATCATTGACAAGAGCGTTTTATTAGATTAGCTAAAAAAAAGTGCTCTTGACAATGTTCAAAAATATCGCAAAATTACCAAATATAAGGTGATACATAAAAGACAAACAACAAATAACTACATTTGATTTATTCATTTATTACAGAATGTTAATAATAACAAATGTATCAAAACCCTAAAAAGCTGCTGCAAAGCATACAGTTAAAAAAAATAAAGAACCGCAATGTAATGAAATAAAATAAAAATATTTATTTCAGACATAATATGACCATACAACCATAGGAAAAGTATATTTCTTTCCCTAGGATACAACACAACATCTTAAAAACAACAACTTTATTGATAGTATAAAATATAAAATAACAATAATAATAACTTGAAGGATCAATGTATTATTAAAAGCTATTTCAAATTTAAATTAACTTAAGATTAAAAATCCATCCAGGTGACTTCATAAGCTAATGAGAGATTTTTAGTTCTCTAATCACTTTTAGATTTATATCATAAACTAGCTGATGCCCGCGGCTTCGCGCGCGTGGTATTTTATCTGTTACACAGTTTTCGTCGTGACTCAACCCCCTATCCTCCACTTTTTTCCTCCATTTCCTTTGCCTACGGTGCTGGGGGTGGCCATTTTGAGCGAGGTGGTGGTGGGCACTTAGTGGGAGCCAATACGTCGTTGCCGGCTTACCGGGGCTTGTTGATACAATAGTTGGATGAAAGAGGCCGATTTATACCATCGTTTTAGGGATCCGGGATTTTGGTTCTCCAAGCGTATCGTGGTCCAAGCGAGCTCGCACCACATCTGTTTGCATTTACATGAAATCTGAAGTACAATACGAGTATCATTTGAAGCTTATAAAACTATCAATGCTGTAGTACAACAAACCATTCAAAGCAGCTTGCAAGGCTTTATTCGAATATGATCAACACTGGCGTAGAGGCCGGAAGAAGTGGCCCTGTTTAAAAAACCAAATTCTTAGTTTCCAACCAAGTAGGTAAATCCATTTTTCTCGATTCATAAGCGATAAAAAGGCTATTTTACAAAGATTGCTTGCATACTACGTTTGGATAAAGACCTAGATCGGACGGTGGACGTCGGACCTAGACGGTGTAGTACCAGCATCGGTGTAGAGCTCTGGAAAAGGCAGTCCTATGTCATTCTCCCTTCATGATCGATAGACGAAGTTTCAAGTACTTCAATTTGATATTAAACACAAATAATCAACCACATAATTTTCCACCGTTTTTCACAACTTATAAACAACATTACAAAATTTATACAACATCTATACTAATACTATAAAGCTGAAGAGTTTGTTTGTTTGTTTGAACGCATTAATCTCAGGGAGTACTGTGGGTCTAGCACAAAAAACTATCGACTTCGAATCGTTTGCGTATCGAAAGCAAACGACACAAAGTTCGTTCTTTGTTTTGTAGTTCTCGTTTTGACCGCGCGAGCGCTGTTTAAGTTTTCATACTAAATATTTCGATGGCGATACGAACACGCAAACGATTCAAATTCGATAGTTTTTCGTGCTAGACCCACTGGTTCGAAAATAAAAAAATATTTTTGTTTTTTGGAAATTGAAATATAACATCACGCTGCGACCAATAGGAGCGGAGAGTGAAAAATGTTGCAAAAATAATCGCGATCAGAACAACAGAAATTGACGCGGACGAAGTCGCGGGCAACAGCTAGTATAGCATAAAGCTGACGTAGTTTCACAAAACTTTTATGTGGGATGTGGGTTTGAGGCATGGATGGATGGAGGATGATCAGCAGGATTAATAGTGTTCAGAAACTTTACAGGATAGAGAACTGATTCGTCTGTACTGACCACTGTATCTTTAAATTGTTACTTATTTCTTCAGCTTCAATGATGTCAGCGAAACATAATTAATTACTACTGCCACTGTTATTAGTGGGTGAATGGTGGTAGCTATTCTTAAGTTAAACAACACGGAATTATGAAGTGAGGTTATTTTTTTTCTGACCGTTCTATTTTCATGTTTTAAAAGTGTATTTTTTTAAATATGGTGAAAATTAAATAAAAATTCCATTTGGATGCGTTAGATAGGAAGGTTCAATAAACAAACTATGCCTTAAAAGCTTTGCGTCATAGAAAGAAAAATCGTTACTAAATAGAAGTTTATCAAATCATTTCCTCTAAGATACACTTTCCTCGTAGATACACTTTTGAAAAATCACCGCTTTTGTTCATACACTTTGGCCAAGTACAGCAAACCAGAATAAACGGAAGCTTTTCAAATGGTCTACCAGTCTATATTGATTTAATCCACCGGTTCGCTGCTCAGTGTTATTGCAACACACTTATCATCTGCCTGAGATACGGGTCTATGCCCAGTTTTTTGTACTGCTTAATATAGTTGATAATTTCATGAGGTACAACAGTGTAGTTTTTAAGATTTAATAATTAATTACCTATTCCATTTTTACTTACTTTAAGTTTTGCATGCATATTGCATGTAAAGGAATTTTATTATACGTATATTGTAGTGTTGGTTGTACAAATAAATAAATTCACTCACCAAATTTATTCTACACACTTTTTTCGATTTCCCAACATTTGTCTCTACCGTATAGGTAAACAAAAATGATTGAGTTCTAAATAATACCATTCTATTTATAAGTACTGTTATTTATTTTCTGAATATGTTCCTAAATATAGATAAGACAGCCAATAGGAATTATCAAGTTTCGTCAAAATTTTCGTTACAAAGCCTCCTATTTCTCCGTCAACTTTGTCCTTCAGGGCGTATGGAATACGTCTAGATGAAAATAGGTGTCACATTTTCTTGAAGCACTAATTGAGCTTTATAGTTTGATATGCAAACAAGAGTTCTGTCAAACACTATTTAAAAATCTTTTAGTAATCTGTCCAATTTTGAGTTGTTTATCATTTACTAACTGAATTTTAACTAACTCACAAGGGTCCCGTTGAGCACATAAATATAATATAATACGTTTTCTGATGTAATTCTGGGCTCAAAGATGTTAGAAACGTGTATTTCCTTGTATCGATATCATCACATCTGTTCAGTTTTAAGTAAGTATCCAACCGTTTAATGATGTTTTTGAATGTTTCGTCCTTGGGGAATGGTACTGAGTTCAATTTAGATGTCCTAAGGTTTGTTTGTGGCCGACATTTGCTCCTCAGTACCTTCTGCATACATGGAATTGTTTCGTACTATTGAATTCAAACTCTGCAGTTTCAGTTTAAGCTGTGTTGTAATTTCCTGAAGGTTGTTTTTTCCTTCAATCTCATTTTCCAACTGTGACCCACAGTAATTTAATTATTTGTTGTTGTATCTCTTCCAAATTATTCTTGGTAATTTTGTACCTACATTTGTCACTGGTCACTCAGGGTCACTCACTAATTTTAATTCATAATCAGAAATTTCTCGTAGGGTTTGTATCTGGCTGCCAAATTTTATATGCAGCCTTTAATGAAGTTCGTGTACGTTTTAACTTAGTTAATTCATCCATTTTGGCGCCTATTATTACATTCTAAAATAATAATATTCTATTTGTAAGAAATTATATTTATTATCTGATTGACACATTGAATGTCATAACAAACTGCGTAAAGTCAGCGAGTACAAATATGTAAAGAGTATGGATATGACGCGGAACCGAACAAACTTTGCCCCCATTTTTTATCCCCTTAAAGATTAAATTTTCAAAAATTCTGAAAGACGTCATTCATAATTTCTAATCAGGTAGCTGGATACCAATTTTCATCGACTTAGCTTCAAAACTGACGGAGTTTCATACAAACTTATGGGGCCCTTTTTACCCCCTTAGAGGCGGAATTTACAAAATTCCTTTCTTAGTGCTCACCTACACTATAATAGGAAGCACGGTGAAAATTTTCAGATTTTAAATCCCAGTAGTTTGGGCTGTGCGTTGATATGTCAGTCAGTCAGTCATTAAATCAGTTTTCATTCTTATATATATAGATTATGGCAATTTAATCTAAAGCAAGTCCTTTGACACATAACTTGTTTCAGCTAATTTATATTGTTTGGAGACCTTGAATCTGTTAATTGGTGCTGGTTTTTTATTGTGATTCGACATTATTTTATACCTACACTTGCAAAGCAATGTTTTAAACTGGATATTTTATTGATCAAATCTACAACCCGAGTTTAAATTAACCGATGTTATTCATTAAACCTAATTTATAAGTGTCTCTATCGATTATATAAGTACCTACTCGTACCTAATAGATACACGGTACCAACAAAAATGTCACTTGGAACTGTCCAAGTTTAAATATAAGTAAGAAGCTAATGTTGTGTCTACCGTAATGCAAATTCAACCATACGGAACATGACTGAAAAATGAATGAAATTAAGGTTTAAGGGCATTTATATTTTTAATATTAATAATTTTTTCAGTCACTGATTTTGTGTATAATTTTATTTTATATCAATGATTGTTTCATACAGAACTACCTACAAATGACTAATTACACCAAACAATGTTTTTATTAAAGAACCTACTTATCTTTTTAATATTGTAACTAATAGCTGTTACACGTTTTCAGGGACCACATTTTTTCGGTATGATAAATAATCAATTACCCATTCTCAGACCTATCAAATATTCATAAAAATCAATTCTTCTGTTCAAGCAGATTCTTCTGTAGTTCATTTAATCTCAGTCCAGCCCCAGCCATATCAGACATGCAAAGCCAAATAAGTTTAAAATTTAACTGTTAACGGTATGTTACTCGTAACCTTAGATAAGAAAAAGTAATGTGCATTTAAGATAACTTTATTATCGAATTTGTTTGTAGTCTAGCTCTAAGTTTTTGACGTTGTCTTGCTTGGAAAAGCAGCGGCTCCTACCGGGTTCAATTGTGTTATCAAACCAATAGGAACCCATTAGAATATACGCACAACGATTCAGCCATTTAGGAGGAGTTAGGTGACAAACACACGTACAGAAGAATTATAAATATAAATATAAATAAGTATTCATGTTTTTTCAAGTTTTGCTAAGTAACTTCTTAAATAGAATCAATGCCAACTCAACAACCGCGCGCCGGGAAAGTAACTCTTGCGCATACATGGCGTTGCCAAAACTGGTGTTAATTAACCAGTTCTAGTTTCGACAAGCAGGTTGCATCTGATAGATTAAGCAGACGAAGGTGTTGCGACATCGTGATCTGTTTTGCCAAAATTATAGCACTATTGTAAATCGATAGCATTGTGTCATATAACATTACTATAGGTTTTCGCCATAAAATATCATGGAGATAATAAGAGGCTGACAATAGTGACTGGTTTTCTAGCGTTGCCCACACTGACCTGAAGGAGTCGAAGGGTAAACTATTGGGGCGTATAAAAGCTAGTTCTGGGGCTATTTTCAGAAATAATACCATTTCAAGATACGAGTACATAACATAAAAGTTTGAAGATACATTAATTCTGTAAATGTGTTACAAAGGTGCTTTTTCGAGGCTGGAAGGAGTTTAGCCGGGGTAATACGCACTGATTGTAATGCACATGATATATTAAAGGTCCACCCAGTTGGAACACGGTGCAAACGTTATGCAATTCGTGTATAACTTAAAATGTTTTATTATCTAATATTGCAGAGCGATTATGACATCTTAAATTTAATTAAACACTTACGCAGATAAGCATTCAGGTAGCAGATTGTGTATGTTAATGATAACATTTTTTTGTTAATACTGTTGACTCTTCTGCTTAACGTATGATTATACATATAAATGATGGTATTTAGGGCCCCTGACTTGACTGGTTTTTCCTACTTCTATATTGGGAAAAAAGTTGGGACTATAACCACCCACCCACAGAACAAGGGAAAAGGTTAGAAAAGCGACGTGGCCTGGGCGGGCCCGCCACAGAAGTTATGAGCAAATGCTTATACTTCTGCTGAAACATGAATGTAAGTAAGCGCTGTGATTGGTTAAGACCTATAGAGTTGGTCGCGCGACGTCAAAATAATTTGCTTGATTGTCGTTCTTTGAACTCGTTTATGCAATGTGTAGCGGGGCGCAAGCGGCGACATCGGTTCTCATACAAATGGCGCATTACAGCCTTTTTAACCTTTTTCATGTTCTGTGCTCCTACTCCTTCCAGGTCCAAGCCAATTTAGAAAATATCGTTTCTTAAATTGACCCGACCGGAAAGGGGTCGTCCACAAATTACGTCACACGTCACACATTAAGGGGGGTCTTACTTTTTGTGACATTGGGCAAAATAGTATGGAAATTTTCGTAAAAATACGTGACAAGGGGGACGAAAATCTCAAAAATCGTTTGACGTAATTTTTGGATGACCCCATATCGAACCCAGAATCATTCGTCATGCTATTTATAAAATCATTTTTAATTAACGTTTTACTTATGTTTTCTTACACCATTAGTACGGGGCCTTTGTGTTGGGACGCCCGTATCTTCGGTATGCCTAACACGGCATAGGTACGCCTTTGAGCTAATTATAAATTACTAACATTAACTTCGCTTTGTATTACCAACCCAACATTAAACAAAATAATTAAGTATACATTCTTAACATTGCTTAGTGTTGCAAAATGTAACTAGGACAAACCTTGCACAAATCCAGTCTGACTGTACTCGGCATACTAATTTGATGGCGTCAAGAATAGCAATAAGGTCGATATGTCGCGATTCGTCACGGGTTCGATTCTTGTGACATCAATGTCATCGTTTCGGTGCAAATTTCGTCACTTCAAATGACACTCATAGTGGGAATGATGATGAATGCGTCTTTTGTTTATGAATGGCTAATGTGATTGTGAAAAGATTTAGTCAGTACAGTCAACTGCAATTCAGCCCCTAAAATGTAAAAATAACACCTTTTCTCATCATGTGGGTGTCGTAAAACTTAAGAAATGCTACCAGAGGAAGCCCACGTCACCCCCGTCTCCTCTCCCCCATTAGCTAAACTGCGATCGCCAACCTGCCGGCCAAGCGTGGCAATTATGGCCTGATCCTCCTCTTAGAGAGGTCTTTCAATGTGATTCAATGTGTTATCATCATCCCGTTTCTGGCTTCACCATGATAATGAATAGAAATCGCAAAATTTTTGTTTGTATGAAAATAAAAAAATAAAAAATGACGATATCAAATTTCTGACTTCACCATATTATTATTACCTATTTATAACAAAGGCTAGTTTCAGCTTGTTATACCATTCACCTAACACTCTGTTTGATTCAACCTATTGCAACCCAGTGCAAAGCTGGGGCAAGCCGCTAGTTAATTAAATAAACAGTTAAAAACAGTAGTTCAAATTAGTTGTTCTATAATATCTTTCAAAATATGTGTCAGACGTGATTGCTTTGCATTAGAAATAGATTGGTTGCCGAAACTAAAATTGAAACATGTAATACTACAGATTAAGCTAGGAATACGTGTTGAAAAAATGACCTTTATTAAGCACGCACTTCGGCATCACTATGCATGCTGCGTAGAGCAATGAATAAAGTAGTACTTATAGGCGTCGGCAGTGACATTCTTGGCGACAATTCAAAGGCTTACTTAACATACTCGTTGCTATTTCAACGATCTAAGCGAACGAGATCAGATTCACGCCTACGAATTCATTATCAGTGTACCGATTTTTTCACGGTCATAATATGAGCTAGCTGCTTCGAGATTTCTGACACATACCTTGTTTTGTACGAGTTTCCAAAATTTCTGCGCTGTCGCAAACGAAGCGAGCGCACAGGCGAATGATCATGATCACGGCGCTTTCTGCAACAGTCTGGAATTTTGGAAACTTATACATTTTAGGACTTTTAACAATAGGTTATTTTGTATTTTTTTGTAGAAATTCCTGGTATATCTAGTTTTCCCATCCTTACTTAATGTTATAAATGTGAAACTTACATTTGTTTGTTTCGCTTTCACGCGAACACTACATTACCAATTATCATTAAACTTTGCACACATATTTTTGGTGGTATTAGACAAAGGCTATTTGGTATCCCACTGTTGGGCTCAAGTTTACGAACTTTCCATATAAATCGTTTACGCGGGTAGAGCCGCGGGCAAAAAGCTAGTAGCAAATGAACATGGGTTAATTTAAATTTAATAATACGAAAATAGTATTGCGTTGATGTCTTTTGTATGAAGGTATTATTCTAGATCTAAGAACTTTCAAATTTGCAATGTAAATTTTAAGTGGGTATTTTTTTTGAGTAGGACGACTAACTTCAAAATTAATTTTATTCTATTAGAATTGTTTTAAGACGTGTCCGGACTGATTCTCAACTTTAAGTAACATCAGACAGCTAGTTTTAATTAAAATTCTAATTCATCGTAAGACAATAAATTTAAAAAAAGCATTCATGTTTGAGTTTAAATGTAGTATTATTATTTATGAAGCATTACATATAATACATGATGTGAGTTAACGAAGATAACACAAAGAAGTAGGGTTCAATTCCCGGTTGAATACACAAAAAAATCAAAATTAAAGTTTATTTGTACCTTGTCATCATATTCTGTTAATGAATCCATGACTCATTAAAAAATAAGTACGTCTATACGAGAAATGTAACAGGTCGGCCTTGCTGAAGGAATAATCGATCCACGCAAAATAAACCTTATTTGTATGTAGGTAATAAATATTTCTATGCTGAGTAGTTTTAGGAACGCAAAGTCAAATTATATACCAAAGATTAAACTATGGAATGGTTATATAGCATGATCCATTTAATTAGGCTACAGTACTAAAAAAGTGATTGAATTTAAATGATTACTTCAAACATTACGTGTTTCTTATTTGCTTCTAGAGCAGAGCGCTTAGATAGAATAATCGGAAATTGCGTTCGCATTTTCAATAAATTACCACAGTCTATTGCTGAACTATCTGTATATGAACTTAAATCTTAATAAAAAAGAACTATACTATATAAATGATAGAATGGCATTAAATGGTCCTAACTCGCACTGGCTGTTAATATCTTTTTGTAAACATAAATACGTAAAAAAAACTGACAATAATGACAGAGTTACTTGTGCTGCTTTTTCTTTGCACTAGCCCACTCTTGTCCCGAAGCAGTGGTAGGTTAAAATATAGGTACGTGTGAATAAATAAAAGAAAATTAATAAATGTGCACAACATCACATACATTGTTCTGATCCCAATTTGAATAACTATTTAAAGCACTCGTATTTTGGAAACCAGAAATGACCAAGGTACCACAAACACTCAGATCCGAGAAAATGTAGAAAAACACTTTTTTCTTCATCCCCGGAGCAGGCGACTCCTTGAAAACCGGTGTGTACGGCACTCCGCCACGGAGGTCGTCAAACGTCGGTCGTAGTGAATGCGCCTTCTGTGGCCTAATTGCAGAAAGAAGTAAAGTCAGATTAATATTGATTGTTTTGTTTGTAGGAGCACTGATTTTTCAGTTTAATAGATTGCTTAGACGTACAGCAATTGAGGTTTTTTATTGGATAAAACTCAACTCAATTACAATTAGTTTATAGACTTTAAATTAATTTTTCTTGAACAATTAGTGGCTACAAAAATCTTGGAAAATACTTGTTCCACATTCACAACTGTAATTTAGCCTTTCAACTAAAGTTATTTCGCTCAAAGGTTTCTTGGGCAACAAAATTGTTTTAGTATCTTAGATCTTTAAAATTAGGTAGATATTGTTATTGTTTCAAAGTAGGAAAAACATTTGAGTTTAGCACTTAAATTGGCTAGGTCGTACATTCACAATATTAACTACCTGCTGCCAATAATGTGGGGTAAAAATTGCTATAATTAATTAAATTAATTATTCGTACATTCAGTCTGGTACTTGTAAAGGTAAATGTTAATTTCTTATTACTCTTCAGAACCGGAAAAACAGATCCCACGAGTACTGTACTTTTTCTGGGATAAGAAGTAACCCATGTGTATCCGTCCTATAGTCTCTCTTCATGTAAAATATTACCAAGATCCTTACAGCCGCACTGGCATGGTTGACTTACAAACATCCATCTCAACTTTCGCATTTATAATAAGTATTTCTCAATACTTTATTTGTGACCATAATATAGATACAAAGGTTTAGTAAGTAAAGTAAGAAGTAAGAGGATTAAACCAGTAAACCTACCACGGAAATGCGTGACTGAGCATTCTTGGCCATATTTCTCGGATATTAACCTTATAGGCTTTGAAACTGTCTAATCAAGCTTCAAGTCAACACTCCGAATACAATATGGCCGTCAAGGCTGCAGGACATTCACTGGACAACTCGGTCGGACGGTGTTGGTTTACAATTATTGTAGGTGATTTACCATTCTTGTGTTACTTTAATGATTAGAGGTTTTTGTCAGGCATTTTTATCAATATAAAAAAGAGGTGCTTAATTCGCTGCGTTATATAAGTCTATGGAAGACTTGGTAAGTGTAGTAAGGTCCTTCCACTACAAGATTCGATTCTCGAATTCTCGATTAAATCAATTTAGGAATCGATTTTTTCTAGATTGGATCGTGTCTAGAAGGGGTAGGAGGTTATATTCGTGTTTCGTAAGGCATGTAAAGCTGTTGGTCGCGACTTTTTTTATCGAAATGGAAGTCGGTAAAACAAATCATGACAGAGGCCTGTGAGGTATCTAGGGAAACTCTGATACCAGACTATCGTAAAGAAAGTTTTACGAAAAGATTGTTCATGTTGTGGTAACTTCCACCCATCATTGCTGTGGTAACTTGAATTCAATGTGACCTTTACTCTGCAGTGGGATGATTATAAGCCGTTAGTTTCCCTTTTTGTACGCATAGCTTTTTAATTTCAAACTGAATTTCTTTTTGAAGGTTTGATCACATTAGTCGACTGTTTAGGCCTCTCCAAAAGGAGAGTACAGCCGTCATGGACACGCTTGGCAGGCGAGGTCTTTCTACTATTAGATTCGTTAGTGCTTAAATAAACACTTTGTTTTTCAGTTAATATCAACACCGTAATGGATTTTTGCAATCACGTAAAGAGTTTAGGTAGCAAATTGTTAAGATAATATTGGCTAAAAGCGATTTACGTAATCCAAAGCTTATAGAACGTTTATACCAACAATGCTTTAGCTACTAAACGGTTACTTACAATTATGTCACAATAAACTAACAAAATAATAAATTTCAAAGCGATCGAATCCATTTTCAATGTGTTGCAAACTTGAACTAAATTTTGAAAGCATGCGGCAAGATCAAGGGCACTTGTATGGCCGAGAAACATGTAGGAGCAACAAAAGCTAAAGGTCGCGTTTGTGACGAAATTCTCGTAAATGTACTAGTTTTATATAAGGTCAAGCAAGTATAAGGAGTGACATGCATTACTTTGTACATAAATAAAAGTAAACTAAAGTAAAAGCCTATAATCATCCCACTGCAGGAAAAAGGCCATGTAAGGGCTTTAGGACGAATACCCGAAATGATACAAAGTCTATCGTGGAATAGTTCTATATTAAGAAATGACGTCTCATCTTATATACTATTAATGGTTTACAATACGTGACAAGAAAGGCTAGCGTGACGATTTCCAAGGAAGTAGTTGTTTTCCGTTAATATTACGTCCCTCACGTGATACAATTTGTCATCAACATATTACAGCCATCATCATTGAATTCAAGTTACCGTAGCAATGATGGGTACCTACAGGCATAATTACCACTCTTGTCAAATTCGGGTGATCACAAACCCAAGCAATATTAAAAATTCGAAACTCTTGTTGCCCGACTCGGGGATCGAAACTAGGACCCGGATATCTTGGTCCGGTACTTAAACCGGGAGCACTAGACAAAACGGGATGTCATAACAGTACAAATAACAAAAAATGCATATAAACTAATTCCATTTGATTGATTGATTGATGATTCTGTTAAAGCAGTCGCCCGCTAAAAGGAATATTTATTCAGGGAATTGTATTTTTAATTTAATTGCTTAAAAACAGTCTCAAACCAAACAACATAACCAGAAGTTTTTGGGTTTACGTGTGGGACCTGAACTAAGACAGTCGAAAAATATTTAATTATTTAATCCTAACATAAATGATGAAACAAGGCTCGCTTACAGCGATAAGAATATGCTTGAAAAATTGACGCCTAAAACGTAGTGTCTCGGTGGCTTAATGGTATAGCGCCGCGCCCGAATTGCGAGGAGATACGGGTTCGAGTCCCGTCTGAGACATAATTTTTCAAGTTTACATACTGAAAATATATCTAATATCAAGCTATATGCATGTCTGAGTCCTGGCTCACAGAGGATAAACTTAAATTATTACAATTTGAAAACTACAAAATAGCAGCTTCATATTGTCGAAAGAAACGTATAGGAGGAGGAGTCTGTATACTACTAAAAGAGAGTATTAATAGTGAACACCTAGAAGAAATAACGAGTATATCAGTAGAGTATGTGTTTGAAGTTTGTGCAACGAAATTAATACAAGAAAATATAATATTAATTACAATATATTGGAATGGAAGGGAGGAAAACGTATTCTATGATGGTTTAAAACAGCTTTTAATCTATATAAATACCAGATTTTATAAATATAACGTAATTATAGGTGGAGATTTTAATATTAATGTTCTAAACAAAAATAAACAAACTAATAATCTTATAGAATTAATGTCGGAATATAACTTATCTCAATATATAAATCAACCAACACATGTCACTAAGACAGCTTCAACTTGCTTAGATCTTATATTTGCTAGTTCTTGTGATATGCAATTTTATACAACAGTAGAAGAACTAGGTTTTTCATACCACTTTGGAACAATAATTCACATAAATATACCTCTAAAACCAGCAAAAATTCATTGGTTTGTAGACAAAAGAAATTACAACAGATTAAACATAAATAAATTTAAATTAACTTTAAATAAAATTAACTGGCATAACTTTTTAACATTGAATAAAAATACAAACGAAAATTATGAAACATTTCACTATATAATACAAACAAATTTCAACCAATGCTTCCCCAAGAGAAGGATAAAACTGAAACCCCAATGTAAAAAATATTAGCTTACAAAGGGAATTAAGCGATCTTGTAGAGTTAAAAGATTATTAAAAAAAATTATATCAAAGACAAACAACGAAACACTAAACCAATATTATAAAAAGTACGAAAAAATTCTAAAGAAAACAATAACTACAGCTAAAAAAATTCATTACATAAATAAATTAAATAATTCAAATAATAAATCTAAAACTATGTGGAGATTAATAAATGAGCGTAGGAACAGAGTCAAACATAAAATAAGTAACAATCTACAACTCTAAATAGATAATGATCTAATCTCGGATCCCTGTAAACTATCAGACATATTTAACCGACTCTTTTCATCGATAGGAGAAGCTAACCCACCAGACAAACAGCCTAGAGGTCTTCCAGAACAAAGCTCTTTAGAAAATTCAATTTATATTAAACCAACGAACACTGGCGAGATACACAAAATAATAAAAAATCTTAAAAATAAAAATAGTCATGGGTTGGACGAAATTACACCATACTTAATGAGGCAGTGCGCAGATGAGTTGGCTTTACCTTTCTGTTTACTTATAAATCAATCCTATAACGAAGGTGTATTTCCTGATATTTAAAAAAAAACATTAATCAAACCAATTTACAAAAAGAACGAAAAGACTGACCCGAACAATTATTGTCCCATAGCCTTGCTTCAAACCTCATCAAAAATTTTTGAGAAAACCATGTACGATCGAGTATATAAATTTTGCGAAAAATTTGGAATATTTCATGATAATCAAAATGGCTTTCGGAAAAAAAGATCAACTACTTTAGCGGTTTACAAATACATACAAAGTGTTCATAATATAATAGATAAAAAAAAAAATATGCGATAGGCTTGTTGTTGGATATGACGAAGGCATACGAAACTGTTAACCATAATATTCTTTTGGAAAAGTTATACCGAATAGGGATCCGCGGTCAGGCCCATAAGTGGTTTACATCTTACCTCAAAAATAGAATACAGTATGTTGAATTACAAAATTACGATACTCAAACCCGTAAAATTAACGACATACGATCCGGAGGACTCATCGTCAATGCCCCAAGGTAGCGTTCTGGGATGTTTGCTGTTTTTGATTTACATAAACGATCTGCCCTCTGCCGTGGGAGAGGAGTGTGTTCTGTTCGCTGATGATGTATCTATTTTGACATCAGCCAAGAACAGCAACAATTTAAATAACCATCTCAGAACCATTCTTGATAGCACAACCGAGCGGATGCACGATCACAACCTGAAAATTAATTATAAGAAAACAAAACTCATAGTGTTTCACCCACATCAAACAACTGCATTAAAATTTAATTTTCAATACGAGGGCCATGAAATGGATATAGTTGATCAAGTTGACCTACTTGGACTAACCTTAGACAAACACATTAAATGGAAACCCCATGTTAGTAGAATCAGATCAAAAATTGCCAGTTTTGTATATGCCTTCAGAGAAATTAAAAGAACAACTAACTCCCAAACTGCATTGGTAGTTAATTACGCTTATGCGTACTCCTGGCTACAGTATGGAGTGATCCTTTGGGGAAATAGCACAGACGCGACCTCTATTTTTACTATGCAAAAAAAGTTATTAAGAATATTAGAAAACATTAAAAATTCAGAATCTTGCAAACCCATTTTTAAAAAACATAATATTCTTACCTTACCTTGTATTTATATACTTGAAATATGCAAATTTGTCCGCCAATACCCTGAACTATATATCAAACGCATAGATGCAACAATAAAGTATTCCACACGCCACAAGAACAAATTAATTTTACCCACTTCACGATTACGCCAGCACTCATCCAGTACATACGTTATGTCAATAAAAATATACAATAGATTACCAGAACAACTTAAAAATGAAAATATTTTAGTAAATTTAAAACCTTACTTAAAAAACTGTTATTAAATAAAGCCTATTATACTGTTTGCGAGTATTTGCATGATAAGGAACTGATTAACTATAAAATATAATTTATTTACCATAATATATAAAAAAAAAACAATAAAATAAAAATGTGCTTTCTATTCTAACGCAATTACAATGGAAATATATAAAAATGTCTATATAGTTATATTAAAGACTAATCATCTCGTTTTATTGTTAATTAATTATTTATGTGCATCGTCCTCTCTTCTAATTATTGCTGTGCCCACCAGGGTCCAAAGTTGTGTCTAATACAATATTTAATTGTACTTACCACCTTTGTTACATTTTGGAATGCAAATAAATTGAAATTGAAATTGAAATTGAAAAATATTTAGTTTAAGGAAATGTTATTTAATTAACTAATCCCAACTCTATTTTCTTTTCCAGACATTAACGTTCTGCACAGCATGGCTGTTGGTCGCCGGTCAAGGCCCATCAGGTCCCACCACAACGCCTGTGCCTATCCTAAAACAGATCAACCGTCAAAACGACGATGGGTCCTACAGCTACGGCTACGAAGCCGCTGATGGATCATTTAAGATCGAAACTAAGTACCCCAATGGGGACGTTGCGGGAAAATACGGGTATGTGGATGAAAGTGGAAAGGCGAGGGAGATTTCTTATGGCGCGAGCAGTCAGAGAGGATTCGAACCACAAGGTAAATCTTAATAATCTTACTATAAACTAGCTGACTCGTCGTGGTAGAAACGTTTTTTTTGATGAAAATCATATTTTTAATACTTATTTTCTTATTCGCAACGAAGACAAATTCTACTGAATTATACAACATAAAAATCTCAAAAAATTGGTCGAGTCGTTCGTGAGAAATAAATGGTGTAACTAACACGACCTATTGAAAAGATCCCGGCTTTACATGGGTGTACCACCAATGACGATAATACAAGCATCTGGTCTGTTTACCCTTTTCATTAAGCGCTCATAGCCCAATGCTTCTTATTGGTCAGTCTCTGCCACTAATGTGAGCGGTCACTTGTTGGATGGGTGACCGTTTGTGGCATCATACCATTAAGGTGTCGGTCCCGACTGTTGTCACGCGATAACAGTCGCTAAGCCCTGCTGGAGGCCTTCGGGGGGCTTGAGAAACGTCCAACGGCAAGGTGATGTTGCCACAGCGTCGCCCTTACTGTCCACCAACCCACTCTAGGCCAGCGTGGTGGAACTCAGGCCTTAACCCCTCTCCATAAAAAGAAGAGAGACCTGTGCTCAAACGTAATGGGTTGTTATTTTACTTTACTTACCCTTTTAGCACTTTTCTCTTGTGGATATTTCTAAAACAGTTTTTTTCCTATTCATTCATCAAACATATTCTTCCGTGTAAACCTTGCCCTGATAATATCAAACTTAATAAAAAAATAGTTATCCTGTTTTGTGCAGACGATCGGAAGTTATGTGCATATGTATATACATTTCAGTTATCAATTTTTGTTGAGTTAGGATAGATGTTTGTTACACAATCACTGAACTAATCTGGACTAAATTTGGCACACAAATAGATTAGGCTGGAATGGCACAAGGAAACTTTGCACCTTGGATTTTTTTTCTCGCGTACAGCATTTGCGGTATACAGCGTACTTATAAGTACACATACATATTGCATCTAACTACTCTAGTTTTATATTTTATAATCGAAGTACGTTACAAATATATTTCAAATGCCCCTGACATTGATACTGCATTCCATTGGCTACTTATACGTTGCGATCTAAATAGCGCAACATGTTTAGCAATTTAAAATAAATGCCGCCTTTTTATACAATTATATCACTCATATCACAGCCGACACTGAACGTTCTGGTTACTAAACAAACACCGGGTAAAGTGGGCCGAATTACCAAACCAATCGATCTAATTGAGAATCTATGGTACTTCCAACTTTGGGAGTATGAATATGAAGCTGTTGTGTAATTGACAGTTGTGTACCTGTTACTTATTAGATAAAATCAATAAAGTACATAGTCAAATGTATAAGACTAGATGTTGCCTGCGTGTTTGAATTTAAAACTTATACTTTTATACTCGTACTCTATCTTCCTGCCAAATTTCATTTTAATGAGTTTAGTCGTTTTGGCGTAATTGAGACACAAACAAACATCCAAACTCTCGCAATAATAATATAGTAAGTAATAGTAAGATTTAAGGGGACTCGACTTTATAAACAACTAAATGAAAAGTTTACAGTGATTCATTAAATACCAGAGGTAATAGTGTTCTAGTTTTTTGAGAATTGATTTTGTTTAGAAGAAATAAAATTAAATCAATTGGGGACAGCATATAGATCTAGTAGTCCCCTTAAGAGGAAACACTACGGCTGAGAGAATTAAAAATTGGTATTTGTAAAATCTATTGCTGTCGTGCAGTGCCAAACGCCTTCACCGCAAAGTGTGATAGAGACAACTGCTTCTTGGACCGAAAATACCTACTAAAAACACACCAAATCAACGTTCCGTAGTCCCCCGATTTCTTTTCCAAAACTAGACCGATTTAAATACTTTTTTCATTAAAAGTTAAAGAAAGGCTTTGGCCGTGTTCGTATGTTTTCCTTTTTTTCAAAAATTTTGCCAATTTTGTTTTCTGGTTGTTTGAACACAGCGGAAAATCTGGCGAGTTTTTTCGATTTTTGAGGGCTCATATCTTTTTTATTAATTAATTTATGAAAAAATAGAAAACATAGAAACATGCTAATAGTGGCCATAGATTTTTCTAACAAAAATTATTGCTCTACTGGCTTTATCCAGGGAGGAAACAGGGACTACGCTTGTATGGAAAAACGGCCCTTGTGTTTCCTCGTAAGTGTGAATCAGAATATTTTCAATTCATCATTATCATCAGTCCACGATGGACTCGGGTCTCTCCAAAGGGAACATTTTGCCATAAATGCTAAGGTTGACAAGCGGGTTGGTGATCGCAGTTTGGCCAACAGAAAAGGGAAAACGCTGCTGCCCGTCTCTTTCTCGGAGTATTTCTATGTATAGTCGCCTTTTATGTCACCCATAGTAAGAGATTGGGTGGTGCTGTAAATAATAAACAAATGAATAAATGTGGACAGCATCACATACATTGATTATACTTTGATTTTACTTTATTGCACAAAACAAAGGTAACATAAATTACATTGAGACATACCTGTACAATAAAGCGGTCTTATTGCTAAAAGCAATCTCTACATTGAACATTGTTCTGACCTCAAAGTTAACAACTATTTAAAGTTAAAAAATTATATAAGTTTTCAACTTTATAACCTACTGATATACCCCTCGATTCCGGGTTATTCCATACACAATAGAAATTAATTTTTGTCTCAGGCGGGACTCGAACCCGCATCTCCTCGCATGCCGGGCGGGCGCCATACCATTAGGCCACCGAGACACTGCGACACGGCGCGAATTTTTCAAGCATATTCTTACGCTGTGAGCCAGCGTTGTTTCATCAAATGTTAGGAGTTTGCACCCTTAACACCCGAAAGAAACATCTTTGCAGATGTTTGCAAAAAAAAAATATTTTTCAAGTTTATATACTGATATTATAAGTGCAATTAAGTTGCTAAAATATCAAATAAAGTATATAAATAGCTGTTTCATCTTAACTGACTGTCAAACATCTGCAAAGATGTTTCTTTCGGGTGTTAAGGGTGCAAACTCCTAACATTTGATGAAACAACGCTGGCTCACAGCGTAAGAATATGCTTGAAAAATTCGCGCCGTGTCGCAGTGTCTCGGTGGCCTAATGGTATGGCGCCCGCCCGGCATGCGAGGAGATGCCGGTTCGAGTCCCGCCTGAGACAAAAATTTTTCAAGTTTATATACTGATATTATAAGTGCAATTAAGTTGCTAAAATATCAAATAAAGTATATAAATAGCTGTTTCATCTTAACTGACTGTCAAACATCTGCAAAGATGTTTCTTTCGGGTGTTAAGAGTGCAAACTCCTAACATTAAAATTTGATGAAACAACGCTGGCTCACAGCGTAAGAATATGCTTGAAAAATTCGCGCCGTGTCGCAGTGTCTCGGTGGCCTAATGGTATGGCGCCCGCCCGGCATGCGAGGAGATGCCGGTTCGAGTCCCGCCTGAGACAAAAATTTTTCAAGTTTATATACTGATATTATAAGTGCAATTAAGTTGCTAAAATATCAAATAAAGTATAACTATTTAAAGCATAGGAAATATATGAAAATACTTTAATTTTATTTACACATTGACCCGTCCGGGAATCGATCTCGGGACCTCGAAGCAGGCGATATCTTAAAAAGCACCCCCCTCCCCCTGCACCTCTATTCCCCTAGTAAGACGACCATGCGTCGACTACTTTTTACAAACTAATAGTCTCAGTTACTGTGTCATTGAATGCCAGGCTATGTTTTTTGTTGACAAACCATTGCATTTAAATCAGCGCGGACCGTTTTTTATTCAATCTTGTTATTGCCTAATAACCTTTTATGGTATGTACCAAAATGATAGTCGACATAGCAAAGCTTAAGTTCATTCTTGAGTAAGATAGTAACTTAAATTGTTTGGTAAGGTAAACTATGAAGACAAATTATATTTTACTTCTAATGTGACGGTTCAGGATTGTACATTACATAGGGATGATAAAATATATCGATAAGAACTAGATATACATTATACAGTCCCATACCAAAGTGTCACTTTAAACTACTTAGAGCATTAAACCACTTCGAACTGTCCAATTTTTTAATATAAGCGACTATTGTCATGTGTCATGCCCACAGAACATGGAAAAAGGTTAGAAAGGCGATGTAGGCGGGCAGGCACGCCACAGAGGTTATGAGCTTATTTATGCTTGTAATTGAGCGCTGTTTCTTTTGACCCTAGGTATTAGTCGATCGACGTCAAAAGAATTCGCTTGATTGGCGTTCTTTGAACTCGTTTATGTGTAGCGGGGCGCAAGCGGCAACATTGGTTTTCATACAAATAGCACATGACAGCTTTTCTAACCTTTTTCCGTGTTCTGTGGTCATACCTATCTTTATGAAAATTCGACCTTACGTACGTGATTTAAAGATGAATGTATTCAAGGCAAATTGGAGGTAGTTGATTAAAAAAAATCGTAAATAATCAATTGAGCTACAAGTTTAATACACAAGCTAGCCTTAAGTTTTTCAATTCAATCACCGGAATACATAACAAAATATTCAAAATGTAAATACTTTACGCAAGTGATCTAATTATATAATTAAAATTATTGTGTGTTACGCAATTAATAAACTGTATCTAATCAAAATTGTTGTAAGTATAACCGGAAGCTCGTTAGATAAAATATTTTGCAGCAGTAAAAATTATGATTGAGGTCTGTTATAAATTTTACCCGTAATTCTTTAAACTATGAATTTGCGTGCATTCCTAGCAGTAAAATATTGCGAAAATTATTAACTATGGTAAAGTAACAGCCTATAACTGCAGGGCAAAGGCCTCCATCATTCAATTCAAGTTACCACAGCATTGATGGTTACAGGCATAATCAGTACGCTTGCCAAATGCTGTGATCACAAACCCGAGCAATGTTCGAAAATTCTAAACTCTTGTTGCCCGACCTGGGGTTCAACCCAAGACCCCGAGATCTTATCCCGGACCTGGTACTTAAACCACTAGACCAATGGGGTGTTAATACGAGTAATTTTGACATAGTTATAGGTTAAAAATAAGAACACAGTACCCATAAAAAATACTCTTATTGTCTGCTAATCTATTTAGCTAATGCTATACTTCATACCTGCCTTAATGGAAACTCAACCTTATTTACACGTCATAAAGTTGAATGCTACTAAGTCGAGACAGCACCAAAAGTTCTTGTAGGCGCTCATTTGGTGACGTTTTTCTGTCACTGATTTGTATCTGGTTTTATATGGGATCTTTGGACCTATTAAATAAGTTGAGTCAAGCTTAAAATGATTGTTAACTGAATGTCTTAAGATCACATGATACCTTCATGCTCTGATAAGTCTTAGCGAGACAATATTATTTTTATTAGTAACATTGTTAGGTAATGAGACATAGTTACTCGCATGTTGAGTTTGTTTTCGGGCTAAGGTAGTTAACGCGTATAAAGATTTAACAGTCATGTTGGTCAAAAAACTTTAATACCAACACATAATAGCATAAATTAAGTTCGAGATAATATTAAAAATAGTCGTTATATGTAATTCAGAATACTTGAAAGTTTAGGAATTTATTGATTGATTCAGGCCCTTTATGGGACTCTGCCACATATGTACATACTATATAAATGGAACATTTTGTACGTCTTAATTTGAACTTTATTTACTAAAGAATAAGTCGAAAAGCAATAAATAATTTAAGCGTGTCTCTTTAAAGGTTTATCATGGCTGATAATTGCATAGTAAAAATCTGCATAATGACGCCTTAATCATTGAACAAGGCAGTGTTACGTATCTATGCTAATGCACTTTTAAATGTCGAACTTTATGTTTTAACTCAAACTCTTTCTTATTTAAAATATTTCGAGACTGCCACTATTTGGTATGTCATCGTTACAATATTTTAAAATGTTTGCCGTCAAATATTTCCGCTGATTGCATAGTTTCAGAAAATAAATACTAGAAATGACTTTAATTTTTTTTTACTTTCCAGGAACGGACATTATGGTGCCTCCACCCACTCTGAACGACCACCCAAGCAACGCTCTCACCGACGGCCAAGAAGACGACGGGCAATACCGCGAAGACCCAAGGATCTACGAAGACCCCAAATACAATGGCAAAGCCCAAAGCAGGCCGTCGCCACTAAGGCAGTTCCACCAGTCCACTCAGACCCGCGTCCAGCCTGAACCTCAACCACAACCTCAGTATCAGCAGTACACACAGCCTCAGCAAACCATATCTCAACCCCAACCCATCAGAACATCTCCCGTTTACTCCCAACAAACAAGTCTCTTCAACCAGTCGCCCCAACAGTTCCCACAGGACTTCCGAGGCCAAAGCCAGATATACCATCAACAGCCCCAGTTCTCATACAACTCGTACACTCCCCAACCGGCCTACAACCAGTACCAGGCGCAAAGCTACCAACCCCAGAGTTATCAGCCCCAGAGCTACCAACCCCAGAACTACCAGGCGCAGAACTACAATCCCTTCGTTGGGCACCCAGCCCAGAATTTCGACCCTAACACCGGTTCTTACACCATTAACTTTACTGGTTAAATGACTTGATGTAAAAAAAGTTAAGCCTAAGGCCACACACACACGCAATAATATTAAAGCTTGCTCTTTGTTTGTCACCTCAGTTTAGAGATATAGATAAATAGTACCTAATATTTTATTTGATTCTTGATTAGTCGATTATTTCAAACAAAATGTTTGCTATTATTTTTTATCGGGGGAATAGTTCGTCACAAAAATAACTGATGTAAGAACATTCATTCACATTTATGTACGTCACGTACTTCTGAATTAAAGAAGATATTAGAAAGAATGATCTGATGATCATTTTAGTTACAATTGATTTTGATACCGAAAGACAATCAAAACATTTAAGAAATGTTACTTTTATTAAGCATCATAATATGCCAGCAGTTCAAGTTACTATGCTTTGACATCAAACATTTTATAGTTAGATATTATTCACTAATAATAAATATTTTTTTTTCAAACGGTGTCAGGCGAATAGCTAAAGTTTGAAATTTAGGGTGACTTGTTTAGAGGTAAATCGGATTCGCATAAAATTAAGAAGACGCACAATTATGCCAACGTTTCAGTGTAGCCTTAGCTTAAGTAAGATCTGTATTTTTATATTGTAAGGAAGTTTTGTTATCCCCAAAGCGACACGAACGATATTTTTTTATTTTATTAATAGTGCTAGTCAATTTTATCTATGGAGGTTTTGTGAAATATTGAACGATTAGCTTTAATTATTTTATACTTATTCAAATTGGACATACTTTAGTGTATTATTTGTTATTCCAAACGCATATTTTTATGATACATTCAATATTATATTATTGATAATATATAATCTGTACCTAATTCTTTTTGACTTATTGATGGCGAATTACTAATTTCGTAACTAAATTTTATTGCTCAGTATTCTTTTCAATTAATTATGTTGTACATAATAATATGTACTTATATGTTTATATAATAATTCAAATAAATAGTGGCTCTACATATTTATACACATAACTGTACTATAAATCCTACGTTTCTAAATCGTATCTTAAACTTGTGCCGAAATTTATTATTTCTATATTATTTTGAAACTACTAAACTATTGTGTGTAACATGTAAATATTATAGATATGTATCATAACAAGAGCCAATTGAGCCGAACCAATTTATCGTTACGCAACACTATCGACAATCAACAATTCAATCGAAGTGCCTGCGCACGCGCCGCTTACAAAATGGCAGCACCTGTGTCAAATGAACGAAATAATACGTGTACTGAGTGTAAATAGGTATTAATAAAACACTGTTATATAAATTATAGCGTTCGTTTTATTTCCTGGTGAAAGTCTTTGTTGACAAACATCTCTCGATATACTTAGTTGATGCATTCGAACCAAATCATCATAATCATCACCTGCCTATAACATTGAAATAAGCCTCTAGTAAATAAGTTCACAACTAGAAATAAGCCTATCCAAAACCCTCATTTCTCTATATTGCCATAACTGCCACGCTTGGCAGACGGATTGGCGATCACTGTTTGGCCAGTAGTAGAGTGAAGACGATCTTACCCGTCTTCGTCTGGCACTGTCTGGCAGTACAACTTAGGTGGTGGTTCTATCCTTTTAGGAGCCGGCACCACACGACGTAGAAATAAATTAAAGGAAAATTGGTTTATAATCCCATTATCGCTGTTATTAACGAATTCAATGATGGAGACCTTTGCCCTGGAGCGAAATGATTAAAGGCCGTTACTTTTTTTTTGTGTTTCACGCAACTTTCTTGTCACTTCACCATTTGGAGAAATAAAAGTAGATAACTGAAGTTATCAGTTAGTAATAATTCTTAATTTACCATAATACCATAATTGGCTAGGCCGAAGCCCTTAGCAACAATAAGTTATGTAATTCAATTAGACATTGGGAACTGGTATTTAACAGATATCTACTAGTAGTAATAAAGTAAGATTTTAATAAATTATATATCTAGTAAAACGGAAATGATAACATAATTTGCTTAGATAAGAGATCCAAGTAGAAAGTATCAGGTATAGCTATTAATGTAATTTAAAAACTCTGAAAGAAAGAAAAAAAGATACACACCAGAGTTAAAAACGTATACCAACTAAATGTGCAACCCATTTGACAAAAGAGTATAACTATTTGTTATTTTAATACAGTCTGTCTGTAGTTTACCTATGAGACAAGAAGACGAAGAACTATGTCTCAGCCGGGACTAGAACTCGACTCGAACCCGCATCTCCTCGCATTACTGATATTATTTTATTTTCTTAGGAAAACATACAGTTTGAGTTAATTAGTAAAAATAACACATTGAAAACTATCTACCATTTACATGTTTTTGCATATGGATTTCTACATGCTTGTTTTGCGAACTAGATTAATACACAACAATATTAATTTGAGTTTAAGTGCTCATCAAACCAGTCCCTGGATACAGTTCTCTTAACGCTATTTACACTGGAATTAAAGAGGACAAGCTCGAAACGGTCGGCCATAGAGTTAAATGCGTTAGCTGACCTTGCAATGAACGAATTCTTTCTGTATTTGGTGGCACTGTGATAACTAAACAGAGTTACAGGTCGTCTCAAAGTCCTGCTTTTCGCAAGGGGTTCGCAGGTTTATTAAAGAGAGAAGATGAGGAGAGTCAATTTTAGATTGATCTATTTTTAAAAGAAATATAATGTCGGCTATATTTCGCCCCTCTTTTAGCGGTAATATGTGCTGCTTTCTGCATCTCGCTTTGTAATTATAATTGCAATAAATTGCTAAAATATCATATAAAGTATAAAACGAAGAACGTATATGCATACGTACTAATAAAAAAAAAACGCCAACGTGGGTATGTGTTTCTGTTTGTTACGTCCGCTATACTGACCGAGATGGCAAATCACGAAAAAGGCTATAGTGAAGCCTTTTTTAGTTTTTTAGTAGAAAAGTATATGCTGAGAATCACTGGGAAGTCTCAGCATTATGCTTGTAAAAAGATTAAGACTAAGACTGAAATAAAATTATTTTTATTTCTTATTGTTTATAAGCAATAAATCTTTGGATTCAATATAGTTTCATTTAATATTATGCTTTCATATAATACTCGTAGTTTCAACTGATCCTTTAGTTAAATTATTTGGTTAATCATGGTTACTTTATGTTAAGCGTCAGTTGCAATTTGCAAGAATGACACACCTATACTTAAGAAGCACCATGCCTGTCTCTGTGACAATTCGACAAGTCGATTTCAATGCGAGAGGCCTTTGTAGCGAATTAAGTTAAACTCATGATGATGGCTGGAACAGAGGAAACGATGTAGGTAGCAGTCGACATCCGGTTTGTTGGGCCTTGGGACCACGCCCGCAGTTATGCAAAATGGAACCAAGACGAAATTACTGCCGAACAACAGGAAATAAAAGCACAATTTAAAAAACAAATGCCCTTAGGGAGAAAGTGTGAAATTGTCCGTGTTAGTTTGTTTACCACTAACTCAAAATTGGTCTAATAAGCTCTTATATAATCAAGTACAAAAAATTATGATTCTAAACATGCTAAATTTTTTTTTTATGTGTTATGGCATCAAACCAAAAGTCATCCAAATTTTTAATTAATCCCTCAACCCCCAGGTGGCACTCGGGTGACACGATAACAATTGATTTTAATTGTGTCTGGAATAACTCACGATCGAGGGACTAAGTCATATCCTATAAAAAGATATATAGTCATAAAGCAAAAAATAAAAGTAAATAAATATAAAATAAACAGTATACAGTACAGTAACAGCTTCTTTTTTTACCCGGACATTAATGATGATTTCTATGGGATTGCTTCACATTTAAAATTCCATGCGTATAAATTCGCAGGTAACAGCTTGTTTTTTTAAAACTTCTTTATGGAAAAAACAATAGTTACTGGTTACTTACTGCATAAGGTAGCCACATAACTACCGAAATGCCAAGTGCGATCCGTAGCAAGGTCGGCTTATTATTAAATAAATTAAAGTGTTCTCTCTTCATGATCGAACCGTCATCAACTTGGTATTTAACAATCTCCTTATTTATTATTTAACCTCTTTCCCGGTGATGATATGTTTAAATAAATGATTATTGGGGAATGGCAGCTTTAAAATTACAATAATATATAGTTGCGTAAAATAGATAATCGTGCGGGTTTCAGTAAATAGTAAGTACGTATTCTTTTTAAATTACCCATAACTAGTTTTGTTAATTTTATAAATGCGAAAGTTTTGATATACAGGGTGTCCCAGAATGGGTGAATCAAACTGGTAGGGGAGGTAGCTCTACTAATGTACTATCCCTAAAAAATATGAAAAAAAATAAAGCGCATAAGGATACATTTGAATCTTAAGGCGACTAGTAGAGCTAAACGCGAGTTTTATAATGTACATAAATCTATGTCAGACTCCAAAAAACCAAGCCAAAAAAAGATATGTTAGTCGCGGGCAACAGCTAGTAAATTATAAATAAGATTACCGTCATCGAAGGATTGCTGAGCTGAAGTGGCAGTGTCTAGATCACGTAAGTAGTAAGATAAACCGATGACTGTTAGGCACGAGGGATTTGGAATCACTATTAGCCTACATAATTCCACCGTCTGATGAGAGCCAGGCCCGCCGCTAGCTGTTTCTTCGCTCGCGTGCAATACCGATTATGCCACCCTATGACTACTTAGTTACTCGGAGTTTTATAAAAATATGGATATTTAATGAAGATTTCTCATAGTGGTGGAAAAGAGAAAACAACGAAAATTTAAAAAAGCAGCATAGGTCATAGCTGGTAGGATGCGCTGATTGAAGACCTTAGTTTTCAGACATTGTGACAGGGATGACGCAAAGACGTGACGAAGCTTCCCAAATGCTGCCCAGCCCAATTGAATCCTCCTATCAGTTTCTTTGTCGAAGTTGTTTCTACCAAGCTGGATTACTTGTTCTAGGTAGACACTCCTGAATAACTTCGATGGCCGAATCTCCGACAAACAGGGGCTCTCGAACGACGTGGGCATTGAACATGACTTTCGTCTTGTTCAAGTTCATTCCGAGCCCCACTTGTCGAGAGGCGTTGTTAAGGCTGTATAGCATTTCCGCCAGATCCTGCAACGAATCTGCCATCACGACAATTTCATCAGCAAAACGGAGATGTAAGATGTATTTGCCGTTTATGTTTATACCGCGCCCTTTCCAGTCCATGGTCTTGAAAACATCCTCTGGTGCGTTAGTGAACAGCTTAGGGGATATAACATCCCCCTGTCTCACTCCGCGACGCAATTTGATTGGTATGGTTTCTTTATCCTGTACTTGGACTGTCATAGTCGCGGCATCATACAGACATCTCATCATCTCAACTTAACGCCAGTCGACTTGGCACCGTTACATGGATTGCAGAACCGCCCAGGTCTCGCGATTGAGTCGAAGGCTTTCTCGTAGTTCACGAATGCCAGACACAGGGGCTGATTGTACACACAGGGGCTAATAAAATAAAAATTCGACTGCTAAAAGAACTATATAAAAACTGAAAAGAATAAGCTCTACGATCCCCGAATTTAATTCGCAGACGGGGATAATCGTCAAGCAAGAGGCCGTGGCTTCCACAGTCTCTTTGGTTGGTGATTGTTTCTGCCTGCGAAATGAATTCTGGGATCTTATAGCTAATTTCTTACTTTTCAGTTTTTTACATCGTTGTTTTTACTGAATTATGTGTGAAACTATAATATGCTCAAATGTTTATCTACAAAAAATTTACTTTTCTTGTCTTTACACTTGCGAAATCTTCTATAACAATAACATTCTGCACAACAAAGGTGCTGCCAACTGGCGTCGCTAATTCGGATCTATCTATTAATACTTGTCATTTACAAAATTTAACAAGTCATTAAACAGAAGTTTCGACATGTTATGACCACGCTGACGATAATTATTGATCGACCACTTTAGACCAGAACTAGTGCGCATTTACCATAGAAGCTGAAAAAGATGAAGCCTTGGGGCGGCACAATTAGGGTTGTGGCAAAATGGGTCCAAAAAAAATTATAATCATAGCAGTAAAAACAAAACTTTGTTTTTCTTAGCTTAAAAAGTACCGTTAAAGTTATTAAAAAAAGGGATTAATGTTATTGTGAACAGTGTATCTAATTTTAGAGGTCAGTAGGGGCGGCAAATGTGTGATTCCTGCACTGACCAGAACCCATATTTTACAACTAATATTAAATTCAAAAATAATATATTTGAAGAGATAATTTTGTCTACCAATGATATTTTATGTAACATCATTGGCTGCCACCTATAGTTTCTGCACGTTTCCTTTTCCCTATACTTCAGATGGGTAGGTATTACCTGCCGCCCGCGTGCTGTGCACGCGTTGCACGCCCGCTTACGGCGGGCCTGATGAGAGCCACTTCATAGGAAAAAAATGACTTCAAACACCACGCTGGCGAGGCGATTTGAATATGTATGGCTAGTGGTTTAGATAAGACCCTTCTGCACGTCATTTAGGAGACTCATAGGAGGAAGATTTTTCTTCGCCTGCAAAACGTATTTTCTATTATTTCAATCTTCTTAGAGATTAATAAACTTTTTTGGAATAGTCTCTATCTGTTATTCTCTATACCAAATCAAGAATATATTGATTCCATATACACGTCACCTCCCTAAGTGGAAGTGTATATTATGGATAATCAATCTTGAAAACCCATAAAAGGTTAAAGGTTTTGAAATGCTTCAAATTTTTCAAGATTATTTTAAGGTCAAAAACTATCCTAAGTTATTTTCAGAGCCGCAATCTACCTTTGTAGAAAATGTCATCTAAAACGGATTTGACGTTATTGATTCCTCATACAAACTTTCACTCCCCTTCTCTTTAAGGAATCATGGGTGCTATCACATTTTAGACAACATGTTAACCAAATTAGTCACACAAGCACTCTGATCTAAGTAACCTGACACAATTATCTTGTAACCTAACCTAGAGATATAGGTCACCAGATCAATTTAGTATTGATTTCAAATAACTGAACTGGTAAGTGGTAAGGACACAGCAAGGCTTCCGTCGTACACTGACTCGGATCGAATTCACATCGACAGCCTAGAGTAGACACGCCACATACTTATCACATTACATAGAGTAGGCGTGCAGAAAGGACATACATTGACAAATATTTTACCCTTTGCTTTTTATTTTTTTATTAAAATTATCATGTGCCTCATATAGGTATGAAGAAAAACGCTAAGAGCTGCAGAGCAAAGAAAACAAAACAGTTAAGGAAAGACCAAAAAGGAGTGAGAATTGCTCCACCCACAGGAGCAAAGCCCATAGGAGTAGATCGTCAACTATTTATAGTTTTTTATCCTCAGGTTTAAAATCGCGATCTCAATTTTGTATGGCTATCTGTGTTAATACAGTATCGAGTGAAAGTCATCAAATTAATTATCAAAGAATAAAAGAAATGTAATTTGTCGAATTGCAAACCTTATTTTTTAATTTGATAATAATGACGGCGGTTAAGGTGACGGAAAGCTGGCAATAATTGCGAAATATCATTTTCTTTTGTTTGCAGATAGTCTGGGTTCTTACTAATTATGACATCATGATTCAGGGTTACGAAGGAATAAAGTCTAGTTATGTATAAGCAAGGGTATCGTACCGCTTTATTACCCAAACTACCAATTCAGTTAGAAGAAGCCGTACAACTTAAAAAACTCTTCAAACAATAACTAATTATAAAATTACGAGTAGCATTCGGTATGGTATGAACACATGTCTCAGACATTGTAAAAAAAATTAAGATCCTAGGTCGTGTGATTTTACTTCGGGACGAACTATTTTTGCAGTAGGGATTTACCAAAATTTTATACTATGCAAGGCCAAGACAGACTTGTAAAGCTTTTCCATTGATATGTGAAGTGATTTGCGTCTTCGTTATATCTTGCATGATGGAACAACCGGCTATGAAAGTGCTCTAGGTCATTTTGTCAGACTTCCGCCAATGAGATATTTTGCTGTCGTTGTATGTATGTAACTATAGCAGCTCATTAAAACGGTATTTAAAAAAATGCTACAGTTACATACATAGTTTAAGGGGAAAAAAATACTGACGGGATGTTCAGTACTTGCTTCTTCTTTTCTTCATGATCATCATTGTTTTTTTTATAATGAGTGTTTTGGCTAAACTTACTTGAAAATGAGTGTATAGGTTTTTCAAAAATTTCAATAATCGTTTCTATATATTTTTTTTAAAACAGTAACTAAAAAATTATATTTTATATAAACGATGGTATTTCCTATTCGTTTAAGAGCGATGTATAAATATTGTTTAGTTCTATTTTCCAGCAATAAAAGGCGTTGTATCTATTTATTTATGTTTCAGTTACAACCAGTTTTTAGACAGAACGCGTTTGCCCTTGTTAGAACTAGTTTTTGCTGAATGCCTTTGTTGAAACTAGAATTAACTTATGTTCAAAATTTTACATCAGGTAAAACTAGTTCTTACTAGTTAAAACGCGTTTTACCGAGGCGAGTCAGTAAAAACTGTTCCGACCGAGAACTAGGAAGATAAATCTGTTTTCAAGATTTTTTTAATAATTTTTTTATAAGTATATTTTGTATTTAATTCCAAATTAATTGTGTTAGTTTTAACTAAAGCTCGGAGTGACAACTAGTTTTATCTGAAAATCAAATATATCAGTGGTAAATTCTAGTTTTTACAAGGTATCACTAGTTTTAACAAAGGCATTAAGTAAAAACTAGTTTTAACTAGAGAAAACGAGTTCTAACGAAAAACAGGTTTTAACTGTAACATTTATATGTATATTGAGGCAATAATAAATAAAGTCTTAATAAGTACTAAATAGTGATAATATTGAAGTTACGTCAGATCGATGATCGATTGTCAGTGACTGCCTATTAACTGGCTTGGTTATATTTTATGTGTATATTGTTTTGGAATCAATCAATTACCAAAAGGTATGTATGTAGGTGCGCAATGCTGATCACTTCAGAATGGCTGCAATTACTTGCTTTAAAAAAAAGTGATTATGAAATATTCACATGAAAAGTGTGAAAAACATTGAAAAACTCTCTAAGCTCTTCCATGATCATGACGATTGTAGCAGTTCCGAAATATTGGAAACTCATTAAAAAAAGTACCTAGATGGTATATTAGACCCTGACTCAGTTAACAGTGATAAATTGGTAAATTCGTGCAAGTCAGGACGATCAGCTAGCAAATGAATAAATTAAAATGATTTGACCAAATAAGGGTGCGGCGTACGACAAAAGACATACTATACCTGCGCGCGCATGGAGATAGTTGCAGCGATTGTAGCCGTTAAGTATGCGAGGCTGACCGGGCGAATTTTTATCGTGTCAACCGCTGCGCACGATTCTGACAGCATAATCATCCTATTGCAAACGATTTATGCATACCTACTTGGGCTTGGAATTACTGTCTAGACTCTAGACCTTTGTTTGGTTGGTTATCTTTACTAATATTATAAATTAAAAGTAACTGTCTGTCTGTCTGTCTGTTAAGCCTAAACAACTGTACCAATTTTGATGAAACTTGGTGGAAAGGTAGATTAGACCTTGAGAAAGGGCATAGGCTATTCTGTGATCCACTGCTAGGTACACGTTTCCACTCGTGCGATATAATATGCAGTTCACGCGGGCAGATCCGCGGATGAAAACCTAGTCATAAATAATACGGTTTTAACATGGATACTTTTTGAATTTCAAAGTATCCTACGGGAACAGTTAATTATTCGGAATAAAATAATGCATGTAGCCTTCTCATATCTACCAAAAAATGCTTTAAATTTATCGCTTTATGATATAAAAAAATCTTTACTAAGGCACCAATAGAGTTTAATATCGCTTAGCAAACTTCTTCTCAGATAGCCATTACCATTGACCATTTAAAGTACAGCTAGTAGGTAGATCATCATGTATGCTATATCTACCAGCGGTGGCCAACACAAATAAACAATGAACAAATTTACAAACACACAAAAGTTGCATGTTGAGGTTGCTAACAAGTGGGCGTGGTTACTGATTTTTTTAAAGTTTTTTTGCTTACCATAGAAGCTTTTAAACTAACTAACTGTCTGTTTTTTAATTAGAAAAGTACACACAACAAATTACACTGATAGAAATAAAAAAAGAACCAAGGCAAGGCAGATAGTTTCATATATTCGTAGTAGTTGCAGATGAGTTGCAGACGTTTTTTTACAGATACAGAGAAAATATCACCCTTAAATAGGTAAACAATATTTTCTGAACACTATTCAGTATGCGTTATATTATTTCTTATACTTTCTACAATACAAACGTCTAGTTAGGTTATCTACAAAGACGGTTTATGATCACAACCCTTTGACTAAGTGTAATTTATTTTTGTTATTCAAATATACGTATGCAAAGTTTTAACTTCTTAATGCTTCGAACGCTACCACAGTTATGTAACTCGTCGAATTCTGTGTCAATCGAGCCGATACGGTATTCAGGGCTCGCTGTTGGTAGCCCTGATGCGATTGATAGGGCTGCCAAGAACAGGCAATAAATACAAGACCAGTAATAATAATATTTATATACTTTATACATTGACTTAGCTCATGAGGTTGTCGACATGTGGCCCGTCGATTCAGCTGTCATTGTACCGATAGTCGTTTCTGCCCTCGGAATATTAGCTAAGAGACTTGATAGACGCCTCATAGGTTCACGTCGCGCTTAGGTCAAGAGTAAGATACAGAAGGCAGTACTCTTTGACACGGCCCGCATGCATTGTGAGGAGATTCCTGTCTCTGGAGGCTGAACCACCGGTAGCTTAGATCTTGATGTCGATGCTAATTGGGTACTATTTTAATATTTTTAATGTGTTTATTTTTATAAAGATGTTCAAAAATTTAATTTATATGTTATGTACAAATGAATAAAGGAAATATTTACTTTTAGTACTAGTACTACATTGAGACACACAGGTACAGTACAAAATATCAAAAAAGCCAAGGCTTCTACGACTGCTACGTAAATTCTTAGCAATATTTCGTAACGTTGCTACGAGAAACTGTTTAGAAAAAGTATACTTTAAAACTTTTTAATAAGATACTTTTTAAAATATAATGATTACTTAACAAAAATTAAAGCAACGCCTATCGACAGCCCTGGCAAGAAAGGGCTGCCAAATACCAACACGTTTGTAGAATCTAGATTTCTATGAGAAATTTAATTTGTCCGACCAAAGTTGCAATTATTTCGCAACAGAATGAATGAACTTGTATTTTAAAGGCAAGTTAAAAAAAAGTTTAGCTTTACCTAGTTTGCCTATTTCAGAGTAACTTAGACCTTTTTTGGTGCCGGTAACAAAACACTACCCCTTCTCGTCACATATATGGGTGTCTTAAGTGGCAATTATAAAGTCACTGCCAAAGTGAGACGGAGACTACTTCCTATCCGTTGGCCAAATTGGACTACATAAGAATTACTGTACATTAGTTCACATCATTTACATCCAGACTATATAACACCTCGTTGGTCTAGTTGTTCAAATAGCGGGCCAAGATCTCGGGGTCTCGGAACCCAGGAGATTCGATCCCCGGGTCAGGCAACAAAAGATTTCGAATTTTCGAACATTGCTCGGGTTTGTGATCACCCACCCGCATTTAGCAAGCGAGATATTTATGCCTGTACCGATCATTGCTGTGGTAACTTGAATTTAATATATCAGTCAACCGGGCCTCTTCTAAAGGTAAATTTTGGAATAATCGCCACGCTTGGCCAGGTTTGAGGTTGGTGGCTATCTTCGCAATCTGAATTCCACTCCTTCTGTAGCATAGATTTTCTTAGATATTCGTGCAGCCTCTCGGCACATTCGTGGAGTGGGCCATATTAAGCACCTTGGCATATCCGTGGAGTGGGCCATATTAAGCCTCTTTGCACATTCGTGAAGTGGACCATATTAAGCCTTACGGTGGCCATATTAAGCACCTCGGCAAATTCGTGGAGTGTGCCATATTAAGCATCTCGGCACATTCGTGGAGTGGCCCATTTTAAGCGTTTCGGTATATTCGTGGAGTGGACCATATTAAGCCTCTGTGCACATTTGTGGAGTGAACCATATTAAGCCTCTTAGCACATTCGAGGGGTGTGATAAATGTTGGAAACCAAAAATAGGATTTTGTCAAAACCTTACCAATTAAGGTGCAAGTTCGTAGCGGACGACACGCAGCAGCAGCAGACGGCGTGTCGTTGCGACATTATTGATTTCTATGTATTTCTATGAAATTCCCTCCTTAGGTAGCGTCAGGAAGCTAGCGACACGTCGTCGAGCGGCAGGCGACACTGTCGTCCGACCGCAGATCAATAGTGCCGCTGACAGCGGAGTGACGATACGTCGTGCGAATACTTTTTAAAATGTATTTTTCCGATTCTGAAGAATATAAACTAATAAACCAATATCTCCCACTGTACGATGCATCTCACAAAAACTATGTAAACACGGTCATAAAAGATAATATTTAGAAGGAAATTGGAAAGGCTGGAAAGGTGCCTTCTGCAGTCGGGTTCGATATCATGACCGCAGCGACACGGCGCAACGACGTGTCGTGGCGACATGACGCGACGACACGTCGTCTGCTGTTGCTGCGTGTCGTCCGCTACGAACTTGTACCTTTAGCACACAGGTTAGAGATCGCAGAATGGCTAGTGCTAGATAGAAGTTCTCACCATCTTTTGGTAGAATTCCTTTGAGACTTCCTTTTTGTCATAGTATGATGCATAAGACGACATTTTGACAACGGACGGAGAAACGGCGGAGTGGCGTACGTACCAATTTTCAAGGTGTCGCTTGCTCTGAGGTCCCCGGTTCGATTCCTGGACGGGTTAATGTAGAAAAGATTTTTTTTTTCTATGTTTTCTCGGATGCTACTTGCTGCTTTTTGGTGCCACCTTTGTTTCTGTTTGTTTTCCACAAAGCAATGTATGTGATGTTGTCCACATTTATTATTTATTTATTTATAAGAAGAAAAGAGTTGGTGCTATATAACTTTCTTGCCGGCACCACACGCCTTTCCAGTTCTACCAGTTTAGTTAAATAAGTGAATTTACAAAAAAAATCTAAGCATTCGTTTCGTAATGTATTTAAATTCACAAAATTCACTTGTCCCAATCATATAACAAACGTAACAAATATTTTCTTAAATAGCTTCATGAAGTTACGCAGTCACTATTTGCATTTTTACTGCTCTGGTTATAAAAAATAATTTTGTCTGTATATTTTTTTTGAGATTTATAATTTTACTGACTACCTGCGACTTCACATTAGTGGGAGGTTCAACTTAAGTAAAGAAAATTATTAATGCAATGTTTATGTAATGTTTCTACTCGTATTTTTTTTTAATAATGGGCTTGCTCTTGACTACATACTTAACTATACGGCTAAGAAGAAGCCTAAGATGGAGCGAGCTTACCCCGAGGAACTGGTTCTCCCACACACCAGCGGAATACAGAAAAACTGTTTGGCGCTGGACTCCGGCAGGATGGTGGTAGCATCCAGGCAGCCTCTTACGAAGCCTATTACCGCAGGGGCATCTGTTAGCCGTCATCATTGTTAGAAATCCAAAGATGCCGTTGCCCAGGGTGGACCACTAGGAGGTAGATCCCTCCACACCAGATGTTGCCCGGACTGTAATAGGAATCGATTGATACCTCATTCACCAAAATAGGCCCAAGCCTACTACTGATAGTTTAGCCGCAAATGTGAAACCCACCTAAATACCTACTACATACTTACCTATTACATAGACTGCTCAAATCATAACCCTTCCTGTTGGCTTTGCCATAGTCGGGTAAAAAGGAACAAGTTCTCAATTCGGCGTGGAAGTGAAATGCCAAATTTTTAACTACTCATAAGTTTTTGATTTTTTATTCTACTTTTTTATGGGATAACCAATGATAATACAAAAATATCATTGGGGATAACTAATTCATATTTTTTGCAGGATGGATCGTCAGTTTTATTTCTACGACCCGGTTTAGATAGATAAATAAAGTTTTCATTTGCATAGCAATATGGCACACAATTAGGAAAAAAGCACAAGTAAAGTTAAGTAAAAAAAGAATCAAAATAAAGAAAGAATATTGACTGTTACCTATATGGGTACCGCAGCGATGCAAATGCAGTTTGTGTAGAAGTTCGGTGATCCGCCTACTATCCCGGGCTTCATTGCAGATCGGGTCAATGTAAAAAACATTTTTTTAAATTGGCTTGGGTCTGTAAAGGTTCATGCTTTGGATAGATGTCATTATTTTAGTAATTTAAGTTTAGATTCTCATTTGGAATTGTAATGCAGTTTCAATTCCATTTTTTTCAGCCAAAAGATGTTGTAAGAAGTGACAAAAAAAATACTGCAAGACGTAGAGAAGCAGCGACTTCTCTCCGACATTGGCCAAAATGCGATTTTTAATGCGTTGCGCAGATGCGCAACTTATGAATAGTATCAAAAACTTATGAATAATTAACGTAATTAATTAATGAGATCATTCATTAATTACGATACTACTCATAAGTTTTTGATTTTCCCTTTATACCTTAACAGGTCTAGGACCGTAAAAATTTAAAACTATATCGCGAAAAATATTTTCGGGTGACAACTTGATTTACATTATTTACTTCATAAATAGGCTCTAAATACGATACTGAACGCCTATAATATTTTTGGCGAGGGACAAAGACAATGAAATCATTGTTGAAAAATATAAACCAGTGTATTTTTAGTTAATTGTTAAATTTGCAACGATAGATGTATATTACAGATTTAATTCGTTAACCATTAATGATACTTATTATATTATGATATACAACATACTTAATTAAAAATAAGAGAAACGATATTGAGTCTCTTCAACTACTACCTTATCTATAGATCTATTAAGAGCAAAATGTATTTCTACAAAAGAAAACTCCAATGTATAAAAATACCAAAACAATTTTTTTACTATCTTCAAACTTTGAACCTAAATTTTGTACAGTATTACTTTTATTAATATAATAGTAGTCATGATGACCAGCAACCACAAAAAGAGTTTTTTAAATTCTACTACAAAAGTTTTATTAAGAACCACTAAGTACTTCTTAGTTAATGGTTCTTACCCTTTAATAAAACACCCCTTGCACCAAAAAACCGTGGCTAGTGAAAGGTTGCGCCCTGTACAATTCGTATAAAAGAGTAGAGCGCTCGCGCAGCGCCTCCGATTTGTCGACATGGCAGCGCTAGCGAGATTGGTACGTTCGATCTGTTCTAAATTTGAAAAGTTAAGCAGGAAACAAGCTTGAATTCATTTTCTTTTTAAATTTGACATTTCCTTTAATGCTTTTCTCGAAAAGAAATTAAAAAGATAAATAAAAAAAATGTTCTTTATTTAAATGGCTTTGTCTTTAATAGTGTTTTTTTTTCTTAAAATCTTTTATGAGGAAAGCAATGTTTTGTAACAGTGAAAGTGATAAAAAGGTATTTTAGTTGTGAAAAAGGAAATGATTTCTAGTCGTTTGCGTGTGAGACTGTGATAAGTGATCTCTATGCTTTGTTAACATTATTAGTGCAGTGCGATATTTTTTATCACATGATTATCTCTGTCTGTTACTTTAAAAGCCTTTAAAAACGTGTTCTTATGTATACTGTGACAAAGAATTAGTAAATAAATATTGTACCTATGAAGGTATTTCAACCATAGTACTGGATTTGTAATTATAAGTATACGAGTGACCTTAAAAATATTAGGTCTGTAAAAGTGATAGTGGAAATAGGCTCTAGTTTATCTGAATGCTAAGGTTGTCTGTCTAGTTTGATATTGACATAATGTATGGAAGTATTGACAGTGGGGGGGGGGAATATATATGAAACTTCAAATGTCCGCAATTATTATAAATATATGACGTAGCTGTTCTCATGTTTCATACCTGCCATAAAGGATATTCAGCCTTACGTACATGACATTAGGTTGCATGCTACGAGTACTAAATTGAAAGAGCACCGAAATATTTCAGTGGCACTTATTTGTAAAGGACGTTTCTCGATCGCTGTATGTGTATCTAGGTTTTCGTCTATCTGTGCCCTCAATACACAATAGACCAGTGTGTCAGTCAAAGCATTATCTCGTTAATAATGAAAGTGCCAAGCCTAAAAGGCAGGGCCGTGGGTTTGATTTCTGTACAAAGCTGTTTAAGTTACGTAACTGAATAACTAATTAACTTGGTACTGATTTGCTTTATGCATAGCTATGTAATACCAGTAGTTTTGTATTTTACCTTCTCAAAGGTTCTTGAAAGGGTCTTCGAGCGATAAGACCTAAGTTTTTCTACTTATATCAATCATAATTGCAACTTTTTCCCATCAATAGCTCATGTTTACTAATATTATAAACACAATTTTTTTTTGAATGGATGTTTGTAACTCTTTCACGTAAAGCCAACAGAACAGATTCTGATGAAATGTAGCTTAGACATCAGAATAACACAAATGCTATAATTGATTCCATAATTTCGTGTAGCGTTACTGCAGGAACACGGCATGCAGTTGTATTTTATGTGAGGTCCTGGGACACAAACGATAGATGTCGCTGCCGGTTGGGTAACCAAATACCATTTTTTGATTTTTTACGCAAACATTAAAATTTGTTGCCCTCTGGACCCAATACCGAAGTCCATGATATAGGTATAAACTACGAAACAATTAACTCACATGATTTTCTTTAATGTCTCTGGTTTTGTGGTTTGTGGTGCCTTTATTGATGTCGTCTATATTTTATGGAAATATAGGATTATCATAGGAAAAAATTGTTAAGAAACGCATTTTTTTAGGTTTTTTTGTCTTTAGTTTTCCAATGTTTTAAAAGTAGTTATTGTAACGGCTTATAATCATCCCACTACAGGGCAAAAGCCTCCATCATTAGAATCAAGTTACCACAGCAACGATGGGTACAGGCATAATCACAACGCAGGCCAAATGCGGGTTGGTGTTCACAAACCCCAGCAATGTTCGAAAATTCGAAACACTTGTTTCCCGAACCGGGTATTGAACCGAGGACCCCAAGATCTTGGCCCAGTAGTTAAACTAATAGACCGACACAGGGCTAAGACAAAATCAACAAATCCTAGAAAATCAAAATCAGTTTAGCCATTCTTGACTTATAACTAACACGACTTAGTTTAATATAAGTTAGTATATACAGTATGTCATACAAATATGTAAAATAAGGCAGCACTGGTGAACGGCCGCGTGACCTCTAAATATTTCCAATGAGACTGTCCCTTTGTCGACAACTTATGAGCTTCCGCTATCATATCTTGCCTCCATTCAGCTGAGCTTTTTCTAAAGCTTTTGTTTCGGGTAATTAAATTTAATTGATGCAATCTTATTTCTTAAGTAAATCGAATCAGAGTGCCTAAATTCAAATAAGTTTTAGTGCCTTACAAGTATAGAAAATATTTTTATTTACTACCACCTGCCTTGGACCCTGTAATAAGCGGAAAAGGTTAAAAAAATATCAAACCATTTTGTTCAGGTACCGAGCAGTGCGAATGCTAGTGGCAAGATACAGGCATTAATTATTTTATTAATATCTACTTCAACTTATAATAATAGTATCCTTCCAATAGTAGTAGTCAACCTAAGTTTACCTAACTTGCCCAAAATGTCAAATTTCTTCATTTGATTTTGGATTTTTCCTGTTCTCATTTTAAGTTGAAAATCAGTCTGAGTAATTTGGAATTTATGGGCGTATTATTGATTTATTAAAAACTATTTGAAGGTCGTCATAAAACAATAACACTATAAATAAAAAAAGGTAAAACTATTTGACACGTAAAGGCATCAATGCGTAAACTTTCAACATTTTAAGGATGGTGTAAGTGTCAAGCTTAATAATGCTCATGTAGAGCATTATTAAGCTTTCTAATATGAATAGCTTATATATTTTTTTTTAAATATTAAATCACTGAAATGGCTAGAAGCAAATTGTATATACAAATCTTAATTGGCTATTTATTTTTATTAATTGAGTATAAGCCAGATTAGGTGAGTACGTAATCTGGCAATTATTCAGTAATTTAATTTTGAAGAGTAAAAATGACTATTTTAATTAGTATTTTAATGTTATAAATTTGGAATACATTTTTAATTTTACTTAATGAAACTCTTTTATACAATTAGCTACGTTTTCATGAGACTTAATTAGTATGAGTTATTTACTCCCAAGCTGAGTCACCTATGTGGTAAATTACCGTATTAGATTCATGTTTTGTCGGCAGTGGGCAATTACAATGTTTCATTTCGACATTAAATTAAAACATTATTTGAAGACCATTTGATCATTACCATTATCACATCGTAATATCGCTAACTCTTATGTTTTGCACTACACTTTTTTCACATAAAACACATTTATAGTTTACGTAACTTGCCAACCACTTGTAGTGTCAAGGCCATATCTGTTTAGTTGTTTCACGGATTAGCCAACTCGTAATTGGACCATTTCTTGCTAGCACAACGTTTTACGTACTATTTGTAAGATATTACATCGAGAAACACCACAATATGATCTTGTTTAACTTTAGCTCTATTAGTTTTTTACGGAATATAAACAATATATTATTAAACGGCCACTTAATTTTAATCAGATCTTTCTTTATTATGTTTTGATGGTGTTGTTATACAAAATTATCTCTTTAATAAACGTTAAATAGCACCGGTCCCAAATTACATCCTTGGAGTAGACCAATAAAACTCGATAACCAGTTAAACATTTCTTTATACAAACATCCGTGTTGGCAATACTATTAAATATCACCAACACGAATGGACGAATGTAATAGCATTAGTAAAAATCAAAGCCATAAATTAAGTACGTACGTAAACCGGTACGTAGGGTAGTAGAACTAAACTGACTCTATCAAAAGCTTTGTAGGAATCAAAACAAAATACTTAAAACACACGACTTTGTACTTGAGGATTTTTCATTTGAACCCATTACACGAAAATAAGTTTTTTTTAGCATTAAGTAGCCTGTATGTTATACAGCCTATAGTCTACCTGCGTGCCACACCACGAGCTATTCTGATGTGATTGATTAATAAACATAGATCAAAACTTTCACATATACTATTAGTAAAGAGTTTAAACTAAGATAGTGAGGTGATTAGAAAATACTTGGATTTATTCAACTTCAAAAGATTTGTAGTTTCGACTAACGTTTTTTTCATTTGTAAAACAATTACAAGTTTATTTCTGTAAGTCACAAGTTGTAGTTTACCAAATAAATTTATCTAGTGCATCGTCGCGACAAAATTGCTCGTGTGTGGAAAGTGTTACGGTCGTATTGCGTCGGACTACACCCAATGCCTAGATAGTATTACAACAGGTATCGGCGTTAGGTCATTTGTATAGTCTCTTTATGGGTGTATTGTTTCATAATGCTGGACAGATTGGTTTATAACGACATCAAGCAGCATGTCTTGGTTTTTATCGAATTCACGGTACCAGGGAATGTTAGATCAAATATCATCAATCTTTTTAAACACCAATATTGTTGCTTGAACAACTGTTCCTATTATTTTGTTCCTGAGAGGGGACTTCAACTTTATTTTGATATTTCTGCTAATATAAATTTTAAAATGAAATTAATGCTACGCAGCCTGTATTGTTTCCAGTAAATAGTCTTAAGTTTTTGTCTTTTATACCCATCATGTATTCATACCTATTTACTTTACTGATTCAATTAGTGATACATTAAAATGTCCCTAATAAATTTATTAGGGACATTTTAAAACGCTACTCCCGCTAACAAAGGATCAATCAAATAACAAAGATGTTTAGGTTCTACGAGATCGTCTGTGTTTTGTATTCATTTCCATAATAACCCTGGATTCAGCATAAATACATTATTGGTTTAATTGTTATTTAGTAATATCAGGTACCCGAGTTTAGTTGACTCGCTTTAGCTCTCTGTTGAAATAACAATTTAATGATACGCTCCAGAAACTAAATGTATGCGAAATCACGTCATAGTACCTAACTTTATTAAGACAATATACATTTAGTTCTGTTTAAATTGTGACATAACACATTTTAATATCATGCGTTGTAACTATTATCTAATTGTAATGCTACAACTGAATGTAGTCCAAAGTAATATGCCGTTGAAATCGCACTAGCATTGGTTACTTGGTGGCCGAAAGTGGTCAACTAAAATATTGGGATGTTAATATTACAGACACAACTGACCGAATTGAAGATCAATATAGTTATGTCTGATATCAGCATAATAATATATTGATTATAGACGTTAGATTTGGTTTATATCCTAACTAAAGGTTCGCTAGAACAACGCAAGAAAATTTGGCGAGTAGATAGAATATAGGCTGAAATAGCTTAAAGGCTATGTATTGATGACCCTTGTGTCGGAGTGCACACCAGTTTTCAAGGTGCCGCCTGCTCCGAGGTCAAGGGTTCGATTTCCAAACGGGTCGAAGTAGAAAAAAAAGTTTTTTTACTTTTTCTCGGGTCTGGTGTTTGTAGTAACGTATCTTCGTTATTTCCGATTTACACAAAACGAGTGCTTTAAATAGCTAGTCACTTTGGGTTCAGAAAAAAAAATATTTACTAGCTATTGCCCGCGACTTTGACCTCGTGGAATATATAATATAAAAGTATGTATTAAAATTATCCCACGGCAACCGTACATTTTTTGGAAAAAAACGTAGCCTTTATGTTATTCTAGCCAATAAACTAGCATCATGGCAAATTTCATTCAGATCCGTCAAATGAAAATTAAGCATTAAAATTATCCTACGGAAACCGTACCTTTTCCCGGGATAAATTTCATTCAGATCCATTAAATTAAAAATGTGTTTCTAAATGATCATACGGGAACCATACCTTTTCCCTGGATAAATGATAACCTTTAAGTTATTCCAGCCAGAAAACTAACACCATTCGTTCGTTGAGTTGTTTTAGCGTGAAAGAGCATCAAACATTCAGACATCCAGACATCCATACTCACATACTTTCACGTTTATAATATTAAGTAGGATAGGATTTATTCCAAAGTACGGTAAGCTGTAAAGTGTTTACGTTGTAAAATAAAATATAACACTAAAAACCTTCTTTTTGATTCCAGGTGGCGTTAACTTTAGTAGCGTGCGCATGCGCACAGTACCAGGAGGAGCGCGCGCCGAGGTACATCGCCTCCGAATCAAAGGCTCCGGTCACGCCCGTGCCTATACTCAAGCAGATCAACAGGTAAACCCTTCCCTCATTAATTCGACTAACTATTCAATTAAAATCATTTTTTTTTTCTACAAATAGGCCCCATCTAGGAGGCGCTTTTACTCGTCCCAATATGTATACCTACCACTGCTTCGGGACAAGTGTGGGCTAGTGCCGAGAAGAAGCAGCGCAACTAGCGTCACTATATTTTATTAACAATATGCTTATATTGTTACAAACAATAGTATTCTTTATTTATATATTATTATGTAGGTAGAGCTGTTGCCCGCGGCTTATTACGCGTAGGATATTGCCGGGATTTAAACTAGAATATTATGTGCTATTCCAGGGGTATAATGAGTTTTCTTGCCATTTTTTTAATCCGTTCAGTAGTTCTGGCGTGAATTTTTTTTGGAATAATAGACAATATATGAGCCCCTCAGTCTGCCAGGCCAAAACCTCGACGTCCTGGGATCTATTCCCGGTTTTATCACAAACCTATACCCATCATTGCTATGGTAACTTAAACTCAATGATGCAGACCGTTGCCCTGCAGTGGAATGATTAATATAAGCCGTTACTTTTTAAAATTAAATATTTGACATCGAGTCCAATGTCAAGAGTGAGCTGTTCTAACAATAATACAAACATCCAAACTTTCCCATTTATAAGATTAGCAAGATTTAAGAACGATTATTTACATAAGATTAGTAAATTACTCTAACGAAAATAAGTCTAAGCTACGTGCTATACTTAACAAACTGGAGCAGTTAGGAAATAATACTTGTTGTACTTGAATTACGCTGATAACAGAATTCAACTTTTGCGAAGTAGTTTATGAAGTGGTTTCGTCGCCTCGGTTATAACCTTTATCGGTTTAATAGTTGGAACTTAATTTATTTCTTTTGTAAAGGAACTATCTTACAATATTACAAATGGCGGATAATACCTCCGCGGTGGAGTGGCGTACACACCGGTTTTCAAGGTGTCGCCTGCTCCGAGGTCACGGTTTCGGTTCCCGGACGGATATAGGAAAAAGGTGTTTTTCTACAGTTTCTCGGGTCTGGATGTTTGTGTTACCTTCGTTGTGTCTGATTTTCAAAATACGAGTGCTTTATATAGTTATTCAAATTGGGATCAGCACAATGTATGTGATTTAGTCCACATTTTTTAAATTTTTTTTTATTTATTTATAAATACGTAAGTTCGGATAGATTTTTGTTACTCAATCAGTTCAAAACTGCTTATCCGAATAAAATTTGGCACGTAGATAGTTCACAAGCTGGAATAGCACATAGGCAACTTAGAACCCCGTAAAAAGTACGGTTCCTATAGAATAGAATTCCAGTCATACGTAACGTAGTCGCGGGTAACAGCTAATATTGAATTATGATACATTTCCTAACTGACGACCAGTTTGGGTCAGTAGAAGTAGACGCTGCTTCCCAACTATGAGTCGCGAGTTCGATCCCCGCACAGTACAAATAATTGTGTGCATTAAACATGTTTTTTCTGGTCTGGGTGTTTTCTATGTATAATAAATAAGTTCATATTTACAAAAAGAAGTTACTATGTATACAGGGTGTAAAAAAACTAAACGCAGACCCTGAAGTTACGCAATCTGAAAAGCAAACCAAGCCATATTACAAAATATTATAGCTGGGAAATGATTTTTATCTAAGGGACTCAAAAAAATATTATAATTCGTAGCGCACAATGTATAGCAGCCGTAGCTTAGGCTGCTGCGCTGGAGATGGCTGCTAAGTTCAAAAGTCGTCCGCGCTGAGCCGTACATTGCGTATTGTAATTAATAATGCCTTATTATGAACGAAATAATAAAAATAACCACTATACTTTATTTGATATTTTAGCAACTTAATTGCACTTATAATATCAGTATATAAACTTGAAAATTTTTTTTTTTCGTTCGAGTCCCGCCTAAAACAAAATTTTTCAAGTTTATATACTAATAACCACTATGTTTGTATGAAGAAAACTTTATAAGTGAGTCCTTTGGCAACAGTTTTTGTAATAAAGTGGAAAACAAAATTGTGACTTTGACCCTCAATATCTTTGGAACCAGCTGTTTCCCAGGTATGGTCCTTAAGAGAAAAATGATCCTAATGATGGGGACAATACGTGGTTTTCGGATCTGCGTTTGGTTTTGTTACACCCGTTATAGGTAAAGCATATAATCGGTATACCTAAAGTATGAGAATGGTAGTAGCTTATTTTGATATTAGATGGCGCTGTATGTATGGCCCAGTGAGGCATATCTTGAATTTTTTTTGTTCCTACAGTTTTTATTATAAAAACTAATATTATTATTCATTACCTAAAATGCAGATTTCAATAAATATAGTTATTATGTACTTAGTATGTACTTACGAGTAGGAGTAAGTGTTTTGAAGTTCTATATTTCCTACTAAAGAAACTAGGATTTAAACTAAACTATACTTTTTGAAAATAACAATGAAATATCTTTTTAGAAAAGTGCAGTAGTTCTGGAGCCTATTGCAAACTAATAAACAAAAAATCCAATCTTTCCTCTTTATTATATAAGTGTAGTGTAGATCAAATTTCATGTATTTGCACTAAAAATCAGCGTCACAGCATGCCTCTTGCTGTTGCAATGAATGCTAAATGGGGGCTTTTTTGCCACATTATCTGTTTTATTTTGTTATTATTATAAACCTAAATATTGCTTTCAAACAAATAATTCTGTCCAAGACAGTCCTTTATAAAGTTGATCCATGATGATTCCAGACACAACGAGGATGGATCCTACACGTATGGGTACGAAGCCGCCGATGGCTCCTTCAAGATCGAGACCAAGTCCCCGACCGGGGAGGTCAAGGGCAAATATGGTTACAAGGATGACAGTGGAAAGGTAAGTGTTGTGAAAATTTACAGTATATAATCACATTAGTAGGTATGCATTAATCCTATTGGTGTGTCAAAAAATTACTGACATTATTATTATACTAAGTAGGTACTATAAAAGCTGGCATCAGGGACTTATTTCCACCACCACGACCTTGCGAAGTGGTGGACAAAATATGTGGGCTGTGCCAATGTTGCCCGAATGTAAACAAACAAACCAAACCGCTTGGAAACAGAGCCTCTAGCGGCGTAAAATGAACTTATGATCGGGCTAAGCATTCGTTGGGAGTATCGTCAACTACTCGACTTTTTTCAGGCATGTAATGTGGCGGGTCGATATGAGTAATGTGTATAATATTATTTTTACACATAACAAATCATTATACACGCATATTTCTTATACGTATCATAACTTATCTAATTACTAGCTGGTGCCACCGGGTTAATGTAGAAAAAAAGAGGTTTTTATACATTTCCTCGAATCTGGGTGTTTGTGATACCTCCGTTGTTTCTGAATTTCTTAATACGAGTGCTTGAAATAGTTACTTACTTTATGTAATGTTGTCAATATTTTAATGGAGAATGGGGGCCTTCTGTACGCCACGGTGCCCTGGGCTGCAGCCCAAAAAGCCCTTAGTTTGATCCGCCCCTGGCTATTCCAAATTATAATCTACCTCTGCGTTGAATTGCAACCAGATTCGTTAAGTCGTTTTATAACAAGCATTCATCCAAACTGTCACATTTAGAATATTCATAAGATTTAGTACACTTACTACACACACATGAACACTGTTATACCAATTTTAATTATGTTTTTAGAGTTTTTACTGGTAATATCATTTTAACATTTTGATAGAACACAATTCTGATTACTTCCTTCCAGTACCAATGCCACAATATATCTCTCTCTAGTATGCCTGCTTGTGGAAATAATTTGTGTGTGTGTTCTGTTATATTTTTAATAAAATCTAAAAAAGATGGCTATAACACATCTCGCACGAGTCCACAGTCCTAACAGCTATTCTCTGTTGATTATAGGTGAGAGTGGTCGAGTACGGAGCCAATAAGTACGGGTTCCAGCCATCAGGTGAGGGCATCACAGTGGCGCCACCTACTCTGGTCGACGAGACAGCTCGGGAGGAAGAGTCGAGGCCACAGAAATCACAGGTAAATATTTTCTCTTGTTATCTTTATTACATTTTAGTCTGATCAAGTCTGTTAGAACATAAGTTGAGTTTCAATAGCGCCCTTGTATGAAGAGGACGTATGGCGGTCAATAATAGTCTGGTTTTTTCTAGTGTCAGAGTTTTTTTCTGGCTTTTTTGATCTGTTTTTACGATTTGCATTTAAATTTATTCATTTCAAGAAGAAAAATAAAATAATAAAAGATATATTTATTATTATATTAACCGATATAATTTAAATAATTGTCATCTAAAACAGATTCAAATTTCTGTTGCACTTTTTATTAAATGTTGGATGCAAATTTTGAAAACTCCCATAATGTAACCCAAGAGAAATCAAATTCTTCTACTCAAGCAAGGCTTTATCATACCAAACGCAGTTCTAGCGCGGGCTAACGTTTGGTGCGACGCGTAGTAGACTGAGTTGGGGAGAGTTGTCCAAAGATTTTTTTTCCCGTAGTAGACTCTTGGGGACTACTCCCCCCTCATTAAAAGAATAGCCTTTCTATTCCTGTGGCTGTTGTAAGAAGCGACTTAAGTAGTACCGCCAAAAGAAAAAGGTCAACAGCGTACTCCTTCAACCATTGTCCATACTACGATTGCCAACTCGTCTACCAAGTGAATATAGAAAAATCCATCTTTTGGTGAGGTCTGTGCCCAGCAGTAGAATATGTGCTGTTAATGATGACGACGATAGTCCTCTCCAGAACCAGTAGCTCTATTTAAACACATATTCTCTACCAGGGCAACCGCAACCAATACCGTGCTCCTGCACCCCAGTCCATTGACTACGACTATGAAGAGCCAGCGCCTCGTCCTGCACCCCGCCCCGCGCCCGCCCCCGCGTACAGAGCCCCGCAGCCGCGAGCACAGCCCCAGCAGTACAAGCAACCTCAACAGCAGTACAGGCCCGCGCCCCAGCCCCAGCAGTACAGACCGCAAACTATTGGACCTGCACCCCCTAAGGTATGACTCAGTGTTAGATTAGTGTCGAATCGACCAAGAAAGTGTTCTATCACCCTAAGGTTGAAATTTATACTTCGTTATAGACCAACAGGGTTGATTTTCCCGTGCGAAAATATTTTGACAGCTACTAATACCAATACGTCATAACTTAACTTTGCATCCCTTTTATTGTTAAAAAGGTAATAAGCCCATGAGTTGAACCTTATTGCTATTTTAATCACACATGAAACTCGAGGGTAACAGATTCAGCTCTTTTCTTGTTTCCCTTCGGTCTTGAGGTTTGAGTATCGGGCAACAAGAGTTTCGAAGTTCCGAACATTGTTCGGGTTTGTGAACACCAATCTGCATTAGGCAAGCGTGGTGGTTTTGATTGTACCCGTCGTTGCTATGGTAACTTGAATTCAAAGATTGCTGCTTACCCTGCTGTGGGATGATTATAGGCTGTACCTTGTTTCTAACGCAATTATAAAGTCTTACCCCCGTATTTATAAAGAAGTAAGTACTTATTGCTTAAGAAAGTCATAACTTAAAGTGTTCATACCTAGTCCTTAAGTGAAAGAAATTGGTATCCAATAATAGTCATATTATTTGGCTAAAAAGGCTAACTTTTGGTAGTTATAACTTCTAGTAATTTCTTGATTAAGGCATACAAATTGTCTCTCAAGTAATTACTTGTAGTCAAGTAATTACTTTTACTTGTTTATAAATACACGGGGGTTACCCCCGTATTTATAAAGAAGTAATTACTTATTGCTTAAAAAAGTCATAACTTAAAGTGTTCATACCTAGTGCGAAAGCGGAAGACACTGGTCACTATTAATAGTCATATTATTTGGCTGAAAATGCTAACTTTTGGTAGTTATAAGTTCTAGTAATTTCTTGATTAAGGCATATAAATTGTCTCTCTAGTAATTACTTGTAGTCAGGTAATTACTTTTACTTGTTTATAAATACGGGGGTTAGACTACGTATGACGACTTTGATACTCGTGTAATTCTAAACCTACATTTATCTATCAAACTGTTTCTATTTTATTTAAACAGCTCTCTACTAACTATAATACTGTATGTAGGCATTCCTATTCCAAAGGTTGCTTATTTCGCCTACTGTGTTCTATGAGCAATAATTTTCCATGGTACTTTTCGCACACCATATTGTTTGAGGCACTTTTATAGAGAAACATGCATTATATAACAATTATTTAACTTACTGGGTACTCACCTACTCTAAGAACTATATTAACCATCTTTATAATAACAATATTATTTATAATGTAAGGTTTTTCTTCACTCTTGAAATTCAGATTTTACTTTGTACCGATATTTATGGTTATTTTTTTTATTTTTCTTGAAAAGGAGTTTACTACGAGCACAAAACTAATTTCTTATGTTAAGTTTTCTTTTCAATTTGTCAGGAAAACCAAAAACTACCCAGCCGGCGATTTTGATAAAAAAATACGTTACTGTGCCTCATTTATCTGCTATATTTTAAAATAAACGTTCTGTTTCACAATTACAGCCAGCTTTCTTTGCGGGCGCTGCCCCATCTCCTCCCCAAGAGAACAACTTCTTCAACCCCGAACCTCAGCAGCGGCAGTACAAGCAGCAGGACTTCAGACCTGCCCCCCAGTTCGCTCCGAAGCCCCAGATCGAGTACGCGCAGGACTTCGCCCCAGAACCCCCGCAGCCCAGATACAACCAGAACCAGTTCCCTCAGCAGAGAAACCAACCGTTCTCAATGCTAGACCAGCTCCTGAAGGAGTACGCTCTCCCTCAAGGAGGCGCCGCTCCCCTCCATGATATTACCTTTGGATCCTTCTAGAGTATTCAGGTCCTACTAGCGTAAGCCGTGTCACTTTTGTAAATATGTAGTATACTTTTTTAATTAAAAACCTAATAGATACCTTTTTGTGTTTATTTTTAGTATCACGTCTAATACAAAACAAAAGCTCTATGCATAAAATAGGTATTGGGGTGACGGAAAGAGTGCAATAAGTCACCAATTTCGAGTCGGTGTATATCAGTGATTGTCTTGTTTGTCACCGCGTCAAAATTAGTGATTTATTTCACGTTATTCGTTGGTAATTTTTTTTGTAAAAAGGTTGTAGTTTTTAAGCCTATTTTTCCACTTTATGGAATGGTCTGTTTCTTTTAAATATTTGACGATCCAAAAAAAAACCTATTCAAATGTGTTGTCACACGTCAAAGAATTATAATATATTTAAATAATATACATATCTAAGCATATTGGTATATTATGTCGTGGGTTGAATAAGGACACACACGTAAACACACAACGTCAAGTTAGTTAGATAGTAAGTTTTTAATTTTAATTTTATAATTACTAAGTTTAATCTTCGATTCTTTTTTGAAGATGATGTCTTTTTGTTAGTGTTGATACAATGGGGGCTATGGCTAGTGAATTTGCCACTAGAGGCGCTTGTGTCGCATGAGGTCCAATAACATTCAGTATTCACTGGTTTTAGCGGGCTTCGTTACATAAATTATAATTTCTTTAATTTACCTACTGGAGAGTGATCTCCTTCGTAAAATTATCGCAAATATGGATTATTTGGCGATTAATGTGAACATTTTAAAAGCGGAATTAAGAAAAAAGCGATAAAATAGGCGGCCTCAAAGAGCAACTATTTCAGAAGTTAGTTTGTTGATATGAAGATTAGTTATTCATAAATAATAAACTTTAATTAGATTCAAGATTTTAAACTTTGTTTTCTTATAAAGTCGCCTTTTACAGCTATACCTCCGGACCTCAGTCTACAGTGGCGCCAACTGGTGAGCAAAGAAACGGTAGTCCCCATTCGAATATTACTACTAGAGCTCTTAGTCCCATTAAATGATTACCTACGAGACAGGACTATTCTTGCAATATTTTTTATTGTGAAATAAACCCTACTTTACTTTATCTTTCCGACATGTAAGTTATCATTGTGTAATCTATAGGTTAAAATCCTAATCAAAAATAAAGCAGCCTGTATATATAAGAAAAACTCATAGACCAAATTTATTATAATATGTGACGTGTGTGTTACTGGCCTAAAATATATCGGCCTTTATACGACACAGCGTGCAGCGGCTTGATGAGAACTGCCAAAAGACGGCAGCTTCTTTTTTCCACCAATAACCAAACTGCGATTGGCAGAAGGCAGGTACCATTGCTTGACACACAGACGGAAGGAAGTGGCGAACTGAGGGCCTGCTGCGCGAATACAGCCGGTAATAAAATTAAATAAAATACGGATCTGTTTCTGTCACATACTTTAAGATCTTGGCATGAGTAAAAGGGACAGATGGAGTCGAATAATCGGACATTAGAGAATCGGATGGTAGAGTAAGTCTCCTGGTCGACATATTTTGTAAGACTTATTGTTCGCTTTAATATAATGTGTTTACCGATATTTGTGATAAGATTATGGAAGGATGATATCGATACCTTCAGGTTCAATTGGCGTATAAACCATTTTGGCCAAATCGAGTTAAATATACCATTTTGATCAGAAATATACCAAAAAAGTATTACCAAAAAGTTAAATAAATTCCATAAAAACAGTGTAAAAGCCGAGTGGTTGTTTTTGGTATTTCTGTTAAGATGTCCATATATGACCATACGTTTTTTTAAGCCCGGGCGTAAAACTCTATGGTAATTGCAAATGATTTTTACGTTAAGAGTGTTAAGACGCATTAAAAGATTTTAATGTCGTAAGTCCACGTGTTCAGTAGGTTGTATATAGAAGATGAGTAAGAGCGGATTGACTAGTATTTCGTTTCACATATTCTAAATAGGCCTAGGCTTATTTTGTTATTAATATGTTATTTTATTAGTCACTAAAAACGTATAGTTTACTATTTCTAATTGGAATTATTTTCATAACTATAAGGCTGTTTTTCAGTGCCGCAGCCTATCGACTTCGACTAAATGTGATAAATTCAGGACTTTAAAACAAAGAAAATGAGCCACACTGTACTCAAGAACAAATTTATTTTAGAAACTTTTTGAGATGCTCTCTAATGAATTTCTTTCTTTAAAAGTACCCAAACTTTTAATTATTGCCATAAATGGTCACTTTTAGCAATAATGAAAGTTGTAAAAAGATAAATTCAGCATTGAACTTCTCAAAAAACTACAAATTCCTCTCCCGAGCACACCATGGCTCTACTCCCTGTTCAAAAGTCTCAAATTCATCACAACCAATCGAAATCAATTTTATTGGCGGCAGCCCTGAACCGGGAAAGAAGTCTCAAGTCTTTTTTGCCATAATTGCATAATTATAATCTTTGTCAGCTAAAATATTAATGATATAAAAAAAGCACCACATAAAATATAACTAACTACAAAAGAATTATTAGCAAGAAGTAATTTCAGTCTCTTCGCGCTGTCTGGCCGATCCGAAGGTTCCCATTACGCTGGCTGCATTGCCACGTTGAATGGCAATGGAGACCTGCTGAACCAACCAGGACCCAGAGCGGGAATCATTCCCTTTCTCTCGCAACCGTCGCCCTAACTCCTTAAAAAGGTCTCGAGCCTCACTACCCCATGGTCCTGCCGTCTCAACTGCGAACGGTACGAAATCGTAGAGTGACTCTAATGCTGAATATTTAGAGTGTTTCAACTTCGCACCATTTTCCGCCGCCGACTCCGCAGAAATGATGGTTTGTTTCAAATGAGACGCAGCAAAAGTGCTAACACACGTAGCATCCCACAAGAGAAACCGACCCCTCCGCCATCCGGCCTCTTACTATCTGTCCGAGATAGTCCCGGAGGTTCTAAAATACACGGAATATTTAGTGATGTCATGGCCCTACGAATAATCTCATTAATTGAATGGTGCCTCGGAAAGCAACCCGCACATCTCTGACAGCTTAAACCATGGTGTCCATTCTTCTCCACCATTAAACCACCAAAACAGCAATGCCCTTCACACACCTTGCCCGCCAATCTTAGACTCACTGCTATTCTTAAAGAATCGTTATCGAGCAGTGTGCCCAATTGAGGAGAAGAAAAGGCATGTAACCACGCAACAGATTCAGGCCATATGACAGCCTTCAAACACGCCAAATCAGCTCCTCCGGCACCACTCAACAAACGAGAATATAATAGATTACAGAGGATGTCGTCCCATTCCTTCTGAACCACAAGATTTTCTGGGCGGTCATCAGCTGGACAAAGCATGGTCCACAGAAGTGAATATTAGTTTCGTCTTTTCAGGTTCCAATATGTTGATTTTTTCTAATTAGAGTTATTAAAAATTCTTAATGTTGTGCCATAATTTTGCTACAAAATTGTAAAATAAAAACAATAAAAGAAAGTTATTTTCGTAATCAACCAAATATAGTTATAACACTAAAAAAATATATTTCTATACATTCTCGAAACAATATAAGTTTGCTTATAGTCAACATTACATTATTTTTATACAATGTTTTATTCATTCATTTAAATAAATCACTATAATCAATGGTTGTAAAAACCAAAAAAATCTACATCTATCGGTCTTTACGTCAGCAATTGCAATCTCATGTTTACTAAAAATTCAAATACGACGTAAAGAGATATTTTTAGATCTATTATAGGACGTCGTATAAACCACCGAGTGTATTTTTTAAAGACGTAAATCCAAGCTAACTTTAAAACTAACGAAGATGGGCATGTTTTGAATATTTAGATTTTATCATCGCATAATTTTGAAATGTTTTCTCTTGGTCATTTTTTAATAGCTTCTAAAATAAAAAAGTTATGATTTTTTTTATAAAAAAAAAAACGTTTTTTGGCTCGCCTGAAAAGTACGGTTTTGGTTTATACGACAATTGAACCTGAAGGTATCGATATAGAAATCTATATTTTGTCAGTCATAGTAGCCTCTTTTTCCCACTATCGGCCTAACTTAGGATCAGCCAACCAAACATGGCAATAATGCATAATGGGCTAAAGATGATGAGGATAACTAATTTATTTTAAAAAAAATATTGCGCAGACGAGGTGCCATTACAACTAGGTAATTTCAACACAATTCAGCACATGACGGCCCGGTTTATGTAGTGGTGAGATGATTGGGGGTGGGGTTCGGAGTTCGCTTTCTTGTCGAGCCTATTTTGGAAACGGTCTCGTGGTCTTGCTTTGGAAGGTAAGTTAAGACGTTTGTCCTTTAAGAAAAGATATGCAAGATAAAAGTCGTAGAAACATGTCACATCAAATTTCACAAAAAATATTTTACGATTAGGAGAATAAAAAAGAAACAGATGTAAACACAAGCCAATTAAAAGTCGTCGAAGATCAAAAAACTGTAGAACATCCCGCAAAATGGCTTACGCGTTCCGTCAAACGCGTCTTGTCAGCAGGCCATGTCCCTATAAAATCCAAACTAATGTCTCTATCAGACGCAAATGTCACCTCCAATCCCAATCTTTTGTCGTAATAACTTGCGCAACAGTCTCTAATAACGCACTACCATTGTTACCCATGTTTTGCCACCAGGGGCCGTGGGAGATCCCAGCATCATAATACGCCACATGGGAAACTGAATTCTCGTATGTGTTACATTTTCACAGAATATTGCATAACAATAGAAGGAAAACCATCGCTATGTGACCTTAATACTGTCTAAGTCTAAGTGTATTAAGTAGCCAGGGCTTAGGGTGAGATCTTACTAGCCAGCGTTTAGCGTTTCTGTGACGCACAGGATTGTGCCGGGTCCACTATAAATAAACCAAAATTTTTAAAAAATTACACAATAATATAATATATTGGTTTTAATGTTTATACAAAAACATTTTTTAATAATAAAAATAGCAAAACGAGCATATTATTATGAACTAAATTTTCGCCCTCAGATCTACCCTCGTGAACTACACGATTATATTGTGCGGGTGAAAGCTGTACTCGGCTGCAGGATACAAAACTGCCTCAATCCTTTCTCAATCTTATCTTTGTACTAACCAAAATCGGTTCAGTAATTTAGGTCTGAAAACGTAACAAGCAGACTTTCGCATTATACATTTTGAAGTAAGGATAACATTTGAAATCATTTCTTCTTGCTTTCGTATCTTACAAAATAATATATTAAAATGTGTAAAATTGTGGGTAAGTATTTGAACCATAATAGGATTCTTAAAAACATATCAAAATGAGTAATTTGAGAGTTTTACTGTTAAAAATCAATAAACTAGCATCAACACTTTATCAACTGATTTAAAACGTCCCACCCTCCCGATCGACTGCATCAAATTCTTTTGTGTGTTATGGTCAGGAGAAGGTTTCTAGTTTATCTGGAAAAATATAGGATTCTTGTTTGATCTTCTCGTTTCGTATTTAAAAGGATCGGGTGATTTTCTGCATCATCGTAGTTTTGGGGGCCAGAGTATTCTAAAATAGGCTACATATATTCCGCGAAGTCTCGGGCAACAGCTACTTGAATTAACTTGAAATACGCTTAGCACTGCTAATGTGACCTTTGCCTTACAAGTCATTTCTTGATTGACTGTCAGATGTTATTCAAAGTAGCTTATCTCGACAGTCATTCAATACAGAACACTTTTACTTAAATGGAGTTATTACCATCTGATTGATGTAATAACGTCTCTTTATCGATATAATTACAACAATTAAATTTTGAACATAGTGTGTTAACATCATGTAGATGTTAAAATCTATTATTACTATTGTCTATTAGTAAGTACATAAGAAAGAATTGTTTCTTTCTCAAAAGCTTTAAATAGCTTTATGTTTCTTCCTAAAAAAATATTGTCAAGGTTACTTCCGCAAATTCGTAGCACTCCATTGGATTTGGGTATTAATCTGTGTGATTCGCAATCTTAATGAGTGTTTTGTTTTTACATTGTGTTTTCAAAATTATGGGAAAAATAGTGTATCTACATTGTTACAGACATTATATTACAGACAACAATGCCGTAATTATAAGAATTTTAGAAATGATAAATATTAATACATCCATAAAACAATCACAGAAATTATGTCGCCTTAAAATCAGCAAAGCTTATCCTAAAATCAGTTTTATGTCTGCAAATAGGGCCCAGAAGGCGCTTTTACAAGTCCCAATAATTTAATCTACCACTATGGTGTATAGATACTAGATACAACTTAAATACATAAATAAACATATTTGAATGAAACTACAAATGAAACAACAATTTGAATCCCGCAAGTAACAAATAATGTTTACAAAGAACATTATGTTACTTGCAGGATTCGAATCAGCTACCCATAAATCGAAAGTTAGGATCTTACATCAATTAATGTCTCGATCCCCGGTTGACGCAAAACAACGTTCACTAAGTTACCGCTGTAAAACAATCAAACAAATACTTATATGCACAACGTTGTGTGGTACACGAAGACGGAAAACAACTTTGAGTATTAACTCAAAGAGAAACGATGAATTCAAGAGTCAGCAATGGTCTGCTTTATTTTGTAGGCATGCAAATCATATCCTTACCAATATTATAAAAACGCTTTCACGCAAAAACTACTTAACCGATCACCATGAAACTTTGTACACATATTCTTGGAGGTATTAGAAGTAACATAGGCTATTTGATATCCCACCGTTGGGCACATGTTTTGACACGGGCGATGTAACGTGTAGTTCATGCGGGCAGAGCCGGGAGTTATTCAACCGACTTCAAAAAGAAGGAGGTTCTCGATTCGACTGTTTTTTTTTATATATTTGTTACCTCGTATAAATAACAAGTTTTTACCTGCAACTTTGTTCGTGGACCTATGTGGCTTAAATTTGGCCAATACCCTGTGCAAAAAATATGTCAATCCGTTTCAATATAAAAATCGAACATGCTTATCCCACGGGATCCGACTTTATTTCCGGGATAAAAAGTAACCTATTAGTTTCTTTATCTGTCTGTGTGTCTGGGGTTTAAACCCCTTAGTTAGATCCACTACTGGGTGGAGCTATTCTTTCTATGCATGCTATTTTTGCTATGATTTAAGATGTCTTTCAATAAGACATCGTAACTCGCTACCACAGCAAAGTTATTCATAAATTAACCCGCTTCATATACGAGAGCAAACACAAAGTTACCTAAGACGATAAGTATCTTTTTGCTATACTAATACACTTACTTAACTTATAATAGTTTACTTTTATCGATAGACTGTCATGCGATGCCTGTAATAGATTAGCACCTCTTCTCGTCTCATGGGAGTCGTCGGAGGAGACTGAAGAAGTAGGTACAGCCTTAGAAGAACGGACAGGTTTTCTTTGCCATTGACCAAACTGTGATCGTCAGTCTGTCAAGAGAGGAACTTGTCCAGCAGTGTACTTAAAAAGGCTGGTGATGATGACGATGTATACTTAACTTGATAAGGTTCTAAGGTACACATTTGTAAAACATGTTTATTTACCTACAATTAATCCTTACAAATATTATACATGTGAATGTGAGTTTGTTTGCAACGGTTTCATGTAGAAACTACAAAATTTTAAACATTTTGATAAAATTTGGCACAAATATAGATAAGACCCTGACAAAGGACATTTATCCAACTGCTGGGCACAGGTGGAAACCTGTTGAAATAATTCTTAAAAATGTCTGGTTTGCTAATGGCCGCACTCTCATGTGCTCTATGCCCAAGAAGCGTAGCCGTGAAGGCTGCCATTCGCTGTCACATGTGTCGAACAGTCTGACCTTGGCGACAAAGTTTGGTAATTTTTCATTTCCAAGTGTAACGGAATGATGTTTTCCATTTGATACTTTTGTAACGTACTAGTGCTTTGCTCACGGTAATTTCTCGTCATATCGTAGAGAGTAACGGCCTTTAATCATCCCACTGCAGGGCAAAGGCCTCCATCATTGAATTCAGGTTACCACATCATATCAATATTTTGGATTTTGATGGGTCTAGGCATAATCACCACACTTGCGAAATGCGGGTTGATGATCACAAGACCGAGCAAGGAACTCTTGTTGCCCGAACAGGAGATCGAACACAGGACCCCGAGATCTTAATCCGGTATTTAAACCACTGGACCAAGGTACGAGTAATAACCAACCAAGGAGTATGATATAGACGCCCTATATCATACTCCCGGTATTTACAAGTAAGGTAACGATTTTAATTTTAAATAATTTACTACTGTCGTCTCTGTTTGGGTAGACTAAATACTTGTATGCTATGGGAACTAAGGAAATGTTAATCTATAATAGGAATTCTGATCGAAATCTGTTCTTAATTAATCGTAATCTCTCTCTAAATCTGTATGATGTAAAAGTTTTGTATGAAAGAGTGGTAGACGGATAAGTGCTGGAGGATGTTCTGGTTCAAAGTCGAATAACACTACTTCTTCTTGTCCTATGAGTATCATAAGAGTACTGACAGAAGATGGGCAGTATCTTTTCTCCACAAACTAAAGTTCTTAGCAAAGAATTGTATATCCCAAAATAATACAAATAACTGAGTTGAAGTGAGTAAGACAACAAGTAGGCGTGTGCGCGTTTTGATCTACAAATAGCTATGTCGTTATTTCAATTTGACCATGTAATAAAAACATACATTTGTCACTGTCCGAACTCGAAGATTAATTTGGAACACAATGGGTCCGTTCCCACAGGTGGAGTGCGTTTTGGTATTAACGAGCTCAAACATTGTATGTTTAATAACACTGTTGCAAAAGAATATAAATTTAATTAAAATAGTAACAATACTATGACTCATGATTAAGAATATTTTGGATTTTAAGTGGACTCTTTGTTTTAATTAAAATTATTACTAACTAGATTTTAACAACACGTTACATCGCGCGAGCAGAAATCTATGCCCGAATACAAAATAGCCCATGTATTTTATCAAGGTTTTATATATTTTTACTGTTATAAGCTTCCATGGTCACTATCACTAGGGTTAAGTTATACTGGCTGTATACCATATACCTTAGTTTTCATAAGTTATTGCGGCACTGTTGCAAGCGCCATGTTCACGGAAGGACTCATAAAAACTAAGGTTCATGGTATAAACCCCGTTTAAACCATAAACATAGAATATAGTATTAATTAACTCTAATCTATTTTTCTACAAAATTTAACAGACAGACAGAGTTTACTTTCGCATTTCTAATATTAGTGAGGATAAGTAATGATAAATATTTTTATGATTTGAGGTTCCAGTTAGCCTACATAACTTCCGTTAATGCAGCATAAATTAAAATCATAGTTCTATGGGACCTACCTAATTTAAAATCTTAATGGACCACTATGATAGTTGAAGAGTATTGATATATGATTTAAATCGATTTTATTGTAATTTCTTTCACCTACTATTTATCCTCTGTACCACATTTGAAGCAATTAAATATAATTATTTTTCAAATTGCTTTTGTTATTAAAATTTGGAAGAATAATGTTTGATCCTACTTCCCTTTTTACTAGCATTAAGCAAACAATTACTATTTATTAAAATGCCATTAGTGATTTAAAATAATCATGTTTTTGTCTAATTTAAAGTTTTGTGTATTTACCCCAATTCTTGTTACTATTATTTTAGACCTTTGTCTTTTTTGCTCAATATAAACGGGTAATGCGATTTTTATGTAACTCACTTTGATAGGAAATTTACTTATAATTTTGGCAATTAAACAACTTGAATATTTAAAACCTTCATTACTACAAAATATTTACATTACAGCTGAGTATTCTACACGTAAGAGTATCACTGAATAAATTAAACCAACCTCAATGTCCTTGCATGGACCGTTTGGCTTCATCCATGGATCCTTCTTCTCCGATGATCTGGACATTCCTGACCTGCTTTCTAGGTGGGGCAGCAGTTGTCAGCTCGGTAGGGGGAACCGGAGTCGGCATGAAGTCAGGGTTGATAGCCAACATCAGCATTTTAAGGAGTAGGGCTTCCCGAATCTCGGGTGGAAGAAATTCTGGGGAATCTTCGATACGGTTGGACGAAGAACTAGCGGTGTCATACGGTCTGGTATACAACCTCCTCCGAGGAATATAACGCTGGCTTTCATACTGCTGGTTGTCATAGTTATTCACTTGGTTCGAATAAGCATCTTGCTGCCTATACTGCTGCTGGTCATACCTGTAATCGTACCGGTCATCGTCCTGGTACTGACGGGACATTTCGTACCTATTGTACTGGTATTGGGGCTCTTGTCTGAACAGATGGAGAGGCTGGTACGGAGGTCCAGGAGTGACCAATTGATCCATCAAAGCTTGAAGTTTGTTCTGACGGTGAATGAGAACTTGTAGCAGGCGTTTCAAATCTCTGGTACTCACTGGAGCTGATATAGAGTTCATCTCTTCGACCGGTTCGTAGCGGGGCTGGTACATTATCGGCTGTGGTTGCGGGTTCGAACGATATGGATTGACAAACCTTGCTTGATACCCGTGAATGGGGACGCCTCTCTCGTCCACTGGAATCGGTATAATCCTAGTCACAGGTCTCACATCGTACGGAGGCACTGTCACTGGTTCTGGGGTCGACCCTTTTGTTTGTGGAGCCGGCGTGGTCTCTTTCAAGAACTGCGGCTCCAGTATTTTGTTCTGGTATTCGTAGTGGAGAAAGGGCCGCTGGTTTCCAATAGGTACAGGTGCGCCGGGGTTGTCTTTTAAATATTCATTCGTTCGGAACTGCACAGCAGGAGGAGGTCTTCTATAAATGGGTTGTTGGTATATGCGCTCATCTAACTCCCTTTCGGAAGGTATGTGAATCACTGGCACTGGATTTGAAGTCACGACATTTTCATGGTTAAAAACACGACCGGTACTCGCTTCAACTGTTGTTTCTTGGTCTTGTAGTGGCACTTCTTGGTATTGTTGATGAATCTTCTGTCTTGCAGCAACTAATGAGTGTATGGGCACAAGTCTTGGGCGAGGTGTGGTGGTTGTGAATAAAGGTCGCACAGTTCCAAGGGATAAGTGACTCCCGTACACGTCAGTTGAGTCGTCACCAACCGATTGTTGCAAACTAATCATGCGAGGATTAGGACTAGTCCCGGTCAACTCACGTCTTATTGTGTTAGCTTTGCTTGGATCACTTTCTTCCTTCATATGTTCGTAAACAGGTTTTATAGTAACAGGCACTTTAGTTGTTGTTTGTTTTGTTATTAAATCGTCTTTCACAGTAGCTGACATTGGCTTCAATATCTGAGTACGAGTTTTAGCACTGTCTTCTAACTTCGGTTTGTAAAGATTCAAAATATTGCTTGTGGTTTCTTCGACTTTTTGCTTTTCAGTTGTCGTTTCAACATAATTCGTTGTGGCTTTTGTAGAAGATGGTATCGGTCTCCTTCTAGGGATAGGCTGGATGACAGTTCCTTTTGTAGTGTAGCTGCTTCTAGTGGGATATACAATTGTGGCTAGAGGTCTTCTCGTGGTGGACGACACGGTTTTATTCATCCTTACTATCATCGTCGGCGTACTAGGAGTTGTGCTGGTGGACACAGGTACCGGCGTACTATCACTCGACGATGTATAAGTCACTCGTTTTATCTCCCCATCCTTATCAATGTATCCGAATGTCCCTTTCACATTTCCCAAAACATCCCTGCTCTCAATCTTGAACGTTCCATCGTCAGCTTCATATCCGATCGTGTAGGAGCCATCCTCGTTCAGCCGGCGTATTTGTTTAACGATTTCAACTTTCGATGGGTCACCTGTTTCGCTCGCTTTCAAAATTTCTTTGGTCGTATTAGTTGTTGATTCTATTTCAGTGGCATCTTTGGTGGAGTTGGTGGCTGTGGCGGTCGAGAGGCACGCGAGGAGGATGAAGAGGATCATCTCGCTAGGGCAGCCGCAGCGGCATGACGACGCTACGGCTGCGCCGGCGCAGCTCGCCCACCTATATAAAATACGCCCCACTCGCGTCCTCGCCGTGCGAACGTCTTGCGCAAACTCCGCTATTGTTGTCATTTCATTATCTGAAACGGAAAATCTTTTTTCATACCATCTACTAGTGCTGTAAGATCCCAATTGTTTAATTGTCCAATACGTTTTGTAAATGCGTTAACATGTGCACATGTTAAAGCGTTTTGATGGCACGAAATATGGTTCGTGTTAGTAAAGTCATATCTGGACGAAATGCTACCATTGTCTGGAGATGCAATCGTTGGATTGTTTATAAAATATTGTTAGTTAATTAGTGTTGGGTTTGTCTTGTGTTTCCCACGCAGCTACTCAATGCCATTTTTAATTACACCGCTGCGGTTTTGGGACTGGAATTAATTTTGTCTCGTATGGATGTTGATTCCGCAATGTGGATGCTTCACAAGCAATCTTGGACTGTTTGTGGTTCTTCCTAAAATGTACACTGAGTTTCAGTGACCACAAAACAAAATTTTTGGTTTTGGTATACGTTTCATTATCCTTTGACCCTTCCCATGGTTTTCTATGGACTGTGGGATAGAATGTTCCATGGCCGGGCAGTTTCGTGGGAACTCTGGGTACTATCCCTTGCAAGGTAGCTCCTGTCATTGTGTTTGAACAAAGATACTATTGTTGTGTTTATATTGTGAGCAAAACAAGACATTACTAATGTTTTTTTAACGGCCTTTGAAGTAGGAAATTGACATAGCAATCTCATTATCATAATAAAGAGGAATCAAAATAATTAACTTCTAAATTCAATTCTAATCAATTTTCGCTTTGCTGTGTCTTCTCATGTTTCCTAACAAATTATAATCAATGTGTTAAATTAAACCAACACATAATTCTAAATTCTGTTTTACTCCAAACTAACTTATGGCAATTATAATACGTTATTATTATCAATAATACATAAAATAATTTAGATTGTTTGTCTGTAACTCACATTTTGTTTCGCACTGCCCAAAGGATGCCTGGAAGAAATCGCTGTTAGTGATAAGACCGTCTTATTGTATCTACGTGAATGTCTTGTTTGTAATTTATTTCAATAACGCATTACTTACCTTTTGTATTGTAGTTAAACGTAAATTAAAGACATGGTACAACGAAATGGTCTTGAGATTCATAAAAACTAAATAAGGTAGCCAAAATGTTCGTAACAACTAATAATTTTTTTAATTCAGTTTCCTAAAGAATAGTAACCAAAGATACCATGAAAATATATATTTAATTTTCACTTTCAAAAAGGTCCCATAACAGTAAGTGCATGCGCATAGGAAAGTTTCATTAACCCAGAGCTACTATTGCGTAACTCGGTAAGTAGATTGATAATGATAGTAAAATATGTAATATAGTTAGGGTTGGCTGATGCTTAATTGAATAGTAAACTAGTATGTTTTTCAGAAAAGGTTTAAGGCATATAACAATTAAAACCAAGTTTTTACGTATTAACCAACATCTTTCCGATATTTTAAATACCTGACATAAAAATAAACATGCTGTTCCAGGTTTCAGAATTCAAATACATAGTTGTGACCACAAAGTAACTAATTATTTAATACACTTGTTTAGAGGAAATAAGAAACAACGGAGGTACCACTAACATCCAGACCAGATAAAGTATTTAAAAAAAAATTTTGTCCGTGAATCGAACCCGGGACCTTGGAACAGGTGATAATTTGAAACCCGGTGTGTGTGTCCGATTTCACTTCATTTATTCACTTTCATAAGGTAACAGTAGTCTACACATTGTCATTACATGTACGAATAATGTTCTATTATGACGTCTTTTTAATGTAAACGTAATTATGAAAAGAATTAAGAGGAAACACTACGGGCGAGAGAATTGAAAAATAGGTATTTGTAAAATATATTGCTGTCGCGCAGTGCCAAACGCATTCACCGCAGAGCGTGATAGAGACAACTGCTTCTTGGACCGAAAATACCTACTAAAAGCACACCAAATCAACGTTTCGTAGTCCCCCGATTACTTTTCCAAAACTAGACCGATTTAAATACTTTTTCATTAAAAATTAAAGAAAGGCTTTGGCCGTGTTCGTATTATTTCCTTTATTTCTAAAATTTAGCCAAATTTGTTTTCTAGATTTTTGAACACAGCGAAAAATCTGGCGAATTTTTTCGATTTTTGAGGGCTCATATCTTTTTTATTAATTAATTTATGAAAAAACAGAAAACATAGAAACATGCTAATAGTGGCCATAGATTTTTGTAATAAAAAATATTGCTCTACTGGCATTATCCAAGGAGGAAACAGGGGACTACGTTTGCATGGAAAAACGGCCGTTGTATTTCCTCTTAATATCAATAAATTGTTAATAGATATGTCAGTTTTATACAGTCGTTTAGTCACCTCCTTTAAATACTTGCTTTGGGTTTAGAAAAATGTGTTGATGTCCACATATTTTATTTCGTTTTCTTCGAGAACTATCTCATATCAACCCTATATGATGCGCGTAGGCACGTGCGCTCGCGTGTCATACTGTGTGATATAATCTGTCATTATCAGAGCCATCAAACTCTCATCCTCAATACAATTCCTACAGACTATTTGAGTTAAACGTACAAGTGACAAAAAGATCATGGGAAAGGCATTCTTACGTTACTGGAAGAGATCGCTTCACGCGATAAGCCCTTTGTACTTCAATCTTGATGCGTGAGAGTACAATTATTCTTTTCGTTGAAAAATTTATAAATTCGTCGAATGAACATCTGCTAAGTGATTCTTCATTACTGAAAGATATCGCTTCACGTGATAAGTTCTTAGGAATAGCTACTTAATGGATGTTGTTAACTTTTTAATTATTTAATAAAACGGTTAAAAACGGTCATATAGTTAGTCTATATGCCGTAGAAGTAGGAGCGAGAGGTATACCAGCAAAATCTCTATAAAACCTGTTAAAAGATCTTGGCTTGGCCAGAACTGCAGTAAGTTCTATACTAGAGCGAGTGTCTAAAGCTGCATTACTAGGTTCGTACCAGATTTGGCTGGGCAGGGAGACAAACACGAGTATTGAAGGTGAGTGTTGATGTACGTCGGAAAGGGGCCCCTTAAACCTCGAGAGCTACTCGGAGTTTCTTTTTCTGCCACACGATGAACCCGGCACCCGCACGGTGAATCCATGGAACTCTAAGAAGTTTGTCTCATCTGTGCCTCGACCTCTCGACTAAACTTCTATGGTAATTTTAACAAGAATTTCTATATTAATCCGACCCTTTTCAGACCCAAGCGCATCTCTTCCCTAATTTTCCCGTCCAGGAATAGAACCAGGGGCCCGTGGTAGGTTAACTATTGTACCACTGCACCTGCTGCCTGCCTGCTTAGGAACTTAAGCTGTTTTTCATCCCTGCACCTGATCATTGTTCCTCATAAGGTTATGCTAGACCATAAGTACAAACGCAACAAGTTTAATTTAGTACGAATTTGTGGCAATTGCCATGGGCAGGAATTTCGCTAGATTCAGTAATTTCACAGGTACACATGCGAGTGGCGCGCATTTCGAGTACATTGCTAGCTTTATTTCATAGATCACTCGTGTCCAGTATAATATATCAAATATAACCTGCAATGTAGATGAAATGCGTGCCACTCGCAATGCGGACCCGCGTGACAATAAAAGAGCCCTAAAGCCGTGTGGTACCAGCACATAAAAAAATAGCACAACCCCATCTCTTCTTGTAAGAGGCGTCCAAAGGAGTACTGCATATAGAAAGAAGGCGGGCAGTAGTGTCTTCTCTACACCATTGGTCAAACTGCGATTATTTTTCCAACCCATTTACCGTGGCGAAAATGCTCCTTATGGAAAGGCATGTATCCAACAATAGACTGAAGACTGCTGATGATGATGACGATGATGAAGGGTCTGGTTACTAACTAAACTCGTAGCATCTTGTAGTGAAAAGTGCAGTAAGTTTCGATTAATAACTAAAGTACCTTTAGTAGCATTCTGTAGCCAGAGCCTATGCTATGTCTTATCCTAAGAGAAATACTATGTAATGGTACTATTATTTGTTACAACGCCACTAAGCGGTTTCTTATTGTATTATTAACATCTCACACGAGTACAAGCAAGTGTGAATGCGACTGAATGAAAGGCAAGTAACTACCACCGCTCTCAGTGTGTGTAGATACTAGTGCCGAGCATAGGTGGCGCCTCTGTACTTTGAGGGCCGTGATATTGTTTTACGTATAAGGAAATGAGAGTAGCTACCGTATTACAATTCTTTTAATATTCGCTCAGTTTCCAAAAGGTCATTAGTCATATAAAAAAGTGACTATAGTCCCTTTTGGGAACTATAGTCCCTTTTTTTATCCTGCAAATAACAAAAACGCTAAAGTTTTTAAAGGTGTATGGATGGATGGATTAAATGGATTTATAGATATTTGTTACTCTTTCACGCAAAAACTACACAACAGATTTTGGTTAAAATTTTCCAGTATCAAAATAACATAAATGCTTCCTACATTTTACTTTATAATTCGACTTCGTTCTCGCGGGAAAATATGTATTTTGTATGAAGTCATATTGATAATGATTTGAAGATTTTTGTCCAGAAAATCACTAAGGCATCATTCCGTATACAGTATGAAATTTTAACCACCTTCCAAATTTTAATATAACAATCTACGAAAAAAATAATCGTATTTTTTCTTTTGGTATAGCCCAGTATAAAAATGTCAAGAAAAATCTAAATTTTTTGATACGGCCTCCTAGCAACACTTTTTTACGCTTTGCACATCTCATTCATTCATTACGATAATATTCATAAGTTTTTGATTTTCCCTTCATACCTTAACAGGCCCAGGGCCGTAAAAATTGAAAGCTATGTTGTAAAAATATTATAATAATGGTATTCATATGAATTACAAAATTAATGCATACTAATACGATTACTTGTCGATATATATTAAGGTCTTTTAAAATAAACAATAGAGCTGTTAATTAACTTTAATATTTGTCACTGGCATAAGATGTAAAAAACCTGTTTTTAAATTAGATATGGATCTTGTTATCTGATGTAATGATAAAATAAATAATTCCTTTAAGTTTTAGTTGTTACTATGTATGTACTTCGTTTTTTATGAGCTTCCGATATTTTGGCACTGTTGGAAGCACCATTATACGATATCTATAAGTCCTTACAGGATAAAAGTTTGACAATAAATTGAAAAACCTAACTCTATGTCGAAGGAGAAGGAGGAGGAGGCGATTTTGGCAAAAGCCTACTTTTATAGTCCAAATGGAAGCTTTTGCCATTATAGCTATAGGTACTTAAATTGGCGGTCGGGATGGCGATCGCAGTTTGCTTTTACGTCTTCCTTCTGCTTTTAGTACTTTTTAAGATAACAAAATCAGTGATAGAAAAACGCGTTAACTAAATGAGCATCCACTCAACGTTAGGGTGCTCTTTTACCAAAGTTGCATTCATCTTTAAGGACATTTACATAAGGTTGAATTCTCATTACTAGTATGCCACATAACATTAGGTGCTTATAAATATTTAAACTTGGACATATCAATGTGACATTTATGTATATAGAACTGCATTACCATATTAAGTCAATGGATACCTTTTACGACGCCCATAAGTCGCGAGGGGTGGTATTATCCTATTTTAGGCTCGCATCACATGGTTATATGCCTGTATAATATATGCCAAAGGGCGCAAAACGGGTACTGCCGAACATCCAGTAATTTTCATAGTAGGCTTGCGAAACTCTTTACAAACGTCCGGCGCTCCTAAAACCGGTCAATTATCCTCAATCACATTGCACTTACATACATGAATGAGTAAGAGGCCACTCTATTTTGACCTTAACATTTGGGGCCTACGCCGAACTTGTAATGTTATAATGTTAATGGCCCACAACTCTAGTTAGGAAGTAAGAGCAAAATGTCATGCGTAGGGTTGCCAGGTCGCCAAACCTAATAGCCTGACAGACCAGCCAGTTTGGCCTGACATTTGGGTAGAACGGCCGGACACCCTACATTATTGAGGATATTGTGTCTCAGTATTAATAGGTACGAAAAAATGTTATGTAAAATCAAGATTTTTTTGATTATTATCATAAATCTTTGTAAATGCGTGAGCGACCGACAGTCGGCCCGGCGCTCGCTCGTTTACGAAATGTAAAAAGCCTAACAAAAGCCGGACAGGCCGGACACCATTTACTTTTGCCGGACACGATATAAAAAAGCCTACCTATGTCCGGTTTTATCCGAACGCCTGGCAACGGATGCATGATGCATTAATACTGTGTGTAAATAGTGTAAAGCAGATAATTTTATGATTTGTGTGAAAATAGAAAAGCACCACCCGTTTTCTTCCTATGGATGTTTTTAGAAGCTGAATTAGTACCGCCAGAAAGGGTTGCAGGTATTTATTTTTATCAGGACTATCATAGGCATTATATAAATCAAACACGAGACATATTATCAAAATATAATTTATTATTAAAACAAAATACAAATAACTATTTGTAAGTTTTTACAGAGAGCTTCTTATGAAGCACGAAGCGTGGACTATCACGCACAAAACCTTTTCGTTTGTATAATTAATTTTATACTTAAGACTAAATCTCTAGCGATACATTAAGTAGTGATTAGATACAGCGTATGTACACGTTGCGGCCGGCCGCCGATCCACAACAGATTCAGGATACACCAGGCCCACTGCACATTAAATTAAAATATGTCACTCTTATTAAATAAGGTGTCAGAATTGTTCAAAAAGTGTTTCTTAAATTTGAGACTATTTTGTCATATTTGTGTTAGACTTTGTATAAGACTAGCCGCTGCCCGCGACTTGATACGCGTGGAAAAACCATCCCACAGTAACCGTACTTTATTTCAGAATAAAAAGTAACCTATGTGCTGTTCCAGCCTATAATATATCTCCATAACACATTTTATTCAGGTCGCTTCACCTGTTCTGGCGTGATTTTGTAACAAACATACACCCAAACTATCGTATTCATAAATTATTAAGATGGTAAATTGTATTTTTGCTGTGTTTACGATCGATTTGAAAATTGCGAAACCAAATGGCAGTGTCAGTTTTAGGTTCCCTTTGTCAATTTAATAAATAACAGTTAGCATTTAATAGACAATCACTAAACTGCGAGAATAAGAATTACATAGATAGCCACGTAAAAGAGATGACACATAATTTAAACAGTATCCACTTAGTGAGCCTACTATATCTATGGCTGTTGTGGCCACTGTCCCGAACTAGACAAACACACACACGCACTCGACTGTACTATGCGACCAATCGGGATTTTGTTATGGCCATTCGAACTGGAGTGTGATTGGTCGATAGTGAATTATCTAGCTCAATTATTCCACTAAAGTAACTAGAACTGGATGCCGTGTCCTCTGAGGAAGGCGTCGATCTGGCCTGTGGACGCGGACTCCCCGCGTGGCGCCACATAGTAGAATTGAGGCTGGGGGGACTGGGCGAGTCTCTGGGGTGCCTGAGCTTGGGCAGACAGGGACAACCTTTGAGCCTGAGCTCTAGCTGCTGCGCGATCTCTCTGCAGCTGGCTCTGCTGCAATTGCTGCTGCTGGGCAAATAGCTGCTGCGAACTCTGGAACTGAGCTTCATTTTGCTGTCTCTGATAAGCCTCTTGGGAATTCTGATGCTGGATCTGGTGTCTGAACAGCGGTACGCTTGACGCTGGCGAAGAAGCCACCGACGGGATCTGTTGCGATGGGATGAACGGTCTCGCCGACGGCTGGGGCTGCGCCACGTAAGGCTGCAGCCGCTGGTTCAAGTTCAATTCTCCCTTTGTTTGAGGCAGCGTCTGGAACAACTGGGTGTTGTAGCTTCCACTCGAAGGGTCGTACACCAACTCTGTGGAGTAAAGGGGATTTCCACTTGGAGCCGGTGAAGCTGCGAGGGTCGTTTTCGAGTGGGTCGTCAGTGACGGGGCAGTCGTCGACTGGTGTTGGTTCTCTCTGTGGAATTTCGCGAATTCTGCGGCAAAATCGATCTGTCCTGGTCTTGAGCTGGTCAAACTAGGAGTAGGGGATGGCGAATAGTTCGACGCGGGTGATGGTGAGTAATTCGGTGCTGGAGACGGCGAGTAGTTTGGCTCGGGGCTGTACTGGATCTGGGGCTTGGCGGTAACTTGGACGAGCTGTGGTCTGAATGTGGTCGCCGGGGGTAGAGTTCGGGGAGTGGTGCCCGCGAGAGGACGAGGGGTAATAGCGATCTGTTGCGCTTGGTAAGCCGGTCTCCTGATAGCGGGGCGCTGCACAACTCTTTGCCTGATGTGCTGGAGAGGTTCTTCTTCAGCCTCGTCCTCATCGGCATCCCTGAAGTCGTTTTGGAAGAAGGTTGTGGTCGGCCGTGCAGTCGTGGGTCGGATGGCGGGTCTTGAAGGGTAGTTGGGTTCGGGGTCATCCCTCTCAGCGGAGTCTGGGGCGTGGGGCTCTTGTTCCTCCTCGTCAGGCTTGTTGGGGTCGCAGGGATTGCCGGACACGTAGGTGAACTCTCGTTTGTTGCCGTCGGGGTCGACGTAGCCATACTTGCCGCGGACTACGCAGTCGGTGCCTCTGGTCTCTTCCTTGAAGGAGCCGTCAGCCGCTTCGTAACCGAACGTGAAGCTGCCATCATCATTTACCTGGAACAAATACCAGATAATTTGATTTAGACGACCATTTGGATCAGCGGTAGTTAACGCTGCTTCTGAGGGTCACGGGTTCGATCCCCGCACAGTACAAATATTTGTGTGCATGAACATGTCTGTTTGTACTGGTCTGGGTGTTTTCTATGTATTATAAGTATGTATTTACGAAAAAAAGGATATAAGTAAGTTTATCGGTTGTCTAGTACCCCATACGACAGGGTACTTAATAGTACCTTAATTTGGGACTAGATGGCTCAGTGTGGCCCAGTGAGGGATGTCTAAAATATTTATTTATTTATTTATTTTGTGGCCGTAACAGCTAAAGAAACTTTAGTTAGATTTACACCAGAAAATATTATTTAGCTACAGGTTCACTACCTTGCTTCAATTACTCGTATAAGATCAGATAAGTTTTAGTAACCGTTTTAAAATTCCAACTATGAATGTGTAACTTAAAATTTTTCAGAGCAATGTATAGTTGTCCACATTTAGTTATTCAATACTTGATTAGAGCTATTAACTATTAACGTATCCTAAGCGACGCCCACAATAATGAATGTGGACAATATCACAACATACATTGCTCTGATCCCAAAATAAAAAAACTATTTAAAGCACTCGTATTGTGGAAACCAGAAACAACAGCGATATCACAAACACCCAGACCGGGAAAATATAGAAAATGCTTCTTTTCTTCATTGACCAGTCTGGGAATCAAACCCGGAACCCCGGAGCAGAGGACACCTTGAAAACCGGTGTGTAAACTCAACCACGGAGGTCGTCATATTCGATCATTTATATCAACCTCCTTTACCTTGTTATAGTTTCTGATGGTCTGCACAGGCGGCTGTTTGGGTCCCTCATGGATTGGTTGCTGCTTTATCCGCTGCCCTCGCTGGATCGCGCGAGGTTCGTACTCGTCGTCGAGCCGGTCTTGCGCTCTGTACAAGGCGTCGTATGCGTCTGCTGGTACTAGCACCACCTGGAATTTAGAAGTGATATTTGATTTTAAGTGTCACGTTAAGAGAATAGCATCACCCTGCGGCCAAAATTAAGGAAGCCATACAAGATCAAAGTTCTTCAATATTTCATATAAAATAATGTTGCACTATGCCATTAAACGCCCACAACGGCCTGTTGGCCTACTGGTTTAAAAGCGGGCCAAGATCTCGGGGTCTTAGGTTCGAGCAAGATTTTCGAATTTTCGCACATTGCTCGGGTTTGTGATCACCAATCCGCATTTGGTAAGCGTTTTGATTATACCTGTAACCCTCATTGCTGTGGTAACTTGAATACAATGAGTGCCTTTGTCTTTGATGCAGTCATATTATTTTATGCATACATAGAAAAGAAAAAGATTTTATATTGCTAAAACAAATTACAGGGGAATTTAAATATTAAGTGTCCTTGAATACTGTAAGTGTAGTGTGGACACCACATTATTCATGCCATTCTTTGAGGTTGGAGCGGATTCAAAAGAGGTTCCTCTGGCATTTGGCTCACTCGGCAAGGCAGTGTAGGAGGAGGTTTTCATGGTGTAAAAGATTAAAACATTTCAAATGTAACACTTCGTTAGAGAAACGCCGGACAGTACCTACTAGAAATCACATTCATAGTGAAACTATTTAGCAATAAAATAGATTGTCCTGATTTGTTAAGATTTATTTTCAAAGCACCAAGTCGGCTACCTAGAACCAAAATTCTACCTTTGGTCCCACCCTTATGTACAAAAGTGTCGGGCTCAAGTTTGTTTGTACTAACTAACTAACTTCAATCGTTACGGAAGATCTATTGACGTACATGCAATCAATACATTTTGCAGGCACCTGTACCACCTTTATTGTTGTTCTTTGATTCTGATTTGTTAACCTTAGTGATACTGTAAAGAACAATTATAACAATTGTTGGTAGATCAATTAAATCAAACAAAATAAAATTAAGTAGTCTAATGTTAATATGTTGTTACATTTTGGGTCTCATTTCAACACCAGTAAAATACCTCATCGCAGTCCATAATTAACGAACTTCAAAAAAGGAGGAGCGGTTTATCGATTCAGCCCTACATATTTTTCGGACACCTAAAAGCAGATGACGGTTTTCTTAAATTGACATGGACATAGTAATACCTGATCTCCCGACGCTCTCTCCTGCGCCTGCGGCTCATACTCGTATTGTTCTACCGGCTGCTGTAGGCGTGGTCGGGGCCGAGCGCCCGCCACCATCCCTGTCGCTAGCGCCACACATATCACCTGCAAGAAAGAGATGGAGACAATTAGTCGACTGCGCCTAAAATGAAACGGATTTAGGTGGAAGATGTTTTTGAACTGTTAAGTTTTGGTTAGTCAGCATTTTCAGAAGGCCATCAGGCAGTTGTAAATATGAAGGTACTTTATTTTTTTAATTATTAAAATAAATAAAACAAAATTATAGTACACCATTATGCAACCAAACGTCTAGGAAAAGCTTATTATTCCGAATAATAAATTTCAATAATATTTATGTAAGAATTAAAACGATATCATTAATAAGTAACATTTTTGATTAATTGTCACAGTCAGATTTTTAAATTAAGATAAATAAAGAGCACCACTATGATTCACCAGCGACCCACTCTAAATATACACAAAGTTTAGCTGCTGTTTCAGGCTCTTGTATACCCTGTATAATTATATCGATTTCTTTTGAAATATTATAACACTAGCTGTTCCCCGCGACTTCTTCCGCGTCAATTTCTGTTATTATGAACGCGATTATTTTTGCAACATTTTTCACTCATGCTTCGCTCCTATCCGTCGCAGCGTGATGTCATATAGCCTAAAGCCTTCCTCAATAAATGGACTATCCAACACAAAAAGAATTTTTCAAATCGAACCAGTACTTCCGCAGATTAGCGCGTTCAAACAAACAAACAAACTCTTCAGCTTTATAAATACATAATAATAAATAATAATATATAATATAATAATACTAGTATAGATTTACTAACTCGGTCTGCAGGTAACAAATTTTCTTTTACTCGTTTTAGTAATTGTAAGAGACAATTAGGTCTTATTGCAGTTTGAAAATAAGCTACCTGTTGCAATTTAATTATTAGGTTTCTTATTATTCACTAATTTGTATTTATTTATTGCGTAAAATACGACGATTTATTCACCTAATTGGTATTTATACTAAATGTATTTAAACTTTTGTAGTAGCTTAAAATTTGTCGTTCCTAGTGTATACACCTTTACCGTATTACCGTATTTGTATGTATATAAGACCGTAAGCTTGTAAGATAAAAAAATCTAGGATCAAGTTTGGCACAGTGATAGATTACGAGATATATACTGAATATTCTGCTACTTTCTATCCCGAAAAAATATTCGGTTCCCATGGAATAAACATTGGATCTACATGATTACATTTCAGTCACTAACGAAGTCCCGTAACAGATATTAGTGTCTAATTCGAACTGTACAGTTAAATTAAATTCAGTTACATTTAGTTTTTGAATGTACAGTGATCTGTAAATCATGCTATAAGTTTTATTGCAAAATCGCTCTTATTTCAACTGAATAAGATACCCCGGTGTATACCCTGATGTTATGCCGACCGCAATGTACACATGTAAATAGATTTCGTAACGCCATTACACGGTGTAAAGTAATTAAATATAAGTGAACATTACCCTTGGGCGTATGATTACATGACTAGAAGTGGAAATCATTTGCTGCAGCTGTGACAGCGCTCTTGAACTTTACCATAATAGTTAATGCTAAGTTGTGCACGCGCTTGCGTAGATAACTAGCGGAGAGCTTTATTTTCGTTTAAAAACATTGATTAGACAACAAAAAATTATAAATTACAATTCCATGCAATCATTGACGACTTTCGTGGTGGTGACACACACATTCCACAATATAATGATAAATCAATAAAAATAGCTTATTTACTCGTACATTTGTAATTTTATCTATTTTATATTTCGCATTTCCGTATTTCGATGATTCTTTTTAAAACGCATTAATCCATACTTAATATTATAGATAGGAAAGTGTGTGTGTCTATTTGTTTGTCCGTCTTTTACCTACGGCAAAACGGAGTTACGAATTGACTGACGTGATTTTTTAAGAGGATATAGTTGAAGGGATAGAGAGTGTCATAGGCTACTTTTTGTCTCTTTCTAACCCCCTACTTCCCTAAAATGGGGGGTGGAAGTTTGCATGGAGCATTCCGCAATTTTCAAGGTAGAAAGCTTAAAATCGGTATGCGGACTATTTGTGACTAACAAAAAATGTATGCATATTTTTTTTGGAAATCCGCCCCCACCCCTTAAAAGAGGGGGTGAAATTTTATATGGGACTATTCGCAGTTTTCAAGGTAGGAAGCTAAAAATCGATACACAGACTCTTTGTTACCAACAAAAAATACCTGTCTTATTTTTTTTTTTTGAAAATCTTCCCCCAGCCCAGGTGTGGATTAATTTGTTAAATTTAGATTTGTAAAGAGTTCTCTTCTGCGAGCGAAGCGGGCAAAAACTAGTCACTAAATAAACCTAAAACTATGAAAATAATTTAATAAGCCATTAAGAAACAGATTCACAAAAAAAAATCTTTAATTATTACAACTCTCTAAGTGTGAAACAAAATAAACATTTGTCCACGCCAAATTACGAATTAACATACCTACTTATACTGTTTGGCCAACAAAAGCTGAACCTAGCAAAAGGCGGGAATTACAAAAAATCTAAATATGGCATCACCTACCATATTTGGAATAAAAAAATTTGATACCTTTCCTGTTTTCTTGTTTTTGGTAAATGTTAACTAATTTCAATATTAAGCCTTTTGGCTTTTTAAATAGAGTCGGTTGACTGTTAATTCTTTTACACGCACACTTACACGGTTAACGCGGTTGCCGCGCCCGGCTTGCAAGGAGATGCGGGATCGAGTCCCACCTGAGACATAATTTTTCAAGTTAAATACTGAGATTACACGGTTAAACTAGGATAAGTTCATTGTAGTTACATGTTTTTTTAATAGTAGATTTAAACGTTCCCCCTGAAATCAAGTATTAACATCAATCAATCCTCAACAAACAACAGTTTGAATGACATTGTCATAATGTCATTATAGTTAATGTTGTTATTTCAAAAAACCATGGGTTCAGCTTTCATTCGCCAGACTCTATGTATGAACTTATGTAAGATTTTTAAAAAGATTAGAAATTAGTGTATTTAAAATATATACATTTCCATGAATAGGTACTTAAAATTTTATGCAAGCATGTTTGAAACAGTTTACTAGAAAGAAGTGAATATCCTTGAATAATTTCGCATATAAAATATTTTAATATTCCAACATTGTGTAAGGTCTGATTGCGATGGCAAGACAAGGCCAAATGACTCTACTCAATTTATCTGTCACATTTTATGACAACTCTTAAACCTAACTAATATAAACTACCTACTATTAATTTAAATTTTATACAGCGAGACGATTTCATTTGATTTCCGACCGAGATAAAAAAACTAGCAAGTATCATCAAATTGCATCTAATGAATCGACATTGAAAAGAGGCGTCCTTCACCAGGTAACGTCGGTCGTCATCCCAGAACTTTTCCGCCCTGGCAGCCAACGGTTCTTTTTACTATGTGCTCCACCGACACCTACTTCAGCTCCGCAATTCGTTGAAAGATTGTTCGTTCTCCTCCTACTGATTTTCTTATCTCTGATTCTATCACGTAGGTAAAACTAACTTTGCGTACGTTACGTACTTTGCTTGCAGTGCGATTTGAGAATTCTAATGGGTCCCAACTACGTTTTAGTTCAACAAGTTATGACTGGTAAGCAGTCAAAGTCTTTCGTCTTGGGAATACTAATAAGGTAATTTGGATGCGAAGATTTTTCGTACTTTCCCTAACGCTACCTATCCGAAAATCCAGGATCGGTGCCAGTAGCATTCATTTCCTAAAGCCATTGCCCAGCGGAAGAATAAGCATGATTAGTTGACAGTACTATAAATATTCTACTGGACTGTCAACTATCGATTTTATTACCTTACGTAAAATCCCTTATCTTCTCCGACCGCTTGTGATCAGCCTTCCCCAATGGGCCACGGTGTTGATTAATGAGAACGTCAAATGACTCCATCGGATTGACAAGGCCGAAAGTTCACGAGCGCGCATCTCGGTCGTTCACCGGTGACGCAATGATTAGATCAGTATAATTGTGTTATTGTGCTACTGGATCAATAGATCGTCGTTGATAGAGCTCCAACAGGTGAAAGACAAATACGATTTTCGCTGTTTACCTACGAGACGTTAACTTAGAAGTTTTATTTTTCATAGCTTCAAGGGTCTGCAACTCTGAGTACCTGTATGGTTTTAATTTCAACTCAACACCTCCGCGTTTACGAGATAAACCGCCTTCATGTCTTGCGCCTAATTGTTATGGTCATGCAGTGTATAATAATAAAGTTACGTTCCAAATCATCCCACTGCAGGGAAAAGGCCTCCATCATTGAATTCAAGTTACCATAGCAATGATGGGTACAGGCATAATCACTACACTTGCCCAATGCGGGTTGGTGATTATAAACCCGAGCATTGTTCGAAAATTCTAAACTTTTTGTTGCCCAACCCTGGGATCAAACCTGGGCCCCAAGATCTTATCCCGGTTTTCAAACCACTAGACCAACGAGGCGTATAATAAAATTATGATGGATGGTTAAATAAAACAGCGATTACAATCGTGATTTAATTCGACTGATTGTGTAAATATAATAATACCTTCTTATTGTTTAGTGACCTCTTAAAAGCAAGTGAATTCTTGCATGCAACATGTACTTAATTGGCAATCACGATGAGGATTATAATAATCATGAGAATTTACATCAAGGTAGAGTTTAAGATGTACGAAATTGTTTATTAATAGATATAGGTAAAGGATTATTCAAAAGAAATCATTTTAACTGAAGCAGAACGAATGTTAAAATAATATAATAATTTTGCGATTAGTGATTCCTTTGCAGTTTAGAATTGACTACTTGCTTTATGTTATTCTACATATATACCATTCGTCAGTCTTAGTAAGGTAAATTAAATTTGTTAAAAAACAAATTAAATGTTCCATTTAATAATGACATACATTGTCAAGCCTTAGCCATTGCCTATTTGAATATGAACAATTGCATCTGAGGGCCATGCCATGCCTCATAATAACAATCTACAATAAAACCGTTCACATCGTAAAAAAGTGCAAACATTTAAAAAACGTAGAAACATTGGCCAACCCACATCTTTACCTAACATCCAAGTATTTAATTTCAGCCACAAACCCACTCATACAAACCATACTTTCGCAATGTTGGAAAGTACTCTGATAACCTCCATTATCACGGCACTGTAAGGCAAGTAGATCTTAATTACAAAACTCGACCGCATACCGGAGCGTTGCGCGTGAGTGACGTAACCAGAGGTACTACTAAGACTAAGCAACGCGAAGCCCGTATAAACGGATATATCTGTCTCTTTCATATACTCGAAAACACATTGGTATGACTGAAAGAGACAGATGAGTCGAATATACGAACATTATGTTGAGGAGTAAGACCTTAGGCGAGGTGCCCACACGACGGGAAAAGCGCGTGGAAAAGAAACAATTTGACTGTAATAATTAGATTTTGAATGATGCAAAAAGGTTTGTAACTAAACGAATGAGAAATACTTTGTTTTTTTTAATAAACGGCATGCCAGAGCGTTGCGCCTGCGCGTTACTAGCGTAACTGTGGGTGCGTTACTACTACTTACTACCCATACATTAAGAAAAGCGAGCGAGCAGGCAGCGAGGCAGAATAAATTATTAGATAGCTCGGATTAGTTTTGAAGAAAAACTAAAAGCGTTTTTATTGAAAAGGTGCTATCATTCAATTCGGACCATTTATTTCAGTAGGTATTGTAAAAAAAAGTCCTATTAGTTAATATAACTAAGTATTTCTATAAGATTGCTACTTACTTATTTGTTTTACTAGGTTTGTTTTACTATATTACTATACTGACCAACTTGCTTTTAATTAACTAACACAATTATTTATTATTTATTGAATTAAAATTTCCGAAAGCCTGAGACGGGACCTGAATCTTTTTTTTTATTCAACGAATTGTATTTTCAATTAATGCAAGTCATTTATTTCCATAGGACAGTTTTCAAAACGTTCTCACAAATGTTTTACAAGTACGTAAGTTAACTTTAAGAGGTAATGTACAAATTTTTCCATTCACGTGTAAGCGATTCTAAGTCAACAGTGAAAGTGTCCAAACATTAAGTCATTCCGCGGAATGACGTCATCTTAGTTTTTATAGCCATGTTGCTTGCAAACAGTGAAATCGTTATTTTGTATTGTTTTACTTTTATTACACACATTGTTATAATGTCACCAATGTGATGGGAAAATGACAAACGACTGTTGTTAAATGAGTCGTATACATTTTAACGTTTAATGATGGCTTTCGGACTTGTAGAAACAATGAATATGTAGGTATTGTGGAAATATAGTAAGTGTAAAACCAAGAAAACTTTAAACAACGTATTTTTGATCGGAGTGAGACTTAGACATTGAGGCACGATTTATTAATCGCTATAAACTTGGCTTTTAGAAGAAAAAGGCCCAGAAGATGGCGCTGGCCCGTTATGATTTATTTTTAACTTGACCACACTGCAAACAATGGCTTTTATGTTGGTAGCTTTTTGTCCATATAGCTTTTTTCTTTTATTCCCATTATTAACTGAGAAAAATAAGTACCATTCACACTATAACCATGAATAACTTAATAATTATTGATAATAATATTTTCCACGTCATAACCAACATAAAGGTCATTGGCCTTTTCTCTACCTACTCCAATCACTGATTATTTTGCCATCTGTCCATTTGCCAATACATTAACGATTAATACATCTGCCCCAATTTTTGGTTTCGGTCCACAATCAATATTAGTTTTTCGCAATCCGATATTGTGACTATCGTCCACTGAAAGGCAGTTAATTGAAACATTAATCTATGTCCGTTTGGCAACAGATGCCGCTAGTTTCTTACAACACTTGCATTGTGTCTCAATTTCATTGTGATCTGTGTTTGTTAGTACAAAATGTTTTAAGTGTACCTACTGTTTTTTAATGACATTAACTGTACCTTACATAGACTGCAAAAATAAATATTACTTAGATAAATCAGTTCAGAAACCATTTGGGGAAGGGTAATAAATATAGGTACTAATTTCAAATTGTGTTCAAATTTTTGGTTAACAGTATAACGCGTATTTTTTAATTTGTTCTTTTACTAATATCTAAAACTCCAACTGATACAGCCGAGATCAAAAATTGTATCCTATTGCTACAAAAAAAACCTTTGTGACGAAACTGATAAGCAACCCGGATCTTTCCAGTACCTACTCTAATTGCTTCAAATTTATTTCAATTACGACTACAGCCGCCTACTTTTTAATTACATAATATTGCGACCCAAAAGTTATATATTTTGCACTAATTAAAAAGTCATAACAATTAACTGAGTAATTACTACCAACGCAGTTCTGTTTGTTTAACTCCTACATGGCAGAAAATGAGCAATTGCTAATATAAATCTTATTCCGTTGAGTTAATGGCTAGTTTCTTAAACCAATTCAATATTCTCATCATACCCATACAATAGTCCACAGCTGAACATAAGCTTCACCAAAAGCAGAATATTGCCATAAACGTCAGGCAAAGGCCTCCGTCATTCAATTCAAGTTACCACAGTAATAATGGGTATATACAGGCATAATCACTCTGTTTTTAATCCCCAATCTTGCCCAATATAGGTTGGGGATTTAAAACCCGATCAATGTTCGAAAATTCGAAACACATGTTGCACGAAACTTCTGGCAGTGCTCCAGAGTATTGTCTCCAGAGGCTGTCTACTGCCTCCTGTAGTCGCCTCTTACGACATCCTTAAGACAAAGAGGTGGAGTAAATCTATGACATACAACATTATCAATTGATTAGTATTGAACAAAGAAAATAAAGTTTCTTTGGTATTGAAACATGAAAATTTTGTCACAGGCGGGACTCGAACCCACATCCCCATGCATGCTTTGTCCAATTAAGCTACCAAATATTACTCACAGCGCCAATTTTCCAAGTATGTTTTTATCGCTTTTTTTTTATTTGTATTTTGTATTATCGCTGTAAGCGGTTCGAGTCTCGTCTTACCCCCGTATTTATAAAGAAGTAATTACTTATTGCTTAAGAAAGTCATAACTTAAAGTGTTCATACCTAGTGCTTAAGTAAAAGATATTATTCACCATTAATAGTCATATTATTTGGCTGAAAATGCTAACTTTTGGCAGTTATAACTTCTAGTAATTTCTTGATTAAGGCATACAAATTGTCTCTCAAGTAATTACTTGTAGTCAAGTAATTACTTTTACTTGTTTATAAATAAGGGGGTTAGACAATTGTTTTTAAGTCTAAATACTGATATCATAATTGCAATAAAGTTGCTTAAATTGAAATACGATTGGTTATCCAATATTTATTTGTTGACGAGTTATCGAACGTATCGGTTCACTTGCTGTTTAATATTTAAAATGCGTTGTCCACTTTCGCCAATTGGGCAACACGAAGTAATAAAAGCTATATTTGGCACCACGTACTTCTAATATTGAAATCGGAGCTAATATTAAAAAATACATTTTCCTACGTGATAAAAAAAAATTGTTACAATATTTTGTTTAGGATTGTCAGAATTTCGATCATTTCTTTGGCCAGCGTGATGATTATGCTTATCTTATATCTACCCATCATTGCTGTGGTAACTTAGATTTTATGACGGAAGCCTCTGCCCTCCAGTGAGATGAGTATGGGCTGTCACTTTACTTAACTTTTTTGATAACCAGATAAGGATATTAAATGTAGATTTTATTAAAAATCAGCAGGTCAAAACTGTATTTAGACCAGCATACCTACACATTTTTATTGCACTCTCAGATCTATTTAGATTCTTCGATACGCCATAGGTCGTGGTCAAATGTAATGTGGTGGACAAAAAGATCATTCCGATAACTCGGTAACGCACAGCTGATAGTAACAACGCATTGTTAGCGAAATGTCGCGGTTGCTCTTGCGCAAGAGCTTTGACATAGGGCTGTCAACCACCTCAGCCTCTTTGTTAAATATTAAAAATAAAAAGATTTGAAAACGAACAAAAATATACGTCATGTTCCTATGCTGTCATTCTATTCTATCAATTTTCTTCTTTTAGTACGTGTAATTATTTCTTCTCATTACTATTTTATATCTTACAATTTGGACATCACATTGTAAATATTCCATTCTTAACACTAAATAAAAAAACTTTACATTAATTCAAGTAATGGCAAGCGTGGTAATTATGACTTTACAATACACGTCATTGATGTGGAATAGCGTTATTATTCTAAGTGGTAACTTGAATTCGAGGATCCATCTTTTGCCCTTGCCCTATTATAGGCTGTTACTTTTATTTAATACTAGCTGATCCGGCTAACGATGTTTTGCCATATAAATGGGAACAAGTATTTTTTTTTTTCTAAAATAAAGACTAAAGAAATTTGGACTTCATACTACAGCTTTAAATCAGACAAATTTTTGAACGCACTATCTTTTATTACTAAGAAGACAAAGTCAAATGTTCCTTAGCCAGTAATTGTTTGTGTTGTAAAATTTGCTTGTCGGTTTTAGTATTTTCCTTTAGTTATTATTTATGTTTCTCACCGTTTAAACCTTCCCTGAACTTCCACAAATATTTCAAAATCAAAATCAGCCAAATCTGTCCATCCATTCTCAAGTTTTAGCGAGACAAACGAACAGCTATGGATAGAAGATATTGCAGCCCTACGCGATCGTTGCTTTTTCGTACGCAGAGCATGAGCCGTTAAGTGGTCCGGCCGATTTCTTGTCCTTAATCGAGTTTACATACGAATATGCTTTTACTTTTTTTCCATACAACATTATGTTGGCACATCTTCTTTCGTCCTTGCAACAGAATGTCGGTTAGTAACACTATCATCTCAACATTTTTAAATTTCGCGTTTTCTTCTTTTTAGCGTGTGATTATACTTTACGGATGACCTGATGTTAATATTACCAAGCCACCTTTGACCTCTGTCCAGAAAAGTTCTCTTAAACCATTCAAAGTTTTAGTAACACAATAAGAATGTTTGGTTTTAATGACCATAAAACACTTTTAAAACAGCGTGGAAACAGCCATTACAAGCAGTAGCACTTATTAAAACTAATTGATTGATCAAAATATTACAAATTTTCAGGAAACGTTAATTTTATGCAAACGAATTACGAAATAACCGACAAGTATTCAAATTCTTTCAAATATCACCATTCCTCTATAGATAGCAGGTAAATTATGTGTCTCAATCAATATACGTACTCACAGCCTTGAAAAATCTTAAATATCGGCAATTAAAATAAAATTAACATCGCAACAACCAGTTTAGGTGTTCTGGTGACATTATCGATGATATACAAGATCGATCTACTTTTGGCAATCGATAAATAACTCACTACACTAGAAACTGGATCAGTGTTTCTCAAACTGTGATATGATTTCGCAATAAGTCACCTTAATCTTTCTTTTATTGTCGTACTCATCAACTAAAAGATGCATTTTTATTTTTACTACTACAGTTTATGGTTTTTACATGCGTCGTTGGAAAATAGAGTAGGAACAAAGATTAAATCGCCAACTGAAATATTCCACCAGTTTAAGGCGCCAAGCCCATTCTTGACCCGAAGCAGTGGTAGGTTTAAATATTGGGACGTGTAAAAGCGCCTCCTGGGGCCTATTTGCAGAAATTCAAATTTATTTATTTATTTATTTATTTCGGATAACTTTAGATCCATAGTGTTAGTAACATAGTTCTTACGTCTAGTATTAGTGAAATTGCGATTCGAATAATTACATAATAATAATAAATAAACCAATTCAATTCAATTTAAAATTAATTAATTTGTATAATATATTTGCTCCGATTTTGGGTTAATTAGGGCAGTGATCCAGTGCTTAATTAGGGCACTATCCCATCTCCCCGCCAAAACCTTTAAAATACTGTTGGGACTACCGAGCATTCTTTTTTGGATAGAAATAATCTTTTTCCGCATTAAAGCATGAAAACAGTCTACGTGAGCGTCGGCAAACATGCCAGACGCGCTGCAAAACCTCGGCAGTCCCACCAGCACCCGGAACATATTATTATAAATAAAACTGATTTTAACTGATGATTGTTTTTAATTTGTTTACAAGTAGATAGTACAGCTCTAGACAGTCCTCAACAATCTTCATTTTCAGTAACGAAACCGCAAAGATCCTTTAAAATTGCTGTGTAATTTCAAATAAGATCTTGCAATACTTCTTTGTATATTATATTGGCCTACTCCTGGTTCTTATACACATCCTTAAAACCTAGTAGGAGCTATTATGTCTGAAACGAGGTTTTACACTAATGTGTATTTAAATATAAGAAAATAATGATAGTAACAGTTGGTTACTCGATCAGGTTAGTTTACCGGTCTGCTGGTTCGCCTACTACCCAAGAGCCTCAGTTTAATTCCTGGTCGAGTTTATTTAGGTAGGTAACGATAGTTTTTTAAAACTTTAAGCTGTTGGTCTCAGCTTCTGTGGTAAAAATGGAACTCCTAAAAACAATTCACGTCAAAGGCCAGTAATAGCTGGCATGGAAAACTATTAAGGCTTTATAGGATAGTCATATGATAAAAAGGGTAATCATTTTAGAGTTGGTTATAGAATAACGCATATTTATGTTTCTAAAAATAATTGTAACTTGTTACTGAAATAATGTTTGAGAAACATCGCTCTACTTTTGATTTATAGCCCGGGGCTTTGATTTTAGATTCATGATCTTATGAGCAGTAATTGTTTGTAATCGAAATGTCGAAGCACATTTCGTACAATGTGACCGATTTTAACGATCGAAAAAGTAAGGCAACATTCTTTCGATTGCATCACGTTTTAAGTAACTTAATAAAAGGTATGGGGCAGTATTTATGTTATTAAGTTGAGTGTTTGAAGAGTTCTTTTGTAATGATGTGAAAACCTTGAAAATTCTGGCTTTTGTAAATGCAAACCTTGCCTCAAATATACCAGGATGTGGCATATACCGGGTGGTCTAAAAAGCCCCAGTGCGGTCTGATCGTATTTTAAGGCAATGGAATAAAGGTATTCACTGCAAGTAATCCATTCCTTTTAACCGTTTTGTCAAAAGTATCTTAAAATGGTTTAAAACCTCTAACTAGGTTTGAAATTTTTAATATAATATTAGATTATCGCACTGGTTTCGTATCCAAGTCTTTTCTCCTTCAATCCTCTCGTCTTTGGAATTCCCTTCCAGAAAAACTTAAACAACCACCCTGCAAACACTCATTTAAGAAACTTGCTCGGTCCCATTTTCGCAAATTTTTTTTGTCATCTTCTACTTGGTTTCACTTTTCACTGTAAGTCATCTTATATGTATTTATCATAATTTTATATATTTAAGTATGTATTGTATAATTGTATTTGTGTATAACCATTTACGTATGTGTATACTGTTTGAAGCTTATATATTAGTTTATTATTTATATGTATGATAATTTATTATGTTAATTGTTTGTACCTAATTTTAAATAACTACTTGTAACTTTGCTTATACTTTGTCGCACCGCCCACTTTACATTTCTGCTTAACTTAATGATCGACTGGCAGAGAATGCCATTACGGCATTAAGTCTGCCATTTGTATTTTTTATTAAATCTGTGCAATAAAGATTAAATAAATAAAAAAATTAAATAAATTTGACGTATTAAGCTTTATCCCTAAATCACAACATGTTAGTTGTGTTATATGAGTCCCTTCGCAACTGCTAACTTATTTTTAATCATATTTATTTATTATATTATATTATTATATTATATTATATTATATTATATTATATTATATTATATTATATTATATTATATTATATTATATTATATTATATTTAATAAAAAATAAACGTGTCTTAGTATATTTAACAAATGTTTCGATTGTTCTCTTCACTCTTAAACACCCGCTTGGCCTAATACTATGTCATCACTTTCGCCCCGAGGTTTTGCTATCTTGCAAAATTGTATTTTATGGAATAACAAATATTGTATGTGTTTATCTGAGGGGTAATCTGGATCGTATAAAACGACTATCGTAAACCTTGATATCCATAATTTATACAGTTTGAAATGACTAACACTATCTAGCTTTTGTTTGCTTAATGTATTTTCTGAAATTCGTCTTGCCGTTTTAGGGTGAAAAATTAACAAATATTCAATCACAAACTCCGCATTTATATTCGTGTAATTGCGATTACGTATTATTGTATATTAAGTAACAACGTGTTTTTAATTCAGTCGATATCATACGGTTCAGTGGTTCAACCCGCATTCTATTACAAAACTCGCGCAACTTGCGTTCGCTTTCTTTATTAATAAGTATGCCAGTTTAGCAAAAAAACTGGTTGGTTGATTGTGCAAATGTTTTACTTTAAAAAACGGTAATAGTAAAAACCTATAAATCAACCCACTGCAGGGCAAATGCCTCCACCATTGTATTCAAGTTCGCACGTCAATGATGAGTACAGGCATAATCACCGCGCGTGCCAAATGTGGATTGGTAATCACAAATATAACCCGAGCAATGTTCGAAAATTCGAAACTCTTGTTGCCCGACTCCGGGATTGAATCTAGGACCCCAAGATCTTGTCCCAGTACTTAAACCACTAGACCAACGGGGCGTTAAAAAACTTTTAAAACGAGAACGAACATACTTTTTTCAATTGCCTGACATTTGATCAGGTTACACCGACCGTGGTCACAGGATGACTGGAATAGCGATGCTCTCACTCCGAATCTATCCTAGATAAACATAAAACAACTACTCCATATTTTTTTCTGTGGTCGGTAGATTAACCTACTTTCAACTGTTTAGTAATTAATACCCTCAAATCTTTCTTGAATTAGAAACTGAAATAACTTGTATTGTGCGAGTGGTATTGGTAGGTAAGTAGGTACTATTATGCAAGCATTTGTAAATTCGTTTCGGTAACTACTATTTATTATGTTAAAAATATAATCTTAAATATTTTAACATTGCCAAAAATAACCGCAATTAACTTATTAAGTTAATTGCGGTTATTTTTGGCTTATCTTCATATTTAATCTAAATATTTTTAAATAATTGGTAGGTAAGTAGATATTGTTGTGCCTGTTTTGAATCGATTATGCAATAGCTAAAAATCACAATATACATAATTACCTAGGTAACACTGAAAATGTTTAGAAAATGAAAAACGACTAATGTAGAAAGTTGCCAATACTTTTATTGTTTTTCGAAGTAATCTCCGTTCCTCTCTACACATCGTCGCATTCGATGGAACCACTGAGAAAAGCAGTGGGCTCATTCTTCCTTAGGGGTCTCTTCTATTACATTTTCGTACGCTTTCACTTCACCGCATCTTCAGGGCTCGTAAAGCGAATACTTCGAATTTGATCTTTAGTTCTTGGGAATAAATGAAAGTCGCGGGCGCCAAGTCAGGACTGTATGGCGGATGACACATTATCTCGACACCTGCCATAGTCAAATATTCAACAGTCCGTTTTGCGGAGTGCGCTGAAGCATTGTCGTGGTGAAGGAGGATCCTGCTTCGAGGGCGCTGCTGTCGAATTTTTTCCAATACAACAGACAAACAACGATTGACATACCAGTCTGCAGTAACTGTCCTTCCATATTCTAGCACAACTGTCGCGAAATGATCTTTCCGACCAAAGAATGAGGCAATCATCTTTTTTCTTTGACTTCTTCCTTTCTTTACCTTAGTTGGCCGATCCTCGATAGGAAAAACCCACTGAGCTGATTGTCTTTTGGTTTCGGGTTCGTAGCAATATATCCAGCTTTCATCGGTTCTCTATTTTGTCTCATAAATTTTTCATCCATAATCTAACGTGTCATAATGTTTTGTGACCTAATTTAAGACCATCATTTGTCTGAATGAAAATTAGCCCTAACTCAATGTCTTATAGTATCACTTGCCCTAAAATCAAAATCCCTAAATATAATTTATCCTAAAAAAATTTTTTTTTTTTTATAAATATGACAATCCATAATGTTTAAAAGACATAAAAGGCTTTTCCATAACAGTTATAAGTCCTTACGTAATGTGTCATAATGGATTTAGAATTGCGTGTGCTCCGGCGCTACGGGAAGTGCAGCCCCTCCGCCCTAGCGTAACAAAGTACAGGCGCCCGGGCTCTCCGTAGCGGCTGAGGCTGGTCAGCAAGCCGAAGCTGCGAACGTGGTCCGGGTATCGCAAAGGGGGGTGCACTAACCTAAACCTAACCTAATCTAACCTATTTCCAGCGCAATCGTTTTTGTCACTAAATGTATCATAGTCAGTTGATTGGCATTTTAACGAATAGTACCTCTAATTTGACACGAAAGCCTAAATCCATACGATTACAAGTGTATGATAATGTGACTTATAATAACTAAACTACATGAGGATAACATAACCAAGATAAACCTACTTTTAAACATATGTTCTAGGACTAACAATATTATTATAAACCATCATTCGACTGTAGTGATCCTGATCAGTATTGAAAAAGTAATGCTTAAATAGATTGGACACGTTGAGAGGATGAATGAAAGCAGGTTGATTAAAAAGATATATATGGCGAGTATGAAAGGAAATGTTGGAAGGGGAAGGCCTCGACGAACTTATCTTGATCAAATCGGGGAAGTTCTAAAAAAAGGTCAGGTCAAGAGTACCCTAAACCGGCAAGCGTGTATGAAAAGATTAATGAATGTGGATGAAACGAAAGTAGTCTGTAAGGATCGTAGTAAGTAGAAGGATGTGGTCTCTGCCTACCCCTCCGGGAAAAAGGCGTGAGTGTTTGTATGTACGTATGTATCATTCGACTAACAATATTACTATAAACCATGATTAGACTTTAGTATTATCTTATCTGTGTTAAAACTAACAATATTATCACAAACCACCATTCGGACTAACATACATTATACAATTTAACACTAAGGACATGTGACTTTATAGCAAGAAAAATTAGGATATCTAATTATTATAGCACCCGATATTATGACACAAAAGCATTAAAATTACAGACAATTAGGCATAATAAAATTTCGTATATTCGAAAATTATGGATAGTGATTATTATAGCAAACGCGTTAGGGATTTTGAATTTCGGACGAACAATTTTCGAAGAAGAAAGGGACTACCGCTTTCATCACCTGTGACGATGTCAAATACAGCATTTGAGTCACCGCCGTTGAACTTATCTAACATTTGGCGACACCAGTCCATGCGAAGGTGTTTCTGGTCGTCGGTTTAAGTATGGGGAATCCATCTGGTACAAAGCTTCCTGACGCCTAAATGTTCGGGTAATATTTTTTAAACTTGACTCATACCAATTCCTAGGCTTGCCCGTATCTGCTGATAGGTCACTCTCTTATCTTCCTCTATCATGCGTCGCACAGCAGATGTTATCTTCAGTAGTCGCTGTTAAAGGACGTCCCTCACGCGGATCATCATTGAGATTGCTACGTCCACGCTTAAACTCGTTAAACCAATTGTACCTATATAGTGGCACAAGATGGGTCTTCATTAAGAAATGTTAATCGCAGCCTATAATAGCTTTGTTGTTGAGTAACCCCACAACGAAAGTCATAATAAATCATTGACCAAAAATTTTCTCGCGTTAGGTTAATTTTCACATGTAACAAGAGTTTAAGATTTGCCGCCAATTCACAAAAACAAATAACAAATGAATGCAATATACTACATTATGTTACCAAAGAGTTCTAAAATTGAAATTCAAAAAAAGTTTTCATTAGCAATGTTTCTAACTGGCCAGTTCTAAACATTTTCAGTGTTACCCACGTATTATATATTGTGATATATCGTAATAATATATAACTTTTACATGGTACGAGTATCGAGTGAATTTTAGAGATAGGAGAAATATTTATGAGTTGGTTATTGGTTTATATGAGAAATAGGTAGGTAGATGAGATAATATCATATTTTTACCCTTGTTGTTTGTTGTGGTATTGTGTGTAGGATGGATTTGAATAAACCTTTTTTATAGTGATGTGTCTTAATACCTCGATCGTGAGTTATTCCAGACACAATTGAAATCAATTGTTATCGTGGCACGCGAGTGCCTCCTGGGGGTTGAAGGATTAAACAAGTAAGTAGTAACTGTAGGAAAAAAGGCAAACAAAAAAATATACGGAAAATACGTATGCTATATTTTCCGTAGGTACAGAAAAGATTAGGGATCCTTACAAAAATACAATAGTCCAGTGTTTGGCCGGGCTTATGATACTGGTGGTTATTTATTTTTTCGCTTTGAATATACATTCTATTCCCATCAATTTTTGGTACTGTACTGTAGGTTTTCTACTAAAAAAATACAAAAATCAACGAAAAACAGTTTTGTGCATTATTATGCATTGTCTAATAGTTTTTAGGTTAAATTTTTGTATCACTATGCAGACAGTAATAAAAAATCTCGCTTTATTTCGTTGAATATTCTGTAGTGTCTATGGTTTTCGCAACGTCTTCTATGACACATCTTGTGAGAGAGCATTCACCGCAAACGACATATAAATAACTCTAATCAAATGACAATTTGAGCTTCCGTTTTCTTTCGACATTGTTGCGACATATAGTTGCGATGTCGAGACAGATGCAATTTTTTTTTATTTTCTAATCTTACATACATGACATGTGTACTATTAAGTGTTTAAGTACTTGGACGACTTAGCTTTGTTATTTAGGTACGAGTATATTTTGTAAATTAGCGTTTTTATAGACGCTACAAATTGTTGTCAGGTAAAGCGTTGTATGGGATCCTACCATTGTTAATTGATCCAAATAAAACTATTTCATGAATACATAAAAGAAATATTAAACACAAACATTTGAGATGATAATGAACTTCTAGTACAAAGCAATATTTTAACTTTTTTAATTTCATTGGTTTTGAAATATATTTAATACCTGTTGTAGCTTGTAAGTGATAATATTATTTTAGTAGCTCGCGTTGATTTTCAACTTAAACTTATAAAATGTAAACATTTTGTGCTCTTTAATGGTGTGTTATTAATTTAACGTTTATTTAAATAGAGGCTACGATTGTTCACTTATGTAGTCGAAAGGAAGTCACAGCACTACTCAATTGATGATTAAAACACGTCACTACGACCTGATCTCTTGACGTGCATTTCGCGCGCTAATGATGCCAGAGAGGCAGAGAGTTTAGCATGGGAAACGAAAAGAGAAAAATATACTTTGTTTAATTTAAAATTAATCATACACGACATGGCAATTATTGTGGTAAAATCACGGCACAGAAAAAACAACATTACGCATACTCGACCTTAGTCGTGCTCCGACATCGCGCCTAGTCAGTAGTCCTGCGGAATTCTTTGTTTGCGTAATTTAACAGCGAAAATGCCATTTTGCAATGCAAAAATGATAGTAGGAGAAAAACTCTTAAAAATGGAGGTATTTCATACCACAGGTAAGCAACAATATCGTAGTTTTTCATTAAAATCTTGTTTGATTTCAATAAATTAAAAATGAAATAAATTTGTTCAATAATTGACCAAAACTTTCTAAGATCATTATTCTTTACCTACAGAAATTGTTATTCTTTTTTTTGCGATTTTCGTAACTACGCTTAGTAGTGGCACGCGGGTCCCGCCTACTTCGTCGTGAGTTTGGCGACAGCGGTTCTAGTATTAAATTTGCCATATCGCACTTCCACTGGTTTTTTCTGTTTCGTGGGGAAAAATGGTAGCATTGTTAAAATAATGTTTCAGTAAGTAAGATCGAGTTAAGAGTTCGCATCAATAGATAGCGTTGAACAATGTTAGAACTTAATATTGGGATTTTTGTATATTTAAAAGGTTTCGATTAAAGCTCTAAGGGTTTCGATAACAATATTAGCAGTGCACTCAAAGGAAATTCTAATTTAATTATAATCGTCACAAAGAAATCTTCAATTACATTGTTAACACATTACCAAAATTGTGTTTCATTACAATTCTAACTTCCGGGCGCAAATAAATTGTGGCAATAAAAAGCAACGAATTGCCCCATTATCTCAATGGAGCTCGACTCAATCGTGTAATATCGCAAATCGCCAATAAATCTGTTCGATAAGTCAGTTTATGGTACAGTTATCTACGTGAACAGATCAAATTTTTAGATGTAATGTTAAAAAAACTGAGTTGTAGTGTAGCGGAGTGGCGTACACACCGGTTTTCAAGGTATCGCCTGCTCCGAGGTCCCAGGTTCGATTCCTGGACTGGTCAATATAGAAAAAAATGGGTTTTTCTACATTTTCCCGGGTGTTTGAAGTATCTTCGTTGCTTCTGATATCAACAATACGAGTGCTTTCAATAGTTGTACTCACTTTGAGATCAGAACAATGGAGGGTATGTAGTGTTGTCCACATTTAATTAGTTGCCATATTTGCCGTATTAGCCATCGCAACTTAGCCAATAGTGGAGTGAAGATACTGTCAGTCTTCTTTTGACAGTACTTCTTCAATTGCGTTTACCACAGGATATGAGCGAGTGGTAATATTGTGGTATTTTTTTGTTACATTGACCTGCTGTTGAGTGTACTAGTAACAAATTGTCGTCGTGAAGTAGTTTAGCTAAATTTTGTGATCGATTTGAGTGCAATGTGGTAAGTGCGGATACTTTTTAGAGGTACTTAAGTACTTCAGTTAAGTGAGTCTTACTGATTGCTAAATTAGGTAAGTAGTACTTACTTTTTGAAGTAGTCTCGTAATACTTGACCATTTCGTATGAAGTAGCTATGTAGAAAAAGCAAAAAGGGCCATTTAATTTGTTTTTTCATATTTCGCGGCCAGATGGCCAGAGGAAAATGACAGGTCAAAACTTTGAAGAAATTCATATAATGAAATAAAAAAAATATAATCATGTAAGTAGATAAATCTGTATGGAGTCGATATTTTTTTTACAACCCAAAAACGAGGGGATTTTCGCTGCACGTTTACCGTTGTAAATGCACTCGATTTAACGAGTATAGATATAGTTTAAGTCTCGGAAAAGGGCAAAGGATAGTTTTTATTCCGGAAATTTGCCTTAGGTGATAAATAAGTTGGAAGTTGGTTTAGATATTCATGAATTTTTCAACTGATTACTTAATATGAAATATGGTACATAATTCATGGTAGTTTAAAACTATTTACTACGGCTTATTTCTGTTCTTTAAATCATCCCTTAAAAGTTTTGAAAGTAGTTTTTTTTTATTTATTGTACCATGTTGTTACAAGATGTTAGTAGAAAATAAATTGGACACGAACATGACTCTGCAAGGGTATAGAAATTTATTTTAAACTAGGTAATACCTAACATGGATATTGGCAGTTCGGAATACATAAAGAAAATATAGATCAGGCAAAAATAAGTTACAAGCAATGACGGTAAGAACTTGCGCGGGCGGCGCGGCGAGGCAAGTCGTGATCTAGACCCAATGATTACCTTAATGAACTATGAATCAGTTAGATAATTAGCCATGTCGAGTTGACCGATTAGAAATAGACTCTGTCTTTGTTCTTGAAACAGTCACGTGGTTAATAGGCGAATATGATTAGGGTTCTATCGAACATGCGATTTGAACGTAATCTATCAGTTATACGCCAAAAACAACATTCGTTTCTTGAATTTACGCAAACTCTTTACTTTGATAAATTATTTATTTCCGGATTTAACTTGCATTGATTAGGATTTTACTATTTATTTAAACATAACACACTTACATGTGTTTGGCCCAGTGTGGCATGTCTTAAAATATTGTATTACATATAATTATATTTCATACCGTAATACGAGTATTACCTTCGTCTCACTGTAACCACGAATTGATAAATCGATCTTAATAAAATGTAAAATAATAACAAACGCTACTAAAATCCGTAAATAAACCTTTAAATTTAAAATTTCGTTAAAATTATTATCACTAGGATACAATATTCTCGCGATGCAGTGTCTCATAGTAATGTTTGCATTTTAAATGTACCTGTTTCTTTTATATAAATCTTTTTTAAATTAACTTTCAAGAACATAATTGTAATTGTAATTAGAATGTATTTATTTGTTGAATTTATAAGTTGATTTAATCAGGAGGACGCGCTATTGACTGTACAGCATCTTAACACTTTCTTTTCTGTTCATATTACATTTCGTAATAACATTTGCCTTTCATAAACACAAATGATAGGTAATAACAGTTTAACATACAATCGCAAAAGATCATATCGAAACTGACTCAGCGTTGCCAACAAATAAATCATCAAGTTATTCTTTTGCATTCCGAAATCTATGAATAGTAATCAGTTAGGAGGTAGATTTTATCATATTGATTCTTTCTCAGTGGTTCTCAACAAGAGTAGCGATACTCCCCAAGGGGTGCAAAGTTCAAGCTAAACCTATACATGTGAATTTTTATCTTACAAAATCTCGTCTTTTTTTCGCTACTTTAATATTTGTATTTGTCAAAATACTAAACGGCCCAAAAATTTAAAAAGTAGAGTAAAAAAACCGTTACATGTTTTTACAATAAGAAATTCAACTTGGTACTTTGAAATAATTATGTAGTTCAATTTAATACTTCGTACCGTTTTCATTCAAAGTGAGTTAAAAAGCCTGCAATACTTGTTATTTTTTTGAAGCAATTGTCATTAATACTTTGCAACACTTGCATAAAGACCTTTCATCACCTAACAAGGATATGCATCCAGAGATGTTGAACACCCAATTTCTCCCATCTACCTTATTATTAAAATTTTCATAAAAATATATGTATGTATCTATTTACAGAAAATTTCACTTCAAACTTTATAATTTTTTTTAAATAATGAATAAATTAGTCATGTTAGTTTCGTTTACTTGGTAAACATGCTTGGTTTATATCAAAAAGATTGAGAACCACAGGCCTAATATAAATCTTGATGCACATTGTATGTTAAGAATCGATTACACAAATCGAGATCGTGGATCAACATTGTATCGATTGCGACAGAGATCGACAAACGTGACGCGTTATTGACAGTGCATGAAATGTTTACCGTTAAATTATATCTGTTTCATGTAAAGTGCTACTTTATTATGAAAGGGAATGTCATAAGTTGTAGGTAAGATCGTGATCAACACAGTAATACATTCTACAAACTCTATATTTTGCGCTTCACTTGCTTAAAGTGTTAGAGATCGAGAGTTCAAACCCGAACACGTGATTCATACTATTTGCACTTTATTAATAAAATCACTTTTCGGCAATATTACTTATACAGATAACACAGAAAATGTGCTAGTTCCGTTTTACTTACGCCTTGTCTAAAGATTCAAATGAGGCATCTATCCTACCTTTATTCGTACCTATCTGGTTTACTGAATTTAGAGTTAATGATAAATTACGCGAGGTCAAAGGTATAGGGACGAAGCGCTAGTAAGCTCAAAGTAGTGAATGCACTAGGGAAGCACATTTTACTATTGTCATGAGAGGGTATGAAAATTATTAAAGCCTGTCTCTACAAAAAACTAGTGAACAATTAGCCTACAGCAGAAAACTTCTTAGTATTGACTGAAAAAATTTTTGCTAAGTCCTAATAATGTCACGTGACATCAAAAAACGTTTTACCTATCCTTCAAAATATTATAATGGACGCGCTAAAGGGATAATCGATATAGAATCGATTAACCGGCAATCTTAATCGAGTGCGTGTGAGAACAACATGGCCACGTGACTCTCACAGCGCTCGGGTTACGTTGGGAAACAAAGCCGTGGCGCAACACTTGTATGTTGATTGCACTGATCGGGGTATTTAGTCAATCTTACTTTACGGACTAACTAATGAACTTATGAATAACGTCTTAAGTTAATAATCGAAAGAGAAGTCAATTGATGAAATATTTAAACTATTTTTACTATTAGTCAGTAAGCCTTAATTGTTTAAATTAAACTTCCCTTTTGTGTGTACATCGTTTTTTACCTTTACCTGGTCTACGTACTCAAAATTTTAAGTAAATACTAGTAACATAACAAGGATTCGATAATAAATTATTTCAGATCCGTTATCACCAGTTTTGTTCATGAACTTAAGTATTCTAAACAATAACAATAATTTTGTATGCAAGACAGTTTAATTAATCACTTATTCATGCTAACTATTAATACTATCTAAATCCATTACGCCACTAGAACAATACTTGTAATCGATCTATCTCGTGACCTCGACCTTTCAATCAGTGCATTCATCAATGGACAATCGAGATGAATCGACTCGTATCGCATGTTTCCCAGCACTTTCACTGACAGCTGGCCTTGACAGCGGCGGCCATGTTGTGTTAACGGTGATTAACGTCATTTCTGACAGATAAATTAGCCGTTTTGCGATTGGTAGGACGCCCTTGTGCTGCCGTTCAAATGTCTGGTGGTAAGTCACAAACAATTGTAAAACTTTGTACCTGTTCAATGTCATTATTGGCTAAGGTCATATTTATGGAGAACCCTGAACTTGATTTAACGTTTTCTCTTTATTGAACGTAGAATTATTTCAGTATTTCTTCTTAGATTCAAATATGTACTTGATAATCCTTAAAGTAAACTAGCCAATTATATTATATAATTTATTTGGTTGAACTACTACAAAATTTAATATTACTTTGGCATGTTATTTGCGTGCTTGTTTTAAAATAATTATTAGCAGAGTATTGGGAATATTTGACATTTGATCACTAAAAACTTTTTAGAGAAACCTTTGCTTACCTTCAAAGTATGCTCCTTCAGAAACGATACACTTACGCCAACGAATAATCTAATCATCAAAACATTTTTCAAACGTTGTTTCCGGAATTGAGTTCAGTTCTCGCCGCGAATTCTCTTTTATGTCTTCTACCGATTGAAAACGACGAAATGGTAATTTGAGTTTAGGAAAAATAAAAAGTCGGCTGGAGCTATACCAGATATGTCTGGTGAATATGGTGGTTGCTCGATGGTATTTGTTGAGTGTTTGGTCAAAAATTCGTTCACAATGGTGGACCTTGTGCAAAGGCGCATTATCGTGGTGCAAAATCCAAGAATTTTCTTTCCACAAATCTGGCCCTTTACGTCAAATTTGCTCTCTTAAATGCCGCATAACGCTCAAATAATATTCTTTATTTACCGTTTGACCTTCCAGCAAGAATTCCGAGTGCTTAACACCGCGATAGTCAAAGAAAACAGTCAACAAGACTTTGACTTTAGATCGACTTTGGCGTTGTTGTTTCGGTTCAGTTGGAAGGCGCCACTCCGAAGCTTGTTAAATGTTGACTAGCTAACATGTCAAACTCGTAAACCCACGTCTCGTCACCAGTAACAATGCGTTTCATGAATGTTGGGTCGGAATTGCCTCCTTCTAGCATGTCCTTAGCGACTCTCATGTGATTGACTTTTTAGAGAAAATTCAAGTCTTTTGGCACTATCCGAGCGGCAACATGTTTCATACCCAAATGATTACTTAAAATGGACTCGTGAAATCGACTCGTGAGATTCAGAAAGTTCGGCGGCTATCTCTCTCAAAGTTAAATGAGGACTTTTGCGATGTTAACTTCAGTTGCAGACGTTGATGGCCTACCAGAGCGTGGCAAATCTTCCATCACATCTCGACCGCTTTTGAACGCTTTGTACCACTCATAAGCACGTGTTTTTGATAAAGTCGATTCACCGTAAGCCTTTTGTAACATTTTCAGTGATTCCAATGCAAAATTTAAGACAAATTCGCAATACACACAGGATATGATATAACTAAAAACAGCACTGTATTTAATATTAATTAACATAATTATGCACCTCAAAATCCGCGCCAAAATGGAAAACAGTTGTGCCAATCTAAAAACAACAAAAAACAAAAATTTGAATTTGGCAAATTCAAATTTTTCCGTTTCCATTCCCGATACTTTTTTGACTGAATGTAGGTATGTGTCCTTTTTCCTCTAGAATTAACACACTTTAATAGCAATGTTCACACCTAAAAAATTTTGATTCGATTGAGACCTGGGCAATGCTGCAGTCTCTCCAAAGGTGCCAAATAGACTACAGTTACATCGAGGCTAAAGTACTTATACCAAAACGCCACCATGTCGGTCCGATTACAGATCCAGAGCTCTAATCCGATCCAACTACAGCGAGGAGTGCGACAGGAAGACGTTATTTCTCTGAAACTGTTCACAGCTGCGTTGGAGGATATTTTCAAGCTTCTGAACTGGAAAGGACGCGGCATCAACATCAATGGCGAATACCTAACACACCTGCGATTTGCCGATGATGTAGTTCTTATGGCTGAGACCTTGGAAGACCTGAACATTATGCTCGAAGATCTCGATAATGCTTCTCAAAGAGTGGGTCTTAGGATGAACATGGACAAGACGAAAATCATGTTAAATGCCCATGTTGCACCCGCTCCAGTTAACGTTGGGAACATTGCACTCGAAGTTGGTGACCACTATGTTTACCTGGGACAGATAGTCCAGTTAGGTAAGTCCAACTTTGAGAAAGAGATCTCTCGTCGAATCCAGCTCGGATGGGCAGCGTTCGGGAAGTTCCGGAATATATTCGTGTCCGAAATACCTCAGTGTCTCAAGACGAAAGTCTTTGACCAGTGTGTGTTGCCAGTAATGACCTATGGGAGTGAGACGTGGTCGTTTACTATGCATGGGTGTCATAAGAAAGCTCAAGATCACCCAGCGAGCAATGGAGAGAGCGATGCTTGGTATTTCCCTACTCGATCGAAACAGAAATGATGAGATCCGCAGGAGAACTAAAACAACCGACATCGCTCGAAGGATTGCATCGTTGAAGTGGGCGGGACACATAGAGCGGAGAACCGATGGCCGTTGGGGCGGAAAGTTTCTCGAATGGCGACCGCTTACCGGACGACGTTCCGTGGGCAGGCCCCCTACAAGGTGGACCGATGATCTGTTCAAGGTCGCGGGAAGCCGCTGGATGCGGACAGCACAAGACCGATCGTTGTGGAGATCCTTTGGGAGGCCTATGCCCAGCAGTGGGCGTCGTTCGGCTGATATGATGATGATGATGAACTAAAAAATACATTTTTTTTCCTCAGTTGTAAATCCCCTTTATAATTTACGCATATTATTATGGTGCAAGCAACTACGGAACCCTAGAACCCTACACTATCTAAACCGATTATTCGATTATTCTGCTCACCTAACATCAAGTAGCATTTTTGTCGTAATCGTATTTTAAATTAACAAACTTCCAAATGGTACCAGCACTATTTCCTCCAACATTGACTCAATTAAATTATCTCACATATCTAATTACATCACCAATTATTAAATGCTTAGGCACACATCCATAAAACACGACCTAACCACTTTCACTGCGTTGGGTTGACCCTGGCGATACAACCTGTTCCGTGGTCATTAACCCGATAATATGAGAATATTGACATTACAATTATCACACGCTTTCTTCATTCATGTTCATATAATTAGATACGTTACTAAAATTTGGTTTAACGTGATTTATAATTGAACTTCCTCTATAAACACTGGAAGCAGGAAATAGGTACGATAATGAGTTCCGTTGGTGCTAGCCTACAGAAGAATAGCGATCACTCAACACTCATTATGGGTTAAGTTAGTACATGCCGTCTTAGGGATGATTTATATTAGACCGGGCCATGTCCGGGCCGGGCCTAGGTCGGGGCACGGATTTGAAACGTTAACTACATTTTGTATGAAATAGTTTATATTACACAGTGTATGATCCGTGTCCCGTCCTTGCCCGGATGACGCCCGTTTAAATTACGGGCATCCGGTCTCGGCCCGGCCCGGACACGGACCGGTCTAATATGAATCATCCCTTAACCTCAACCGGGCCACAGCCAGAACAGAACTGCTGACGATTGCCCGGGGTAACAACGCCCGGGGCGTGTACCCGTAGTTCCAGCTCACTGTACTGAGGACGCGGCCGTTGTTCTGATGCACTTAATGGCACCGGAAGACATGTAGAATGGTTTATTGGGTTCGCTAACCCCGGTATAGTCCTACGTAACTCTGCGTCGGCCTCCGCTATCGCAGAGTATGAGTAAAACCATTCCTTGCCTTAAAAAAAGGGCAAGCTCAACCCGAAGATGCAAATAATGTGGAGCAACTGGGTGCAGAATAGACGGTGAAGTGAATAGTGTGTGGAATTTTCACTAAAATTAATGAACAACGCTGGCTTACAGTGATAAGAATATGCTTGAAAAATTCGCGCTGTAACGCACTGTCTCGGTGGCTTAACCGGCATGCGAAGAGCTGTGGGTTCGAGTCCCATCTGAGACATATTTTTTCAAGTATAAATACTGATATTATAATAAGTTGTAATAATATGTGCATAAATGTTTTAAGTCGTTTAATTAAGAAACTCCTCTTCTTTTCTTACTGTGACAAACTACAAAACATTACGTTGATCTGTGTGTCCAAATCCGTATTCAGATCTATCCAAAATTACACCATGACTGAAGTAATAAACTCTCCGTGACACGCCATTTTTCCACTATTGTTTTAAAGTGCGTATCTAAGGATCTTGCGCAACGCGCTCGCGCAATTATTTTGTGTAAAAAATTGGGCGAAAGTCTTATTGTTGTACGAAAGTAACATTTACCGGAATCGCTAGTGTGAAAACGGTCCAAGTCATTACGATTTCTGATGATTTGCAACTTGGGGAAACAAATTGGTTAGGACCATGTCACACTTAAAGCGATCAGGGTGGGCATTGATGTGAGAAAAAAAATTGTGTTTATGCGTCAGGCCACGAATTACATACTTATTATCGCTTAATCAAAACATTTGCAAACAAGCACATTTTATGTAGATCATAATATGTCAATTAGTATCGGCTTGAAACAGCAATGTCTGTCAATGTATGTCAAAAACAGGATCCTTGAGGGAGGCCTATGCCCAGCAGTAGGCGTCGTTCGGCTGATATGATGATGATGATGATGATGATGAAACAGCAAAACTCCATCTGTCAATTAACTAGGTTTGTTTATTTAAGCGCACACTGGAGTTTTCAAAACGTTCGTATCACACGTTAACCTTCGTATAACAATGATAATGGTAACTCACTATGATCATGATATAATTTTTCTCATGAAATATTTTTTTTAAAGTATTTTAACATCCAACATTGAAAAAGAAGAAACCAGAAGTTTTCTCTGAACATTTTCACAGATTTTTTCGGTAATCGATTAAGCCAAAAAAATATGACATTTACTATCTTTGCATTTTTAGCATTCAGTGCAATGTTAGCTTAAATAGGTATAGGCGTTTGCTTTGAGCCATAAAAAAATGCTCGGCAGTGACAGTTATTGCAAATTATGATACGAGTATTGATAGTACAATAAGGAAATGGTCGGCTAATAGCATGTTTAAGTTGATGATCAGTATAATTGAAAAAGTTAAGTAGGTATTGAAAGTTTATGGAACTACTGTTTCTTAGTACATTTAAAATAATGACACTACAGTTTTTGCACTAACAACACAGAAATTCTTGTCTGAAACTAAGCAGAGGTTGTTGGTACAATTACATAATCAGCTTAGCATTTCAAAACTATATTTATTTCCATAATATCTTTTATTAAACACTGATGTTTATTGAATACTTGTATTTTCTCAACAAAATTAAAACCAATCCAATACTTATAGAACCATTTGCGCGCGAAAATCTTTTTTTTTTACCTCAAGTGTCACGGCCTCCGACGTATCCAAAAATCAAAAGTAGAGACTAAAATGGTAGTGACGTGCACTAGTCATCTGCCTAGCTGAACTGCGATTCCCAAGTCCCCTGATGAGTGTTGCGAATGACAATATCCTTCTTTTGAATATGCTTATGCTGAGCATGGGCCACATTAGTCCTGTGTTGTATGATGGTCATTATAATTCGGGTAGGTTACTCAGACTAGGAACAGGACAAAGCCAAATATATTTTTTTATTGAATACAAATATCAGGCAAATACTTCGCGCCCTTAGTTGGAGCGCGATGACAATGTTGCTAATGGGTATTGCTTTTATATCTTCAGTGCTGAATATTGGTGATGATGAGTCGGGTAGATTACTCAGGCTAGGAATAAGACAAAGTAAAATAAAGCTTTTTTTTATTACACAAATATCAATGTCGAATAGTTCGCGTCATTGACAATGTTGCAAATCGTTGTTTTTAAATGCCCACCTGGTTGTTGTTTAGTCAATCAGTTCTCGTTGTATAATTTATATAAATTGGCGTGTGTCCAGGCTTTCGCGACGCGCACGCGATGATATGTGACGCAACTACTAAGTATTAGAGTTGGGTATTAAAATTTGACACCAAAAAAATTATGACTTATGCTTGCACTGATTTCATCTTTTATAGTCACTATCTCAAAAGCCTTATAACCGAAGAAAATAATG